>JAUMJM010000016.1:35120000-36320000 GCA_033558235.1 Neomorphus geoffroyi
GGCGATGGGGTGGGAGAGGGAGCAGCTCCTGGGTAGCCTGACAGACAGGGATAGGTCAGCTTAGCGGCCACTCGCAAGGCAGCTGCCAGGAGATGTTTGCCCGTGTTAGCCAGCCTCGGCCTTGCCCTTCTGCCAGGCTATAGAATCACAGAATCCTAAGGCTGGAAGAGACCTCTGAGATCACTGAGTCCAACCGTGCCTGTCTCCCTACTAAACCCTGTCCCTAAGGAACTCATCCAACCGTCTTTTAAACACCTCCAGGGATGGTGACTCCACCACCTCCCTGGGCAGCTGTGCCAGTGCCTGACCACCCTTTCAGTGAAGAAATTCTTCCTAATGTCCAGTCTAAACCTCCCCTGGCACAACTTGTGGCCATTTCCTCTTGTCCCATCGCTGTCACCTGTGAGAAGAGCCCAGCACCCACCCCGTCACAGCCTCTTTTCAGGCAGTTGTAGACAGGGATGAGGTCTCCCCTCAGCCTCCTCTTCTCCAGGCTAAACACTCCCAGCTCCCTAAGTCTCTCCTTGTAGAACTTGTTCTCCACTCCCTCCCCAGCCTCGTTGCCCTTCTCTGGACGTGCTCCAGCCCCTCAATGTCCTTCTTGGAGTGAGGGGCCCAAAACTGAACCCAGCACTCGAGGTGCAGCCTCACCAGCGCTGAGCACAGGGGCACAATCACCTCCCTGCTCCTGCTGGCCACACTGGGTCTGACACAGGCCAAGATGCCATTGTCCCTCTTGGCCACCTGGGCCACTGCCAGCTTGTGTTCAGCCGCCGTCAGCCAACACCCCCAGGCAGAGAAGGACCTATTCCTGACCACCTCATCTCTGCCCACTCTACACTCTCTGTCCAGCAACTCCATCCAGGCTGCACAATCACAGCGCTCTCGGCAGCTCTTTCCTGTGACTAACACCAGCAGGACACTTTTTTCACTCTGGCCTGGTATAATTTCTTCTTCTAAATTCCAACCACAGGCTCGTGTCCGATCACCTTCTCCTAATTCACTTTCCTGTTGACAGTTTAAAGGAAAGAGATTACCTCAGAACTACTTATAGCATCCTACCGATTCACATGACTTCTCTATCCTCACTTCTGATGCTTCTCGTTCCTTGAACACATGCAATGAGTCCTCCGTTCCCCTTCCATGGTATTTTACTTTCTAATCTTCTGTTTCTTCTTTTCTCGGTGTTAATTAGAAGGCAACTTAGATAGACACCACTGTGAAACAGAAAATAATCCCTTCATTATTATGCAGATGGCGAAACATTGAATTCCAGAAGGAAAAAAACAGAAAGCATTTACAGGAATAAAAATACTAAATTACAGAGATGAATATCTGAATTAAGAAATAATATTTCTGTTATTCTTACCATTAGCTCCAGTGGTGGGACTCAATTAAAGAACAGTTGGGACAGATAATTTAAAGCATTTTGCTACATCTGCACAGAGTTTTGTAACAGATATTTTAATATACTTAGAGCCAACTGGTCCCTTAAAACAAGATAGGATGTCCTTTAAGCTGGTGTTAGGAACAGCATCCATGTCATTGTGAATTCTGCAAGGATTTTGTTACAGGTGATAATTCTTGCTCATATATGCTTCGTCCTTAATGCTAACTAGAATATCCCTGCAGATGCCGCAAAGCAGCAGACATAAGCAGCCTCCCCCCCTAAACACATACGGAACTGATCACGCTTCAAGGGTGTCATTAGAAAAAAATTCAAAATAAGGGGTGGAGAACAAGAATCCAGAGTCCACAGCTGTTTCCTAACAATCTGAATTAGTGTCTTGTCTCCAGAGCTTGTGGTGTAGGCAAATCTTAATCTATTAATTTATTCATACTTGCACAAGGTATTTCATGCCTTGGATTGACTTTTAATAGAAATTGTTTCATGGGCACTTCGAGTCCCATTCATGATTATACAATGAATGGCAACTACTACAAATTCACCTATTATTGTGAAAGTATTTAAGTTGTCTGGAATTTTAAGCTCCAGCTGAAATTAAAGAGGTGAGAAGCCAGTACCACACAGTAATAGCCAGCCGTGCTGTTAGGGAATCTTGATGGACAGGATCCACCATGTGATTAACTGCGCAGGTGATTAATGAGTGAAAAAAATCCTTGCACATTCCTGTTCATTCTCTGCCTGAAAGTATGGGTAGGAAGAAAAAATGCCTAGAAGCATGCTTGAAGAAAAATTGCTGCGAAAGATATAAGGGATCTGTAATAACAGAGGAACTACTGCCATCCAGCTAAGGTATTGTATTTCCTCCAACACATGTTTTTTAAAGGGAGTCTTAACCTGGGGTTTTTATTACATTGGCTATAAAATAATACATGCACTGTAAATTTTCAGAGGAATGGCAGTGGAGTGATTAGCTTGGCTTCTCTCTCTGTCAAGTTATTCCTCCCCTTGCCTCTGTCTGTGACCTTGAGGTAATTAAGAGGAAAGGAGAACAGGCTGGCTAGTAATCCAAAATGGGATTTATTTCCAGCTGTTTCTCTG
Source organism: Neomorphus geoffroyi (assembly GCA_033558235.1). Classification (NCBI taxonomy): domain Eukaryota; kingdom Metazoa; phylum Chordata; class Aves; order Cuculiformes; family Neomorphidae; genus Neomorphus; species Neomorphus geoffroyi. The sequence continues at coordinate 35,122,507 of JAUMJM010000016.1, forward strand.
TTTCATTAGAGATCTCCACCCCACAAGTCCCTCATATGGTAAATATTACCTATTTTCAAAGGCTTCATACGCATGGCTTATGCACTGCCTGATGGAGAGAGGTATGCAGATGTTAACTAACAGGGCCTCTGCTTCACTGTAGTTTGTCATGACTCGTGCTCAGCAGGGTGCTATTCAACACAAAAATAGCTCCTCAGACATCAGCTCCTCCTTCCCAGAATGAAAATGTTGGTCTGGTTTCAAGTAATTATCTCACTTAATTGGTGTGGTTTGTAATATTGGTTTGCTAAAGACGCTAGCTGAATAATTCCAATTTGGGAATAACCAAGTACTTCCCCCCTGAGTATTATTCTCTAGAATATTATCTGCCACTGGCTCACAGATTTGTGTCACACTTTACGTGACTCAAGTGGGTGGACGTAAAGTCACAACAGCAAAGGGGCGCAGCCTTCTGTAATAGAAAGTAGGGTGCGTATTATCAGATCTCTGTGTGCATAATACAAGATCAGGAGGCAAGAATCTGCTCCTGAGTCACTAATTTAGCTGGGATATTGTTACTCAAACTTTGTTAGGAGACAATTTTCCTCTCTCTAAGACAGGCAGGTACACTGCCCACCATTTTTCATAGGGGTTTCTGAGCCATGGCCAGGCTTCATAAAATATATGAAATCTGCCGAATGAAAGGATCAAACAACTGGTTAAAAATACAAAACAAACAACATCATCCTCTAAGATTCCTTGTGGTCCACCTTTTCCTTCAGCCAGCTTTCTGATTCAGTTTCCTCGCAGATGATTGCTGAGGAAGCTGAAGCCACAGATGTGAAACAGCCTGGAGCCATCAGATGCTTACCTAATGCCGGCAAAGAGAATCCAGCCTGGTGTGTTGACACCAAGATGACACAAGACAGCCAATTCCTGCAGCTGACTCACTGCTGGCTTTAGGCATAGGACAAAATGTATTGTTTTGCAGAAGGCTGGATCTGTTGCCTGCTCCATGACACACACATTTGTTAACTCCTCTCGGGAGGATACAATTAGAGACAGGGCTGATCCTGACAGCACCCTATACCGTCAACCACGTGATATATATTTTTTTAACAGTGTCAAAGATCATGCCTTTATGACAACAGCAGGAAAACTTGATGCTTTTTGATGGCCCTTGCAAATCAAGATAGTAAACAGTAGTACAAGCTAATCTATAACAGACTGGAGAGACGATTGCGCTTGCCCGGACCCTGAAGGTATTTATGCACTGAAGGCTGCAGCCCACAAGACCTGTAACCGTGACTGAGGTTGCCCCGTGAATAACAGAGACACAGAGGCTCAGTAGAGGTTGTCAGGGGTGTGGTGCTAAGAGACACTACTATCAAGAGCAATTCCTACTTAATTCTGGTGACATTCCCAGGGCAAGAGGCCTTTCATCTGCTGACTGAACAGATGTGCTGGTTGTGGAGCAAGCTTCCGCTTCCCTTAGAAGCAGCATGGTTTCACAGAATGGTTTGGGTTGGAAGGGACCTTAAAGGCTGCATACCTGCTCTGTGGAAATCAACCTCTCCAGGTAACAAGATTCTGCTTCCCTATCTGTCCAACCACTGTTTTAACCCAGCAGCCAACTGAATAAATTAAGCATGAGAATAACTGAAGTCTTCTGAAAGGAACGGCTTTCTTTTCATAAGTTGTTCAACTGCCTTCAAGTGGCAAGAACATCTGGTCATGAGCAGCTAGCAGATATTAAGCTTGTGGCAAGAGTGCGCGGAATCTCCACAGTCCCTAAGGGACACAGAATTTCTCTCAGAGGCAGGCAAGTAGGAAACACAAACGTTACACCGATTTCACCATCCACTAGTGTTAAATCCAGAATAGAGATTATTCTCTTTCATTCCCTTCTCTTCAGTGTAAGGTGCTTTCCTCTGCCTACAAGGAGGAATTTTCTACGTTTTTTTGTTCCCTAAAGTAATCTCCATTTCATTTCTCTCTGACTCTCTTGAAGTCCTAAGGGGCTGCAGTACCGTGCTTTCCAGTTTTTGCCCAGGTTATGCTCAGCTACATCCTCTGTCAGCCCCTGCTGCAGGATTTCATGCCCATTTAGAGTTTGACCTTCTCCACGGCACATATATCTTTCCTCTGCAGCTACACACTCTTTGTTTATTCTGTACCTTCACTCTATGCACTCAGTGGGATCACTGTGTGCTTCTTCATTGCTTTCACCAAGTATTTGACCGGTCCAAGGAAAAGATACAGAAAGACAGTAAAGAAAAAACAACCCACTCCCAAAATAGACTTAATCCTAGTGTTTGCTCTCGCTTTCCCCAGACTGCCTACTGGCCAGAACTCACATCCCTGTTCACTGGTATGCTTTCTTTGGCTGCTGGTGTCTTGGGAACGTCTCAACAGCTGGATTTTGTGCAAATGTACATTCATATGATCTCACTATATTCTCATATATGGACATTGCCAAGATGAATGTGCTGAAGAATGCTTCCTCTGATGGTAATCAGTTACTGACTGATTTTTCACAAGACAAATGTTTTCCTCTCAGGGTGGGGAGGCCCTGGCATAGGTTGCCCAGAGAAGCGGTGGTTGCCCCGTCCCTGGAGGTGTTCAAGGCCAGGTTGGATGGGGCTTGGAGCCCCCTGACTCAGTGGGAGGTGTCCCTGCCCATGGCAGGGGGTGGAACTGGATGGGCTTTGAGGTCCCTTCCAACCCAAACCATTCTATGGTTCTTCTGGCTGCATTTCCCTGAAGCTGAAAGAATTTCTCTCTCACTTCAGAAACAAGTATGATACTAGAGAAAACACTCACTAGTTTGTTTAGTTCTCCAGGCTGTCAGACCAGCACCTCACTATGGTCAAACATAACACAACACGTAAAAATAAGAAGCGAGTGCCTTGGAGGGGCTGAACTGTTCTATGAGCTTGAGACCACTTCAGGAGGAAGCTCGAGGAAATGTGCTGTAAAAAGGGGGCGTGACCTCTGCAGAGGTGGTCTGGAATAGAAATTGCATTAAATTTCATAGTCTGTTGAAGAGGAAAGGGATTCAATGAACGTTCCCTGCTTTTTAATAGTCTGGTGTAGAGGCTGACTTTGTAATACAGAGAACGTACCTGGTGATTTTGCATAAGAAAGGCAAAAATCAAGGACAAATGCATCAAGAAAACAGCAGCCAACTGCTCAGAGGCATCACCTTCTGCCCCTCAGACTCCTCTCTCCAAAGCACAGATGACATGCAGATAATATCTCACTTCAAAAAATATAAACTACTACATCAGCATCTCATATTTGAACGGAATAAAACAGAGTGGACTCACTGTTACCCATCACAGTTCCTCTCTAAAGACTTGTTATAACAAAATTAAAATCTATGTAAATTTTCAGCAAGAATGATCTTTTTAACAAGAATTGATTAAAATGGCAGTATTGTTATGTAGCGATTGAAGTCAAAACACTCAGAAAAACACTGCCACTCTAATTCTCATAGCCAGCTCCAATTTTATTTGGTAATACGTGAGCACCAGCTCACCAGCCCTGAGGGCTCAGTACACGTTGAGGTTCTGTGCTCTGTTTTTCTCGGTGCCTCAACAAAGTTACCAACCTAATTCCAATCACAGGATCTTTGTTATGGAGGCTATTTTACCTGGTAATTGAACTTACAATCTAACTTGATTTGGAAGTCACTAAGGATGATTATACTTCGAACTCCACAACAGCATCTCTACAGGCTCACTTTCAGATAATTTATTCAAATAGCTTGGGTTCCTGAGATGGTAAAGACTAAGGAAATCTGTTCTCATTTGAATGTGCTTATTTTCAATAGTTAGAACTCTGTTTATCCTGGGCAACAACCTTTAGGATTAAGTAGGGCACCCTAATGGCCTTCCACCTTTTGCTCACAATAGTTTGGAGAAAGGTAACTCGAATATGAGCAACAATACCAGGAAGGAGATGCCTTCACTCTTTGAATACCGCTCTAGTAGGGTCAAAGACTGGGACTTATCCAGTCAGCACCTGTGAACTTTCAAGACAAACAGTTAACATTTAATGAAGATCCTGCTAACAATCACACACATTGAGAGAATACCTGCTATTTTTGTATGCGGTGTTACCAAATTTAGCAACTTATCCCATATGCTGTGCAAACTAAAATCAGCTCACACAGCTCCTCAGGAGCTCCTATGGTACTGTCACAGTCATAGAACAGTTGGGTTGGAAGAGACCTCAAAGCCCATCCCATTCCACCCCCCTGCCATGGGCAGGGACACCTTCCACTGGATCAGCGGGCTCCAAGCCCCATCCAACCTGGCCTTCAACACCTCCAGGGATGGGGCAGCCACCACTGCTCTGGGCAACCTGGGCCAGGGCCTCCCCACCCTCGCAGCAAAACATTTCTTCCTAAGTTCTCATCTCAGTTTCCCCTTTTTCAGCTTGAAACCACTCCCCCTCATCCTGTCCCTGCACTCCCTGATCAAGAGCTCCTCCCCAGCTTTCCTGGAGCCCCTTTCAGTACTGGGAGGCTGCTCTAAGGTGTCCCCAGAGCCTTCTCTTCTCCAGGCTGAACAACCCCAGCTCTCTCAGCCTGTGCTCATAGCAGAGGTGCTCCAGCCCTCGGATCATCTCCGTGGCCTCCTCTGGACTCGCTCCAACAGCTCTCTGTCCTCCCTGTGCTGAGAACTCCAGAACTGAACACAGGACTCCAAGTGAGTTCTCACAAGAGAGGAGGAGAAGGACAGAATCCCGTTCCTGAACCCGCTGGTCACACATTTGATGCAGCTCGGGATACTGCTGGCTTTCTGGGCTGCAAGCACACGTTGCTGGCTTATGTTGAGCTTCTCATCCACCAACGCTCCCAAGTCCTTCTCTTCAAGGTTACTCTCAAACCATTCTCCCCCCAGCCTGAATTTGTGCTTGGTATTGCCCCAACAAGGCACCACAGTTGCCACCTCCCACAATGCTGCCATGCTTTGTCCAGCAAGAATTCAACCTGCCCAAAAAAGATTTCTCTGTAGTCCTAAAAATGAACAAATAATGGAAAACGCCCTGCAAGATCACAGCCTCTAAAATAACCATGTTTTGCAGTGTTCCTGATCTCCCCGCCCTAGATGAAATCCCACAGGGAAAGAACCATGTAGCACCCCTTCCTTCTCCTTTCTCTCTTTCTTTTCTTGCCCTCCTTGCCATATTTACAGGATTCAGAGCTCTTTCAGCACATTCCAGCTGTAGACTGTGTAAATAAACATGAGGGTAAAAAAAGTCCTTGGGGGAGCTTGGACCACTGCCAACTTGCCTGAGTAACTGGACTTTGCATGGAGCTGGAAGGGTGTATTTTAAAAGGAGGGAAGCAGAATAGAACAGCTCAAGAATCTTGGCTCAGCCTGGGCATATTTCCTCCTAACTCTGGCTAAACCTCAGCACGAACGGCTGGACGGAGGAGTCGATGTGAGGCTGGGGAGGGACGCTGTGGAGCACCAGGACTACAGCAGAGCTTGGAGAGGCTGAAACCATGCTTCTCCTTTGGGCACTGGGGTTGATTTTAGTCATGCAGGAGCAAGATCTTATAGGTAAGTGATTTGGGGCTTGCAAAGCAGAAACTGTGGTTTAACTGTAGCATGGTCAAAGCCTTTGCATGGGGCGGGGGGAGGTTAATAATTGCTCACTTGATGGAGTTTATAGGAAGGTGGCACAGGTTTGTGTCAAAATCCTGTAAGAATATTGCTTTTAACAGGAGAAAAAAATCAATTTTTGTGCTATTGTCCATCGTGAAGGCATAATGCTTTGGTAGAGATTTTTCACTTCTCATGGGACATACTATTACTGTATTTTCAGAAACTTAGAACCACATTCAGGTGCTGCAGCCAATGCCCTGCATTTCCGTAATTATTGTTCTGGCAGCCTTAATAACTTGTAGACTAACCCACTCAGAAATTACATAGAAGTTCAAGGTGAATGCAGAAAGATTTTCCTTTATAAACTCTTCGGTTTAGATTTGCTGGTAACAACATCACATGTTTCTCTCTTTTGCTTTGGATTACTTATTCCTGAGATGCTGAGGCACATAACGCCTTCCTCAAACGCCTTGGAAGTACAAACACAGAACATCTGATAAGCTTGCATCTGAGTTTTACTTTCATTAACAACAGATTAGTGCTGGAATAACGTGCACCTCATTGTAGCTGAGAGTGTGACTGAAAGCTATTTAGTTTGGCTGGTTCAAGAGTTTATAGTCCCTGTGTAACCACAAACCTGGCTTCCCAGCCTGTTTGCATTACATGATTTCTGCTAGCTGAGGCCCAGCTTTATTTCCCTCTGCTCTTACTTCTTGACAACACACAATGTTTTGTGGCAGAGTAGTAAATTTCCATTACAATCACAACATTTCCCGAAAAACTGTTGATCCCTTCTGCCCTCAAGTCCCAGTCACTCTTACTTGCCCTGTCCTTCTCACACACATCTCACTTTGTATTGTTTATCAGTGATGAACTGAACTGTTTATCAGTGATGAACTGAACAGGAAGACCCTAGCAAGGACGCTTCGACTTGTTGTCACTCCACAGGTACTCACCCTCCTCTTGTGAGTTTTACAAGCATCACAAAAACATTGTGAAATTAAAGAAGAAAATAAAAATGTTGGAAGAATGCTGAGAGACCTCATTGCTCTCTACAACTGCCCGAAAGGGGGTTGTAGCAAGGTAGGTGCTGGTCTCTTCTCCCAAGCAACAACTGATGGGATGAGAGAAAATGGCCTCAAGTTGTGCCAGACGAGGTTTAGTTTAGATATTAGAAAAAAAAAAAAAAATCTTCTTTTCTGAAAAAGAGAGGTGAAGCCCTGGCAGAGGCTGCCCAGGGCGGTGGGGGAGTCTCCATCCCTGGAGGGGTTCAAAAATCGTGTAGATGTGGCACTTCAGGGCATGGTTAGTAAGCACAGTGGTGTCAGGCTGATGGTTGGACTGGATGATCTTAGAGGCCTTTCCAGCATTAATGATTCTAGGATTGCTTTTTTTAATTCCCACAGAAGTGTGGTTTTAAGCTGAAACCATCAGCAAACTCAGATAAAATCCAGTTATACAGAACAGTACTTGAATAACAACTGCAGTCGGCACTAGAACCCAGTATCATGCCAGGTGGAAGCTACTCCGTCAAGGAATAGTTTTCATTGTCTCGATGGTGTACTTTATGTAGATGGTAAACTGCGTCTCTGCCATGGCCAGGGGAGTACCCTGACTGGCTGACAGGCTTAAAAATGTCATCCTCACTTTGCTACCTTTTAGTCGGGGAGTCCAACTTGTGATCTCCTTACAGATCCTCCCATCCAAACCCCCATAGGTTCCTCTTAAAAATGCTTTGGGGTTGGCAAAATTAGAATTTGTGTTCGAATTCAGCCATTAATATGAACAATCTCATATTCATAGAGCTCAGTCTTCAAAAAGCTCAGGAAGAGAGGCAGGATCCAACCACATGCTCCTGCCTAATGGCCAGGGTTTCTAGTTCTTGCCTGTTGTTGCTGCTCAAATGTCGCATGGAGCACTCAATACCTGCCCCATTTAAAGATGTTTCCATTCTTACAAAACCCTCTGGGAAAATTGTTCTAAGAGGTGCAGCACCCCAACAGCAAAGCCTTTGCTTCTTGTTTATGCATGGTAAAGAGGTGACCTGGAGCTCTCAGGTAAACAAGAACCTGGCGAGCAGGCTGGGCCCACCGACATGCTCCAATCAGCTGAGCAAACCAAACCCTGAGCACGCTGCCAGCAACCGGAGAGCTCCAGTGGAGGCACTGCTGCTCAGTACTCCACACTGTGGGGTGATTTTAATAAGCAGAAGTTTGCTTCAGTTTTAACTACAAGTTAAAGTCAACCAAGTGTAAGAATGTTTTTCTTCATTCAGCCAACACGACTTCTCAGAATATTTTGGATCCTTTGATATCCATGTGCAATATGAAAGCTGAGATCTAAAAGCTAAACCACTGCCTAGAAACTGGAGAGAAAAAAAATCCCTTCAGAACAGGCTATTTCTGCCCCAAAATGACCACTTCTCAAAGAACCGAGTTTTTTCTCCAGGAGGTTAAACTACTGTATTGTAGAATAAAACCAAAATTAAAATTTATGAATGATGTCCCAACTTAGACCAGAGATGGACCCACATTTCTGTTCTAATAAGCCAGTAGTGGTTTAACCTATGCCCCATGTCATAGGTATTTTCCGTCCTTGTGGAAACTAACCAGTTATCTCCAGTGCAAGGATTACAGTCTTTGCAAACACTCGTCTCTGAGCTCCCACAGGCAGGAAAAATACAGTTTGTCACCAAAACACCTACTCTGATGTAGGTGTGTTTCTTAATAACATGAGTCATCTAAAGACAGGGGTTTTCTGTACGAAAGTGACCTCTTTTATGGATTTTATATCTCTATAAACCCCTATGTTTTATTTAGTTAAAAGGAATTTATTCAGTTCTGTGGACTTTGCAAGCTCCATCTGTAAAGCAAAGGTTAACATGAAACTCAAAAAAAGCCAGGGGTTTAGAAATATATGAGTCCTACTGTTCATCTGCAGGATGCAACTGTATTTATATACACAGCTGAGCTGCTCTGGTTGAAGCAGTTGTGGGGCTTGGCCATGAGTGCTGGGGTCTAGGATGTGCATATGTGTGCGTATCCCACAAATGCACTGCCTGAGCTGTTGTAGAACACACGAACGGTCTGCCAGAGGAAAATACATCTTCAAGAATGTTCTCAAGCTTTGTTTAAATACTATGAAAAACCTACAAGGATATTTCTTCATTGTACTTTCTTACGTCTTTCCACGACCATAACTTACTCATACACAAACTACACCACCACAGAGCTGATTAAGGAGTCACAGACTCACCTCACCCACTACCCATGACTGTAGCTCCTACTACTACACCCAGACCACGTCCTCATAAAGTTGAAACGCTCTTTATCCCCACACCTCAGTGGTCAACCTCACATTGACGGTGGCACTAGATAAGTATCCGACCTTCCTGGATTCTCAAACCAGCTCACTCAGTCATAGAATCATAAGGTTGGAAGAGACCTCTGAGATCATCGAGTCCAACCGTGCCTGTCTCCCTACTAAACCCTGTCCCTAAGGAACTCATCTACCTGTCCTTTAAACACCCTGTCTACACAATCTACATCTTTACTATGACACATCACCTCCTCTTCCTAAAAGACTCATTATCTTCTCCACACACAAGTAAGTCCTATAGCTACCAGCTACTCTCTTCCTAACACTTTGCTTTAGCTCTCAACACAAACGTATATTTGCACAGAAATAAATACACAATAAAGGGAAATTCTCATTTACAGCCCAAAGCATCAGGAACATCTCATTGTAAATTACAACATGGATAAGAGTAACCTACCTGTAAATTATGTTGCTCATTCTCTTATCAGTCCGGTTCCCTGTAGTCATTTCCTATCACAACCACGAGCACAAGTTCTCTGGCTGCTTGTTCAGAAGACCAGCATGCTGGAAAGTATTCCAAGCCACAGCTCCATCACAGGAATATTTTATTTTTATCTTCCTTCCTTTGAATGAAAATATACAAAACCTAAGTCCTTCTTACAATCACAAATACGGTAACACAGCAGAAGAAAAGTGGGTTTTCAAGCAGTAATTTTGCTTCTGGCAGACAGCCATGGCAAAGGTCCCAGATTTTGCTGTACCTGAAAAAATGGCAGCATTGACCATCCCTGGCCTTGTGCACTCCCCCTCAGGCTCCACTGCTGGGTAAATGAGAGTGAATGTTCCCTTGTGAAATGAGAACAACATGGATCCTGATACCAAAACAAGGTGGCTTTACATAGAAATACGTGGCAGCCATCTCCTAGTCAGGAACATTCTCTATCAAGCCCTATTTCTGATTTTGTATATTTCACAAGGACAGCTGGGGCACTGTATTATACAATCATAGAACCATTAAGGTTGGAAAAGATCTCTAAGATCATCCAGTACAATTGTCAATGCAACTAAACCGTGCCTGCTAAACCACATCCCAAAACACTACCTCTACCCATTTTTTGAATACCTTCAGGGAACGAGACTTCACCACTGCCCTGGGCAGCCTCTGCCAGTGCTTCACCACTCTTTCAGTAAAGAAGTTTTCCCTAATATCCAATCAAAATGTCCCCTGGTGCAACTTGAGGTCATTTCCCCTCATCCCATCACACTTGTTACTTGGGAGAGAAGACCAGCACCCACTCCACTGCAACCTCCCTTCAGGAAGCTGTAGAGAGCAATGAGGTCTTCCCTCAGCCTCCTTTTCTCCAGGCAGAACAACCCCAGCTCCCTCAGCTGCTTCTCATAACCCTAATTTTCCAGACCCCTCCCCAGCTCCGTTGCCCTCCTCTAGGCAGGCTCCCAAAGGAAACTACACCGACCAAAGCAAAGGCAGCCCAGCAGCAGCACTTGCCTGCTTGCAGGACCATGTTCTGGTGTGGCGGGGAAGTGGTAATCACAAGCCCAAGAGCCCCTCTGCTTGGGTATGACAGTCGCTAACCAGACACAGACATGCAGGCACTGACTGAGAGAGCTTCTGTTGGTCAGCCCTCAGCCAGCTCCATACTGCGTCTGGGAACTGGACTTATTTTGGGTTTTACTAACTCTTACCACTCGCTAACAACAGCTGTCGTGTGGTTCTTGAGATGTTTAGGCTTGGACTATTGGTCAGATTTCTTTTTTAGGCACTGCACTGGCCCTGTGGTTCTGGGTAACGTCTTACAGTCCTGCCAAAGTAGGATGAGACACTTCCTTCTCCTTTGGCGAGCCCATTGATAAAGCAGAACAGGCTCTGAGTGTCAAAAAGCTGTTCCTCTCCGTGTTGGAAGACAGGAGCCAACCACCCCAAGGAACCAAGCACTACTGAGTCCTGCGCTTCACAGCAACCTCTTTGTCCAGTTCTTTAGAGGAGTACGAGTGCACAAAGCTGTGCAGTGCTTTACTAACCTCGTAGTGAGATGTAATGACCTTACATTGGCTACACCTACCTATCCCAGCATACCCTGCTTTGTAGTCATCCATCACATCTCACCTCCCTGCCCACGTATACCCCTCAGCATGATGCTGAGGTTCCTTTTTCGTGCCAAATGGCTTAGTAGGCAGGGTAGTGGTGGGCTGACGGTGGGACTTGATGATCTTAGAGGTCTTTTCCAACCTTAACGACTCTATGATTCTATATTGTTCCAGCCATGATGGAAAAATTATGTAAATAAGCAAAAAATTTGAGAAATAGCATTGTTCACTTGAACACTAAGTTACAAGCCAACCACATTCCCAAAATATCAATAAAAGGAGGGGGAAAAGGGCAACAGCAGAGCACCTGTTGTCAAAGGACCTGTTGTCAAAGGACCCGTTGTATTTTAGCAGTCTTCTGTCAGCAGGCAGATTAACTATTTGGGATTCTGTGCTAACAGCACCACCTCCTGGTCAAAAACCCCAATCAAAATCCTATTGCAAATAAATATCCAAAAAGTCTCTCTCAAGCTCAGCCAAACCAGTTTCTAAATATTGCCACATCTTGTGCACTGGACCACATTTTAATCTTCTCCTCCTCCCTGTCCTCTGCCCTCCAATTCCAAGAATACCGTTCCAGGTCAGAATGTATCTCTCATCCCATCAAATGGCAATGGCTACAATCCTTACCTGGCGTGTTTGCCATCCTCCGATACCTACGGTCCAGAAATCTTGGCACAGACCTGCCCTGAAGCACTGCAGGAGCTCCAAATCCCTGCTCTTGCACAACCACACTGAGGGCAGAAGGATTTGCTCTTGTATCTCTTGCTGTTCATCGTAACACAAGGTCACAGTTTCTTCTTCATTGCAAGCAACAACAGGACGCGGTACGGCTGGTTTCTCATGATCATAGCTTCTTCAGGCCTCAAACAAGAACAAGACCTCACCTTACCAATGCAGAGCAAGATATGTTATGACTTCAGTGGTTTTAAACTACTCTGCTACAGTTCTATGCATAAACGTTAAAAACTAAATGTTACTCAATGTTGCACAAAAGTTATGAAAAGGAAACTGGCTCCGTTAAAGCAGGGTCTCCAGCACGTATTGACCTTTCATAGAGCAGAGCCAGCAGAATGAAATGTCCAAAGGGCAAGAGCTCACACGCACTGAGAGGTAAACACAGGTAACTGGCACAGATAAATGACTTTGAATATAGCATCAAATTCAAGTGCCTTGATCAACAAAATACTGCTATCTGTACACACTTTCATTTTTTATCTTCTCATTGCAAAATCAGACTGGTTTGGACAAACTTCTGGCACATTGAAATCACAGAATGGTTTGGGTTGGAAGGTACCTTAAAGCCCATCCACTCCGACCCCTGCCATGGGCAGGGACACCTCCCACTGGATCAGGGGGCTCCAAGCCCCATCCAACCTGGCCTTGAACACCTCCAGGGATGGGGCAGCCACCACTGCTTTGGGCAACCTGGGCCAGGGCCTCCCCATCCTCATTGTGAAGAATTTCTTCCTAATGTCTAATCTAAATCTTCTCCCTTCCTTTTAAGTCATTCCCTCTTGTCCTTGTAAACAATCGCTCCCCAGCTTTCCTGAAGCCCCTTTCAGTACCAGGAGGCTGCTCTAAGATCTTCCCAGAGCCTTCTTTTCTCCAGGCTGACCAACCCCAGCTCTCCAGTTTATATCCATTCGGGGCAGAAGTGGACAAACGTAGCTGTTCTTCAAAGCTTTACCGTACCAGCTGCTTCTGAGGAAAGTCTAAGGGGAACTGATGTGTAAGGCAGATCTCAGTGCTTGTAGGAATGAGTTACAGTCTACAAACTTACCATACACAGGTAGGAAAAACCAGATTGTGTAAAACAAACACACACACAAACAGAACAAAACAATGTATGCATGGCAAGAAAAAACACCTTGTTCCAACCAACCTTGACAACGTGCACCGACAAGAAGACGCTGGCAGCACTAGGGTACAGCTGCAGTTATTGTGAGAGGGGTTCAAATTCTACCTGAGATTCCTACTTTTGGTTTCGTAAATGATGCTGTTTAGCATGCAAGATACCACTGCAGAAGTGGAAAAGGTAAGGACTGCTACTAAAAAACTCCTGCTAATCAACTGTGGCTGTTTTTCCAGCTGCTGCAGACCCTGTCAGAGTGTTCCCTGGAAGCCTGGGAAGAGAAAGCTGGTGTAACGAACATGATACGATCCACAAACGCTTAGATATTATTGAAGAGGTAAGAGCTATTGTGCTGGTCTGTGGACCTTTCCAGACTTCTGCCCCACCCTTTTAACCAAAGAAAAGAAGGAAGCATGATGTTTCTAGATAGTGTCCCTTCTTGATTTTATTCTATTCAAGGTGTGACTATTCTTTTCCGCTGTCATGGTTTGTAACTCTGGAAAAAGGCATTATTACCAGAAACACATAATCTCGATGAATTCCAAACAACCAATTAACCAATTGCTGAATGTTAAATATCAGCCTTGTCTAAAATATTTAGCTGTGCCTTTAATACAAAAATCTTAGAACTGATTCTTGTAAAGTTTCCTATCTGCTCATGGCTAGAGGAGAATTCTGCATTGACTCCAAGAGTGATGGAGCAGCTTCTGCTCACTCCTGAAGACACTCAGGAGCTAAATGAACTTTATGACTGGGATTCTAGGAAAGTTTTAATCGGTTTTTTCCCTGGTGTCTTGAGCACTCACAAGATCCATGTCTGGTGCTAACTATTTCCAGCTGGGTAGTTGCCAAACTGGGTGCTGTTGGTCCTCCAATGGCAGCATTACCTCTATCCTGCTCTAGTCCCAGCCCTCTTCTTCCCATCCACATCAGCATCTCTCATCTTCCACGCAGGTTATTTCCTTGGATGTGATAGCAACTCAGAAATAAGAGAGAATTAAAAATAAATTAATTGAAAGCTCCTTACAAGAAGTCAAAAAATTGTGGCTGATTCTTTATACAGAGGTGCTGAAATTTAACTCTTATTGTATTAATACTTCATGCCACTAGAGACCAGCAGAACACCAGAACTACTTAAATCTGCATTGCACAACATAAATTTAATTAGCTATTAGCAGCCCAGAAAGCAGATCATATCCTGGGCTGCAGCAAAAGAACGGGGACCAACAGGTCAATGGAGGTGATTCTCCCCCTCTGCTCTCAGGAGACTTTACCGGGAGCTCTGCATTCAGTTCTGGAGGCCTCAGCACAGGAAGGACAGGCATCTGTCAGAGCAGGTCCAGAGGAGGCCACGGAGATGATCCAAGGGCTGGAGCACCTCCCATACGGGGACAGGCTGAGAGAGGGGGTTGTTCAGCCTGGAGAAGAGAAGGCTCTGGGGAGACCTTAGAGCAGCCTCCCAGTACTGAAAGGGGCTCCAGGAAAGCTGGGGAGGGGCTCTTGATCAGGGAGTGCAGGGAGAGCTGAAAGAGGGGAGACTGAGATGAAATCTTAGGGAGAAATGTTTTACTGTGAGGGTGGGGAGGCCCTGGCCCAGGTTGCCCAGGGAAGCTGTGGCTGCCCCATCCCTGGAGGTGTTCAAGGTCAGGTTGGATGGGGCTTGGAGCCCCCTGATCCAGTGGGAGGTGTCCCTGCCCATGGCAGGGAGTGGGACTGGGTGGGCTTTAAGGTCCCTTCCAACCCAAACCATTCCATGATTCTATGGGACATTAAATTTGCACTTTCTCTGACACATTTGGTACAATTTATTCCACTTGACACTTTGACTACCCCCTTTCATCATTTATCTCCCTTGTTTCCATTAGAAAGTAATAAAAACAGTGGAGCATCTGGAATCAGAAGTCAAATCACTCCTCAACATCATCAGTGAGACAACATCAAATATCCCCATCGCTCCAGAAACTCCATTTATAGACATATTCGATGGTAAGTATATAGTAGGGTGTAACCAGAGGACAGCGTTACACATTTTATTACCAAATATCTCATCTTTTCTCCCCCCAAGATGTGAAGCGATTTCTTCATCCAACTCAGTGCAGTCAAGGCCTCATCTGAAACACTGGGTCTAGTTTTGAGCACCAGGTTTCAACAGCCACTAAAAGAGAGGATGGGAAGGGAAAAAACCAAACCAAATAAACCAAACCCAGCCAAGGAGCGAGATCCATGAGCTACACAGAAAGGTTTCTAAACTGGGGGTGTTTAGGCTAAAGAATATCAAAGAAGTCCACCAGAAAGAGTAAGGCTGCTGCAAAGATGAAAGCTGTGTTTCCTTTCCCATTGCCAAACCGAGTAAAACATGAAATAATGCAGTAAGAAAGACTCAAGCAAAACACAAACCTTTCTTAAAAGGACAGGGAACCACTGACTGTAATTTCCTCAGCATTAGAAATGCAAACCAAGCATCACAGAACAGCAGGGAGGACCTCGCTATCTCAAGGACTCTTCCGGTTTTAAGATCTTGAGCTTCTTTATTTGTACCAGTGACAAATGAAACAAAGGAGGGCAACAAAACACAAAACAGTTATTGGAAATATTACTATTTTTATAGCTTCAGGCCAATTTTGACATGCAAGCCCCTCACACAAAGCATGCTCCTGGATAAATGTTGGAATAAATTAAACCACAACAGAAATAATTTGGATCAGACCACCTATTCTACACAGCTTCCTACAATGCTGTTCTCCGTTCTCTGCCCAAATAGTGTACTTAATAAGGTGAGAAACACCCCTGGTGGAAAATAAACCTCTTGTGGAAAGGTATCAGCATCCACAGACAAGTTTAGGAAGTAAATTTTGACAGTGTTGGGTTTTTTGTTTGTATGTTCACACTACAGGGCCATCACAAATGGGAGATTTACATCACTTGAAGTACTGATACCTTTGATTACACCAATTTGTCACAAATCCTGATTCAGGACCTTGTTGATTACACCGGTTTGTTGCAAATGCTCATTTAGGATCCTGCTGACCATGTCAATTTGTTATGGATGGGATTTTTGCAAGGCTTTGATTCAACAATTTAGGATTTACTAATAGTTCTGAGGTAGATCCCATGATAAGGCTGTGTAATTTTTAACAGTATTTAATCATCAGTCAGTTATAACGAAGTGATTGAAAGGAATTTGCTATAACTAAAACAGTGTCTCAGTTAAAGATTTGAGAATGGCAGGGCGCACGTGAAACTCACTGCGGGGTTTCCTAAATCAAATCGCACAGACACACACAAAGATACATGGACATCCAGACACATGGAGTTTAACATACTGCCAGAATTTCCCTCTTACCAAGTTTAGTGAGTTACTCACTTTTAACGCCTTGTCCTTCATCAGCAGACAATCGCTGAGCCTCCAGAAGCCGACTTCACTCTTATCCTTCATCAGCATTAGCAAACAGTCCTTGAATCCCAATGAAAACTCCCTCCTTTGTCGGCTTTCATTACTGGACAACACCCACGCACATCTTACCAAGAGGTGTCCTGACGCAGGGGCAGATGCTGGTCACAGCCCACTGCAATCCAGGAGAGCTCTAAGGGTCTCACTTAGGATCATGAGATGATTGACTTTGCTCAGTATTTTTCTCTGGTGTTAAGCAATTCTGGTATTTTCTACCAGCTGTGCAATTCCAGCACTTTCCAGATTGTACAGGTCTGGCACCAACCAGCTGGGGCGACCATCCAGGCATGCAGGTATTTTGGGGTCTGGCCGTCAGGGAGGGCCTCGCTGTCCCCACCCACTGCCCTTGCCAGGCAGGAGTTCTAGATGGGGCCAGGGGGCGCCTCATGGTTCCAACTCACTGCACTCATCCAAAGGCAAGGACACATGGGAATTTTCTCCCAAAACACACGTGGCTTACCCTGAGATTGCAGAGTGGCCCAGCTGGGCTCTGCATCACCCCAAGTGCACTCCCAGGATAGAAGGTGGGCTTGAAGGAGACCGTAGTAGTTTATGGTTTTTGTTTTTGAGGTTGGCTGTATGGATCTGGTCACCATGACTGACATGTCCTCACCAATTTTGTTGTTCATTAAAATTGCCATTTTTCTGTGAGGGGCAGGTAATAGGTAACAATTAAGTCACTCTCCTTCAATTACAATTTATTTTTAAGAGAAAAGCAGTCTAGTAAAGCGTTACGGTGAATTTCAAATGGAAATCCCAAGTCGACCTCTGCACATTTGCAGTACTACGCAGATGGAGCCTGCAGCAACTGCCAAATGGCTCAAGAGTTGCAGAGCTCTAAGACTTTGGTGAATCAAGTGACAATTCCCCATTTTAAAATAACAGGATTCATGTTTTAAAAGATGTTTATCTACAAAGATTGATCCTGATTTTACAATCAAAAATAATTACACCAAATCTTCTCTATACAGATACCAGCTGAGCGCTGCAAAGACAGAAAACACCTGAACGTAACAGGATGGTTGTCACAAACAGTTGCACTTTTGTTCATTTAATAAGCTTGGCCTTCCAGAATTTGAGCAAGGATGATCAATCCTCAGCTGTAGTTTGCCTTTCTGTTCCTGTGCTTTATAATAAACAGGTATTTGCATTTATACACTATTTCAAAGCTTTATATCTTAAACATTTCAGCAGCCCTACTCAATTAGAACTGCATTTCAAATACAGTACTCCCTGTGAGAAAACATTAGGAGGGGTCCGGGACTAAAGCAGAGCTAACAAACTGCCCTTAATTCAAAAGCTTATGTCTTCCCTAGCAAAGTGAACCCTTGCTGTCGTGTAAATCAACAAAAGTCCACTTCGAGCTGCAGTTTCCTCTCAGGATATCCTTAGTCAGACACAAACGAGCGTATGGAGCAGTCTGACTATGGACACAGTCATATCCCTGCCACTGACCGAAACACGAGCCCCATGTGCACGTCTGATTTAGAATTGAGACTAGTCAGAACTTGTCATTTGGACATGCAGCCACCATATTGTGGTATCTTTACACTCTCCTCTCCCTTGCTGTAGTGACAGTGCAACTCAGAATTCACTCCAATGCCCTCCCCATGACACCCCCAGGGCAACAAAACTCCTTCTAGGTGTTTAAAGGACAGGTAGATGAGTTTTAGGGACATGGTTTAGTAAGGGGACAGGTTGGACTCAGCGATCTCAGAGGTCTCTTCCAACCAGATGATTCTGTGATTCTAGGAAGGAGGACCTTCCCAACCTTTACAGAGCGAAGGGAGAGCATGTGTGTACGTGAAGGAAAGGAGTCTGCACACTCTTGATTAACAAGCAGTCTATTTTCACTGACCTAGCTTCAAAGCTCTTCCCACCCTGTACTTTCTTTACATGTTTCTATTTTGAGAATGACAGGCTGAGGAGGTGTCATCCATGCTAGCAAAGAATAAAAATCCAGCTATCAAGAGCCAGAGAAATCACAACATGCAAAATGAAAATACTGAGCAATAACTACAGATTTTGTAGACAATGTACAGACAGTTGCTCAACAACCTCGCACAGGTCCCAAACTCCTCTCAACACAACCATTTCTGAACAATTCTGTGGATTGAAGCAGAGAACTTTGATGGAAAAACTAAGTTAACATAGACTGAGTCATCACTCCCATGTAAATCAACACAAACACCAAAAAGCATACCCTGAGAAGAGTTAGAAGACGGACAGCTTTAATTTCAAAATCTCTTCTTACATACATATATTTAAGGCACAATCCAAAACCTTAAAACATTAACTATATTATCTTTACTACTGCGTCATGACAGTCACTCTAGCGAGAATGAAATGTGGAATACCTCTTCCTTAAAAACAATCAAGGAAGGAAAACAGAACTTAACAAAATTTCTTTAAAACAGTTTTAACTATACAGAAAACCTCACAGCTGTTGTCTCCACGAATCAGGGAGCAGGTTGGCATAAAAACAACCCTGCATACAACACATATAAAACTTTCATTACAATGCATGTAATGCTTATACAAAATAAAACCTTAAATCATACGACTGTGATTTTTGCTCCATAAAACAAACATATTATTTCAGCATAATATAAGCAGAAAAGAAATGATGACCTGTCATTCATGGATTGCTGAGAGTACTATACAGAATCCAGAGCAGGTGGTACATAAGCATGATAATTATCTTTTTGGCATTTATTACCTATTTCTTTGGAACTGAAGGGAAGATACAGGCAATATTATCTTTAAAAAATATATTGCTTTAGGAGAAACAAGTTATTACATATTTACTTCTGGAGAAAAAAAGATGCTTTAAAGCAATATCATGAAAATAGCAGCTTTTTTAAGAAAAGCTCAACGCTCCATTTAGTCATTTCCACCACACAACTTGAGTAGGATTTTCCGGTAGTCTCCTGATGTATCACCCTGGAAAAAAAAACAGAAAACAAAAAGTAGAAGACTTGTACTTTGAAATACAGGAAAAAGAAGTGCAAGCATACTAAACACAACTGTAACACACCAAAGAGATGAAGCCAGGTCTGAAAGAAAGCAGATGTTAACCTCTTCGAAAAATAATTACCAAGTCTGCTAATTAGAAATCACTCTAATAAAAGTACACAGTAAAACTTGCTTCCACAACTAGAACTGAAAGTGTCTGTAGAGAATGTATTTCTTCAGCAAACAGAATTTGGTAGGCAGTTCAACTACTCACCTAGGAATAAATCAATATAAGCCTCTCACTGAAAAACTGGCTTCCAGGAAAAGGTATGAAAATACGGAAAAAGGAACACAGAAGTCCTTTTCCTTGCAGTCAGTGTGGATATTTTTCCAGGGGCAGAAAATGAAAGTTTACTCAATTATGTTCAAACATTAAAAACAAGGCCTTGATATCAAAAGATCTAATGGGTATTTTTCCACGCTTAGAGAGCATCTCTTTCTCATTGTAGGCAGGGAAAGTGAGTATGGACACACACAAACATGCATTAATAACCCTGAAAGATTCCACAAACAGTAGCAATTAATCACAAAAGGCCCCGTCGAGTTTTGCCTGGTGCTCTTATGAGTAAAAAGCGCTTCTTGAGAGCTGCTCATTAACTACTTTTGGGTGATGAGGCTTGCCAATCCTTCTCATGGAGTCAATCCTTTTCTGATCCTTCATCTTCATGCTTGACTATTAACTGATTCATCCCTACCAAAATTATCACAGTAGTGACAAAGAGACACCACAAAGATCAGGATAAAGCCCATGTAGGTGTAAAGCATAATCTGCAAAATATAAAATATTGTGGTTTATATGTGCAGTGAAAGAAGTAAGTGCTGTCCACTTACAAAAAAGAGAGAGAAGAATTAAGAACTTTCTTTCCATGGATGTCCTTGGCTCTCCTTTTACAAAAATAAGAGTTTACATGCACATAACTGTGCACACGCATGCCCCATATTTACTGAAACTAAGTCTTGAGAAAGTTCAGCCCATTCAATGTGTATGGCCTGTTTCTGTTTCTGAACAGTAAAACTGTTCCAATGCCAGATAAAAGGAGAAGGGAATAAAAATAATAAGAGACATATCCAGCTTTTCACCACCATCTCACTGTTTTTCACTCATGCATTGGTGGTTCCAGGGAAAGTAACTACTGGAGCAGCTGCACATCTTCACTCCAGAGATACTCACTTGGAAAAAGCTTCTGCTAGGTGATCCTCTGTGGCACATGGGCAGAAACACCACATAGCTGCTGGCAGAAGCCTCACATCAAGATATTTTGGTCCTTCACTACCTTTGCAGGGTTCCTTCCAAACACCTCCAATTTGCACCCACTCATTGGCAACAGCAGCAGGAATAAATAAGGGCTCACCAGATTTGGCACCTTCATCACACGGTAAATCAAAGTGGCACCACTCACTCTCCTCTGGCTCTTACACCCGCCCCGGTGGCCATGCACCCTTCTGACTGTTGCTACAGCTGTTAAGAGCTGTATCAGGGTGGATCAACTGCTAAAGAATCTGAAGTTCAGCCTATTTCCAAAATCTTGTACTTCCAATAGAAAGAGGAGGTAATCTTTAAAAAGTATATTATGAGCTTTAAACTCTTTGAACACACGTATGAGGTAGATCACCGTGGTTACTCAGTTGGAGGACAAAGTGGTTTCTACAAGACCATATACAGAGACTGGGACAGAGACCAGACTTAAAATTAGGTCTCTGAAATCCTCTCTGGACCAGTTTCCTTTTCCTTCCTATCTCTTGCTCATCTAGTGCCCATGCAAAAGCAAGTGCTAGGTGTTCTCTGGCCCTTCAGCCTCCACAGTGCAGACAAACACAGCAAACCAAACACAGGCAGCTGCACTCAGCGCAGTTCATAGCTGTTCAGCATAAGGATCCACGTTCTACTGGCAGAAAGGCCATCACGGCACGGAAGATAAAAGCTCCAGGCCTTACAGTGATATCTGCGTAGAGCGATCTGCCGTACATCCGCTTGTACTCTGCACGTATGTCCAACAAGTCAACCTCACTACGTGATACCATGATTCGAATCAGAGTTCTATCCTTTGTTCCTGCTCCCTGGAACAAACAGAACATCAATATGACGTATCAACAATGTGTGGAAATGCTGGATGATGCAGCACTAAAACAAATCATCACTCCACAAACAGTCAATCATTAACAACCCTATTGACTTCAATAAGCTTGAATGGACTTTGGTCTATCACACTCTAATAAATTAAATTTACTGGCAGGACACATAACAGTCATTTCTCTGCAAAAATATAGTTAGAAAAAAAAGAGGGGTTGACAGAGGGACAGGAGGTCAGGAAAGTTTAGTGAGTTTAATGACTTATTTATTTATTTCAGTTACTCCCTATTTAAAAGACATAATTTTCAATGAGTCTTAAGCATATCTGTGTTTTACCAAGTGAAGACTTTCTTTGTTTAAGGTAGTCTGTATGCATCTTTGTTCAGTGGATTAAATTAGCTAAATTCTTCCAGGCCTTCATAATAATGACTGCATCTTGTTAGTCATCTGCCCATTGAAAAACGTAACACCTTCTGTGAACAATTTATCCCAATGAGCTGTACAAGCATTTTAAAACCAAAACACACTATCAGTTTACATATGTTGTCACAGGGACCTACCTTCATGGCCTTCTGCAATCTCTCTGCAAAAAAAGCTGGCGTGTTTTTGAGGCACTTCACTGCAAAAAAAGAAACCGAAATCAGGTATTTGTCCTCAATCAGAATTCTCAGTCATTTGTGGAGCTTACCCTAGTCACATGATTTCATTTCACATAAACATACACCTGACATAATGCAGCGCTCACTCCTCCTGTCTCTCACCAAAATTATTTTTAATCCAAACAGCAGCTGCCGTAAAGTTAAAGAACCTTCTACACTTCACGGCTCAGAGCAAACTTTTCAGTTACTGGAAACCATGTGGCATGAAGCAGCCATCACAAGTCTTTACAGTCTAGTGACCGGATTCGTGCTTATGAAGGGACAAGAGGTGATGGGGAACGGGAAGGCGGCTTGAAGGAACACCCAGTGGTGCTCCTGGGTTTTCCCTATTTAAGAATTTTTAGGTCATGCACAAAGGTATGACAAATTCAAGTCCTGCCCTAACACAAGCTGGGAAGTCACCTGTGACAGAAACCTCGCCCTTACTTTACAGTTAGTCACACTTTATTTTTTCAGCCACAAGGTTCACTGAGACTCCTGAAAAATTCTTGACGTGTTTATTTAGCAATGAATGGATTTGATCTTTAATTAGCTGAGTTCATTAGAAATCTGAAAGAACAAAATCTAAACCAATGTTAACCAGGATAATCCATCACTCATCAGAATTAATATCTATACATTGACCCTATGTTGGTTACGGGTAAATAATCATGCAATCTCTGGCAAATCAAACCACATCTGACATCTTTTATAGCACAAAAAGGTATCAAAGGTAATCAGGTAAAATCCATACAGAACAAAAGGGGTAAATCTAAATACATATTTCACAGCAACACACATTATATATAGGAAAAAGTACTTTTCTGAATAGGAAAATGTAGATGAGAGAGAGCAGTTCACCACACACAGTTGTCAATGATACAAATAATACAATTCAAAAACGAATGACAAATGAAATGCGTGTTTCTTTGTCACTCTATTTAGCTAAAACAACACACTTATACTTTAAGATGTTTGAAGATGTTATTATATGTTACCAGTTGCACAATCCAGAAAGCTTTAAAGAAAGCAAAATTAAATATTTTTCATTAGAAAATCTTTTTTTCCTGAAAATAAGATTCGCAGAACAAAGAATGCTGACATCATTGACTGACACAGATATAAATGTGTATATACATATATATATAAATTAATCAACCCAAAATCTATTCAATAGAGGACTTATTCAGTGAATATTAAAGTCAATTCTTGCTCAAAAGACTGTTGACTTGTTTGCAAACTACAGTCCCAATGCTGAATCTGTATCTACATGGAGACCTGCTAAGTGACTGCAAAGCTCCACGAAGGTGAAGTACTTTTCTGAATAGGAAAATGTAGATGAGAGAGAGCAGTTCACTCTGACAGAACCGTCTCTTTGCCATGGCGAACTTTTTACAGACATTGGGAAATACTTCTTTTCCCTAAGTCTGGTTTTCTGACAATACTTTTTGAGATGACAAATTCTGAATCTGGAAAAGGGCTGCAGATGTGTTGCACCAACAGAGCTGGACCTAGTTTGGGCCATTAAAAGGCCACTGTAGTGACAGCCTGGCCAAGCAGAGTAAGAAAAATAGTTACATGGTTCACATATGCACAAGACAGGAGTGAAAACAGGAGGCTTTTAAAATCGATTCCCATTTCGTTAGAAACTTCCATAGAAAAAAAATCTGTTGCAGTTGAGCCAAATGGCCTTTCCCATCTTGTTTCCAAGAACACACACAGTTTTTTGGATTTGGTTTTTGTTCTTTTTGGTTACATCACTTTTCCAGTCACTTCCACATTCAAACCCAGAGAACAACAATTTTAAAGCAGCAGCTCAAGATACCACAGTAAATTCACAGCAATACAGAGAAACAGGAAAAGAAATGGGGATGTAAAGAGGCAATCTTTTCTAAGAGACAACAGACAAAAGAGAAGAGAGAGTACCAGAATAAAAAATTCCAAATAAAATTTCTGCTCAACAACCTGAGTCCTCGTCCCAACCTCATGAAAACTAATGAATCCCAAGCGAAAACAGCAGACTTCAGGTAAGAGTCTTTACTGTTTCAAGTCCTGGAGGTACTCAGAAACAAAGATTTAACAAAGCTGTAACCACAGGAAATGTGGAAAACCTTTTCAATCAAATTTAAGTTTTCTTTCTACTAAAAAAAGGTAGCAGTAACTAATTAGAGTGCTAATGATTACATTTTGCTTCATTTCCAAAGCTGTCCCAAATGCTCCATTCCCAGCAGTTGGTACAAGTTCCTATTACTTCCCCAAACGATGCCAAGTACAATGAATAATCCTCTCCCCACGTTAACACACGGTATTTCAATTCTGCAGCTACCTGAAGCAAAAGCTTCATCTGTCATTCTGAGGTAAGGACCCTGCTTTACCAACCACAAGTGACTTCACAGAAAGCTCAACAAAAAAAGCAGAAAACTAGAATTATTACGAAGAACAACATCCTTAGCCGGACTCACAGATGGCACTGTCTCAGCCAGCTTTAGTGGAATACCAGAAATGAACCTGCCAAGACAACACGTACCCACTGCCAGCATGCCCTTTTCCAGGTCTCCAGACATTTCACGGCATATGCTTTGCTCAATGTCCCGGCTACACATCCTCTGGTACTCGCTGAAGACTGTTAAAGGGAAGAGAAAGATTTCAGGAGTCAGCCTCACAGAGAGAGGTGGAACTGGTGCATGCTGGATGGCTACATTTCAACTGCATTTCTCAACTTGATGCTACAGTACAATGCAAATTTTAATATCTCAAAGATGCTGGTGAAAACACTGAAGAAGATGACTTAAGAGGAGTAGCTGAGGGAACTGGGGCTGTTTAACTTAGAGAAGAGGAGGCCGAGGAGAGACCTCATCACTGTCTACAGCTGCCTGAAAGGAGCTCATAATGAGATGGGTGTTGGTCTTTTCTCCCAGGTAACAAGTGATAGGACGAGAGGAAATGGCCTTGAGTTGCACCAGGGGAGTTTTAAATTAGACATCAGCAAAAATTTTTTCACAGAAATGGTTCTCAGGCACTGGCACAGCTACCCAGGGAGATGGAGGTGTCCTCATCCCTGGAGGGATTTAAAAAACAGGTAGATGAGTTACCCAGGGATTTGGTTTGGTAGTAGGCAGGTACAGTTGCACTCAATGATCTCAAAGGTCTTTTTCAACCAAATGGTTCTATGATTCAATCATGTTGTTCTATTTACATATTGTCAGGCCCATTCTAGATCGTCTAGTTCTGTCCTTACTTTCAAAGAACCAGACCGATAAACCACTGTAAGAAAAACAGGGGGTATTCTTCTAGGAAAGTTTTAGGTGTCAATAAAATTAAGAAGAAAGCATTCAGGTTCTAGTTTTTTAATTCTTTTACCAGAGAAATTTGAAAAAGTATGACCTCTACTTGCTCTGGTATTTAAAGAAGATGACTGTAATGTGCAGCTCTTATGTACCCTACCTCCATCAGCGGAATTCACCCTGCTTTTTATTTTACAGACAAGGGAAATTCAAGCACAGAGAGGAGTTATACAGTTATATCATTACACGCAACAGAATCAAGTTACCATTTATGCAGAGGACAGCATTACCTGCTCTGAGGTGGGCCCTGCTTCTTGCACACAGAATTGCATTGAATTTGGATTCATCAGTTCCTAGACGGTTCTCTCCAGCTGCATAGAGGTCCTAAACACAGGAGGGAATTCACACTTGATTAATCTGAAAAGCAGTTCGACTGAAAAGCTGAGTTACAGATCTGCTTCCTCACAGTCTCTCCTCCTCATGTACTTATTTCCTAGTCTAGGTACTGCAGCAAATGGGAGCAA
This sequence comes from Neomorphus geoffroyi, assembly GCA_033558235.1. NCBI lineage: Eukaryota > Metazoa > Chordata > Aves > Cuculiformes > Neomorphidae > Neomorphus > Neomorphus geoffroyi. The sequence goes on from JAUMJM010000016.1 coordinate 35,148,369, forward strand.
GCAACTAACAGCAACTCGTTCTAACTTTCCTTCAATATGCCATGCCTGCAGTCTCCCTAGCTTACTGATTCATGAGTGCTCACACAAGAGCTCCAGATTATTGAAAATTGTTTAAAATGTACCTGTAATCAGTTCTGCCAAACAGGGCTTACACCTAGCTTTTCTTCTACGCCTATACTTATGTTCTAGGACATTCTCGTCTTTTGGGTACAGTTTATTACGTAGAAAGCTAATTATATTACTATTTATGACAAGTGTGCTGTAACAGATACAGGGTTTTTTCTTTGCTATGTGGCGAAACGAAACACAAAACAAGTTAGACATAGTAACTCCTGTGCCATATGTGCCTTATTTGCTGCAAAAATCCAGAGTTCCTTAAATAACAGGTAAAGGCTAATGCAGGAGTTGAATAGATTAAAATTTAACCCACACACATAACAATTCCAATCTCTGTGGACCATTTCCCTTACTAAGCAGCACAACGGAGTCACCCAACACCTGGAAAAGGCAGACAGCTGACAGGATGAGACTAAGAAAAACCTATGGGCTCTGTTCCCAAGAGCTGCATCTCTGTAATGGAGCTATGTAGCTCTGTCAGGGCTTTTCGCATCACTTCCATCCACTGAAACATAAGCACGGCATGAGAAGAAGTCACAAGGTGATCAAAGCTAAGAGCTAGCAGAAACCCCACGGTCAACTTTCAGTGTACTGAGTTGACCATACTTAGAAATTATGAAAAGCTTCTACTAACCTGCACATCTTTTTGGACAAGAGACATGTCAACAGTTGAACTTTCATCTCTGTTTCCCTGAAAGAATTTGAAGACACAGAACTGTTAATGATGGCCCTTATTTTTTTTTTTATTTAAAAACACATACACAAACCCTAAACTCCAAAATCCCAGCATGCAAGTACCTGAGAAAGTGAAACTAAAAGCCTCTGAAAGTGTCCAGATGTGTCACTTCTTATTGCTTCCTCCAGAGTTTTCTTAAATTCTGGAAGAGAGACACAGTCGTGAATTACCACACACGCCTGCTCATTTCATAAATTCATATTGTCAGTGATTAAGGGAGTAAAGAATGAACATTCTCATGGAACTGAATCAAATCTGACCTGCTTTATAGACCTGGTTGAGTTCTCGAATATGCTCATTACTGCGAGACGCTAAGATTTCAATGAGACAATTTTCATCTGTGCCAACACCCTGAAAGAAGACATAAGGAAAAATCATACTTTTCAGATTCTCATCTTACTTCTACAACCTAATATAAAAGAAAGGCAATAAAGTTATACAGCAAAACACAATTCAGAATATAATCATGTTATAGAAGTCAAAGCAAGTAGTTTAAATGCTACTTATAACACAATTCCAAAACACAGATATGTATTAAAAATAAAAATTGAACATATAATTAAAATCATTACGAAGACAAAATTTAATTGTAAAATGCTATTCTGCACACTAGATTTTAAGCATTTTCAGAATCAATGTTTTCTACCATTAAATGTGAACTTGTACATTCTAATAGGTAACCTTCACTAACTAATAAATTAGCAGCTGCAATTGCAATACAGCTAATACTATTTCATCCTCCAAGCTGCTTTAAAATTGTGGCCAAAAAACCCGTAAATATGCATGCTGACTCAGTAATGGAAATATTTATTTCACCTTCATTTAAACTTTGTCTTGAAATACAAATGTTTGATCTGTTTTTATTTTAAAAACCTAAATGTTTATAAAACAGTTTGATTGCTTTAAAGAGATATTACACAATACTTGGACAATATATTGGAAAGGTACAGCATAAGCTGGGAAAACAGTTTAGACATGGAGAAAAAGATAAAAAAAAGGTACACCCTGCCCAGAATCTTCATGAATTTCGTCTTCTGAACTACTCTTGATCACTGAGCATAAAGTCACTGGAAACTCTAAATTTGAGCGTTATAATCAGTTCCACCAACAGCTCAAAGCAAGAAAACAGAAACAAAGGTGCCCCACACAGTGGCTGGCTTAGAGGAGAGGTGTCCCAGCGGCACACTCAAGCCTACGTAATAGATGAACTGCAGAGACTGTTAGAACAGTTTCTGCCTTTTTGGGGTATTTATCTATTAACATATTTTTGTTACAACACAAACCTATTAAATAGTCTTTACTTTTAACCTATGGGAAAAACATTTCTTAATTTTACTACCATATAGCTCCAAGAAATGAGGTAAAGATCAATCAAACAGTGGTTTGAATATCTGGACAGAAAGGAGACAATGTAAGTTCAAAGCTTTTAAATGACGATCAAAAATTTTATCAGCTCAAATATTCCCTCTATCTTATAAATTTGTATCTCCTACACAAACCTTTATAGCTTCCTTGATTTCATAAGCATCAAACATGACAGGTGTCTTCATCATTGCTAAGATTGTCCTCTCAAAGTTACCTGATAGCTCAGACTTGAGATCCTTGATCAAATCCTAATGAGAAGGAAAAGCAAGTTAAAAATGCACAAAGACCAAAACTGACAAATGTTAAGGACCAAAATCGTGGAGTTTAGAATTCTTTACGCATAAGCATCAATAATATATTTTCGAAGTAAAGCTATTCCACTTACTAACACTTAAACCAGCATAATGTAACACGTATATCTAAGTAATTAAGGTCCAGTTCAACGGATTGCATAGACCAAAACGTAATCAGTTAGCAGAGAATCTGCTTTATAAGTTTCATCTAAAAAACTGCATGAAGAAATCAAAAGTGGGTAAAAGCAGTACCCTAAAGATGCTATGACTTGTGAACCATCTTCCCCTTAAGCAACTTTCAATCTTTTCTTCCAAACACTAAGTCTTTTGACTTCGAGTGAAGGAATGTAGGCTCTTATTCTGTTCTCATAATGTATTTACCTTTCCATAAGCTGTTTTGAAGGACAGGATGATCTGCTGCCGTTGCTTGTTTGAACGACTTCCAAGACAATCGATAATCGCTTGCTCATCAGTTCCTGTACAGGCACACAGACATCACAGAATGAGCGTGTCCGTAATGTGAGGACTCAGCTCTCTTTTTCCATTTGATCCTGTCACTTCCCAACCCAACTGAAGGACATGTATGCCTTTAATTCATCCATGGTATTTCGTCTTGTGCACGACCACAGAATTTCAAGCTCTACTCGCAATTATAAACACAGAATAAAACCCAAACCCAAATATCAGACTCATGATGTTTTTTATGCCTACCTGCACCTCCAGTAATTCTTCTGATAACTAAGGACAACCACATATGAACCAGCCTGCTCTGTACACATATAACAACAGAGAAAGGCAGTGCACAATCAAAGCTGCAGTTCTACTTTAAACTGAGATGGAAATCCATAGACTGCTCACCAAATCCCTTCATGGCCTTCCTTAAGACTTCTGCATCCTTCAGAGGGTCAAATCCCGGTGCATCAGTGATTGTACCTCGGTTCCCATGCTAAAATCAGACCAAGTTGAGTTGCATATTAGTGTTCATCAATAAAAGGCTGCATTTTACTACTTACTACTGTTACCATTTTTCTTTTTGTTAGAAAAGCAACAAAGAAAATTCACAAAAACCTGTTTTAAACAGTTTGCTCATTTCTCTACCCAAATTATGAGGAAATGCAAGGTAAACAAGGTTCACTAATATTAAATCTGCTGTCCAATTAAGGTTTCATGAAACTGTATACACAACTTGCAATAACTTTGCTAAGTTAGAAAAGGCAAATCTCATTAAATTTGAATTGATGTCAAATCTTTCTTCTTGAATACTGGAGTAAAACAGTATTTGTTTCAAATCATATCAGCCTACATTTCTTGCATTTGGAAAGGATCCATCTCTTCAGTCACACTTCTTTTCAAGACTTTCTTTTCAATTTTAGGCTCGGTTTACACTTAGATACACAAAGAAAATGTAGAGAAACACATACACCGTCACATCTCAAAACAAAAGCACTGAATGTTCTTACTGTTACAGGAGAGACCGTAGGCCCTGTAGTTCCTGGGTAAGAGGGCATGGACGGATTGACAGCTGGGCCTGGTGGATAATTTGGCAAGGGCTGCTGCCCTGGGTAGGTCGCTGGTGGTTGTCCTGGATAGCCCATAGGCTGCTGACCAGGTGGTGGTGTGGGCTGGCCTGGCACAGGGCCACCTGGGTATCCTGGGTAAGCTGGCATTCCTGATGGTGGATTTCCTCCGGGTGGAGGATATCCTCCGTAAGAGGGCTGTTGTCCTGCTGGAGGTTGCCCAAAGCCACCTGGAGGGACCGGAGGATAACCACCAGGTGTCGAAGGAAATATGCCTTGTGGTGCAGTTGTCCCTCCGAAGGTCCCTGCCAGGTTGGACGCCTGCAATGACAGCCAATAAAGCAGGAGGTGGGAAGGTGCACAAACGGTTGAGTTTCAACAACGTGCTTAACACAATACACCCTCCCACCCCTCCAGCACAGACAGGTGGCTCTGCATCTGCAGAATAACTTTGCAATAATCGTGCCTCACGAGCAAGCAAGATGCAAGAAAACCTGCATTCAGATGACTCTTGCTTTCTGGTAACCACCAGCTGCCACACACCAAGAAGCAGAATCAACAGGCACATATGTGCCACTGAGCCCAGCAATACACGCTGCTTGCACAGAAGAGCACCAAGAGCCACACAACTCTTATTCTGAAGCTTATCCCAATTAAACACAGCAAGAGAAACTATGCTCATCCCTTCTCTGCCCCTGGGCACCTTACATGACCACTCAGACCCTCTTCTACAGAGGAAGCAGAAGAACTGACATTTGACGATGCAGTGTTCTAAGAATCCAGTCACTGTGGGTATTGCTATGTGCACCCTAGACAGTTTGTGGCTCATTTTGACCATTGGCTGCCAAATAATTTAATTTAATCTTTACCTGAGAAAGGCATCTATACTGCAAATGCCTTCCTACAAACTGGACATTCGTTATGCAGCGTAACAGATTTCTGAAGACTGAATTTTCAGCAGTGTTACTCACTTCTACTCTATGCAAAAAAGAAAAGTCACAATGGAAAAGTTCGCATTTTCTTCAACGTAAAAGGCTTTTACTGCCATCTGTTAGACATCAGTGCTTATAAGACAGAGGTGACCTGACCCCATATTCTTTTCAGAGATGAGTCACCAATACCTCTAATTGCACAGCCTTGCTCAGAGCAGTCAAAATCCAGGTAAGAGATAAAACCTGGACTGTGTTTGCTCATGTGAACACATTAGCAGTGTGAGTAGTCTGTTCTCCTATTCCTCTGCATAGAAAAAGCCAAGTTATATTACTTCTACATCTATGACTTCTGAAATGAGGTTCTTAAATCAACATTTAACTAGTGGTCTGCTTTCCCAAAACAAGGAACAGCTTGCAAGAACCATTTTCTTTAACAGATGATATTGACAGAGATTAGACATAAAGACACCGAACTCAAGGGATAAAATTCTCAGTGGCAATGCCAGAAACACATCTTTGCACTTAAGAAAGTCACAGTAAAACATATTAAATGAAAGCAAACTCACCATTCCAGCCATGTAGTTGGGATTGAACTGACTGGCGTAGCCAGCCACATTGTCCAGACCAATTGGAGGTGGATTTGAAGGTGGATAGGCAGCACCACCCCAAGGACTGCTACCTGAAATCAAACACAGCTGTGCTGAAACAAGAAACTACACTTTTTTAAACGTATTCCTTACTACTTACATTTCTAATGTAATGTCTGTTCACCAGTAGCAGTTTGGGAGAGGGGAAATTAGCTGGAGAGGTGCAGGGTGGCAGTGTAATTATGAGAAGTCTCACTGTACATTTATAATCACATTATTGTAGAATATGTATGCTCTCATTTAAAACATCTCTAAACATTTTTGAAGGTTAACACTCAAGAGTTAATAATATAAATGCTATATTTTCGCTACAGAGTAGTTTCCCTTAAACTGCAAAGTTGTCTGGGTATTCCAGCGAGAAGATAATTCCTTTTAGGCTGCTAATTTGAGAGAGGTCTACAGCACACGACACAGTACATTCACAGACACCCAAGTCACAAAACTTGACTGCACACAGCAGTCTGAGACAGAATATTCTGCTGAGAAACAGGAATTACCCCCTCAGGCTATTCTGGCTTCTCCTGTACGCTGCTTCCCCTTTCCAAGTCATCCTGCCTAACTTCACCATACCCATATGACTCCAGTCCTTCCTTTCTACCAACAATACTAATGACTATGAAGTTCACTACCAACAACTATAAAGTTCATCGTGATAACAAGCAGCTGTTACACATTTCATCAGCCTTATATTATCGTAATCGATATCCTTTTTATCAGCCCTCTCCCTTCCGTATACAATCATACAATCACAGAATCATAAGAATGGTTTGGGTTGGAAGGGACCTTAAAGATCATCCAGTTCCAACCCACTGGAACACCCCACCCACACCTCCCACTGGATCAGGTTGGTCAAAGCTCCAGCCAGCCTGACCTTGAACACCTCCAGGGAGGGGGCAGCCACCACTGCTCTGGCAAACTTGTGCCAGGGCCTCCCCACCCTCACAGTAAAACATTTCTTCCTAATATCAAATCTAAATCTAAATGTAATCTAATCTAACCATCTGCCTAGGAACAGTGAATTACAATGTCATTACATTACAATGTGGGATATGGTTTTAAACTGTGTGACTGATTTCTCCCCATACTCATTTTTCTCGCCAGCTGCCTTCAAGACTCAATACTGACAAGACACCGTTCCTTGGCATTTGTTGATTTCGGTCAAATTACAACCATCCTTCAGTACTGTGCATTTAATTCGAAATGTATTAAAATGGACTTTATATGAACACATGGTAGAGAAGCCATATTATATAAATCAGAATCCCCAGCCAAGATAAAATATAAGAGAGCACAGAAATTTTCAGTGACTAAAAAAAATCCTTTGCAGTCCTGTTCTTCATCCATGCCACCTTTCCCCTCCAGACAGGATCACCACTGCGATTCAACGTTTACTTTATCTGAAGAGCTTACCTGGGGCTGCTGGTGGATATCCACCTGCTGGAGGATAGCCAGGGTAACTCATCGCAAAGATCTGAAAAGGATGTGTGACAGTTATTTTCCACAATGCCTCACTGGCCACACCACATAAAATTAACAGGCAACGTGGCTGCAGTAGCCAGTTACCAAAAATTGGACATAAAACTGCACAACTGCAAGGGCTTCTCCCTGGGAAACCTCTTCCCACTTCCTTTTCCTGGACCAGTAACCAGGTTCAGATAGCTAAGCAGCTGTAGTCACTCCCTAGACTATTTTTCTCACTCACTGCTGTTACTGCTCACATTTTCTATTATGTTGTTAAGGATGTATCACTTGAAAATGCTTACTTTATTGTGCTATTAAAGTCTCGAGGTGTTTGCAACCTATCCAGAACTGGTTTATTCATCACAAGCAGAAAATCACCTGACCAACCTTGTCTTCAAGCAAATAATTACAGGAGAAGCGACAGAAGGCATTTAAATACAAATGTTTGCAGAAGAGCAAGGTCAGAGTAAGATGTGGAAGGGATACGCTTCATGCTTACAGCACTTCCATAAAATATGAAGGGTTTACTGAAAGGGTAAGATCACTGGAACAAACTGCATCTCTCAAAGCTGACAGTGTCTCTGCCAGCACAGAAGTGCACAAAGTCCTTAGCTGCCCAAACCAGGTCACAAAGGAAGGACAGCTGAACGAGGGACAGAATGAAAATTACTTTCCAGAATACAGAAAATCTTATTTTAAACACAACAGCTACCAGGAAAAATGGTAAAAGTAACTCAGGCAGCTTGTTCCACATGAAGAAAACATCCACAATCAATCTTAATGTTTTAAGGGTATTTTTAGTGACAATTGCAAGCCTATTTTTAATCTGCTGTGCAATCGGTATCCTTTTCCCTTCTTTTCCCTGAAGCACTGCCTCTTGCACCTGGCTTGTTTTGCTGTGTTTTGGATTTCAGCCATGAAGTTTGACTTGCGGGGGTGCTGCTTTTATGAGATGGCTTTCCTTTTGCATAATCATGTTGACTTTCCTTTCTGGGTTGCGTGGCTCTTTCGCATAGCAGCATGGAATGGAAAAACACCTCTTTTTTCTTAAAGGAAAATACAGTTCAGAAATCTTCACTCCATGAACTCATTTAAATGTAAAAATGAAGTAACAGAAATTGCAATGAACACGGCAGACTGAAAGTAGTAGCCCTACCTTACTTCTGTTTCAGCATGTAGTGTCAAACAGACTCAAATAAGTGAACACAGTTTATCAGCATTAGAAGCAGCGTCTTTACCATCTATAAGGGATGCTAAAGGCAAGTTTTTCTCAAGTTAAAGTCTTGAAAAAAATCTATTTCTGTGCATGAAAATTTAAGTGTTGTTCTCCTAGTTGTGCTATTTGTTCATTCTCCATCCCACCTACAAACAGAATTGTGAGGTGGGGTAGAATCATCACTCCTTTTTCCTCTTCCAATGGGTAGAACAAAGTGAACAGGTCACCCAGCTCCATGCATTAGGAGACCAAGCAGGACACACAGCTGGGAAACTTGTTGATATTTATAGAATCAGGCTTTAAATCAGTAAACTGTCCATTACAAACAGCAATGTTTAAACCTCAAGAAAGTCCAGGGAAGTCAAAGCCACCTGCAGCCAACGCAGCCCAGCTCCGCATATTCAACTGTAAGCACAGACTGCGGATTAACTAACATGACACTGTTCATAACCAGATTATATCTGAAAGACAAAGGCTCATGGGAACCTTTATATACTATCAGATGCCTGCAAGATGCCCTTCATAGCACACTAAATGCTTTTCCCACACTCTCTTTGGCCTTGGGTTCCAATGAGATCTTTCACTGTCATGCTATCTAGGTGTTTTGAAATAGTTTAAATATCAGGGCTGTGGCTAGCATTTATTTTACCACCTGTAGACAGAGCAAATGACATTCTACAGGGCCATGTTAAAAAAAAACTGCATGTTCAAACAGGTCTCAGGGTGCATTCTTTAAAGTTCAGTATAACACCACTACCTACAGAACAGCCACTCCCCTACTTTGTAGAGAGGAGACTTCGCTTTAAGTAGCAGCATCCTTCATCCAGCTGCTACAGCTGAAAAGATGACAGCTTTTGATTATACAAGCACTCCTCTACGTGACTAAGCCTTATGTAATTTCTCATTTCATTGGCAAAAATAGTGCGTAAGAGCTAGAGCACCAAATCTGGCACACAAGACAATTACTGTGCAATGCACACAGGGAGGATAAACTCCATGCACAGCAGTCAGCAGGGAAAGCATTTTTTCCAGACATGCCCAGCTCTACCTGAAGATATTGTTCCTATCGGCAGCCTTTTTTAATGCTAAAGCTAAATCTTGGGAAAAAGCCTCTGATGGTCATCTCATCAGATCAGGGAAGTGGTGGCTGCCCATCCCTGGAGGTGTCCAAGGCCAGGCTGGATGGGGCTTGGAGCCCCTTGATGCAGTGGGAGGTGTCCCTGCCCATGGCAGGGAGTGGAACTGGAGGATTTTTAAGGTCATTTCCAACCCAAACCATTCTATGAGCAGAGCTATAGACTGGGTGCAGAGCGGCTGGAGAGGAGTCAAGCGGAAAGGGACTTGGGAGTGCTGGTGGACAGGAAACTCAACATGAGCCAGCAGTGCGCTCAAGTGGCAAAGGTGGCCAATGGTATCTTGGCCTGCACCAGGAACAGTGTGGCCAGTAGGACTAGGGAGGTCATCATCCCCTTATACTCGGCACTGGTCAGGCCGCACCTTGAGTACTGTGTCCAGTTCTGGGCCCCTCAGTTTAAGAAGGATGTTGAGATGCTGAGTGTGTCCAGAGGAGGGCGACGAGGATGGTGAAGGGGCTGGAGCACAAGCCCTATGAGGAGCGACTGAGGGAGCTGGGGTTGTTTAGCCTGGAGAAGAGGAGGCTCAGGGGAGACCTTATTGCTTTCTACAACTACCTAAAGGGCAGTTGTGGTGAGGCAGGAGTTGGACTCTTCTCTCAGGCAACCAGTGACAGAACGAGAGGACGTGGTCTCAAGCTTCGCCAGGGGAGGTTTAGGATTGACATTAGGAAGAAATTCTTTGCCGAGAGGGTAACTGTGCATTGGAATGCGCTGCCTAGGGAGGTGGTCGAGTCACCGTCCCTGGAGGTGTTCAAAGAGAATTTGGATGAGGCACTTAGTGACATGGTATAGTTGACAAGTAGGAGTAGGTGTAGGTGTTGGGTCATAGGTTGGACTCAATGATCTCAAAGGTCTTTTCCAACCTTATGATACTGTGATACTGTGATGATCCCTGCAGTTCAGCAAAATTTTTATTTTTCAGTATTCGCTGATGGTAATACCAACACAAACATCATAAAGTAACTGCATGGGGCCTTTCTGAATGCTCCAGAGAGTCAACATCCCAGCTGGGCAGACATCCCTGCACTTCGCTGCAACTTTATGGAACATGATTGCACCCAACACATCAATAAAGCTGACACAACTTCACATTCTAAAATCCATCCAAATAGCACTTGCAAGACGTTGCTATCCCAAGGGAATCAAAACTGCTGGAGGCAATGCCTGCTGTTACTCACACAAGGACTGCTAAGATCCCCAGCTCATGAGGCCAAAAAGCAAAACCTCAACATTTCTGAGCAGAGCTGAAAGCAAAACATGTATTCTCCTCCTCTGCTGGAAAAACAGAGCAGGCAGCTTCCTCCCTCCTGGCACTTCGCCACGCTCCTAATAGCCCACACGGGCAGGTCTGACTGCCAGAGGGAGCTGCCGGGCCCTACCACACACTGGGACAGCATACGAGGCAACAGGGGAGCCGCATAGCCCGCTGCAGGCACTGCCCACACTGCCAGCTCCACTCCACTGCTGCTTCCAGGCAGGGGCAGGAGCACAGCAGCAGGGAGAGGCCACCAAAAAAAAACCTAAGAACCTCCAGAGATTTGCTGCACCATTAATTAGCTTTACATCATAAAACATAGCTATGGTACTAAAATAAAGATGAACAGTTATATCTCAAGTCACTTAGAAAACTAAAAAACCACAACAACCCAGATTCTTTGCATGGATTGGTCTTGTTTTTCTTAGAATCAGAGAATGGTTTGGGTTGGAAGGGACCTTAAAGACCATCCTGTTTCAATGCCCTTGCCATGGGCAGGGACACCTCCCACTGGATCAGGTTGCTCAAAACTCCATCCAATCTGGCTCTGAACACCTCCGGAGGGCATCCACAACTTCTCTGGGCATCCTGTGCCAGTGCCTCACTATCCTCATTGCAAAGAATTTCTTCCTAATGTCTAATCTAAATCTTCCCCCTTCCAATTTAAAGCTATTCCCCCTCATTCTATCCCATATAGAATGTTCCTTTCAGATTAAAAAAAAAAATTATAACAGCCTTTTGGCAAAGAAAGCTGAGGTTGGGAAATACTGGCTAACTTCATCAGCAACCTGAAAGAAATGTTACTATATATAAAAACATTCCACTCGCTTCTTTCAAACACTGCTTTTATCCAGGACTCTTCCAAGTTGAATTTTTTGTATGCTGGTTGGATTCCAGGCAAACTAGACCCACAAACACACTGACTTCTCACATTCAACAGTCTTCCCTGATCACCACCTTTTCTGTACTAAATGAAACCCTGTATTGGCCACTTCCCTAACTTAGTAAATATGTCTCTAAATTAACTTGCCCAGTCATTCCTACAACCTCGTCTCCATTTTATCTTCTAAGCCCATCTTCCCAAATTTCTTCTGCTGCATCCACAACATCTTAATAAAATTGTAAGTGATGAGTGGCACTGACAATGAAGTGGTGACTTAGCCTAGAGAACGGAAGATGTCCAAGTCCACCCTGCTATGCAAATACTGTGGGAACAGCAAGGTCTGTGTTTGCTCAGCCATAAAAGAAGCAGTGCATAAGAGGAGTTAAAAAAACCAGATTATCTACACAGAGTGTCTGGAAGCAAGTACAGAACAAATGCTGTTAAAGCTCCCATTGTTCACCCCAGAGCTCCACCTCAAAAACCTAAAAAGATCCGAAGTTTCACCTCCTTTGCAAGCCAAGAACTGCTTTGGCAAAGACCTGTTCATAAGAGATTAAATCTATGAATCAATGGGAACCTTAAAAATACACTCCTCTAAGCCACAGCACAGCAAAAAAGCGCCAGAATCGGAGATATTTATAACAAAAATACAAGTTGCTCGATGATGGCAGAAGTAAAGAATAAAATCTGAAGGCTGCCAGAAAAGCTGTGGTTCAAGGTACAGTAGAAATAAGCTCAGCAACTACATTCATGCCCATTCCTGGAATTTATTTAGTGGCCGCTGTTCAGGCTCCAGCTATATTAAGGTCCAATACTTTGAGGGCAAAAACAGATGAGAAGGCCATGACATATATTTGTTCAAAATAATTTCTTAATTATGTCAGTTTCCCAGGGAAAACAGAGTAAAATTAAACCCTTCACCTTTACTCCTCCTCCAGGTTAATTACCAGGATGTAGTATAAAAGGCTGCCTAAAGCTATAAATGACAGAACCTGCTCCGAGACTGAACGCTGATTGTGAAACCAGCGGAAAAAAATTTATCACCTTATAGTACGCTGTGGATTTTCATCAGAGGTGAACAGAGGCATCCACCACTGTGCTTTTGCAAGCAAAGACAAGCCACAGTCAGCACAGAATCATAGAGTCATCGAGGCTGGAAAAGACCTCTAAGATCATCCAGTCCAATCACCAGTCCAACATCACTGTGTCCACTAAACCACGTCCCGAAGGGCCATATCTTTTAAACACCTCCAGGGATGGAGACTCCGCCACTTCCCTCAGCAGCCTGTTCTAATGCTTCACCACTCTTTTGGTAAAGAATTTTTTTTCTAATATCGAATCTAAACTGCCCCTGGTGCAACTTCAGGCCATTTCCTCTTGTCCTATCACTTGTTACCTGGGAGAAGAGACCAACACCCATCTCACTCAAATCTCCTTTCAGGTAGTTGAAGAGAGAGCAATTTATTCCCCCAGCACATGGTTTCATTCAGCATCTTGTGGGAAGATCACCAGCCTCTTTATGTCTATATATCCGTCCTTACATATACACTCAAGGAAACAAAACTCAAAGAACTTAACTGAACTGCACTGACTGTTGAGATCCACTTGCAGCAAAAACATATGTGAATTCCAAGAGGCCGACTTAGCTTTGGCTTCCTACTCTGCCCTAATCCAAATGTTTCCTTTTGAGCACACTCTTGCAATGTTCTCTTGGAATATTTACAATAGACAGTCAAATCATATATGTCAACACAGATAAAGACACTTTCCTAAACACACAACAAACAAGAATATCAAAACACAATTATGAGATGCCTGAAGAGATAACAGAATGAGGTTCTTCTACTTCAACCTCAGAACTTGTCACAGAAAAGAATTTGTTGCAGAAAACAGTCATGCTATAAATAACCTGAATTATGTTCTCAACTGAGTAATGCCTCAGGGATTTAAACTCGTCTATTTTAAGTTCTACCATGCAAGAACAAAACTTTACATCATCAGTGCAAGTCATAATAGGTAAATACTAATTATTCCATCTAAGTACACTCTGTGTGGGATATCCCACAGAACTAAAGCAATAGTGTGACATTTGGTACTCTAACAGTTACTTAGAAAAACACCTAAGTGTTCGTTCCACGCCACCAATTTGTAATTAGCATGAAGCGCAGAGCCAGGGAGTGTCCCTGCTGCGAAAGCAGAAAGCTCTAAGGCTCCCCAGCCCTGTGAGGCAACAGGAACAAAAGCACAACAGAAGTTTTCCATACGGTCCTCGGCCAGTACTTCCTCCATTTACATTGTTCAGGCTGCAGAAGCAGCCAGATAACACCAAGTTGTTCAAGGGCCAAGTGCCCAGAGAAAGGCTCTTACGGGACCTGCATGGACCTTAGGTAAAAGCTGTATGGACCTACCCTACGCTATAAACACAATGTCCATACTCTGCACCACGCTGACAGCCATAGGACTCCACATTTGAAAACAGTAAATATGAGCTTGCAATATGCTCTTTCCTAAATGCGACAACTTCTATGCTTTCTAGGCACCAAAGGGCTTAAACACACAGCTGTCCAGGAACACCAGGAGTTATTACTTGTCCGTGAGCAAATGGATTCCTGTTAACAGTCGATATTATCTATATTATTATCAGTTGATAAATCACTTCTTTACAGAAGAAGAGTTGATATTATTATCAACTATTATTATCAACTATTATTATCAGTTGATAAATTACTTCTTTACAGGAATTGACTTATTCATGGAAGAACCTATTTAGCAGAGTAAACCAGAGAGCCAGGTGTTTCACAAGAACCAGAAACAAGCAAAGTTAAAAGAAAGCAAGACTACAGCCTTCAAATCTAGTCTGCATAGGGGATCAGCAAACTTTAGTATTTAAAGATTATTACTGCCCACATCTCCTGCTGATTAAATGAGTACTAATTAATGGCTCCAGAGAAGGAAAGAAACCATGAAGTCCAATGCTTCCTCAAGACAACAGCTGAGCTAAAGCTGGAACAGAGCGACCTATGGGTCAGAAAACGCACCCACGCTTTGTAGTAAAAACACTTTTAACCTTCCCTACAACCAAATCAGAGAGTTTCTTCTCTCTCAAACAGATAACGCGTAAGGGAAAAAAAGGAAGCAGTTCCTGGGAAGGATTTCTTTCCCTTTCTTCACGTCTTAGACAAGATTATTGCTAGTCATGGGACAGCACAGTGACACTCTGCACCACACAGGAACAGTCAGGTATGGGACTGGGTGGGGTTTTGTTTGCTTTTACAACAAATATGTGAAGCCTGCTCAGTCTAAGTTCCTAATGATGATCGTGAATCCAAACTAGGAATCTGTGACAGCTGAGCAGTATGGATACAATATCACACACACACAAAACCAGCTGCTGAGCACAGGCACAGCTGGCCGCCTGGTCATTGCCAGCATGTAGTAAAACTCTCTAGAAGGACTACAGTAAGTCTCCACTCTGACCCATAACTGACTCCAGGCTCATCCAGGCCAGGATCTGATCTCCTACCAAGATTTCGTAGCGAGCCCTGATAAAATCTGGAACACACATGTAGCAGCAACAGAAGTAACACACTGTAAATACTAACTGCTGCCCTTTGGCTTCTTGCTTATCTGCCACTCGTGGTATTGCATTCTTCCCAGCCTGGGGAACTGCCTGGAGGAAATTCAGCATTTATACCAAACACACCTGCTGTCAAATTAACTGGCAACAGCAAAGGGATCCCCCTCAGCTCAATGCGTAACAACAACTCAAATTTCAAATAGGTGAAAGTGTTGCTCATAGGACCTTATAACCATGTAGCCTTTTTTTTTAAAAAAAAAAGCTTCTTCAAAAGCAACCCAAACCAACAGTCACTACGTACAGCTGACAAGTCTCCATCCTTACTTCCAATAGTTTACATAATACAATCAGAAAACATATCCAATAAGAAACATGTTTCAAGGTAGCAGATGTAAAGGTATGAAATAAGCAAAAAAATTACGTTGGTGCTGTTACTCAGTTGCATGTGTAATTCAAGGTAAGCCTCTAACTGCAATTTGAAGCTGACAGAGAAGTCGCTGTAGATGACTTCACAGAGCATAATCTAAAAATAAATCAAACTTCCCATCTGCTCAAAAGCTCTGCTATTCCTGTAAATCATCACTAAATGATCTGCTTTCTTTGAGTACACCTATGCTTTAACTATAGCTTCCTGCTTTTATCCCTAGATTGCTATCTCAGAACAAAGATGGGCTCCCTCTTCACTCTGATCAATGCAATGTTATTGAACAGACTCTCTGGATGTTTCATCTTCCAAAGCTTTACCTGGAGATCTAGAAAACAGCATCTCCTGTAGCTTTCAAAGCAAACAGACTTCTTGTCTTTGCTTTCTGTAGTAGATCAGATCATGTATTTTAAGTTGTTATCTATCACTACAGCCTTTACAAAGCTTCTTCTCTAATACATGGTATTGGCTACAGAAATACCTCCATGAAATATCTCCATCCCACTGTGGTTGCATTATATCTTGCAGTGATTTGAAACATTTCATAGAATTCTCAGTCTGACTACACACAATATCTTGGGACTGCAAAGAACAAGCAAAAGAAGCGATGTAGGACATGAATGAGCACGATGACTTCCTGGAGTCCTGCGTTCAGTTCTGGGGCCCTCAGCACAGGAAGGACACGGAGCTGTCGGAGGGAGTTCAGAGGAGGCCACAGAGATGCTGTGAGGGCTGAAGCACCTCCCATTTGAGGACAGGCTGAGAGAGGTAGGGTTGTTCCGCCTGGAGAAGAGAAAAGCAGCCTCCCAGTACTGAAAAGGGCTCCAGGAAAACCGGGGAGGGGCTCCTGATCAGAGAGTGCAGGGGTAGGAGTGTGGGTAATGCTTTTAAGCTGAAAGAGGGGAGATTGAGATGAGATCTGAGGAACAAATGTTTTGCTGTAAGGGTGGGGAGGCCCTGGCACAGGTTGCCCAGAGAAGTTGTGGCTGCCCCCTCCCTGAGTGTGTTCAAGGCCAGGTTGCATGGGGTTTTTGAGCACCCTGATCCAGTGGGAGGTGTCCCTGTCAATGCAGGAGGGGTGGAACTGGACAATCATTGGTCCCTGCTAGCCCTAGCCATTCCATGATTCTGTTCTACTCCAGAAATTTTAAGTCTGGGTTCACAGACATGTTTGGCTCCTAACCTCACATGGACGTCAGGCAACATAAAAGTACATAAGTATCATCCTTGACATAGAAAAAAAATCATCAGGCCTTTCAAAATCTTGCAGAATCTGTATGATACATGGTACAGCATATTAAATATGGTGCTTTGGGGGCACAGAGGGAAGAAGTCAAGAGTAGCTACAGAGACACTGTCAGGAAATCAAAAATCAGCTGAAATGCGGCAGGGACTGAGCCACAGACAAAACTGGAAGCAATGCCCAGCACAAGTTATCTGCTGCATCAGTGGGAGGAGAGTGGTCCACATGACTCTTACAGCATCTCTGAAAACAGGAAATTATAGAAACAGCCAAGCTGTGGGGAAAGCATTCATGTACTCAAGCTTTACAGCAATCGTACATGAGGACTGCCTTCATAGTTCCTGATGTTACCATACGTACTCCAGCACAGCACTGACTCATGAACACAAAACACCTTGTGCTGCAAGGCATCAGGGAACAACCCCATCCTATAGCAGCCAGGCTTTGACATGCACAAAGTCAGGTCCTTCATCCAAACACACTACACCAGCACTTTTCCCTCTCGGCGGCGTGTTTTCTCTACATACCTTCATCTCAGTTCTACTCCAAAGCATCTGTCCTCTTTTTGCTGAGCTGTTTTCCCTACTTCTGCTGGTCCCTTCTGAAAGTTCTTCCCTTAACTGCTCCTCCTTATCAGGAAGAGCCTTCCAGGAACTACCGTTGGTCTGATAAACAAGGAAAAACCATCCCAAAGAGGGCACTCCCCACTGCCCAGCCTCTCTTCTCCAGGGACAGGGAGGAACTCTGCTTTTCTGAATATTGTGAGGTTTTTGATGTTTCTGTCTTAAATGAGGTAGAGCAAGAGCTTAAGAGCTTCTGGTTTAGGAAACTTAAGCATATGTACCATAAGAAAAAGTAAAGTACGTTACACGCAGTTTGTAGAACAGAATGTTTGGCAACAAAAACCATTGTGTAACTGCTCACACAAGACTAATACCTCAGGCTTCTTTCTCTCTTCAACCGCGCACACTAAAAATCAAGATCAACTGAGGATGCACCAAAGTACCGACCTCCACTGGCACCAAGCCCTGGGACGCCACTGCCTGTCATCCCAAGCCAGGGTCACCCCAGACTGCTGTTTGTCACCCTGGGCCAGTATCAACCGAGGCTGCTGCCTGCCACCCTAGATCCCTGGGTTGGTGTCACCCCAGGCTGCTGCCTGCTACCCCTGATCCTTGGGTTGGTGTCACCCTAGGCTGCTGACTGGCACTCTGAGCCCCAAGGCCAGTGTAACCCTGGACCCGTGGGTTGCTGTCACCCCAGGCCCCCGTTCCAGTGCCCCCCCATGCTGGTGCCACCCCAGCTCCTCTCCTCCGTCCAAGCAGATCCAGTTCCCCTGCCCGCGGGGCCGCCGGCCGGCCCGCCCGCAGCCCCGCTCGCCCCCCTTGCCCTCCCCCCTTCGTACCGCGGGTCCCGAGAAGCCGCCGCGGCCGCCGCCCCTGCTGCCGGCTTCGTCGGTGCGGGAGTGGCAGGAGGAGGCGCCACGGCTCCTTCCGCCCTGTGCGAGGGGCGGGGAGCGGCGGGGCACGGAGAAGGGGGTGGGGTTTGCCTGGAAAGGGACCTCAAAGCTCACCCAGTGCCACCCCCTGCCATGGGCAGAGACACCTCCCACTGGATCAAGGGGCTCCAAGCCCCATCCAACACCTTGAACACCTCCAGGGATGGGGCAGCCACAGCTTCCCTGGGCAACCTGGGCCAGGGCCTCCCCACCCTCACAGCAAAACATTTCTTCCTAAGATCTCATCTCAGTCTCCCCTCTTTCAGCTTAAAACCCTTCCACTCACCCTATCCCTGCACTCCCTGATCAGGAGCCCCTCCCCAGCTTTCCTGGAGCCCCTTTCAGTACTGGGAGGCTGCTCTGAGGTCTCCCCAGAGCCTTTTCTTCTCCAGGCTGAACAAGCCCAGCTCTCCCAGCCTGTTCTCATTTGTGAGGTGCTCCAGCCCTCAGATCATCTCTGTGGCCTCCTCTGGACTCACGCCCACAGGTCCATGTCCTCCCTGTGCTGAGGGCCACACTCACTGATACCCTACATCACTTCTCTTGCTTGTTCTCTACAGTCCCAAAAAGTCGTGCATAGTCAGACTGGGAATTCTGTGAAATGTGTCAAGTCACTACAAGACATAACACAACCACAGTGGGAGGGTGATATTTCATGGTGGTATTTCTGTAGCCAATACAGTATAATGAAGAAAGAAACATTGTAAAGACTGTCCATGTCCCTCGAGTGCTGAAGACCTCAGAACTGAACATGGGACTCCACAAGGGGTCTCACCAGGGCAGAGAAGAGGGGCAGAATCCCCTCCCCCAACCCGCTGGTCATACTTCTGACGCAGGCCAGGATGCAGCTGGCTTTCTGGGCTGCAAGTGCACATTCCCGCTGGAAACCAGTGCCACAAAACGGGTTGGACCAAAAGGCAATTTCCAGCAAGAGGTCCATGTCATAACAAACAAAACAAACAGTAACCCCACCCATCACAAGGCAGCCTGGGCTTCCCCCTGCCATCTGTCGGCTCCCGAGAGACTGAGTGACATGGATGTGACACAACCAAGCCAAGGAAGGCACAGTCCAAGCCAAACACATTCAGCCTAAAAGCAAATCTAAACATCAGAAATTTATAAAATATCCAGGCAAGGTGGGATACACAGCCCTAGTTTGTTGTATAACAAACGTTTCCTTCAGTAAAACTCTGCAGAGATTTTAGAGGAAGGAGATTTTTCACACTGACCTTTCACAGTAGAGCAGTACGAGCTAAATGCTTCAGTAAATGTCTTTTTCCTACATGCGCTCTTTAAAGATGAGTGAAGTTTGCTCACATGGAAGCATTTAGAGAGACAAAACAAAATAAAAATGGAGAGGAAAAAAAAGCCTAGCATTTTCCTATTAAATTTCTTTTGCCAAGGCACTCCTCAAAATATCATTGCTGACTGAATTACAGCATTATACAACTTGGGCGGGTATAAAATCTTCTTTGCAGCTGGGAATTTTGTGAACAGGGTCTCTGTGGTGGATACCCTCAATTTCTTCCCCCTTAATCAAACCAGCAGCAGTTTGATTCAGGCTCCAAGAGGCAAAGACCTGAGCCATAGCCAAGCCAAGAGCTCCTTCAGGAAACCCAGAAGGAGCAAAGTAACACAGTGAACACCAATAAGCTGTGGGTGTAAGGAGCTTTGCACACACCTCTGCTTTAAGCTGAAAAAGGGGAGATTTAGATTAGATATTAGGAAGAAATTTTTTCCTGTGTGGATGGTGGGGCCCTGGCACAGCTTGCTCAGAGAAGTCATGCCTGTCCCATCCCTGGAGGTGTTCAAAGCCAGATTGGATGCAATTTGACAACGATCCCAAAATATGACAGCCTAAGGAAGCCTTCTTTGAGCTGTCCCTGCAAGGCAATGCAGCTGCATGGCGATGACCCCCCCCTTATGCTGGGTTGCCCCTCAAGGGTGCTTCTTGAAGCAATGAGATCTTTGACAACAACAGATCACTGCACAACGAATCCTCCATACGAATCCTCCCCTGGATGGCAGCTGGACTGCACAACCAGGCAATCCTCCTCTTTAGCAAGGATTAGTTGTTTCTTAAATAAGTAAGATTTTAAATAGAATAAAACATTTGGAGTTATAGTATTGTGTGATTTAGCATGCTGTTTGCTTAGCTTTGCTTAGCTTAGCATGAGTACCTAGACTTGCTTTGAAGTGCTGGGCCACAACCTGGAAATGTCCAGTTGAAAACTTTTCCCAGTGCTTACAATCTGCTTAGTCAAAACAAGGCTTCCAGAGTGAACAAAAACCAGAAGATACAGAGGCTTTAAGGATACAGATCATCAACATGAGCTGCACCTAGTGCAGGTAACTACAAGATAACACCCTGCCTAAAAGACAGTGAAGGAATCCAATGAGGAACAAGAAGACCCCAGAACCAAATACGACTCCTAGACTGGACCATCACATGAGGGGCAGGTAAACAGTCTGTAAAAGTATAATTGCCCAGGGATTTCTTTGTTCATGTTGGCTCTCTTTCTGGAGCCAACAATGCTGCTGTACTGCTCTATTAAATTATATATTTTATGAAATCCAGTTCCTGAGAGCCTGTGTGGTGAAACCTCAGATTTGGACTTTGGAGCAAACTGATGACTGATAGTGATCGGCAGAATGCCCAGGAGAAAGGCAAGTGGAGTGGAGAAGCACAATGAAACTCTGAAATCCTAGCAAGGTGATATAAAAGATAGGATGTACAAACATAATCCTTTAGTTATAAACACATATAACTCTTATCTTCTGTAACTTTTAGCCATAAATAATCAACCAAATCCGAGACTAGGATTGGATCTGGCTGCAGCAAGACTCCTCTGAGAAGGAGTTTAGAAAGCCAAGGGGTCCATTCTGAACCTTGTGGACTCAATGAGAGGGTCTCCCTTGCCTTTTTGCACCCCCATTTCCCGTATCAATCACTCCATATCAATTCTAACTTGATTTTCCCTCCTTTTCCTCTATGCAGCAAGTAATAGCACAACCTTGTCATCGAACTCTATAAGTCACACTTTTATCTAAATACGGATTTTATCCTAAAAAACTAATTCACAACAGCCTCAGAACCTCCTTTCTGACACTTGCTTCCCTCATATGTGGGCTTTGTAACAGGCAATTTCATTTAGAACAAAACTAGTTTTGATGGATAAGCTTATGCTTCTTAAAACATATGTTCTGTTCACCCAACAACTCCTTTCCATGCAGGAATTGGGTTTTTTCTCCTCCATATAGCTTCAACAAACCATCATGGCCAAACATTGAAATACAACAGTTGTGATGGAACTAAAGAAAAGAAATTCCCCTTCCCTCCACCCTTATCAAAATTTTAACAAGTGCCAAAGAAGCCAAGGCTACACCCATGGGAAAAAGCTAAATAAAGTAGTCCAAAGCAGGTGAACACGAATATTTCAGTTCAAGAATGGCTTGTTGTGGTTTTAGCATAAATTAGAAGTTTATTCCCAGCTGATTTTAAGGTTCACCGCTAAAGATGTGTCTGTTTAATAGGGAAAGCTACACATCAACATGGGGTGTGATGTGGAGTTAGTTGGATGTTCACTATGAAGGCAGCTGAAAAAATTAAGATGTGCCCAAAGAACAGCACACATGGAAGGGTGGCCAGGGATCGTCATACTCTTCAGGATGCTGGTAGAGCTTCTCTTGGGAGTCAGCTCCTCTCACTGGTGCCAGGGACCACACTGGCTTTGACAAGACAGTTTTGTTAATCAGAGTTATTTTGACTGAAACCAATTAGGAGCCATTCAGAGGAGTTGCTACTCCCATCTGGTTAGGATACAGTGATCTCTAGAAATGATTACCTCTTCTTCAAAAATGATTTGGAAAGAAACTTCATATTTTTGCAACTTAAGTACTCTTATTTTCTGATGTAGAAAAGCCCTTTGAGTGTTATGGTTAGGCTGGAAGGAATTTACGAGGAAGATTGTGCTGCTGCAACCAGCCCAGCAGTTATTGCAGACCCAGTTGTGCTCACTTTGAAGTCAATTGCGATGTTCCATGGATTTAACTGAGGTCCAGTTTGCTCACTTTTAGCCGCTGAGGCTGGATAAATATAAGGATTCATATAAGTCCTCCACCTTTGACACTATTCATAAACAGAAAGCTGTGCTAGGTATGGTAGCATATGGAATATTTTTCTGACAAAGACACCATTGTATGGAGACCTCAGTAGCTGCTATTTTCAGACAGTCAGGGAGTGAGGCATTTGCTTAACATATTTCATTTCTGGAAATTTTTCCACAGGAATGATAACCTCCGAGCCCATACTCTTTGAGGGCTTTGGCTGGAGCAAATCCCTCTCCTGAAAAAGCTGTTATGGGTAGCAAATATTCTTGTCAGCAAAAGAAAAAGGTATCATAGTGCTGTAGCTTTGGCAGCGTGTTTCATTGGTAAAATTCATCCAGTTGCATAATATGTTTCTAGTATGTTGGAAACACTTTGTAAATGGTTAGAATCATAGAATGGTTTGGGTTGAATGGGACCTTAAAGTTCATCCAGTTCCAAGCCCCCTGCCACGGACAGGGACACCTCCCACTGGATCAGGTCGCTTAGGGTGAGTTTCTTTCATTTTGAGTGGGATAATGGGAATTATTAGGAAAGCCAAGTGAAGCTGATGGATTAAAGCCTGAGACAAATTAAGTCTATCATTAGAGAGACTGATTTTGATTCAGGCTGTAAATTTGCTTGAGTATCTGGGAGAATATTTATAATTTTGTTAGAGAAGAGTAGAATTTTGAAGACTGGAGGTGTTAAAACTGGAAAAGAGATTCTGCTGAAATTGAGTCAGGAAGAAATCAGACCCCTGGCTTTGCCTGTGCACATGCCTCTGACTACAGGATTTATGCCACTACATCAAAATAACATCTTATATATAGTTTTTCTGGTTATGAAAGCAGGCAAGTGAAAACTTGTGAATAACAATGTAGTAAGTGTGTTTGGGAATGTAGACAGAACAAAACAATAGTCTTCATAGGCACCTTGATGGAGTTTGAATTCCAAACTGACTCCAAGGCAAAAAAGTAAGCATTGAGAGAAATTTTGGTAGCAATAGGAATGCTGCAACTAAGTCTTCACTATTCATTCAACACCACGTTCACTGATTGTTGAGGTCCTTATCTGCTGTTACTCTCTCACCTCCACAGGGGAAAGGGATTCCTGCTGCTCCTGGAGAGAGGGACACAAATGTCTCTGCTCTTGGAAGAGGACACATCTCCATTCTTGGAAGAAGAAAGCAGGTGACAGCAAGGCTCTTACTTTTTTGTAGAGTAGAGCAGAAAATCTTGTCCCTTGCTTTGTTCAAGCTGACAAAAATCATTAAACCCACTGAATTTCACAACATTCCTGGCCAAATACTGGAGACAGTGAGAATTACAAGAACAAGTACATGAAGAAATAATAATGGTTTTATGTGGATTATATATTTTAGACACATACATGAAGGAATTATGTGGCACAGGTACAGCAGTTTCTGAAATATCCAACAGGATGCTCATGTACAATAAAATATTGTTCAGGTTTTTGATAGGTCCCTCAAAGTGGCTCATGATTAAAAAAAAATACCATGACCACAAAACCAGAGATCACCTGTTTTGATTTATTACAATTTTCTAGCGTTTGTTTTGCATTTTTCCCATGCACGCCATGAGCTTTGATCTTGGGCTGCCTATCTAAACACCTTCCACTGTTACTATATTCATTCAAATTGAGGTAAGAACTAATTCTGCGCTCCAGGCTATACAAGTTATGGAGTGCTGAGTGCACGTGAGATCATCCCCACACAGCCTGCTGCTGTGCAGAAATGCTCACAGGGTTCTAGGGGCTACCGATATTTGTAGCATAAAGTGACTGACTCACAGGCAAACTTACTTTTGCTGTAAATGCACGTGTGCAGCTGTAGCAGTTTTAATTTCTTCTGGTCCCATATTGGGCTGGTGCTGTGGGTTCCTGGTAAAAAATGACCTAAATTCCTTAGGTTCCTGACAAGATGTGGCTCAGTGCAATTTCTCAAGGCTCGAACATCAGGGCTGGCTTCAGTCAGGCCTGTTGGTTAGTGATGCCTGAACAGCAATACATTATCCTATCACATCATGCAGTTTGGGAAACAGTTTTGTAAAACCAATATCTAAATTCTTGTATCACCTCTCGCCTCTTATGTATCTATGCCATACTCCTGCCTTACACCAATGTTTCTATACCTCTCCTCCTTACTTTCTCAGCGCTTTCCACTTCTAAAAGAAAAAGAAGATGGGATTTGGAGTCACCCACAAAGCTCTGTTTAGCCTTCAGTCTGGCTGTCACCTTACAGCTCCTCCTGTCAGGCCAACATGCATCCACAGCTTTTCACATTTACTGTGCTGTTCATTAGACCTGAACCGTCTCCCGTATCTTCTGCTCTGCTCTCCTTACCTTTAAATCCTATGTTAGGATTCACTATATTAAATTGTCCTCGCGTCTACTACATGACCTCTTACTTATCTGTGTGGTAATTTGGTGGGCAAAGGAGTGCCTATAGCTTATTCATGTATTAAGCATGTCAAAACAATGATGGAGTGAAAAATACATAAAGATCTGGGTAATTTTGGCTCACTATAGGCCTAGTACGTGATTTTAGCCTGTCCATCCTTCACATTTCCTTTCCTAAAATTGAAGATAAATATCACTTTGTTCTCAATGTGAGGATAAAAACCAAGATGACTATGTAAAGAAATATTCCATGTATACAATTCTTTGTAATTACTATTCAAAATTGAAAGGCTTAGTAAAATTATTCCCCAAACTACCAAAATAAAAAATTCCAACTGTAGTTAAAAGTGTAACTTGTCAGATCTTCTGATCATTGTAAAGCCTGCAGGGGTCATCTGTGCACAGCAAACTCAGTGAGTCTCCTTCACCTCAACAAAAATACAGGTCAGCAGCTCCTCAAAACGTGCCTCCTGCTGTGGCAAAACCCTTCTTTGGGGCGTAACTCTTGGAACATGAAAAACTAGGTCTCCTCGGTCGAAGTAGCATAATCTTCCCATGACTCAGCCCTGACTCATTCAGAAGCCTTGCCCACATCCAGGGAAAACAATGTCATTCGAACCATCTTTAGCACAGATCATCTTTTACCCAAGGCTGCTCAAAATATTCTGCAACCATTAGGAGAAGTAAGCCCTGAAAGACTGCCTTGCTTAGGTGTCCCGGCTTCCCAGATGAGCACCCTAACCACAGACTAGGAGAGAGCTGAAGGACACAATATTTAACTGAAACTGCCTAAAATCAGTTTTATGTTCTCGGTATCGACAGCAGTGAGGCACTGTTTGTATAAAGGGAAGAAGGTACATTCAGATCTAAAATCTGAGTGCTTTTCCAATAAACAGTGCTTGCTCGGCTGATACTTAGAATCAGTACGTATTCTTTCCTTGCCTTTAAATAGCAGGGAGCGAGAGTCTCCTGGTGGCAAGTGAGCAGCACGGCTGTGCAGCGATGGATGGCTGTGCTGCATTGCACAGGTCCTTTCTTTGGCTTCACCCGGGATCCCAACAGTGTCCTTTCACCACAACTCTGTGCATTGAGCCAGGGGAACATGTGCAAAACAGAGACTCAGGTGTGACGGTCATTCACCCCTTCCAAGGAATTCTTCTCTCTTTCCTTCTCCAACTCAGCCAGTCCTAGATGGTTACAGTTGGCCTCAAAAGCTTTTTTTAATTAGTTGGTTTGCACTCCTCACCCTCACTTTAAGCCCTGCAAACCTCCTTTGACTGAAGTTTTAAGAGAGAGCGCCTTGTTGGGTTTGCATATTTAGGAGCAATATAAAAAAAAATCCAACCTTGCTGATTTTACAAAGCAGCTGCCATAAGTAAAACCAATTATCTGAGGTGGCTCAAAGCACAAAGGGATGACAGCTCAATGCTAGCAGGGAAGATTCAGTCTACTAAAACACATACTCCAGTCTATTAAAATACATTATATGGTGAGTCAGAGCCCTCTCCTGAAAACAGGGAAAGATATTTTGTCTTTTCTTGAAACAGTTGTGCTATTTCACCTCCACAAATAGTTAACACCCACAAAAATGAGCCACTGACATGTCTATGTCCTTCAGTTTTAATTAGATCTTACAGCAGGGAACAAAAAATGGGTTCTGTATAGTCTATGTGATGCTCAGGTGTAAACAGACCAGAATTAGAGAGGTGTCACAGTTTACAGTTCACTTGTAGATCGTGCCTGGTTGGTTTTCTTTGTTTGTTCATTTAATCTCAACTGCATTAATCGAACTGCTAAGATTTCACAAAATTCAAGTATCCCAGGTCTGTGCACACAGCAATTCTTTTTACCTTGTAGTTACACATAGACTTGCCAATAGAGGGAGTCCTTTCACTGTCTACCAAAACTACATCGAAGTGAATGTTCGGAGAGGTTTCAAATAACGACTGAGTCCCTGCTGTGCAACTATCATTGCACTAACAGCAAAACCGAGAAAGATCTGCAAAATAAAGTCACCTCAGGGTATTTAGCAGATCAAAACATGGGGCAGTATCAGCCATGCAATCATTAGAAGTGCACTAGAGAATTCAAGTGGCCGATTGTGTCATTACAGCAATTACATCTATGGGAACAGCTACGAAACATCTATGAGAGTAATTACTTTTACACACATTGAGAAGAATTATGTCAGATAATGATGCAGTTTCCCTTCTGTTGGCAAATCAATGTTTAACTGTAAAACTTGAGTTCTTTCCTGATGTTGTAGGCAGAGCTTGTCAAACAGCAGCTGTCCAGTTAACCCCTGCAGTTTGGGAAAAACAAAATAATCATCTTTTTTCTACATTGCCATTTCATTAAAACATTGTGCAACACTAATCCCAACCAAACTAGCTTGTATACAATAAGACTTTTCCAACTTCACCTGCTCTTTCATCACAAAGCAAACCAAACTTTCCTTTGACCTATGAAAATGTTAATTTGATGTTTTGGAGGCATCATTTGCATCATTATTATTTCTGCTGCTTACCTGCTATGGGAAGTGGCCAGTTCCCTTCTGACTTGATGGGAGGATTTCAACAACTGATCCAATGTTGATAGGAATCACGTGCCAGATTTGCTTGGACTCATCATCTTAGTGCATTGAAGGAATACAAAAAATAAAATACAGAAATAACATTCATACTTACTACACCAAAGTAAACTCTTTACAACTACAATATTGCCAAGGCTAGCAGAGTTCTGTGGAAATATTAAGTAACCAAATCAAGTACTGAGTAGCGGTCATGTTTACTTGTCTAAAAGTGCTGGTACTTACTAGCATTATCATAAGGACTGAAAGATGAGATGACAATCACATCTGTG
Organism: Neomorphus geoffroyi; assembly: GCA_033558235.1. Taxonomy (NCBI): domain Eukaryota; kingdom Metazoa; phylum Chordata; class Aves; order Cuculiformes; family Neomorphidae; genus Neomorphus; species Neomorphus geoffroyi. The sequence continues at coordinate 35,176,038 of JAUMJM010000016.1, forward strand.
TGACAGCAGCTCCTCCCTTCTCTCAGAAATTGCTGGGTTTATGGCAGTTAAGAATTAAGTGCTAATGAGGCAACTCCTAAACTGCTTTTTTTCTTTCAGCCTGGTGTATCACAGCAAGCGTTTTTTTAGAAAAAACATATATAAATAGAAAAGCAATGACACCTGGATCACTCCTGTCCCCTCCCCTCCTTTCACTGGTACCTGGGTTTACACTGAGATTCCATCAGCAGTCGTCATCACAACCAATTCTCTTCTGAAATCAGTTCATGATGCTCGAATCAGTGGCATGAAACTCAGAATAGAAACAAAATAAAACCTGATGGTTGATGGGAGCCAAATACGAGATATTTTTTCTTTCTTCTTTGCTTTCAAATGAGTGAAACTCTTCATTTTACACTCCTTGTTAATACTGCAAACAGATCAGCTTTGCGAGTTTTGGACGTCTGGCCATTTTAGATAAACATTCCAACCTTTTACATGTTTATAGACTAAACTGCAGAACTCAATGTTTACGTTGCACTGAATGACTTCAGCACTGTATTTAACAGAAAGGCTGCTAAAGTAATATTGTTTCAATCAGCAGGTGAAGACATACACTACCGAAATAACCAAAATTTTAAAGGAAGATATTAATACTACTCTGTCTGTAAATATTTAGCACATCTCTATGTAGTAGGAGTATATAAAACCTCCAAAATGTACATGGTTTCTAACTTTAAACCTGTTTCCAGACCTTTTGAAAGGAATTAATTGTAATTATTAGCTTATAAAAAAAATAGAATGTAGTCTTTGGGTTTCAAATAGCGTATTTCTCACTGGTTTAATATGAAATAAAACCTTGGCCTTGTATTTTTAAGGAATGTGGCCTTAGGTATCAGTAGTAACAGGATTTGGATCCTGTCATTACAGCTATGTAGGACAAGAGTGGAATGTCACTTGGTTTTAAGAATGCCTTGTGTACAGGAGCAGATTTACAAAGAGCGGAGAACTGGTCTGGTCCAGAAGTGATCATTTCTGGAGAAAATATCTGTTCTTAATCAAATCTCTACTCAGCTTTAACTGATGAACTAGCTTTTGCCTGCTCCGATTGGTTTGGATCACATCGCTCTTCTTGGTATTTACATTTTTCTTACTCTCCAGAGACAGCAACAACATGGAACGGTGTGTAAATCTGAAAGTATGTCATTCACTCCAAAATATCACTTTGCTCACAGAATGAAAACAAACTGGGGTACAATATTTCTCCTAAGAAGAAAAACAACATGAAAAGAGTTGTATGGCGACATCAGCTTGCAGGCTGCGTTATTCATTGCTCAGCTTCTCATGTAAACAACTTCCCACGTTAAAGCAATACGACGCAGACAAGGACATTTCTTAACTTCTGTGGTTAACATGCGTGTTTCCATTTCATTGCAAGGGTCAGATGGATGTGTTTTCCACCAGGTCAGGAGAGTTTGCCCTGGATCGGATCCTCTGGGTTCATACATATTTCCTGTTTTGCACACGACAGCACAGTAAGCTTTTTCAAAGACACAAGCTCTACGTACAAGCCTTCTGAGCTGATTTACTGCTGGACTACTGCAACAGACTCAGACACCACAAAGTCAAAGGAAAGCATTCTTGACTGAAACCTTTGTCATCTTTCTTTCAGGTCCTTCAGAATCTGAACTCAGACCCACAGCTGAAACAAGTGAAATTCAAAGAGTAACCACCTCAGGATTTAAACTGAATTTTCAAATCACTGAATGTAAAATGATCAGACACAACATTTTAGTTTTGTCTTTTGCCCATTGCTTAGTCAAGGAGAGTTTCACTGTGGCAGATTACCTCCACTAGCTCTTGTGGAGTCTGGTAATGAGAAGTTACCAGAGACTCAGACACATCCTTTCTAATGAACCCAGAGGTACTCAAGCAGCAGTTCCTGAACCACTTGTTTAAAACTAGCATCACTATTCCTTTTCCACAAACTGCTTTACCTGTGCTCAAAGTTGTCAGGCTGCTCCTCACCTCATTGGGTTCTCTGAAAGTTCCAAGTTATTTAGAGGTCGGAACATGGCCAGTGAGTTACCATAAGTCTATTTCTCTGCTATATTGCAATAAAATAGTGTTTTCGAAGGAACTGGCATCTTCAAGAGTCTTCCGTTAATACATTGTATTTTAAAAGGGGCTTTTAAAAGGGAGGGCAACACCAAAACTATGGAAATTACAAAGGGAAGTGTGAAGGAAACAGTTGTTGAGAAACAGTTTGGGGTTTTTTTAATCAATTCAAGTAGAGATGCATCTGAAAGGCCTGACAGTGGTCTCTGAAACTGGTGTGGAGGAGAGGGCTAAAATTTTGAGATGGTTTGTATCAGCCAAGTATCACTGAAATTACACCTAAGACTTGGCATAGGTTTCACTTTATCAAAGACTGCTGGAATCACAGTTGAAACCAGGATGCTCCCCATGCACATTTCTGTTGCTGTCTGGCCAGAGAGCATCTTTGGAGCAGCTTAACCATAACTAAGAAATGACCTGAAATGATCAGGTTTGTCCCACTGTGGAACATGATCTTGAAATAGAACTGCTCTCTGGGTGTGAAACTGGATTATAAAGCAAGACTTTTGACTAACTTATAGAATCTGATAGTCAACTAAATCAGAATCATTATGCATCACTTACAAAACTCTCTCCTATGAGAAAACATCTGCAGCAGGAGGGGTTGAAGGCATCCTTCAATTGTGAGAGCTGCAGCCCTCGCAGCCAGCAGGGAATCCCAGACACACAGGGACTGGGGCAAAGGCTGGTCTCTCCTCCCTCCCTGTGCTTTTCTATTTTATCATCACCCCAGAGGAAGCTCTGCATTGGAGGAGCCTGGCTTGCCTGCTCCTGCAATTGGGAAAGGAGGACGCAGACAAAGCTGAGCCAGAAACTGTGCATCATCCTACAATACTAAACTTAGCATCTGGGAAATTAATTCAAAGTGACAATTTTAGAAAATATGTAGAAATATCATAATTTCTTTCCGGCACTTTCAAAGATCCCCGATAACCGGGTATTTAATCAGTAAGCCACCAGTCCATATCCAGTTTCAAAGATAGACCATCTCATTTCACACACCGTGAAAAACAGCTACAGGGAACAACCTGATGCCACCTTGAATCCCTCGGAGAGGTCTGTGCAGGCAGATTCATAAACAGGGTGCAGGGGCTGATCGCATGAAATCCAGTACAGGACTGCAGCTGAATTCTCTAACAGCTGTTTGGTAGCATGCAAGTCCTTAGCTGGTGAGCTCAGATCAATCCTCAACAGGCACATGGTCACCTCTTAAAATAGTACATTCCGGCAGTAGATTGTAAAAGGACCACAGATACACAAGCTGTAAAACCAAATTACCATCGCAGCCCACATCATGGCCTGCCGTTGCCTATGATGCACAGTAAAGCATAGTCCTACTCTCCAGGACTCCGACAGCTCAGCATGATGACTTTCCACCCCTGCAGTACACTGAAGAAATATATCCGAGGAGAGATTTCTATCTGTTTTTCTACAATGAAATATTTTTACAGGAGTGACATCACAGATGCTATAAATGGGGAAGAAATATCATGGATTCGTCTAGTTGTATTCCATGCCAAACCGAGACTGATCCCAGCTGTACATTTACTCACGCTCTAGCCACGCTGCTATTGTAGCTGAAAAATTGATTCCACTGTCTCCATCTGTGTAGTCTAAGAGGAGTTCACCATCAGCAGAGTAGAAAAGTTTCCCTTTCCTGTCTGTGACCTGTTACTCTCTATTATATCACCTTTTAATTGCTTACTTCACTACGTCACCCATCAACGTTTGTTTACGTCAAGTATATGCCTGGATTTACCCTGAATTCTCCACATGGAGAATTCAACACTTTGAGGGTCTGAAAAAACTGAATTCCCTATTCCTGGCTTTACTAATGTACTGTATGAAGTGCTAATTGGGTGCTTAATTTTTCCTCTGCATTTGTTTTCTAGTCTGTCTGTATTATCCAAATATAGTAACTGGGTACTGGGTGTTAACTCAATGACCAGTTCTGATCACTACCTTCTACACCTACAGCCCCAAGCTTGCATTGTATGTATTTCATTGCCAGAACACTGAATAAACAGATCTAAGCTATGACATTATTGCCACACTCCTGTATTTTTTAATTTCTAATTCTCCTTCTATAAAAGAATGGCAGCAGCACTAATTTGTAGCAAATCTAATTTGCTAATTTCTTACTTGAGCGTTTTATTTCCATAGCTATGTCATCCCATTCTAACACTTAGAGTGTCCCCTCAATCTGGAATTATCTGAATATTTTACTAATATACTGCTCCTGTTTTCTTTTACAGTAGGCTCACGATGTACCTTGAATTCATGTTTTTAAAAATCAGTAGTTCACTTATGTGTACTAGTTTAAAAAAACAGAATAAACAGTTGTTCGGTGTTATCTCCCACCATACCTTGCACTTGCAATCTATTGCTTTTAACCCTGAGTTCAACTCTAAATTTATTGTACTCCAGGCTTTTAAAATTTGTTTGAAGCTTATCAAGTGAAACTCCACAGTCCTAGTAGTGGAAGCTTAAGAAACCATTTATTTACCCTCTGTGTAAAATTAGACTCTCACTTCTACCTATGTGATCAGAAATAGAAAGGTTGAGCAAGAGTCCAGCCAGGTTACTAAGTAAAAGTTAATATCAGGAATTACTTACCTTCTGTATGGATATATAAGAAGTAAGACACTTTATTTCTAAAGCAATCTAGTATTCATATTAATAGGTAATAACAGATTAATATGATCAAATCACACAAAACCCAAGCTGAGTTATGTAGGTAAAAGTACAGAATATTCCGCAAAACAATTCATGATATTTTAAAGGAAGTTCACATTCTAAATGCACTTGGATTTCTAGTTTGGAGAGGCTCGGTGAAGTCAGGGAGATCTCCCCTCAAGGTAACCCTTTAAATTTCTTGCTTGGAAATTGGATATGCAGAGGGGCAGGGACAAAGAATGCATGCTTAGAACAAGAGAAAACAGCAGCTGCTACTATAACTGTGATCCATTTCTGCTTGTCAGACAGCTTCAATATTGCAAGGGAGTAGCAGGCACTACTATCTTTTCAAGAAAAATAATAAACCCTCTAATTCAAGTGCCCAAATCTGTGTGTGTAGTTTTAAGACCTGCTGAAAGACCGAAGTCACAGGAGATGTAGATGGGATCTCGAGGGGTGGTTCTAACTCCACCCCAGAAGTCAAGCCAGCCCTTACTAATCCTATCCTGAATGAATTAACATCTAAATTGACACACAGAGCCTATTACTGGTTAGGTACAAAAGGCTTTTTTTATGTATAATTATTCCAAAAGTACTGAGGTTTCCATTCAGGAGGCCATCCCAGGCCTGCAGTTCCAGACTGGGGCCCAGCACTTTTGGCAGGAAAATAAATAAACAGCCAAAAAAATTTTATTAAATAAATAAATAAATCTCAGACCTCAATGTAATCACAATAAATTGATAAATAACTACTTAATATGGTGTGTAACGAAAGGTTGAGGGTAAGGTGAGAGAGAACTTTCACCTCTGCAACACTTTGATAGCAGGAAGAGTCCTTTGGATCCTATGGATTTCCATGGGCTGTTGGTTGAAAAGAAAACATTGTGTGGATTTCTGTGAGGCTTCTGTAAGAGGCAACAAAAGTTGTCCTTTCTGAGCAATGTACCCAGAATGAGAATATCTCCTGCTGGACAGCTTGGACAAAGAACTGCCAAGAGCTAGGGAAAGCTGCCAAAGGAGAGGGAAGAAAATTAAGCAACAGAAAAGAACTAACGTTTTATCAACAACATGTTTAGGGTAGGGAACAGCAAACTTACAAATACCGACTCACTGTGCAGAGAACACTCTGAAACAGGAGAGAGCCAGAAATTCCAGCTGGGGAGCATGGTAAAAGGCTTCAAACCGGAAATGGGGACATCACATTACCACTGTTCAAAAGGTTTGTTTTCAGAAAGGGCCCAGATAGAGAATGAAACAGTTACAATCCTGTAAGCCATTTCAACACTATGAGCAGTAAAAAATGTAACACATGGACTGGAGTTAGCAATAGAATTGTAGAGTCATAGGGTGCTTTAAGTTGGACAGGCTATCTAATTCAGCTCCAACCCGGCAGGAGCAGGGACATCTTTAACTCAGTCAGGTTGCTCAGAGGCCCAGTCTGACCTTGAATGTTCCCAGGGATGGGTCCTCCACCACCTCCCTGGGAAACCTGTGCCAGCGCCTCACCACCCTCATAGGAAGAAATTTCTTATATCCCATCTGGATCTACTCTCCCTTAGTTTAAAACCATTCCCTCTCATCCTGTCCCTGCATTCCCTGACCAAGAGCCCCTCCCCAGCTTTCCTCCAGCCCCTTTCAGCACTGGGAGGTTGCTCTGAGGTCTCCCCGCAGCCTTCTCTTCTCCAGGCTGAACAACTCCAGCTCTCTCATACGGGAGGTGCTCCAGCCCTCTGATCTTTGTGGCTTCCTCTGTTCTCACTCTAACAGCTCCAGGTCCTTCCTGTGCTGACGGCTCCAGAACTGAACGCAGGGCTCCAGGAGGGGTCTCATCAGAGCCAAGCAGGGCAGCAGAATCCCCTCCCTCAGCCTGCTCACCACGCTTCATTTGATGTGGCCTAGGATGCAGTTGGCTTTCTGGCCTGTGAGTGCATACTGTTGGCTCACATCTAGCTTTTCATCCATCAGCACCCCAAGTCCTTCTCCACAGGGCTGATCTCAGTCACATCATTCTCCACAGTCTAACCTGCAAGCACTTGTATGGATTGTCACCCATGATCTCCAGGAGATTGATTCTCAGTCTTCTCCTGGTAAAGTGTGATGCACACCTATCAGACCACAGGTGCTTTCAGGTTACACTTTCCTGCCAGTCTATATCTGGGCTTTGATCATTATTTTCTGGATTAAAATAAAATTTGTATCAATTGTATGAAAACAACGAGACCAGACTGTTAAAACTCCTACACAGACCTACAATTATGCAGCCACTCAATTGTGATGACTATGACTTCAAAAGTAAATTAATTTTTAACCAACACCACAACATTCCAGAAAGATTCAATAAAATACAACCAGAGACATGTTCCTGGTGAAACAAGATAATATTTAAGTTCGATCCTCAAATAAACTGTCATTTTTCTTTATTGCAAGTAAGCATTCTCACATGTGCTTTTATATGAGTTTGGGAAAGAATTTGAAAGAAATATATTTAGTTCTTTTCTACTGTCCTGTAATCAGGCCTGACTTGAAGAAGAAGTTACACCTGACTGTGGAAACTGAGCTGCTGCATTACTACCACAGAGAGATTAGATAGTACTAAAATTAAGAACATGGAGCCACATGCCATGCTCTGCAGCATAGTTACTTCTCTCATTACAATTTTCAGCATACGATTCTTCAGTAGTGTGTTATTTGGTGTAGTTACATGGACTATGTGTCTATACATTTAGATATGCTCATGCATTCCTTATGGCAAATAAATGTATGGCAGTTGTTGTGCATACCTGTTACTTGAGTTATTTATTTTAGCCTTAGCTGGCACATGACTAGTAGCATCCTGTTTTATTGATTGGAATGTGCGTGTAAGAGAATAAAACTGGCATCTATTTATTTGCATGATGAGTGAAAGCAGTCCTGTGTAAAGATCTCTTGATTACCATTGACTGTATATATTATTATTATTATTAAAAACATAGAGGAGCTGGCACTGAAGTCTACACGACAGTAATGTACCAGCTCAGTCTGTACAGCCAAGGCTTAAAATAGGTAGGGGATTACATGATGCAGGTGTAAATTAGGAAGGCCTTAAGACTGTACCCCATAAACTTTGAGGAACAGAAACAAACCTTGAAGCAAATTTAAGAAGTTTATGATTTACTACAATTCAGGGAAAGCATGACCTCTTTTCTCCTGCATGACCAGCAAAAATTGTCCTCCGTCTTTCTGAGAATGTGTTCATGCTTGGTACAGTCTTAAAAATCTGCTTATATATTTGAGGTCATCCTGCCTGGCTTTGTAGGATCTTTTGGAACAGAGCTCTGCAATTTTCCATCTTAAGACATCTGATAGCTCTACTAAAAATAGCCCCGTGGCAGTTCCTCTGTTGAAGATACACCTACTGGTATGTGTCGTGCTGATCATAGCTCAGAATTCTCTTGGACCTTCAAACTATTGTGGATGCCCTAGAGGCTGTAATAGAACGAGCCCCAGTGTGCTCTTTAAACGGTCATTAAAAAGCTATGCCCATAGTCATCCACATCAGAAGCGTATCAATTTTCTGCACATCAAGTATGCACAACTTAATGATCTCTGACCACACGAGGCGTGGAGGGGGACGCAAATCAATAATGAAGAGCATCTTAGCATTATTTGCACAGCTGTGGTGTCATTTCCCCCCCTTTCATTATGTTTTCCAGTATTCTTGTCCCAACCGACTCAACAAAAATCAACAAAACACCTCTGATAACTTATTAAAAGTCAATAGTTAGAAGAGCTTCAATGAATATCCACTCAGATAACTTAGAGAAAACTGAACTAGTCTCTCTCTAGAGTTTTCCTTGAAAACCACCTCACCAGTAGGGCTGTTGGGATGTGCAGAAGGAACTCACCTTCTCGTACCTCAGGATGCACTTCCATGGTCACCCTATGGCTGTTGGCATCAGTGAATGCTGTTGCCACAGGAATATTTCCAGGCAGGCTTTGCTTTATGTTTTTCTTCATATACATCAAATAGTTGCATTCTGCACGTAAGCAATGTCAAAGATAATATCAAAACGAATAAAAATGCTTGAAAAGGATTAAATGCAACTTGATAACTTATCTTAATCTGTCCTTAAAGGAAGCTTTATAGTATCTACTTTCCTGCTCTGACTAAAACTAGGGGGTCTGAACCAAAATTGAGAGAATACAGTGCTAAATGCTGAAATTTCTGCACTGCAATATGAACCAGCACTTCCTAGTTTGTTTACTTTTTGAAAAGGTGTTCCTGCTTTTTGCATGTGATGAAATGGACTTTGTTTAAAAAAAACCTCAGCCTTCATTAATCTATCACCATCCTGTAGCCTGAAGATACTAAGACCTTATATCCAAACTAGTAATTTTATATCTCCAGCCTTGCTTTTCTTTCCATTTTTGGTTTTAGCAATGTAATTATTGCATAGATGAACTTTCCAAATGGGAACCTACAGAACCACACAGTGAAGTTTGGACAAGTCTAGCCCAGTTCCTTCATTCAAATAGTTTGTCAGAAGCATGGAAACTGAAGCCACCTCAAAAGATGAGCAAGAACCAAGATAATCATAAACTAAATTGTCATGAAAAGCAAAATGCACTAAATGTGAAGAGAGGGTTAGGTAGGGTGAAGAGGAGGCATCTTGAAAAGTGAGAGTGTGTTTGATAGCATTTTCCCGTAAAGTGTAGAATAGCACTCCTCTACCCTGTGAGCCTTTCGTTATCGCTTTCCAACTGCTGGTTTCTACCAGAAGTAGAGGGAGTTTACCTATGTATGTGCTAATCGGGTCAATTTATTCTCTAAGAGCTGCCTTGATTCGACGTAAACACAACGGAGTCAAAAGGCAGCAATTGCAGTACTTCAGTGCACCATTCATCTTCCTGTCTTTCCAAGCATTTCTTGCAGGTGTCCTATGCAACACATTTTTATTACCCAGCTTTAAACAGGGGGGTGATGGGGCAGGTGGATGCTGGGCTCTGCTCACAAGTGACAGCGATAGGACGAGAGGAAATGGCCACAAGTTGCGCCAGGGGAGGTTTTCTTCACTGAAAGGGTGGTCAGGGATTGGCACAGCTGCCCAGGAAGGTGGTGGAGTCACAGTCCCTGGAGGTGTTTAAAAGACGGGTGGATGAGTTCCTTAGGGACAGGGTTTAGTAGGGAGACAGGCACGGTTGGACTCAGTGATCTCAGAGGTCTCTTCCAACCTTATGATTCTATGGTTCTGAACTAGTAACATGGAGGAGGTCTATTCTCAGCATTGAGACTAAAGGTACAGAGACAGGGAAGAGAAGTATGTGGAAGTCATTAAAGGATTCAGATGCTAGAGACTTTAACTTCAAGATTTACTTCAAGATGGGTTTTTTTGAGAAGGCAGGTGAAAAAAGGCCCATTTCCCCCAATCCACTTCATTACCTGTAGAAAAATCGTTCCTGCAAGTCCAAAAAGTTATACAAAGCTTTGTGACCCAAAAGCAAGGAATGCAGTTGGACTGACAAATTCCTATTAAAGGAATTTGGAACCAGCATGATCCTTCCACGTGCTCTAGACAATCCAGTTTCTTAGATACAGAAACAAGAGTAGATGTGCTGATTTGTAGTGTAAAGGGATTTCTCTCTATATATGGTATTGGTGAGGTGAACTGGAATACCGCGTAGAGCTGACATCCGTGTTTTAATGAGCCTGGCTGAAGTCTGGAGAGCAGGGTAGCAGAAAGGAAACACTTAAGGAATTAAAATAAACAAGACTTTGAATTAGGTTTTTATTTAGTAATAGAAGGCCTCAAACTATTTAATCTAGCAAAATGTAAAGCCAATGTGATTACAGGAAACAACTTCCATAGGAAGAAAGCACTGTATAATTAAAGAAATCTCTCTACTTTGGGTATAAAGGCGAAGAAAACAAAATAAAGTCAAACTGATACCTATTAGTTGAGGCCACTCTTAATGCAGAGTGGGATTAATCACTGGAGTTAATGCCCTACCTGTTGCAGTGGGGGGGTTCAGATCTAGAAGATATTTTTAGCCAAAGATATCGGACAGATTATACAATTCTGGACAAAATTCAATAACTTGCAAGATAAGGTTGGTCAGAATAAGTATTTCCATAGCCTCTGCCAACTTTTAACTCTGTGAAGAGTTTAGAAGGTTTTGATTCACTTTTTTACACAAAATTCCATTACCCACTAAGGTATCTGGTAAGATCAAGTGTATTTTTAATAAGGTTGCTACTTCACAGCTGTAGAAAGATAGAAATATGAGCACATGCAACAAAAGGAGTTAAACTTAGTGCTAAAATGCAAGCCCGAGGGAACTGAACCATATTCCAGCCATGTCTACAGGCCCCAGTAGTCAACTAATTAGGGAAGTCTTGTTGAAGACAACTGACAGAGTCATATAACAGAGTTTAATCTTTTTCTATTCCTTCCCAAGAAAAATAATGAGTATACTGAAAGGGAATAAACCCACACATCAATAAAATATACCAAGAAACACTCTGGAGAAAACACACTATCAAATCCTTGATTGTCAGGTCTTCTGTGTCTGCACAAACTACACACTGCTGCTGACGCAGCGGGGGGAAAAGTGTATTTGAGCCTAAAAGTACCCTGTATCTCATCAGGAAACCTCTTTACATGTATAAAAGTTCTTCTCTAAGCAATTTAGGAACTAAATGAGTTGTGAGAAAGAAGCATATAGGTGAAAGCTCCTGAACACCTACATTTGACTACCAAAATGCAAACAGTCTGCATTTTCTAGGTACAGTACATAGCATTCTCTTTTTCTTTTGACCACCACATTTTTTCAGTTGGTTATTTCTGACCTTGAATCTTCTATTTGTTTCAGAAAGCTCAGCAAATGCAAACCCTCCTACATCCAGATCAGATGCAAGTTTATATTCCGTGATCTGGATAATTTGAAATGGGAAGAAAACCCAATCAGTTTAGTGCTTCTTTTATGTCAGGTTTGTTTGTTTGTTTTTACAAGGAGTACCTTTTACTTTTGTGGGTTCTTCACTGTAGATTGTGTTTTTCAAACACCATGAAAACATTTCAACGACATTTGTCAAGCCAAGGAATTAATCTGAGAATATTTAAAAGAGTAATTAATTTTTCCCTCCTATTCCTCTATGCTACAACCAAGGTAACAGTGAAGGAAGCTTATTACCCAGCTTTCCATATCACATTTTTTTCCTAATCATTATCCTGCTAGGAAATACCTGCTGCATGTACTGCAGATGAGAAGATCCCCCTAGCTAAACTGGCTCTTTTATAGAGGGAAGTGTTTGTGATCCACCTGGCATAGCTAGAGCTCACTGATAACATCTCTGACAGAAAGAGCAGAACCACAAAGCCACCTTATTTCACCCCAAATGTGTCCAGTCGGATTGTGTATTGATAACGCACAACAGTATTTTGCATATGACTTTTAAGCACGGTAGACATGAAGTTGATTTAAAACTGGAAGGCTCTCAGTGGCAGGGTTTATGCTCCCAGACTTCTAATCTTGTTTGAACCCCGTGTCCTGCCTCAAAATAGGCAGGAAAAAATTGAAACTATAAAAGCACTGGATAACTTTACTCTTCATTATAAGCAAAGTGCAAGAGCTACAGTTCCAGGTAAAAGGGAGAATAGTGAACCTTATAGAATCAGAGCAGTTTGGCATGGAAGGGACATTAAAGATCATCCAATTCCACCCCTGCCGTAGGCAGGGACACCTCCCACTGGATCAGGGGGCTCAAAGCCCCATCCAACCTGGCCTTGAACACCTCCAGGGATAGGGCAGCCACCACTTCTCTGGGCAGTCTGTGCCAGGGCCTCCCCCACCCTCGCAGGAAAACTTTTCTTCCCTTTATCTAATCTAAATTTCCCATCTTCAACACAAAACTACACGATATGATTGTTTCCGATCTCAGAAACTGACCTTTAGGACTACAGTAATGGACACAGTAGATGGATCTACAGAGATGCGACTGGACCAGCCAGCCAGGACTTGTGCTGAGCTTGGCTGAACAGAGAACAAGGGATAAGCTCTTGATAAAAAGACCAGATGCTCTAACTGAAAAAATGGACAAAGGAAGCGAAAAGAAAGAAGTGAAGGGCTTTTCTGAAGGCCATAGAGTAGTTCAGTGGCTGAACATGTAATAGGAATACAGCTTTTTCCAAGTCCCATCCATTGCCCTACACGCCAAGATGTGCTGCTGCATACCAGCAATTATTCTTCAAGATCAAGACTTTACGGTGTTTTGATTCACTATTTAGAAGCTGAAAACAGACAAACAGTTCAGAAGTGTAGTAAGAAATCAATGGATCACTTAATTTTTTTCCCAGTATCCATTGTTTGTTATAAGGTGCTTCAACCCAGCATTTGTGGGAGCTCTTTAAGCAACAATGCTTGGAAGGATCTAAGGATCTGCTTAATCTAAACCCTTCTACTCTAAGCAGTAACATACTTTTCAAAGTTTCGTTTCCAAGAAGATACTTCAGCAGCTAAAACAAGTTTAAAATTTCTTAGTTTATGAAGCTCTTTGGGGAGGAAAATGAAAAGACTGGCAGGCACAGCAGTGCAAACAAATACCCCAAGAGGGGAGAAGTTTAGGCAGTAGGAAATGGAAAAACGGCCAAAACATGAGTTGTGGAAACTCAGACTTCTAGAGATTGTTCCTTCAAGATCTCACATTTCTTTACAGACAGGGTTCTAACAGTCTTCTGAGATTGGTAGAGATAACCCTTTCCCTGCAGGTTTCGGAGGTGCAGGGAAGATAACCTTCCTAAAACCTGACTTTTACTGCAAAACTAACAACATCAGGTAAAATATTTTCTGGCACTGATAAGAAACTCCTTCAAAATAGCAGGGTCCACCAACACACAATGCTTTAAATATCCTGCAGAGCAGCAAGATTTCTTCTTTTTCATGCAGCAGTGTAGGAAAACTGTCAATCATTTATCAGAGGCCCATTGTGCACAGTACTGACACCAAAATACAGCTCTCTCCATCATATAACTACTGATCTATAATCACTGTGATTGCTTACAAACATAAGTAACTGGTATTTCTACAACAAAGTAAAATTTAAGAAAGAAATGTCTTCTTTCTTACAGAAAGAACACATGAGCAAGTCTTAGCAGGTAACTACAAGAGAGTTACACTGCATTAGCAAATAGCTTACAGAGCATGTTCAGTATACAAATAGATGCAGTATTTTTGGCCAAACTGTTTAAATGTAGATATTTATTGACTATTGGTGGCAATGATACGTTATGTTCTCAGAGTTGCCCATTATCTTTTAGAGAAGGAAATTTTGAGACATCATGCCTGAAAACATTTCCCACGCTTGGATGCTCAGCATTATAAGAATTCCAGTGAATGCATCAAAAGTAAGGAGGATAAGTAGAGATGACATGGAGAAGAGACCAGCCAGAACCCCTTGGGACTGCGGTCAGACACTTCACCAGCCACAGAGAAGTGTGCTGGTTATGAAGGCAATAAATCTAATACCTTTTGTAACATATGCATTTTTCAAACTCCTGGTTTGAGACAAAAGCTGGCAGCTTTCCTCTGCTATAAAACTATAATTAACTTTTCAACTACACAGCATTTTTTGCCAGGGATTTTGAAGTAGTTTAAAAAAAAACCATAACAAAACAAAATTGCAATACAAACCTGGAAATACTTATACCAAATCTGTCAGGGTGAATAAATACACAAAGCAGTTCTCTAGAACTAAGAAGAAGTGGAAGAGCAAGGAGGGTCAAGAGGAAAAGTAAATTCTATGTTGTCTTGTATTGGAATACAGAATAAATTCTTAAAATGCTATTATGCAAAAAGGCAGAGCTTAGGGGCATAAAACAAATGATTGAAAATATCATTTCTTAATCAAAGTGTTAATGAGCACCAAGTGTAAAGTCAAAGAAATCAAATAACTCTGCTTTATATGGCAGTAAGTTTTGAACTCTTATACAGGTATCGTTGAGAAAGTAGATCTTTGGTATTTTTAACAGCCAACGCTATGCGCTGTGGTTTGCGGAGCAGACACTGGACCCCTTCCAGCAGGTGGAAGCACTCCAGGTAGAGTCAGGATGCTAGGAGCGATTATGGCAGAACCAGAGCCTTCCTCTTGTTAGAAGAAAGGGTGGCTTATTAGTTCTGGGAATCTGTTACAACCAGCCAGCAGGAAAAAAAAAGGACCTGGAGATATTCCAGATAAAATGTATCAAAATGGTTTGCAAACAAAGCACTTTTAACAGGCTAGGGGTTTTTTGTTGGTTTTTTTGTTTTAATTCTAAACAATATCCCCCAGAAATAGCACTGTCCCAGCTTAGCCGGTACCTACAGTGCTGCAAGAGCAGAAGTTGGATGGCAACAGCAGAATTTGAAGTGAAAAAGATGTTTTAAGTGCAAAATCTGTAATAAATTACTAGCTTATGCTTGAAACTTCAGGGCTTGGGCAGATATTAAAAGCCACACACAGACATGTGGCCAAACAAATTCAAAATTATTGCAGATATCCAAAGCCACTGTTGAAAGTTTGGGGTTTCACTCCATTCTCTCCAGTTTGGTCTGAAAGGATCAGCATTGGATGACACTGTGTAGTGAATGGGCTGTAACTGACATAGCTGGTCCTGGGAAGAGCAGGACAAGCAGTATTTTTGTTTTCCACAAGTATTCCATGGGTAGTGAGCAGGGTTAAGGTTTTCAGCCTATCCCAGCCCGAATGCCTCAGTGCCAAAAGGCAGCTGGATTCTTTAAAGTCACTGCTTTGCTGTGGCATTGTTTCTCACTCCTAACAAAATTACAGCGCTGTCTGAGCTGTGTGAAAAGCAAGAAATGAATAGAATGGAGGCTTTTACAGTTCCCCAGTAGTGTCTGTCACTCAAAACACAGCCACTCTTAATCCTAGTTCCAATAAACAGTGGAAATCATTCCCCTGAAACCCACGTTGCAAAGCAGGGTAAAGGGAAGGGTTCTTGGTCCCGGGGGACACCAGCAGCAGTAGCAGCCAAGCCAACTCATTAGAACAAGGCAGAATCTAGCTCAAAGGTAAACAGGATAATGTGTCCAAATTTTACCCTTTAAAGATGACACAATTCAGTGGGACAAATAAATTTCAGAAGCAGAAAAGCTAACTAGCTTTTTTTTTTTACTGAAAGTTATCCTCGTTTCAGAGGAAAAAGTAGAATAGGACTTTACATTGCAAAATAGAGAAGATTTTTTCAAGGGACGGGTTATATTTCCAGAGTAGCCACTGTTAAAGCACACGAATTGCTGCTATGTGGGTTAGTGGTTAGAGTAAGAAATTCCAGGTTGCGGCTTTGGCTGGCTCTGCCCACCAGGGGTTCACGTTTACGCACAGTCAAGTCGTTTAGTTGGTTCAAGTTTATACACCTATAGACGTGGTTTTAAGAACACCTATCAAATGGGTGCACTCACCCTTATTTAATATTGACAAAATACTTAGTAATTCTAGAGCACCATTCAACTAAGGGTCGTTAAAGAAAACCCATCGTTTTAAGGACCTGAAGAGAATGATATGGAGACATTTTCTTCTTCCCTTACTGGGTGAAACTAGGCCCACACCACTGATAAAATCCTGCCTTCATGGCTGTTTAGTGCCCTGTGTCAAATAATCCATAGTTTTGACAGGCTGAGAGAGTTGGGGTTGTTCAGCCTGGAGAAGAAAGGGCTCTGGGGACACCTTAGAGCAGCGTCCCAGGACTGAAAGGGGCTCCAGGGAAGCTGGGGAAGGGCTCCTGATCAGGGAGTGCAGGGACAGGACAAAGGGGAGTGGTTTGAAGCCAAAAGAGGGGAGATTGAGATGAGATCTTGGGAAGAAATGTTTTGCTGTGAGGGTGGGGAGGCCCTGGCCCAGGTTGCCCAGAGCAATGGTGGCTGCCCCATCTCTGGAGGTGTTCAAGGCCAGGTTGGATGGGGCTTGGAGCCCCCTGATCCAGTGGGAGGTGTCCCTGCCCACAGGGTTGGAACTGGATGGGCTTTTGGGTCCCTTTCAACCCAAACCGTTCTTTGATTCCATTCCAATAAATTAAGTGATCATCAGAACTACACTAAGCTACTTGCATGGATCCTTCTGGAAGCCTCACAGAAAGGATAAATAGGCTACATGATGGTAGAAACATGAAAATATGAGCGAAGACAAATTGTTCAGGGTTTCACAGCTTGAAAACATTTTGCTGTTACTGAACTGCCAGTGTGACCAGCATTCATATAATGCTCTGTGCTCTTCAAGGACACAGGCAGAAGATCTTACCATTTTGAACCTCTTGCTAACATCAATGCTCAATTGAGGGCCCTCTTTCATACCTCCACAGAGGAGAAAGCATAAAAATCTGTCGCTAAAAAAGAAACTCACACAAGAACTACTGTAATCCTTCCTAAATGGATGGAAGGGGGAAAGGCAGGAATTTGCTTCCAGTCCCAGGAGCAGCAGAGAAGAAATTTCTCAAGAGCAAGGAGTAGAGCCAGAAGAACTGACTGCTGAAGGGCATTCAGCACAGATAACAAGACCAGATCTTGTCCTAATGAGAAAAAAACTGGAGTGTGGATGCCAGGTCCATTGATCCTGCTTTACAATTCATTGCTATCAGGCCACAGAACCCACTTATGCAGATATAACCTTGTAACTCTCCACTACATCGGGTCTACTGCGACTTCGCCAAATAGATTTTCTTAACAATAAGCGCCCAAATGGTTACAGGCCGAGAAAGGAACAAAGAATTTACTGAAAAGGAAGAATTCAATAATGAAAATTGGATGATTAGAGAAGCAGGTCGAAAAGAATAAAGCCCTTTAAGATTGAGAATAAAGAAAAAGAAACCCAAGCAGGACATATAACTCAATAGAAACTGAAAGAGCTGTAACTGAATGGTTTTCAAGCTTCCAATGGAATATGCAGGTACCATGGAGCCATAATAGTCCGATTAAAAATGCATTATAGATTCCAGGGAGACTAAGCTATATCTCTGGGTAACTCAGTGGAATTTATTAGTCCTTGCAGATTGGCTGCTATTATAATCAAAAACAATTATTCATGTTAAAAGTGTGACTGTCAGTTTAAAGGTGTCCCAACGTAACCCAAGCCTCCTGCTAGCATACAGCCTTCAAGCTACCCAGAAAACAGACTTTAGGGGGTATAGCATGAATTATTTATTGGCCTTCTAGAGCCACTCTTTATGAAAAAATTACTATCACATAACTACGATGGTGGAGAGAACAAGAGAGTCTTTGAAGTGCAGAAACAGTACGAGATAAAGGTATTTTAAAACAGAGAACCCAACCAAGCCTGAACCCAGTTCAAACTGTGCAACTACAACTGAAAAAGAATTATTATTTTGGAAGTACTTCTGCAAATTGCGCCTCCAGCTGACACCCCAGCCACAGCTAACCACAAATCAAAGCCAAACCACAAGGTTTTCCTGGGGATATTAGTTGTCGCTGTCAGTTCTTCTCAAAAGACTTTTCAGAGAATCATAGTTTTGGCAATATTTGCAGCACAATCAGACTTTCAGTTCATCAAGGGGAAAAGTTTAAAAGAAGTTAAACAAAGGATATTATTTGTAACACATTCTTATATTCTTTACTAAATATAGATAAGTTTAAGCCAAGTAAAACTTTTTGGTAGCACTCAGTTGGCCAAGGAATGCCTGATATCTTTCTGCCAACACAAAACCAAACAATATGAGCAAGTGGGGGTTTTTTGAGCTGCGTGAATCTTATCTCACCTCAAGACATCTGGCAAGATAGGAAAACAGATGCAGGATACTGACATCTTCATTCAAGTCACTCCTGACCTAGAAAGCATCTGGCTGAAAAGCACGAGTCCTTCCCGTGCTGTGCCTCAGTGGGGATGTTACCATTTGTCATCCCCACTTTGTTATATTTTGATATAAATGTAATCAAACTACACGCTCACACTGGAGTAAATTAACTGGTGGGTTTAACATTGCACCACTCTACTCCCAACTGGAGTGGCCCCACCTTGTGTGCTGTTTGCAGTTCAGGGCACCATGGTATGAAAAGGTTCTAAAGCTACTGGAGAGTGTCCAGAGGACGGCACGGAGTTGGTGAAGGATTTAGAGGGGAAAAAAAATGTATGAGGAGCGGCTGAAGTCACTGGGTCTGTTCAGCCTCGAGGAGACTGAGAGGGGACCTCGTCACAGTCTGCAGCTTCCTCACGATGGGAAGAGGAGGAGCAGGCACTGAGCTCTTCTCTCTGACCAATGACAGGACCTGAGGGTATGGCAGGAAGATGCCAGGGGAGGGTTAGGTTGGACATCAGGAGAAGGTTCTTCCCCCAGAGGGTGGTGGAGCACTGGAACAGCTCCCAGGGAAGCACTCACAGCCTGACAATATTCCAGAAGCATTTGGCCAAGGCCCTCAGACACACAGTGTGAGTGTTGGGGTGTCCTGTGCAGGGACAGGAGTTGGACTCGATGATCCTTGTGGGTCCCTTCCAACTTGAGACATTCTATGATTCTAAGATGAATCAGAACATGAACTGTTTTCTGCAGGCTTACAAGTGCTCTGGACCCCTCTAGTTTTCAATAATTAGGGACAACACCCTGCACCCCTCATTTCTAAATGTAAACCCCATAATTTGCAAATGTTTCTTTGGAAATAATCTGTGCTTTACAATGTCCTAGTTTTCAAGACAGTACATAAATAACCCATTTGCAATGTTTTAAGCTTTTTTTGTATATTAATTCTCTTTTTCTTTGGAAAGAAGAGATGAACACAGATCACTCAACAGCAGTTGAACTCCCACTCATCACCATGTGCTTAATTCAAAATAGGTTAGCAACTAAGTAAGAACAAACTACAGAGAGACAGTTCTATAATGTCATATGTACTAATAGTGGTAGTGAACAAACTGCATTTTCAATACACATTAAATAAACACTAAACCTGAAACTTCTTTGCTTTTTTGAAAACCTAGCTGGTTTTCAGGACACAGAGACTCAACAGGATTAATTTTAATATAGGTATTTCTGAGCAAATATTGTCAATGAATATACTATTTTGCATGAAAGTTTTCAGCAATTCAAAAAGAACTGAGGAAAAAAAAAAAAAGCCAGCTTGTTCAAATACTGTTATATTTCCTTTTAGACCTGGATAAATTTTTATTGAATGTAATTTTGCTGTTGCATTCATTTATTAAAAACTTTGCTCAGGGATGGGCAAAATATTTTTGGTGCACGCAATACAAACCTGTGCCATTAGCGAAGCTGGAATTTGGCAATGGCAGGAACAGGCAGTACCTTTGACATCACCAGCATGGCATTTGTACTGGTGAGCCAAAGCTTCTTTCCTGAAAGATGTTCCACCTGGAGGCATAAAATGCAACCAAATTAGAGGGAGGCCATCAGGAAAAGATTTAAAATTTGATTCTCTATACATATCCTTTATATTTTCCCAACATAAAAACATGGAAGATATTTTGCTATGATTTGTAAAGCATTAGGAGCATTAGGATTGTGCTGGGATATCCCCCCATTTCTTGATGTCCTCCTTTACCCTGCAATTCAGCTCTGATGTACTTCTGAGAAGCGTCTGACAGTGTTGATGTGGATGAGTGTTCTTCTCTCAGAGTTTTACAGGACAGGGATATTGTGGCAGAAACTATGGAGTGGACACATTTCAATTGGAGAACATGTTTCTGCAAGTAGAGAGTCACCTGCAGGCTCTGCAGCTGGCCCTGGGCTACAGCTTGGGCTGGGACAGGTGAAAGAAACCAAGGTACAGCCAATATTAAAAGTGGGGAAATAAAGTCTGCACTTTTTTCACTAGTTTGTCAAAAAATAGATCGTCTGTTCGTTGGCTCTTCACATTTCCAAGCAAACATAACATTCCATAAGGCAGGAACCCTGGAAAGTTAATTTTGGATCAATTACAGCCTTGCAGACTTCCTCAGCTTTCATTTTTACTTCTCATTCAATAAGTTATTAGTGTTAACGATACCCTTGGCTAATCCCACCCTCCCAGGACCAGGTGGTACATGTTAACACCTTCCAATGAACAGCTACAGTTAAGATAGAGACACCAGTAGGCTTGTTCAACCCTTTATTGGAGAAGATGCTACTTGCCTCACTAAATGAGAAAGGGTCAGGTCAGTATTCGTGGGCTGGTACCAGTCTTAAGTTAAGAGATGCACTGAAAGGGTCCCCAGTAGTATTCTAAACCAACACAGAGAGTAAAAATAAAGTTTAAGGTTAGCAGGCAAGAAAAGTTTCCAGAAGAATAGTAGTGCTCAAAACATTCCAGTTTTACACCGAGAAAGCGGAATGTATGTTTCACTAAAGTGTGAGTGCCTGTACCCTTCTTCATTTATTAAGTGTAATCTCCACCATAATGTTGTATTGAAGAAAAAAAAAAAACAAACAACCCATGACTTGCCAGTTCACATTTTGCCTTTGGTTGACTTACACAGGGCTAATGTGAACTTGAATTTTAATCAGGAACACACAACTCTATACTAAGAACTCTGCTTTTACACAGGTATTGAAATAGAACTTCATTTCCTTGTGAACCTTTTCTTTTTCTTGGTGAGTGACTGGACTGTAGTACATAGAGATGGGGCTGTAGTACTTTCACTAAAGATAAAGAATTATGTTCATCAATTATATAACTTGAGCTGAAAAACCAGATTGGCTTAAGAAGAAAGATTACATTTTTAAGTACAGGTTTTATTGCTCCATCAGCAGTGCTAACTTGTGTAGTATTGTCACGATTTTTATCATCACGTAGTGTCACCACGTTGCCTGTAGTGGACAACTGAAAACCAGATAATATATAAGTTCTAGATGGTCCCAGAGAACTTCCTAGACATGAGGTGTGCTGACTGAGGCAAAAATTGAGCCCTTATGGGAGACAAAGTTCTGAATTTTGGGACATGAAAAGGTAACAAACAAATCTTGTCTTCAGGCACCTGCAATTCATTCCTTTCATGTAAACAAGTGTCTAAAACCTCCTTGGAAAGTTTCGAGTTCTGAATAAATAATAAATATAAATAATGTGTCAACTCAAAGCAACCAGGAAATAAACTTCCCTGCAACAGGTTTAGTGCTAAATAAGAAATGCTTTCTCTAGAATCAGGGAGGCTCTGCAACTCAGGATAGATAAGATGCATATACTCATGAACAAGTGAAACACTCCTGTTGTCCAGCCTAACGGAACGCAGGGATCAAACAGAAAAAGCACACCTGGATGAGTAAAGAAGGCATTAAGAAGAAACCAGTGCGAGTTCAACATTGAAGCAGGGAGTAGCGATATTCTCTGTGACAACTGTGGTACAAGCAGATCCCATAAGATGGATAAAACACTGCTTCTAGACCTAAGCAAAATCACACTTCATAAAAACAGTAAATAACCCATTAGAAAATGTAATTGCAGCTACAGTCCCAGCTTCCAATCCCACCACAGCCGCTCTGCTCATAGGTTCCACCAGTCTCCTCCTGTCTTCATCACCTATTAACCACTATGACCTATGCCATCCACTAATCATCATTTATCTTTATCTCCATCTTTCTCTTCTGCCTCCTGCAGTTACTCTAACTCTTATTTCCTTGAAGGCTTGTTTTGCTTCAACAGGCAAACTCAGAGAGTTTATGGTTATTGGCAGAAAGAATCTCATGGTGCTCCCAGGGGAGCACAGAGAACGGGCAAAAAAATCAGCACTGTACCTGGCTCTTGGAGGAACATCACAGGAAAAAAATCCTAATATCTCAACTCAATCTCCCCTCTTTCAGCTTAAAACCACTACCTCCTTGTCCTCTCCCAGCACTCCCTGGTCAAGAGCCCCTCCCCAGCTTTCCTGCAGCCCCTTTCAGTACTGGGAGGCTGCTCTAAGGTCTCCCCAAAGCCTTCTCTTCTCCAGGCTGAGCAAGCCCAACTCTCCCAGCCTGTCCTCATAGCAGAGGTGCTTCAGCCCTTGGATCATCTCTGTGGCCTGCTCTGGACTTGCTCCAACAGCTCCATGTCCTTCCTGTGCTGAGGACTCCAGAACTGAACACAAGAGTCTAGGTGAGGTCTCACGAGAGCAGAGAAGAGGGGGAGAAACCCCTCCCTCATTAATGGCAGCAGTACTGTTGTACTTGCACAGCAAGCACACGGGGCTATAGTGTCCATAACTCAGAAGCACCACATGCAGACATTCTTCTACCATTTACAACTCTGCTGAAATGCCTTTTCATAATTTAAAGAGTGCTTACACACTGTTGCCACTGCATGGCTAAATTATTTAATAAGAATCTCTGCTGCAGCATACGAAAAACCATACACCCAGAATATTTCAGCTACACTGCAGCTGAATAGCCCATTGCATGACATATAACCTGGTTACAGAAACTGAAGAACACAGTGGTAGATTCAAATCACCTGTTTTCTCAAGGCTTACTGACAGGTTTGGATATTCGCTCAATGTTTTGGTTTTTTGGAACTCTGTCTAATCTTGAATTAGACTAATATGACATCAATTCAGACCAAGACACCTTTAAAAGCAGGATAATCAAGGATATTTGCTATTAGGGCACATTCATTTTTAAAATCGGGAGCACTGTTAAAAAAACCAAAACTGAAAACCAAAACCAACAGCTGTAGTTTAAAGGCTGACATCATCTCGAGGAACGAACACTGAAAGCAGGGACATACCTGCATTAGACTACGCAACAAGAAGTCCTGGCCAGAAGTGGAAAATTATTTTCATCACTCTCGCAAAGATTCTCTGGGAAGAGAGCAGCCACGAGAGGTCCAGCTCACTAAGAGGACAGACAGGCTGAGTGAGCAGCTCTAAGGTAAATTTTGAATAAATTACAATGGTCACCCATTCCTTAGGGAGCAGGACCCAAAATGCTGGATCCTATCTCTGTGTATGCATTTGACCTGTTTCAAGGCTTCTATTTTTCATATCACTCAAGCCATTCAGATGAAGTGAAGTTTCATGTTACATTTCCAGTTGTTTCTTTACTTCATTAGCACTCCTCATGAGTAAATCCAGGAGGATAAACAAACAGAACACTGTTTCACCGCCATAAGGCTGATGTGAAATCCATATATTTAACATCACTTGCATTCCACACCAACATAATCAATAGGAGCCATGCATGAGTTCTGGAGACATCTTGCAGCCATTGGAATATCCAATTGGACAGTTTTGTCTCGAATATCTTAGAGAACAACAGATGCAATTGACCTTGGCAACTTTTTTCTCTGCTGCTATGTATCTGCTAAATGGACCACTTGCACCCATCTTCTCCTTACTAATCTGACTTCAAGAGGTGAAGAAAGAGGGGATTTACAATGAAAAAAATCATCATCTTAAACATAACTGGACTGTAGCAAATGTGGTAGCAGCATTTTGCTAAGCTAAGAGCGGTAAACGAGGGGAACTGCCTAGAAACTGCTTTCCAGAAGAAACTGCAGCTGAAGACCAGGACAACTACTCAGTCTCAAAGTGTAGGTGCTCTTTAGCTAAGCTATTCCTAGTGGAGACATGTGCAACCTTTCCCTATCTTGATACGCTAAATAAAGTATCTATTGCATTCACTCATTTCTCTGTGGGGTTACTAGAAGCCCCCAAGGCTACTATCAAGAGGAGATTACAGTCAAAACCTTTCAACATTCAAATGCGTGGATGGAACACACGGTGTGTCTAACATCACTTGTTGCACCTCTGAATGCTGCTGCTGAAATAAAGGCACTCTAACTCTGCCTTCTCTTGCCCTGTTGCAGGCTGTAATGTGTCGTCCCACTATAGCCATCAAACCAACCAGCCACTACAAGGGATATAACTCAGTTTGGAAAAGAAATATCAAAACATACCAAAACCACTTTGTCCAAACCATTGTATCACTCCAACCACTCTATATTTTGCCCTCCAGTACTACAAGAATCCTGATATCTTTTCTGTTTGTTCAGAACTTCCATTTGCTTCACAGCCTCTTAGTAAACAGAATGACGAGCGGAGCTATGATATGAAAGACATGTTTTGTTTCAATTTATGAAGCAAAAGAGGGAAGTAATAAAAATAGAAATTGTCTTTAAGAATGCCTACAAAAAATGAACTGCATAGCAAGAAAACAAGCAGCTTCAGCCTAGTTCCCCCTCTGAGACTTTCTACCATGTCCTGACCTTACTATCACCATCTGCCAGAAAGCCAAGTTCTTCTGATGTGATCTGTATTTCTTGCTCTTTTTCCACTTACCAACAAAACCTGGAAAATCCTCTTCCACAATTGATTAAGTCACTAAGCCTGAATCATCTTTTTGCTTCTTTAAAAGACTGTGCGACACTTCGAGTTTGGGGTGCA
Organism: Neomorphus geoffroyi; assembly: GCA_033558235.1. Taxonomy (NCBI): domain Eukaryota; kingdom Metazoa; phylum Chordata; class Aves; order Cuculiformes; family Neomorphidae; genus Neomorphus; species Neomorphus geoffroyi. The sequence goes on from JAUMJM010000016.1 coordinate 35,201,131, forward strand.
ATTTGGTTTAATCCTTCTGTTATGACTATGCTGGACCCTTTACACTGCTATAGTTTGTTCCTTCTCGTGCCGATACACGTGGTTTTTACAGTATTGTAAACCAAGACAGGTTACAATTGAGCAAACTGCATTTGTGGTGCAAGGACTCTATGGTTTAAAAAAAAGTATTGGCATCACTACAGGAGTTCAGTTGGATGCAGTTGTTCCAAACTTTACGTCCACTTGCAGCCCTGGGAAGCTAAAATCATCACCTCCACTTCAATTCCTGCAAGCAGACCGCTATGGTGCCGTAACTACCTGCTGGTGAAAGTAAATTGCATCTGTCTGTGGTGCTTGCAGCCAACAACTTAATAGCGTTTTCTCCTGTGTATTCACGAACCTGTATTTTCTCTTGCCTGTAACCATGCCTTTTCAGCACACATTTTTTCTCCACTCTCTGCAGAGGCGCTTGGCTCCTTACAGCAAACCTGGATGCCAACTTTGATGTCTCAAAAGTCAGATTTTTTCTGTCATCTAAGGAAGGAAGGGTATTTTTTTCCCCCAAGACTATACTGGGAAGATGCATTAATTTTTAGTCTTCTGTCCCTCAGGAAAGTGCAGAAGGGGCTTTGCTCCAGTTTTTAAGTTCTTTCAGTTTTATAAAGAAAACTCCTAGGTTGATTGCTATGAGGCTTGCACCAACTCCAGAAATAGCTGCCCTGCCCCACTCCGCTCATCCTAGGAAAGAGTTTATGAACTGTAATTACCAGCTTACCCACTCAGAGCTCTTTCCTAAAAGGAGAATCATTCATCATCCTCTTTTGTGCTACTGACTCCATAAAAGGCCTACTGGGCTTTAACTCCGGTGTCTCCCACCGCGGGCAGGCTCCCCCAGAGCCTGTGCCAGAGCTACCTAGATGGATTTCATAGGGAGCATCGCGCCGCTCGCCTGCCTTATTTGGGAAACCCTAACTCTGAGAGGCTTGGCACAACCCCGGTGACCCAGCAGGCCTTCCTAAACCTGGACCACTGACAGAGACTCAACGAGAAGGAACCTCGGTTGACAACGAGCAAGACACAGAAATGAGTGCGAAAAGAGAGGGCAGCGTGATAACATCCCGATCGAAGCTTGCAGCGTTCAAAACAACCACCATGGATCAGCCCCGGAAGCAGCCCTCGAGAAGGGCTTTGCTTGTGTCTGGCGTTCAAAAATCTTCAGGAAGAAGGAAAAGGAAGGCCAGGAGCGAGCGAGTGAGGCGGCGCAAAGTGAGGTGGGCAAGCTGCCAGCGGCCTGGGACTGCTGCCAGTACACAAACACATGTACACCCCCCCCACACACACACACACAGATGTGTACACTCAGATGCACACACAAATCTGTACGGGCACAACTGTACACATACAAACGCATACACACACACATGCTTACACAGATGTACACACACAGAGATGCAGAGATTTATGTAGAGATGTGTACACCCACAAATGTGTGCACAGATTTGTATGCACACACAAACGTACAGATGTGTGAACAGAGGGATATGTACACAGATGCACAGGCACAAATACAGATGTGTACACACGTGCAAACACAAGACGCGCACACAAATACAGACGTGCACAAGCACAAATGTAATTAGAAATGTACACAGAGATATACATGCACACACAGAGGGATATGCGCAAATGTGCACTCACACAGATGTGTACGCACACAGATAAGTACGTGCATACAGATGTGCACACACACAGATGAACACACGGGTGCACGCACAGGGATGTGCATACACACACATACAGATGCACACAGATGTGCATGTACATGCACAGAGATATGTTGATGCACACAGATGTGAACACATGCAGATGTGCACACGTGCAGGGATGCACACAGATGTGAACACATGCACGGATGTGCACACACAGAGATGTGTGCGCCTACACAGGGACGCGCACAGGTGTTTGCACACACATGGGGTACACACAGATGTGCACACGCAGAGATGCGTGTGCACACAGGCAGAGGTGCACGCACGCAGATGCATGCACACACGTAGATGTGCACCACCACCCCCCTACACACACACACACACTGTCCGGGAGCGGGGCGGAGCCGCCCCGCACCTCCCGTGCCCCCGCCCCCCCGGGCGGGCACGGCTGGGGGCGGTGCCGCCACCTCCTCCCTCCTCCGTGCCTCCGCCCCCGGCGCTGCCCGCGGGCCCGGGAATAAAGCCAGCTAGCGGGGCGGGGAGAGCGCGGAAAGTTGTGTGCGGGAGCACCGGGCGCTGGCGATGCCCGTGCTGGGGCTGGGCGGGCGCCGCCGGCCGTAGCGGGGGGGGGCAGCGAGAGCTCCCGTCCTCCCGCTGCTCCGGGAGGAACCGCCGGGCGGGGAAAGCTGCGCGGAGGCGAGCGGAGCCCGGCGGAAAAGATGAGCTTGTTGTCAGCCATCGACACGAGCGCGGCATCCGTGTACCAGCCCGCCCAGCTCCTCAACTGGGTCTACCTCTCGCTGCAGGACACGCACCAAGCCAGCGCCTTCGATGCCTTCCGCCCCGAACCGCCCTCGTCCCAGCAGCAGCAGCAGCACCACCCCGAGCTCGGCTACACCAAGAGCCCCCCGGAGCTGGGCTCCTCGCTCAGCTCCAGCTATCTCAACAGCTTCTTCCAGCTCCAGCGGAGCGAGGTGAGTCTGCGGCCACCGGTGCAGCCATGATGTGGGAAGCATCCAGCCCTTCTTCCTCGAGCCCTCCGGCTCCTTCCCAGACCTCGGTCCCTTTGGCGAAGCCTCTGTCCCCATCCCTGTCCCGTCCCCGTTGTTGTCCTACCCCCCCCCCCCATGTTGACACTCTGGTCAATGGTTACACCGAGTATAAAAAGCGCTCCAACTGCAACCAAATGCCAAAATCCTGCTTTTCCGCCTTCAAAAGTAGCACTTAAAGAGCTTGGTCTAAAATATATTTATGGCTTAGTACAGCTCAGGCACTGGATTTGGTCAAAAGCAGGAACGGGGCAAAAACAGAAGGGGAGGGAAAAAGTTTTGCGCACGTTTCATAACGCTAGAGCGAGGCTAAATGAAAGCAAAGGGGAGGAAGCTAAAAACCCAGGGTACGCGAAGACAATTCACCCTGGAACTCCCTGTCACAGGAAGTTGTTGAGGTCAAGCACTTCAGCGCTGGAGGGACTGGACGGGCATGGAGGTGGCACCCGGCACACCGCAGCCTCTCCAGAAGGGACCCAGCAGGGCGTCACTGCCCCCCCCGGGGGGTTCTTGCCACCGACATGAAATGGGGGCTCTGTTAAATGAGGGTGAGGTGGTCCACGGAGCCAGCCGGCTGCAGCGGTTCCCAGAGTGACAGTTCAGAGCCCTCCCAGCGCCGCTGAAGTTACAGCATAGGTTTGAAAAGTTAAAAATCGTGGAATGGTTTGGGTTGGAAGGGACTTAAAGCCCATCCAGTTCCACCCCCTGCCATGGGCAGGGACACCTCCCACTGGATCAGGGGGAACCAAACCCCATCCAACCTGGCCTTGAAAACCTCCAGGGATGGGGCAGCCACAGCTTCTCTGGGCAACCCTGGGCCAGAGCCTCCCCACCCTTAGAGCAAAACATTTCTTTCCAATAGCTCCTCTAAATCTCTTTCAGCTTAAAACCATTTCGCTCTCATCCCTGTGCTCTCTGATCAGGAGCCCCTCCCCAGCTTTCCTGGAGCCACTTCCAGTACTGGGAGGCTTCTCTGGGGTCTCCCCCGAAACTTCTCTAGGCTGACATAGTTCTCTTCAAAAAGCCAACTCGTCAAAAAGCCTAGAGCATTCACAGTTGAGGAAATAAGGAGCGATTTCATTTTATACAGATATTCAAATATTTTTTAAAAAAATCAAGTATGTTCGTTTATTTCAGTTCATTTTCCAGCCTGTGACAACAAGAGCACTGACTCTGCAGCTGATAAAGACACTTCTACTTTTCCACTGTCTCCCCGAAGTACATGTCAGTGTGTTAGTAGATTAACCTGTGAAGAGGGAAGTGCACACTGTCGTCACCTACAGCACGGGAATGCGTGTGCCCTGCTGGATATACCGCAAAGCAAGCATGGAACCCTTCAGTTCCCCAGGTTAATGCTGCCTGCTAATACAGAATCTTTCAAAGTTTTAGAAGGTGTTGCTCAAATTATTCTGTCAATATGTTAGAGGCTCCGTTCTTTCCAGAAACTGGCAACTAGACTGCTTTTTTGGCAGGAGTCACGCAAGAGTTTCCTACAGTGTCATGCTCCTAATTCTTGAGATTCTAACATCTGTTTATTTGCAGATGCCATTGGGCATGCACCAAGTATTTTGACTGTACAAAATTATTTTGGGGAACATTAGTACCGTATGCTGCTTTTGCATCAAGTGGGCTTATGCTATCTTTGGAACAACACATAGCTTTCCACACTTAAACTGTTGACCATTTTTTACACAGTGCTTGCTTTGGTTGGCATTTTTTTTTCCTTCCAGTTTCGTCCCGGGTTGGCTTAGCCTGGAGCCGAGCTGTGATGATGATTGACACATAGCTGTACGCAATATTTGGAAAGTGACCTAATGAGGGGCCAAAATAGCAACAGATTGGGATGCAATAGGATCATAGGGTGTAAAATAGTCACACGTCCTGTATGTTGCCTTGCAATTGAAAATTTCTGGAGGAGAACATTTGGAATAAGAGACAGCCCTTGTGAAAAGTGGCTATTATATAGCACTTGCAAGTCTGCATGGCAGTGCCTGCGTATGTGACTTGCATGCTGACCAAAGGAACTGGACAGAAGAAAGATAAAAGTGCCAGCACCCACAGAGTAGTCTTGCACTTCAAGATTTTTGTCCTGCAGACTTTTTCCACTACAATGGACGCATTCTAAATAAACATGATGAACACAGCTGTTTGGTGCATAAAAGCCCATTGTACTAGGAAAAGAAAAAAAAAAAGAAAAGCAGTAATAAAGGTTTAAACAGTAAAGCGACAATGAATATTTTGTTCCATATGCAAGACTCATTTTGCAAAACAGACCTGCTTTAAATAAAACTTTACTGCAGTGTTTGTTTTCCTAGATATGAAGTGAAAGCATGTTAGAACATTAAGATGCATTAAATTGGCTGTTGAACCAGTCTCCACCCTCATAACACCATCCGTCACAGCCAAATATTTGAGGTTTTGTTTGTGGGACTGGTTACATGAGATTTAATGTGTTTGAGACACAGCCAGGTGGCTGTGGCTTTGTGTCATTGAGTGGTGTAATTGTGAAACACAGAATGAGGGTGCAAGAGACTTGTGGTATTTTTCTGTACTCACAGTAAGCATCCTATCAGATCAATGCTGACTTTGGTCAAGAAGAGATAGCAACCAATATCTAGAAATTACCATGCTATAATAATCAGACTTGTTTCTTTGAACCTAGAGTGCCAATTCCAGCACAAGACAATATTTAAAAGAGAAAGAACTTGTGTCCTAATGAATTCTTTGTCCATGTGCAGTACTGTGCATGTATTTCAAGAGGGGAATTCCTTCTAGAAACCTCTATGGCAGTCACTTTCCAGATCCAAACCAGACCTTATTTAATCACAAATAATTGCGTATACTAGATTAGAAAGTAATCACTGTCTTCAAAAATATGTTCATGTTTTGGACTCAGGGACTTCTAGATCCAGTCCTTATAAGCAAGAGGAGCACTGATGGGGCATGAGTGAACATGAGCTAGTTCTGTTTGCTGCAGTAAGGTGGACAGGAACATTTGAGGAATTAGAAATTAAAATATGAATGTACTGTAGCAAATAACACTGACCCCCCCCCATAGAACAGAAGTGGGTGTGCAGCACTGGGATACGTACTGCTTATCAGGCAGTTTCCCAAAGACATGAAGTTAATGACAGTGATGCTCACATTTCATTAACAGCAACAAAGTCCCATGAGATACTGGCAAGAAGAGAAAAGTATGTGAAAGCTGGCACTTCTACAGGCAGTATGCCTTCTATCAAACTCTTTCCGTCTGTCCTTCATAGAGGCCGAGGAATACAGACTAGCCTGATACTCAATGAAGAAAGTTCTGTTCTTTATGAGCAGATGAATTCATTTGTAGGATGATGAGATTATAAAATGATAAGATTAAAAAAAAAGAAGCGTCACTGTTCTCATAGTGTCAGAACAGAGGGACTATCACACAAGATCAGGCATTTCAGCCACTAAATTAAGTGTCATATCTCCAAGAACAGCCATGAATAAAAGATATGAGACACCAGAACACCTTGTAAGAGGCTGCTCACAACCTGTATAGTCCGAAGGCAAATACAATAGAGATGCAAATAGGCAGAAATTGCCATATGCTCCAAAACATTTCTGATGTTGTCTACTTCTTTCTTGTGTAACGTTATCAGTCATTCTAACACAGATCATATTTCTGAGCCACAGATTGCTCGATGTGCTCAACATTGCAGTCAGGACTTCTTGCTTCTCACTTACAGACTAAACAACCACAGTTTTATCTCCTTTTATTTAATTGTAGTTATTGACTACACTTAAATAAGTGTAGAGTAGCACAGCACACAGATTTGCCTGCAGTACAGGAAGGCATCCTTTAATAATAGTATTTATTATTTGATTGATTTCCTTGTTTTCATTTTTCTCACTGTTCTTCATGTAAGCACTAACACATCAGTGCCTTTATCCTTCTCCAAATTGTGTTGGAAAGGCAATAGCTCAGCAATTTCTGCTTCAGAGGAACTTGCTTTCCCTGCCTCAGGATGATTGTACATTACAGATATTTTGTGGCTACCTAAGTGCCAGTCAAATCCTTCCAGGCTGCTTTTCAAGAAGTGTCAGTTCTTTAATTGGTCCTCGCAAGAGATTCCAAGGAGCTGAATCTCTGATAGTCAGGAGACAAAATACAGTTGGGGATCTTGGCAGCATCAGCCTCCTCTGTCCTCCCACACAGCCAGCTCTGGAGCCCTTTGGATGATACCGCCTCAGCACACCAAGAGCAGCTTTCACAGCCCACTTGCTGTATTGGACTCAAAGTCTCAGATCCTATTACATGTATTTGAGCTAGCGACTACCTCATTTCCAATTCCAGTTGGATGTGTACTTGAAAAATGCAATAATTCAGGGTATTAAGTCTAAAAGCATTCTTTTTACTCCCTGTTCTTATTTCTGCAGATGTGGCCTCCTACTTTGCTCTGTGTTTGGAAAACACCCTCTTTTGCCAGGGAAGACAACTAAAACCATAGGTGAATGTAGTATAGAAAGTGGAGTCTGAAAATAAGATCCATATTTTGTATAAGAAGTGGGAAACGCAAGTTTTCATACAAATCACACTGTTCCATTTGTATCCCCTAGGTATGGCTTTAGATTTCTCTGCTCTCTAGGACAATTGAAGTGGATTATACTGTATATGGTAGATACCCTGCTTGTTCTTCACACTGAGGCTGCATTACCTAACAGCGATGTAATTGAAGGGAAAGCACACGAGCCAAATCTGGTTCCTTAAGCAAGTCTGCTGAATACGTTGCATTCGCTCAGTCTCTCTTACCTGAGTAAGAACAGCAACAAGCTCCCAGAAGGAAGAAGAAATGAAGATGCATTGAGGTTACTCCAACAGCCAGAGCCTCTTTTTTGTTGCTTCCTTGCCCTCCCCACACCTGAAGCCAATGCTGCTGTGGCACTGCAGTGCACCTGCACTACCTCTAGCTTTAACTAGTTCAAAGGCAATTTACAGCTGGGCTTTAGATCATGGCAAGCTGACAAGAACTAAAATATTAATTGCTAAACCTAAATCAGGTCTTCCAGAAGAGGGATATGACCTTTCAGCTTTACTATTGATTTTTTTGATAAGTTAAAAAAAGAAATCCTAGCAATAGAAGATAGACCAATTATATGTATTCTTACTGATTAGTTGAAAATTATTGACAGCTCTTTTAAATCACTTGGGACTTTGTATTTATGCAGACTCCTCACTGAGGAGCACTGGCATTCATTTTCTTTCTCACAAATAAATCCACGTCTTGAAAAAACTTGCCAGGCAATGCATAGAAAGCCCCAAACAACTGATAATTGGAGGCAAAAGCATGTAGAATTCTTGTTACAATTCTGTTTTACACACAGAGCTTTCAGTTACAGTTATTTTACGCGTTTACAGTGTCTTCCATCCCAAGGCACCCAAACAAAGGGGTGATGTAACTGCGTGTTGGGTAATGATTTTTCATCCCTTCCTCTTCTCTGCAGACAGAGACTCAGTTATTCAGAACAGAAAAGGCAGATCCTTCTCCAGTGAACTGCATGAATGATCAGACAATCAAGTCTGACTTGAACCAATATATTCATTTATGAAGTGTACAGGATGAATGGGTAACAAAAAGGTGTCCAAAACTGTTTTTATCCAAAAGCCAATCCCCCTCCCCCTGCCACCCTTTTGTTGTTGTTGGTTGTTTGGGGGATTTAGTAGAGTTGTACCAGATAGACAGCAAACAGCTTGTATCAATGGCCCCGTTACTTTAGTGAAAAGCAATTACAAGCGAAGGTGGCATTAATGACCCTCAGGAGGTAAAGGTTAATGCAAGAAAAATTTTCTAGTTCAGAATTTAGGTTGGCCATAAAAGGACTCGTGACAGCCAATTTAAGCTATATTTAAATCTAAGACTAGAGGATCTTCCCCATGCTACTTTGAGAAGCCTGAAAAACACCACCACTGCAGTTACAGGAAGGCGCAGGCACAGATATTACAAAGCTAAATCATTCAATACTGATAGAAAAGCACATAGAGAAAAAAGCAAATGCCTTCTGATCTCTAAACTAGGTGCAGACATATAAATACTGCCTAAATAGCAGTACTGGGTATCACCTGAGAATTTCCCAATGGTTTCATGAAATGTAACGGTTTACATTTGTAGCTGTCATTGGTTTCTTTTCCCCAGAAGTGCCAGCAGCCTGATGCTTATTTTGCCACTCTCCTCAATTGCCCTCCTTCCTCTTCTAGAAAGCCACAAGGAAATGATTAAATTAAATGGGAAGAATATAGGTGCCTTTTCTTCATGGCAGTTTACTTAGGTTCTGTCTGGGTTCTAGAGAAGTTACAATGGATCAAAGGAACCAATTAAGATTTACACGGCTTTTCAGACCTTGCAGTAATTCTGACAATTCAGACAGACAGCATCTCATAAATTAGATCACTTGGGTTTTTTTTTTCCTGCAGATAATTTTTTATTCTCAGAAACTTGACAAACAATCAGTGATTTACTAAAAGTAGAACCTAAAATTAGACAGATTCATTTGAGGAAAGCAGAATAAATGCAGGGTCATGAGGCCTGGGCTTTAATGGTGTCCCTCATTGTCCAGCCAGGCCACCATAGCTGTTGAGAGTTTTGGTGATTTTTAACATAGTTACAAGCCTAACCCATTACTGGGTCATATGTTTTGGTGTAAGCAAATACTAAACAAGTCCAATACTTAGACTAAGAGGAAATTTCAGGAGCCTCTTGTGGGCCTTTTTGTTAACTCTTTCAACTGCTGGAGGTAGGAGAGCTGCTATGTGGTCTTCAGACCTGTGTCTTAGGAAATGGATTTTGTGTTTCTACAGATTTAGTTTGAAGATAGACAGATGCCCTCATGGTGGAGGACTCTTAATGCAAAGCAGAAATATGTTTGCTGTATTAAACATCCACCCACACCTCCTCCCTGCACATGGCAGGATTTGGTGTCTCTCCTGAATGAACACAAGTGCAATACCCTAGAAGCATGGCAGAAATCTTGAAAGCTATATTTACATCTCATCCAGCTAACTGCCAACCAGGCAATTGTTTTAAAAGGATCATCTTACTCACATAGGTTTCTCTTGCCAGCCTAGGGGTTCCAGTTTTCTGAAGTTGGTTGTGGTTGTAGCAGGAAAGTCTGAGCCTGTGTTTCTTCTCAGTGAGCCAGCCTGCCAGGTGATTGTGTGTAATCATTAGGACTGTGAATACCTGTGGTTGATTAGAGAGCAAAGGAACTATTGTACAGTCATTACATCCTTAAAATGGGGATTAGCAAGAGTAAGAAGGTTTGAGCATCACTGGTCCTTGAAATACAGAGGTATTCTTTTATAGCCATCTTTCTCCAACATAAATTGCAACTGAAATTAATAGAGTAACAGACTCATTCCTCCAAGAGGCCCAACCTGGAAAAAAGAAATCCTGAAGCCTACTTGGAAACCAGATTACTCAACTGTTATTTTATAATTTATCTGAAGCAGATTGGGAAGTTTTAGGTTTACTTGCCCAGATTACGCTCAAAGCTATGCTGTATCACAGATGATTAAGAGGGTGGCTTTAAATGTAGATAAAACTATCTAAAAGCTGGAGTCACAAAATGAAATTCCAGCCTGTCATTTAGTACATGGAAATAATTTATTTTCCTCACTATAGTCAATTTAATAAAAGGTTTTGTCTTCCCAGGAGTGCAGGAACTGAGGCCCTGAGCGCATTGCGAGGGGCCCGTTCTGGGCAGATGATGTATTGTTTCTACCTCTGACAGTGACCTTAGCTTTGCCTCTTTTAAACTTTGGCAGCCATTGCAGGGGTTTCTGTGCCAAGAAGGCATTACTGAATGTAAATGATATAAACAACGCCATCTCAGACTAAAAGTTCCATTTAACCCAAAACGGGCATTTCTTAGCAAGCCCTTTCAGCATGCAAGGGCTGCACAGGAGGTAAATGCTTTCCTAAGTGTGTCTCGAACAGGCACATATCTATTTCCGGGTGTTATTTTTCTTATGTTTGGAGTGTCAAAAGATCTACCAAATGAGAGGAAACCTGACTCTTGTTTCTCAAACTGCAGGTCAAATTGAGACAAGATTTCCTGCAGGAAACAGAGATGTTAACAGAAAGCGCAGGGGTCAAAACATGTCCATCCGTTTCTCCCCTCGCTTTATGCCATACAATCTTCATAACCTCTTCCTTGCCTGAGAACCCCATCTTGGCAAAATAGGCTTGTTTTACCATGTGAGGAGACAGTGGGATGGAGGGATGTTGGCAGAGGCCCTCCCCAAGCCTGCTCTCAGAAAGGTCAGGGAGGCTGGCGGTCTCCAGCCTGGGGGAACTCAGCTGCAGGCAGTGGAGGGACAGGCTGAGGAATGAAAGCTCCTGTGGGGATGTGTTAAAGTAATTTACAACTTGAATGGTCTGCCTTGTCCCTAATATAGTGCTCATGTGTTAGAGCTTCTCTTTAACATAAGTGGGCAGTTGTTTGGCATTCAGTGGATGAAAAGAATCCCTGCAGAGCTTGGTGCAGCATTTAGAAGTTCCTCCAAGACTGCACACCTCTGACCAAAGGAAATCTCCCTCTTCTCCTTTCTCATCTTTCCACATCTGCCATTATAGGCTCTTTGTGAGACCCCCGTGATTGTGTAAAAGTGCCTCCCACTGACATCCACAGTAAACCTTTCTCTAAGGCTGAAATCCAGAGGATCACACTACCAGCAGAGAGCTAACAGGCCTACCTGAGCTTCCGCAAACCTGATGGCAAGGATTGAGAAACGTCTTAACTATCAGCGTTTTGTTACTCCTGTACCACTGTGTCATAGAATGAATCAGAGAATGGTTTGGGTTGGAAGGGACCTTAAAGCCCATCCAGTTCTCACCCCCCGCCATGGGCGGGGACACCTTCCTGAAAGACTCATCCAGCCTGGCCTTGAACACCTCCAGGGATGGGGCAGCCACAGCTTCTCTGGGCAACCTGGTCCAGGGCCTCCCCACCCTCACAGGACAAAAAAATCCTCTTAATATCTCACCTAAGTCTCCCCTCTTTCAGATTAAAACCATTATCCCATGTCCTGTCCCTGCCCTCTCTGATCAGGAGCCCCTCCACAGTTTTCCTGGAGCCCCTTTCAGTACTGGGAGGCTGCTCTGAGGTGTCCCCAGAGCCTTCTCTTCTCCAGGCTGAACAACCCCAACTCTCCCAGTCTTTCCTCGTATGGGAGGTGCTCCAGCCCTCGGATCGTCTTCATAGTAGAGGGGGGAGCAGCATTTTTTAAGACCTAAAGATCTGTGAAACTCATTGACAGCTTTGCATCCAAATGTTAGAGATCAGTGGATTTAAAGCGAGGAGAGATGGTGGCATGCTTTGCTTTTTGACCTTGCCATGAGTTAAAGGTGCAGCGCTCACACACAGAGAAGCAGGTTGCGCCCGCTTGCTGTTCGGCAGTCGCAGCAGCGATGAGCGGTTATGACCTGAGAAGCTGGAGCCAGCCAAGTAGTCAGGTCTGAAATAACTAAAGTAGATAGACAAGTCATGCTGCTTTCGTAGTCGTCTCCTTAAGATACTCTTTCCACAAAAGGAAATCCCTGGTGGCATCTATCCAAATTTAGAAGCAGGCCTTAGTGTTAGCAGTTTAATATAAGCGTGTATTCATTCAAACCCCCCTACAGAAGAAGTATAAATTAGGGCAAACTTGGCTAACCTAACTAGCCACGAATGCATTAATTAAGACCTACTTGGCTAATCTACATTTATCTGTGGTTTTAGGTGAGGAACCTCCATAATTAACATTCTACTAAAGCCAGCCCAAAGACCAGATTTTTTGACTGCTAACTTGAACACTGATATCAGAAGGAAACAGAAGCCCAAGTCTTTCTTTTTCTTCCTCCAGGCAAATGTTTTCTTCACTGAATGATGAACTTTGCTTGCAAAGCAAAATGTCACCGAGTAAACTCTTAGCCTGTTTTCTGTAAAAGTATCTATAATTTATCAGAGGAGCTAAAGCAGACTTAAGCCATACAGGAGCAGGTTTTGAAGTTTTCCAGTTCACCCTTGGTAATTAAACTTCTCTATTTCTTCTGGCTCAAATTAATACAACTAAATTTATAGCAGTACTTATATTTAATCTCTCTATTTTCAGAAGCCTTTGGGGTTGGCCATAAACATTGATTCTGCATTGGACATTTTCTTTGAGGGAACTATTTTGGCCACTTATAAAGAGCTGAAACACAGAAAGATGTCAGATTTTAAGTGCTGTTCTCCACACATGATCGTCTCCAGGTACAACTGTTTTGCTTTGACACACATCTCTCAGCCCCACAGCTAAATCCCATGTCAGAAGGCATGGGGCAGTAGCAGAGAAGTCAGATATAGCTTCTTGGGTTTGGAGTATTAGCACATGCAAGCCACCGAATTACTATTTGAATAGCTTCAGATTTCCCCCTCCTCTGACACGAAAATAGCATTTGAGCAAGAGCAATGACTTGTCTGTCCTACTGTTTTACTCATGACACGGCATGGGGATCAGTTCTTATCTTCATGGAAATCCAAGCTGATAAACAACCTCAGCACCTTTTGACATTTCGGGGCTAATAGTTAGCATGGCTGGTCTGGTTACCATCACACCCGCTTCACAGACTGGAGAATGTTGATAGTTTACAGTATATGGAAACCTTTCTTTTTCCACACTTAGGCAGGGCAACCCAACTCCTTTTTCAATGAGCTTCAAGCAGCCAATTGCCTGCTGACTTAAAGTGAACTCTGAAAGTTAAGACCGATTTATTTTTGTTTGCTTTATGAGGTTGGCAATGTACTAAAGCAAAAATAGGTCATCAAAAACTCTTTGCTCATCGCTTTTCAATTACAGACTATTTCATGGAGTGGAAGAGTTGATGACTGGACTGTGTTACAGAAATATTGAAATACTACAAGACCTCTCCTGAGTGTGTGCAATTAAACCGGGAGAGAAGCACTAGCAGAGACAATACCAACTTATATCTCAAGCAGGTTCTTTCACAAGTTCTTTAGAGATGCTTGTAAACAAGGAAGAATTCTTTTGTATTGGACTGTCGGTGTTTGTTTTTTTTTTTAAATATCAGCCCACTACACTTCAAGTGGAATAGTCGCAACAATGAAGCCACTTCCAAAGAAAATTACCCTGCTAATGTGGAGTAGTCACCTCTGCCAACCTCATCATTAAGTCCTTTAGCTAGCAGGAACAAAGGACATCTGTGACAAGGGATATTGCGCACAGAATCCAATGAATTGGGAGCGTTATACGGCTCCTCCTATAAAGTTTTAGCTATTGCACTTAAAAAGCAGATGACTCCAATGAGGGCAAGAAGTTGTATTTTCTGCATTCTCAGTCAGTCAGTTTAAATATCTCTTTCTCTCTATTTTAACTGGTGATATATGGTGTGTGGGTACCAGTGTAGTTTCTTTTTTTTTTTTTAAATGGGTGTTGGTGAAGGAGATCTTGAAAAGGGTAGGTGAAGTGGTTTTTAAAGTATAATTCTAAAATAACAATAAAACCAAACAGCCTCTAGAGCACAAAACAAATGTAATGGCCAGACATAACCCATAGACCGCTTCAACCAAGACAGGCTGTTCTACCTTCATATAATTTGTGGATTTGTACCCCTTCGTACAGCAGCTACAGACAGAACTTAAGGTTGAAACTGAGTTTTCCAGATATGCCTCTAAATTTGCAGTCCTATGCCTAAAAACTGAGTCCTAATAACAATGTACCATTCTCACATAAACAGGTTGCCACTACTTATTAACGTCAGCTGTTCTTGAAAACAGACAATTCTGTCACTTCTGGGCAGAATTAAGTGTTATCACAGTCAAGATCCTATCATGCTTTCTGCTCCCCATTAAAAAAAAAAAAAAACCTTTACATCTAAAGCAACAGCCATACCAGGGAGAAATCTGGGAAGAAACAACGACCACTTGTTTGTTCAAATGTTTCTTTGCATATTCCTAACAGTACCGTTGTCTTTGTTTTCACTTTATTCCACCATTAAAAAGAGAAGCTGAGAAGATAAGGTTTGTTCCAATGTTTCCTTATCAACACCCAAAGCTGTCTCTGAAAGGCAGGGACCAGCCAAGAGAGTCAGGAGCATTTACCGTATCATTCATATAACTAGGAGTTTCTTAGAGGGGAATTAGGTGCTGGAACTCTTGAGTCATTCACATAGGTTACCCAACTGGAAATTAGAGTAATAACAGCTGTAGAAAACAATAGCTGCCTCTTTCACAAAGGACCACGCTGTAACCTTACAGATTAGGTGCCCTTTAACTGGAAACACCTAACAAACAGATAACAAGGAAGCCTTACTTCCCAAATCCACCAACAGGCAGAGTTTAAAGATCTACTGAGCAGAGAGATTACGTTTGGAAAGTACAACACCACATTGTGAGTTTGGTTCAAATTCAACTAAGCCAACAAGCTTCATAGGAAGAAAACAAAAACGAGGAAAAACCTTACCTTATCAGCTCAAACTTCCCACTCAGCCACTTTCAAAAGTTTACCACCAGCTCTCCCATCCTCCCACTACAGCGAGATAAGGAAATCCTGAATTCATTGCAGCTGGCTTGATGAGCCTTGTAATTAGGACATGCAGTGTGGTCTTTTGGCTCTGAGAGAGCACTAACCCTTTCTCTGCCAAATCCTTTCTACTCTGTCATAGCTCAAAGTGACACTGCAAGTGAGAGGTGTTACTTCTGGTTTCAAAGTGTTGTCTTTTTTTAAAGAAATAGGTTATCTTTGATAGTGGCACACCATAAACACAAAGCAGTCATTGCCTATGGTGGGATTTGTCAAAGGAGTGGTCTCCGTGCTGCCCCCCAGATGATACCAATACATTCAACACCAGAATGAGTCGGAATGCATTTTCCTCTTCCTCCCTGTTTTCCTTTCTACTGCCGCCTGTATGAGACCATCAGCATTCTCCCTGTCACTTTGATCGTCCCCTGGACATCTCTTTTGAGTGTAAAACTAATTTGAAGATTTTGTTCAAAACCTTGCTAAAAACTTCCCATTGCAGCAGTGCAAACAGTAAGGGCTCAATTAAATGCCCCAGGCAAAAAAATACCGGTTTATGTATCTCAGCAATATTCATTGACCCCTTGTCTTCTACAAAGACAAAACGGACTAAATCACTGTTTGCACCCATCATAATCATTATGTGTTCCTGGGCTTTTGCTATTTGATTCCAGGGGCTGGGATGAACTTTCCCACCGCTCCCCCCCCCCCTCCTTATTACATAACTTGGGTTTTTGGAATGGCTTTTTTCCTCCTCTCCTTCTGAGGAGCCGGAGGTTTCCACAGCTAGCGACAGGATGTAGCACAGTTTGTGCTGGTGCTCTTTATAGCATCTTTCAAGTGCCAAATTGATGTGTTTTTCACATTGACTCAGTTAAACTGATTTAAGACCATTTTCCAGGTCAAATTGGCAGGAATCATTGGAGCAGTTTGCCTGACTCTATACCAGGAGCGATGGGTGCTTCTTTGAAGCACCACTGACTTCGTCAGTGTCCATTTTCTCCTGCACTGTTGTCTTCTGGGATGTTTTATTTGTGACTTTTCCTTCTATTTTCACACCAAGCTTTAAGGTGATTATAGGAAAGTGTTTCATGGTGGAGTGTGTTGACTGGATGTTTTGGCATGCCCGACTTTGGCACGTATTGCACAAATGTCCTGCCAGCTGAACCAGGTGGTCATATTCAGAGCTTGGGCCACAGAGCTGTTGGTGGCCACCAGGGTTATGACGTGGTGTCGGTACAGCCTGTAGTCCAGTGGGTTCCTGGTCTTGGACAAAGCTTCTGGCTGCCATAGTCCAAACAAACAAAAGTTTGTGAAGGTTTGCTGATGGAGTGGGCAAAAGTGTTGCCGTTGAAACTCTTCTGTTTCTGTATGGACCTGAAAGGTGCCAAGAAGAGTTGGTGGAAGAGTGAATTATGTAATATCCAGTTGTGCCAAACTGCTACCTTGTAAGGTGGGTAATAGCTCAGTGTAAAGGATATGTAGGAAAGAAAACAGTCATCATTGTGAGACATATGTCCAATTTAAAGCCCACTGATGGCAGCAGATAGGTTTGTTTTCATTTGTCACTGGGGACAGAAATAGCAGCCTCTTGCTGTGCAGGAGTTTTAAATTCTACATCCCCAGGGGATGTTGCAGTTTTCTGCAATGGGTAAAGAATTTGGGATTTCACACATCCTGTGTGTCCAGGCACCCTCCTATAAAAAAGAGATAATATGAAATTTGCAAAGTTACTGATGGATGCAGTGCATGTGACGTACTTTAAGAATCTCTTGGCAAGAAGGGCTCTTAAAAAAAAAGATTTTGGATTATTACAAGTATATGTAAGAGAAAGTGGCTTCTGGGAGACAAGAACTTCTTGAAGACCCTTATTTAATACTGTTTTAGCATCCATAGCACTTCCCTCCTTTAAACAATTTGATGCCAAGAATTTCTCATTCCAATAGTGTCCAATAAATCCCAGAAAATAGATTCCAGTGACCATTAGAGGTATCTTTGTTTGCTTGATGGCTAAAGCAGCTACAATCTTTTCATTAGTTTCTGAAATGGCTTTTCCTTTTAAAAGGTGTGAGTTTGAGCCCTGAATCAAAGTGGCCAATTGTCTTCTCAGCAGCCGTAGCATCTTGCAGCAGCCCAGAACTATGCTGTGTGACTATGCTATGTATTACTGTTACCACAAAGTGCACTCACTTTGAAGACATACTCAATGTTTGAGATCTCTGAGATAGATGTAATCCCATTTCGTATTTCTTTCACAAACTCTCTAAAGCTATTGCAATGCATGTCTTCAATGTGTAGGTAACATATTTAAACATAAGAAGACAGACATGACACATATAAAGACTCCACTGAAATATTTGGATTTAATAGAACTACAAAAGGTCTCAGTAAGATGTATCAGACCTGACATAGAAACACCCTGTGAAATGTGTCCCCTCATTTCAGGGTGGGAAGAAATCTCAGTAGTTGATCCTGGTTCTACAGCGATTCATTACTGTGTTAACTTCTTTTTTTTAAGTTATTCTTTACTTTTTAAACTTCTACAACATCATTTCTTTTGTGCCTTAAGACATTGAAGTGAATGAGGCACGGTTGGACTCGATGATTTCAGAGGTCTCTTCCAACCTTATGATTCTATGATTCTGCGATTATCTCATTGGGGAGCTCCTGATTTTGATTTGGAGATTGAGAGAATGAAGATCCTCTTGGGGTGAAGTACAAAATCTAGGTATTTATTATTTATCAGGAAATGTTTAAATCACAGCAGATTTTCCCTTAGAAAACCCAAGGCTAATATAGATCTGATCTTGTTACTGTTCAAACATGGCTCTCCATGTTGACTGTCTCATCAACCAGATTGGAAATTAAAAATTGCTTTATGTTTTTCTTGGCGTTTTTTTCCTTTCCTTGACTTTAGTATTGTTTGTGGAAGTAGTTTGGACGCAAAAACGTTCCCTTTTGTGAGCTGAGCTGTTCTTCCAGTTTTTGCCTGGATATTTTAACTGTCCCATGACTGTGGTGTGATCAAACACAAGAAAGCAATGGTTGCCTAGTGGGAAGGTTGGATTAAGTGAACCATGGCAAGCTCACTGGTTTCCTCAGCAGCGGGATGACCAGCTCCGTTGCGCTGCCTTCAAGCAGCCTCTTTATTAATGACCCGTATATTGCTCTCCTCAAATACACAGCCACGTTCTTAATGAAAAAAATAAATCGTGATTTTTCGGCTATTTTTATCCTTCCCCTGCTCAGATCAGTCTCAAAATAATCATTAATCCAGTACTATGTTTCATGTGAGTGTTTTCTTTTCTTTTGCAGGCTCTGAGCAGCAGTCTGTACAAGAGCGCGTCACCTTATGGCTCTCTTAATAACATTGTGGATGGGTTAAGCTCCCTCACCGAGCACTTCTCTGACCTATCCCTTTCTTCAGAAGCCAGAAAACCCAGCAAGAGGCCACCTCCTAACTACCTGTGCCACCTCTGCTTTAACAAGGGACACTACATCAAAGACTGCCCACAGGTAAGGAACAAACAATATTCTGCAAAAATCTTCATCAACATTTTCACCATTCCTTGCAGAATGCAGAATTTGACTGAAATAGTTCTTTGGAGTGAGTAGCACTGAAGAATTGTCTTGACAAAGTGCCAAGCTAGCCATGTGTTCTTTTAATCGAGTTTTTATCACAATGCTGATGGAAAAATATCCTGTATCAGTTGCCTAATAAGAATTATGAAAGATATTCATTGGGCACGTGATAAGTAGATCTTGGAAACTTTAAAAATGGGTACCGTAACATTTTCTGTCACAGAGATTATGTAGAATACGTTCTCAACAGCACACTGTATAGGCAGTTTGGCAGTGGCACTTAATAAAATATAACAAGTTACGTATGCTAAAGGAGAAGAAATTGTTAGGCTGGATGAGGACTTTGAGGCAGTGTTGCAGTAACACAAGCTCCAAGTGTATCTGGTGCAAAATGTCTTCTGTCTCATAGAAGAGGTTTGCTATACTTGGCAAATGTGGCAGTCTCGGGCTCCCAGAACTTTTTTGGAGTGACAAAACTGGCAATATTTATTTCCTGAGAAAAGAGGTATAAACCAGTGTGCACTAAAACCACTCGCCAACCTGCAATTTTTTTTTCCTGAGGCTCCAAGCCACAGTGTGCGAGATTTCTCCATCTTCTGAAGTTTTAGCTGGATGCAGGCATGTTGCTGGCTTCAACTTTCACAACTCCAACAATGTTCTATGTAGAGTCCCGAGGTAATTAAAGGGCTGCTAATACTCTAGAAATACAGATGTGGACATGGCTGGCGTTCACTTCACTATGGCTTTAACCTCCTACCTTCTTAATATGTGACTTTCAGCAGAATTAATCTGCGTAGAATTCACAGTATCACAGTATCACAAGGTTGGAAAAGACCTCTGAGATCATCGAGTCCAACCTATTACCCAACACCTACTCCTACTTGTCAGCTACACCATGGCACTAAGTGCCTCATCCAGTCTCTCCTTAAACACTTCCAGGGATGGTGACTCCACCACCTCCCCGGACAGCACATTCCAATGGCCAATCACCCTCTCAGTAAAGGACTTCTTCCTAATGTCAAGCCTAAACCTCCCCTGGCGAAGCTTGAGACTGTGTCCTCTTGTTCGGTTGCCGGACATGTATAAGCCAAAACACAGGCAGAAAAGCATCTGCCAGCTGAGCAGGGTCAGCAGGAAATCAAGTCTAATGTCAAATGAGTTAATGTCAGCTGAGCTTTAGCTGAGTGTACTCCTCCTGCTGTTACACATAGACTAAACTGCTTTCTTCATGAACTTTATCTGTGTATCTTTCGTTAATTCTATTGAAAACTGTGGAATTAAAAGTACATTTACAGTCTAAGGTGTGGCCCTTGAAAATATTTTTACTTGATATTATTTCAATATTTGTTGAGTAAGGGAGTTTTCTTTGGGAAAATAATATGAAATTTTCCTTGCTAGGAGATAAAAAACATCCTGGTTTGTGTATTTCTGTGTTTAATGTGCTTAGTTTAGCGTGTTAAGGTAAAATGTAGAAATAGTGCCATTTAATAGCATGTGTTACATCACAAGGGGGTTAGGATCACAACTAAATACGCAGCGGGGAGAAACAGAGCACTGAACTGTGGGAGGTGGCTGTGCTGGGCTGCTTGGCAAATCCTATGAGTGCAACAGGTCCCCTGACGGTCCATATGTGCTGGCTGCAGCTCACACAGATGGTCCCAAGGGAATGTGTCAGAGTTATTTATTTCATAGGTATTTTTACAGTTGGAGGCATTAGAGATCCAAGAGCAGTTAATGAAAATTGAAGAGGCTCCCACAGAAATACAGGAGATGCCTGCAAATTCAGGTTCCCGTAGGGAGACTAATTTACTTCAATTGCACATCCTATGTAATTTTTTTAAGATTTCACTTCAAATGTCTTCAATTTCCCCGTGAACTCGGAAAAAGACTTCCTACAGAGCGTGCTGTGTGACTGGCGTGTGAGCCAGTAAGCAAAGAGTGAAGGAACACAGGACTGGGAGGCACCTGCTTGCTCGCTGCACGTGGGCTTCTACAGTTGCAGGCAGCCCGTACCGTACAGACCCTTTGGTAAACGGATCAGGTTTTAGTTGGGAAGCATTTCGGTATTCTACCCTCGCTACTGCTGATGTGGGAAGCTGCTCCAGAACCTCAGTCTTTTCCTACTTAGAAATCTTCCAGTTTCCAGGATAAATGTAACTCACGGCCACTTAATAGTCATTTGTTCTCCAGCCAACATTGTCCTCCACCAAAATAGCTCTTCTCCCACCCTGGTGTTTATCTCGGGATGTATTAATAGACTGCAATCATATCCTCCCTCAGCGTTCGTTCTGTAGGACTCACTCAGCTGGGTTTTCTCAGTCTCTTCACAAAGAGGAGATGGGTTCTCTAGTCCCAAGTCCTTCTCCTGGCTGTCCTCTTGTGCTTTTCATCTCCTGGTGCTGCGTGACTGCGTGTACGTAGGGCACCCCAGAACAGGTCTCCTTAGTGCCTTTGCTGGTATGCACATACCTGTTTCTGTACATCAAAGCTGATGCTCTTTAAGGAATGATGTGAAATTCATTCTGCTTTACTGGAGATTTCTAACACAAGGAAGTGTTTTATGGTCTAGGCAGCACGTGAGTGCCTTCTTGAAAAGGAACAGAAAAGTGTTCATAGAAACTTAGGTATGTCTCATATTTTGTCTAAATTTGAGGACCAGTCGTCCAGAAGAGAGCAACGAGGATGGGGAAGGGGCTGGAGCACAAGCCCTGTGAGGAGCGACTGAGGGAGCTGGGGTTGTTTAGCCTGGAGAAGAGGAGGCTCAGGGGAGACCTTATTGCTCTCTACAACTGCCTGAAAGGAGGTTGTAGTCAGGCAGGGGTTGGTCTCTTCTCTCAGGTGACCGGTGACAGAACAAGAGGACACGGTCTCAAGCTTCGCCAGGGGAGGTTTAGGCTTGACATGAGGAAGGAGTTCTTTACTAAGAGGGTGATTGGCCATTGGAATGCGCTGCCCCGGGGAGGTGGTGGAGTCACCGTCCCTGGAAGTGTTTCAGGAGAGACTGGATGAGGCACTTAGTGGCATGGTGTAATTGACAAGTAGGAGTAGGTGTAGGTGTTGGGTCATAGGTTGG
Organism: Neomorphus geoffroyi; assembly: GCA_033558235.1. NCBI lineage: Eukaryota > Metazoa > Chordata > Aves > Cuculiformes > Neomorphidae > Neomorphus > Neomorphus geoffroyi. The sequence continues at coordinate 35,223,052 of JAUMJM010000016.1, forward strand.
ACTTGATGATCTCAGAGGTCTTTTCCAACCTTATGATACTGTGATACAAATCTAGAAGAGGTGATCTTGTGTGCACAAGTTATGTGGCAAACGTTGAAAACACTGTGTACAAGAAGGGAGAACCAATGGCAGGATCAAGCCACTGTTAGAAAGACCCCACTGGTTACCACTGCTTTTGACAATAACTAATTTATTAATTTGAACATTACACGTACTACTTATTAGCGTAGGTTTTGATGCTTAGTTTTTCTAGTGCTGTCAAAAATGGAAGTTGTTTTGCGCATCTAGCAAAAAAAAAAGGACTGTGGCTATGTACTTCGATTTGGATAGAGAAAAGAGATAAACTAACCTGATTTGGACAGAATGCCTATCAGTAAATCATACAATATTTTTATTTTCTTTTTATATATCTGCTCAATATGAAACAGATTTTGAAGTAGGGTGTTTAATGGAGTTTTTCCTGCATAACAAAGAAATTGTGTAACAACTTTGAGACTTTATATCCTCCTTTAATTCTGCTTGTTAGTAATGCTGTAAAAACTTGTGTTCTTTTTCTACTGCTGTAAAAGTTGATGGTATACCATACTGGTGAAAATACATGTATCGGTTTACAATTGTATCTTAGATGATGATCCTATTCTAGGAGGTTAAATAATTATAAACGAAAAAAGGCCCTTTTAGTATGTCAGGTATCTGGAATTTGTTTAATATCCTGTCCAAAATTATCTCTTTGGTAATTGAAATGAGATTTAGCGAACTTCTGTTACTTTAGCTCATAGTTTATGTGATCTTTAGTGGGAGAAAGTGTGTTTTCTGTTTTAGAAACTACTGCAAATGAGAGCAATGTTACGGCTGCAATTTATCATTTCCAATTTGCCTACGTTTGGAAAAGCTGTTTGTTGCAGTTATTCTGTCTATAAAAACCACAGTGCTTTTTATCTTTAACGTCGTCTTTACAGCATACCTACATTTTCTCTGAACTGGTTTTTGAGTTTCAGTGGCTTAGATGATACCATCTTTCTCCTGCCTTTCTGATGTTCTCTTTGACTTGAACGAACTAAAAAATGTACAGAGAATAAAAGTTAAAAGTAGTGCTCTTAATATAGTGACACTCTTAAAATAGCATTAACAGTGCCATCAATATACAAAATATTTCTCTTTAAATAGCAAGGAAGACGGGGAATGGGAGTACTTTTTCAGTCTCGTTTACTAGTGGTTAGTTGCATGATACATAAATATATGTGTAGGTAGATTTGCAAAACTTTGTTTACTTATTTTTGTACTGGAAGGTACTGTATCAGTGTGTGTCTTGCACATGTGTGATAATCAGAAGTTTTCTTAGCGATAAGCTCTGGGCCAGTAATAGTTAATATATATGATTAATCATAGAATCATAGAATGGTTTGGGTTGGAAGGGACGTAGAAATCATCCAGTTCCAACTCCCCTGCCATGGGCAGGGACACCTCCCACTGGATCAGGGGGCTCATCCAACCTGATTCTTTATGACTTTTCTTTAGCAGATGCAGAAAGTTATAGAAGACCTTTTTTAAAAAGTTATACCATCTGTTTTCACGCGTTATCACTATAGTCTATATTTTTAGATCCCACAGTAGGATTGTTTGCATTGTGCGCTGTGTGCGCGACACGAATGTTGAACCTTTGCAGTGCAGGGGTGTTGTGGACATTACCACCCTCCGTAATGTCATCACTCCAAACTCAGACCTGTCATATTGGTTTAATATATGGAAAGTACAGGATAACAGGATACACTGTTCGATCCAGAAACACCGAGTTTGGGTTCTAAGAAGTCACTGAGGGATTGGACCTTCGCCATGGTTCAAAATCTTCTTTGGGAAGGAAATAGACACAGATCCTAGACTTCGCCTACTGCGTGTGTTGTTCCTCTCGTTGATTTGGGCAATGATGGATTAACAGCAAAGGCCACAACAAAATTTGTGTTTGAATAGGTCCAGGCTCAGAGCTCCAGCAAAGCATCTCTGCAGTTTCCAAACTGCTCTACCTTGCGTTTCTGCCAAGCACCAGTTCTGGTCTCTCTGTCCCAACTTTGTTCAAGTGCTGTCAAGTAATTTTGTGAAAATATGTGCAGACCTAGTTACTCAAAAAATACACGGCTGCAGCCAGATTGTTCCGAATGCTGAACAAGGAGACTGCTCTGATCCCTGTGCCAGTGCCAAGCTCTCCAAAAAAATTCTTTCTGGCAATTCCTTCAAATTTCTACACAGGCAAGGAATTCTCACATCATGGAGGCTTGGTGAGGAAACAAAATACAGGCCAGTATCACCATTCTGCACTCAAATCCCCTGTGCCCTACAACATTTTAGTCCAGTTTACAATATACTCAATAAAGGGAAATGCACATGTGCGCTCAGAGAAGGACAGACGTGCTACCACGGACGTGTGCGGAAAGGGAAACAATACTAGTCTCACTTTGCACTGCATTTTTAAATCTGTGGATGAAATGTGTGGCATGATCCAAATTAATGAGGCCAACAGTGGGAGTCTTTCCGTTGGCGACAGTGATCTTTGAAGCAGATCCTGTAAATCTAAAGGACCTTGAGAACGCATATTCAAGTCAATGGGAGTAGCGGTAATTACTGTGGCTGCTTGAGTTCGCATAGATTTGCTTTTGTGGTTTCATGCAGGATGTGGAAAAAATCAGTGTCAAGCTGAGTTTAGTCCTTTCTTCTTAGTCCATGGCTTGGTCTGCCAGATCATGCTGCCCCGAAGCTGTCCCTCCCTGTGGTCACATACAGTGGATCTTTGGCGGTAGAGCTGGCTCAGCAGGCAGCTGTTTGGCTGCAAGACTGCAATGACTCTCATGCCTGAGGAATTAATGTCTTGTGCCTTATGGTTGTGCAAGGATCTCAAATGTCTGCAAAATGCAAGGAGTCCAAGCTGTGCTTCCTCCAGGTGCCAAAGACTGGCTAAGATGGCAATGATGGACAAGCTGCCATCTTTACAAAAATAAAAAGATTTTACCCTTCTGGGTTTTGGCTTAATTTTTAAAAAAGGCAAAATGAGCCCGAACCTCTTGAAATTTGTTTTTCTTTGTAAGTCGAAGATGTTGTCTCAGAGAGTGCTGGCATGAAAGGTGATCATAAACTTCGAAAAATATTAAAATTCTCTCTGAAAATAATAATTTTTGACAGTTGCCACATTTTACAATAGTCTTTCGGATATCAGGTGTTGGTTTCCAAAGAAAGACGTCTTTTCTCTATTGAACTGAGTGAAATATCAGAATTCTTATTCAGTTTTAGGATGAGGGGTTAAGCTGTCCAGTCCTTCAGCAATCTGAAACGTATGGCTCAATTTTGCAGGCTCCACCATGGTTTTGGATCAGAGCATACTTGCTGTTGTTTGATCTGGTGCTGGACGGGTGTCTCTTGTTCATGCTTCAATTCGGTTGGCCTAGGGTTGGCTGTGCAGTCCCTGGTGTGAACAAAGCAGTATTTGAATCACTAAAATTAGTACTCCTCTTACAGAGATAAAGATGAAAACAGGGGATATGTAATAAAAGAAAATGACAGCTTAAATTCATCTCTGGTGCAGTAGCACTGAGTTTAATAACATCAGTACTGGAAGAAAACCTGTATTACAGGGAGGAAAAAAGGTGTTTATCACTGCTCCATGGAACTGTTTTCAAACTGCATATGGCATTCCAGAAAAAAATTCTCTATGTATCCAGCCCCTCGGTTCTCTATCTTTGAAATACCTTTTGATACATTAGTCCATTCTGTAGAGTGCGTATGTCTTCACCTAAATATATTTCTATAAGAAATAAAAATTCTTAGGCACTCATTCTGTGAATACCTACCCACATCTTAAACTTTGACCTTATGACATGCTGAAACAATTTTGAGGCTTGTTTATGCCCAACATACTACTCCCATCTATTCATATTTTTCCACACAGAACCTGCATAGAATTATTTTAGATGATTTGGACTCGTCTAAGATTTTTTAAATTACTTTTTTACCACATGCAGCCACTTTGACAACTCCGTGATACCAAATATACTACAAAATTTATTGCAGTTGTTTTATTTTTTTCTCATATACTTGAACTTAGCCCTACCAAATTTTCTCAGAATTTCTGAGTTAAGTCGGGTATATTTTCTCAACTCATTTCTGGTTTGATTCTGAAGACTTGCAGAAATCTTGCCACAAAACTATAGTGGGCTGTAATTTTGTCACATCCATTTTACCTCTGGAAACGTAAGCAGTTTAAGAGTCTTAAACATCAGAAAATGTTTTGGAAATTCTGAGTAGACTGCACATGTCGTGACTTTAAAGCATTTATCAGAGACACAAGTAAATGGGAGAGTTTTACGTGAGTGGAGGGGATCCCAACTGCCGTCCTTTGACAGCACGCTCCCCAAGTACTGGTTCTACAACTGCGCTGTGATCTGTGGCATTTGTTTGATAAACTGGCTGCTGGGAAAGAAGGTACTGAGCCCTAACAAACCAGAATAGCAGCAGTTAATGACAGAGAAAACAGAAATATCCCATGACCTGTGTCTGTGCGCCTTTCCTGTCTAGCACACCTCTCGCTATTACATTCCCCAAAGTCTGGAAGACCAACGAAAACCAAATGCCTCCTTCAGCACCATCACTGAGCTGGGATTGCTGTGGTTCTGGCTTTGTTAGTGACTTGGGCTCCGACTGGTTTTGCTGTGGGAAATGCGATGTAAACGATAAAGGCAAGTGCTGCTTGGTCTTTGAGACAACCTTGGGGTGGAATCGCAGTTCTTGGGCAATGGTTCCCAATGAATGGCGAGACAGGTATTGGAGGATCACCCACCATAGAATTTGAGGTTTCATTGAGGCTTTCCAACTTCTTCTTCTTTCCCTTTGTATCTCATTTGCGTATTCACTATCTGGATAAATTAAAGTCAGTTGCTCACTGGCAACAAGAGGAGTATTGGGAAAAGAATGCTGTTTAAGTGCAAATCCTTCTGTTTACCTGGCATTTCAACCGAGTAATGTCTCGGTGTTGGTAAAGCCTCAGCTGGGTCCAGGTTGAGCACAGGAATTCAGGGAAAACTGCTGAGAGAAATTAATTTGGGATCTCTGAAACATGACTTCTGCTGAAAGACTGGGCAACCATTGTGTTTGGTCCCACAAAAAGACATAATAATAAGTTGCAAATATGTAGAAAACCTTGCACAAAGGATATAGTTGGTTTTCCAGATCCATAGCTGAGTCCAGAGTACTGGACTTGAAGTAGGCTGCCCTGTCTGTCAGGTGTGCCTAGGAAGCTCGTAATCATTGGAAGATTTTCAGAACAGTATAGATAAATATACATCAGGATTTTCACTGGTTATCCTGTCCTGGGACAAGTGAGAGACCATCCCAAAGCATCTCCCCGCCTTATGTTTCTGCTACTGTATATCTGCATTCTCATAGTACAACTTATTATCTTAAATGTGCATAGTTGCTATTTTAGAACTGTGCACAACAGACCAGATCCAAATCCTGGCAAGCCACTGGGAGTCTTTTATAAAAACTCTTTTGAACTAGACTGCACATCGCATTGGCATAGTCTGAACTTTGTTTACCAACAATTTGGTATTTGCTTAGTTTGCAGTAAAACTCCTGATAAACAATAAGAGCTTATCTAAGAAATGAATACTGTGAGCATTCTCTCTTGAGAGACCAAGTAATGTCTGGTTTCCAGACCTCCACAAGCTGATTTATAGATAAGATAGAGAGGTCAAGACTGCCAGGTCAAAACCACACTACTTTATCAATTCCTCATTTGCACTGATAAGAAAGGAGTAATGGAAGATTAAGTGAATCATGTTTTCTCACTTCGTGAGAGTATTTTGGTTTAGTGTGAAATGTGGGTTGTGGAATTTTCATCCATGCTTGGAAGCATACAAGGTCTGACTGGATGAAGCCCTAGGAAACCTGACCTGAACTCAATGTTTGTCCTGCTTTGAGCAGGAGATTGGACTTGGTGATCTCTCGAGGGGCCTTCCAAACTTAATGATACTGGGATTCTGTTCTATGATAATTAACTAAATTTTCATGCTCATGCAATAAGAGATTACAGATCGTTCTTCAAGATCTATGTGTCTCCCAGCCCTAATGTTGACCACAAGCCTTCCTCATTGTGCTTGGAAATAAGATACTCTTGCAGAATAAAATATTGCTAAAACATGAAAGTTGAAGTAAACGGGCATTTATTACAACAAATTATTCTAAACTTTGGAAATAACACCTGTCAAAATGTCTGTGCATAAACGCTTCCTCTAAAAATGTAGCTTCATTTAATCTATATTTAGTAAGTCAATCAAATAATTTCTTTTTTCCAAAGGAGTTTTCTTTGGGAAGATTTCTATTTCAACAAGGTGTTCAGCTGTAAAATCAAAAGGTGGAAGCAGACTTCTGAAGTGGGAGACACATTCTTTACTTTGCAATATTTCATAAGTTTTATTTACTCAAATGAACATTTATCTTTTACATATCCTTTTCCAGCTTCTCAGCAGTGAAAATGTATTTTCTGATAGTCTTCCTTCCCAATTAAAGAAGATCTGCAAGGTCTGAGCAGAGGTTGGGATGGTGTCAGATAAATGAGGCACGCTCTGGCTGTTGGGGAGAAACCAGCTGTAAAGGGAGTGAACTGCCTCTCCCTCCCTTTTCCTTTTAACTTACTGTAGGAGGAGGAACCTGGCAAAGAGATGGCAAGAGCAGGGATGAAAGAAAGGAAATCACTCAAGGCAGAGCAGCAGTTTCTGGTGGCAACAGCTGGCAGCTCCAGCTGAGCTTCTCCTTGCTTTTCTGATTGTGCTAGGGCAGTCTGCAGACTGTGAGGACACAATTCCAATCCAAGGGGCCCCTCTCTTACTTTCCTGCTGTCAAGATGTAGTGGTCAGTCCCACCTTGCCCTCCTGTTACGTCACTTCCCTCAAGAAATTAGGATACTAAGTGGAAATGAGTCCTTCTTCCATTTCCTTAGTAGAGCATGAGTATGGGTGCCATTCTCTTGCATCTGGCTTCACGGAACCATAGAATGGTTTGGGTTGGAAGGGACCTCAAAGCCCATCCAGTTCCATCTCCCTGCCATGGGACAGGCAGGGGACACCTCCCACTGGATCAGAGTGCTCAAAACCCCATCCAACCTGGCTTTGAACACCTCCTTGTGTCACTAAATGTAAAAGAAGCCTTATGTATTTTGATACGGCCCCTTTTGTAGCTGTAGCGAAGTCTGCTGTGAGATGCGAACTTTGTTTCTCAGGTGACTGATGCCCATCTGTGCCTAGTGGGATTTTATATGTCCTTCAGACTGGCTGGGTGAACTAGAGCAGAAGCAAGCGAGAAGGCAGCACTGCATGGATCAGGAACGGCAGTCTTTGTGCTGTACTGATATATGGATGTCAGCCTCGCAGACATCAAGCTCAGGAAGCATCGTGCAATCTGATTAAACAGTCCAGGTGATGCTTTTCAGAGCAGTAGTACCTACAGAGCTATTACCTATGTGAGCTGAGCTCACTTACAATCAGCAATCCAAGGGAATATCTGAGGATTAATATCAGTTTAGAAGTCATTGCACCGATTGGAGAACAGACTGTTTGTTCTTGGTAGTGACGCTAAGATTCAAGGGCTTGTTTAGCATTCAGTTTGTAATCCTGGAGAGGCTCTCCCTTGTTTGTTTAGAGGAGCTCCCGAGTCCCTGTGCCCTCCCAGAAGGAGCACATTTTGCTGCAGCCACTGTTTGCTGCCCACACAGCGATAGCTGTGTCTTTTAGCCTTACATTAATGGTATTTTAGAGCAGAGGGCATAAAAACTGACTGCAGGATCCTAGCTGCAGCAGCACCAGTCCTGTACAAAAGGATTGTGTGTCCTAAGTTTGCTGAAACACCAAACCTGGAGACTTTGAAGCCCTGTGAGCCTAGTCTTAGGGCCATTCCTAATGCTTTCAATATTATATAAACTGTTGATTCCCTCAGATTAGTACCATTAAGCAGTCACTTCCATAATTGTGTTTTTCCTTGTTTATATTCTGGAAGTGTTAGCTCTCACTCCACTCTACACCCAGAAATTCAATATATTTCCGTTGTACAAATGTATAATGTGACTCTAAGAAACCTAATAACTTCCCCCACTGTTAAGGCTGAAAGAGCTGAGAACAGAACTTCATTTCACAGACACAAGTCCTGTTTTTCTCCTAGGCTGTTTCTCTGCATCAGCTCACCAAACCCAATGCTAAATACCTCAGATTTTCTGATTTATTAGAATTGCAATACCTTGCAATTTTACCTTGCAAAAAAAGGAATAGTCAGATTTGCTGATAAGCTTATTATAAACTTGGTTCCATAATATTTTATATTTTACACTAGACATTATCTGTCACGTTACTGATGGAAGAGTGGAAACATTTATTTAAGGAGACATTTCCTAGGTTTGTAGAAACTTGTTTTTTTTTCTTAAAAAACAAGCTTTTTCTTCTAAACTTCCTTCATGCTTGTATAAGAATTACAGAAAACAAGGAATAAACCTTTCATTTCAGAGCCCAGTCAAGGCCAAAGTATTAGCTAAGTTAATAAAGCCCACAGACACTTAAGCTGAAATATTTGGGGATTTTAGCAGCAACAGTGGTCGTTTTGGAAATGACGTAATCTTGATGACCAGCTCATCCTCAGGTTTCCATCTGATTTTCCACAAGATATACACCGCTCTTTGTTTCTAACTCATTCTCTGACTGTGCAGAAATGTGCACAGGATTACAGCAGCCCCTTTTGAGCTTTTCTGGATTATTAAGCCCTGCAAACAGCTTCTTTATCATTCTGCAAAGAAAGAGCACGTCTCAACTACACTTAGATGTGGTCTCAAGCTCTATTTGGACATGAGCTCAGACTAACACTGAACATTTCCCAGGTTCAGGGGTTTCATATACAAAATACTGGTTTCAGGTCCATTTCTAATTTTAACCCACTTTGCAGGTGTGCAGCTATAAATAAAACTCTGCAACAGCACAGGCAAATCAATACTCCCACCTGAGCCAGCGTATCCCCACCACCTGGAGACAAGAACACCCAGCCCTGGTGCACACTCAGCCCTCACAAACACTGTCCCATGGGTCTTAAGGAGACCCTCAGGAGACTTCATGAGAGCAGAAATAACCTCCAAGATGGTTTATGTAGCGGTTATGTTACTCTTCAATGTCTGATTACTCAACTGAGGAAATTAGAGAGCAAAAAGTAGGAGAAAGCCTCCTTTCAACTAAATGGCAAACAAGAACGAAGGAGGTTCATTGTTAAAGTAGAAAGGCAGCTTTGCTTTAAATAGTTCAAATATAACTTAGCAGTCCTGCAATTTGTATTTCTCAATGCAAGTTAGAGCTCTCCTATTTAAAACAGATTTCTGTAACTCTTGGTTAAAAAATTCAACAGATTAGAGCTAAATGACAAAATTGCACTGCTGTCTTCATGAAAAATTCCTCCTGTAATGTCAAGTGTCCCCCGACCCTTTACATGAGGACAAACCACTAACAAATCGGTCATGCAGGCTTTTGTGCTGTGCTTGCCACTTGTCGAAGCATTGGCACAAGACATGGGAAAGCAGAGAATCAAGGAAAGCTGGGGAGGGGCTCTTGATCAGGGAGTGCAGGGGTAGGATGAGGGGGATGCTTTTCAGCTGCAAGAGGGGAGATTTAGATGCGCTCTGAGGAAGAAACGTTTTGCTGTGAGGGTGGGGAGGCCCTGGCCCAGGTTGCCCAGAGCAGCGGTGGCTGCCCCATCCCTGGAGGTGTTCAAGGCCAGGTTGGATGGGGCTTGGAGCCTCCTGATCCAGTGGGAGGTGTCCCTGCCCTTGGCAGGGGGTGGCACTGGATGATCTTTAAGGTCCCTTTCAACCCAAACCATTCTATGATTCTGTGATTTTCAGGCTTTCTTGAAAATGGGTACTTATGTAAATTTAGAGGTTCGTTCCTCTCCTGAGATTGCTCTATGGCTGTAACAGGTGAAGCACATATCCACTTTCATTTCACCTATCACAGGCATATAACTGTCTCAGGATCGATGAGGTTTGTATCTCCTGAGATAGCACTGAGTGCTGTTAAATGTATAAAACCAACCATATTCTGATTTTGGAGCACACTAGTCATTTTTGCTAATCTAAGACTATTACACAGTTTTATCCTGCCTGATGTGATGTGGACACTGAACGTGTAGGTTGAAGCTTGGAAGAGGGGACCAAGGGCTTTTGCAATGATGAAGTTTTCTTGAGGTGCCTTGCAGGGGAGAGTGAAGGCCTGACTTCCACGTTCAGCTTTTCTCTAGCAACTGTAATCGTTCTGCCCTCTCAGCTTTTCACCATCTCATAATTTTGTTTATTTCCTTAGCCCAGACCCATCTGATCTTCTAAAACACAAACAAAAGCTTCTTGTTGATAGCTTTCTCTTTGTGACCCAGTCATAGATAATACTTCTCTCTCTTCGTCTCCACCACTCATTCATCTCCATCTCTCTTCAACTCCACTCGGTGCCCCTGGAGGACAGGGATCTCGGAGTGGATAGCATGGTACGTGTGGTCTGAGAGCCAGAGCTCGGTGTGCGCTGGGGGCAGACAGAAAGGATAAGGTGGGCTGTAAAGATGGGTGGTACACGCCTGCAAGCATCAACTGTAACAAATAAGATGAGATCTAACAGCCACCCAGAGGTTGGGAGCATAGAACCACGTACAGGATTGACAAATGGTTACTGCCTGTATTACTATTTCTGTTGTTCAGTAATGAAAGCTGTGGTTATTAATAACAGTCTGACTTTTAAGCCACTACTTTTAAACTTTGCTTTTAACACTGCTTTTAAACTTTTAAATGGTCTCTCTTGCAGGTACCATTTACAGCAATCTCCTCTCAGCGAGGCTTAACTGTAATTTTATGGTGGGTTTGTTATAAATTATTTCCGTGCATACTATACCGAATCTATTTAAACAGAAGACAGGAGACACTTGCTATAAACCTGAAAAGCAGTGGAATTAATATTAAACTATTAGAAAGGCTTTTTTTAAAAAAAAAATAATGTTGACATACATAAGTAATTCAATGTTCTTCTCTATAGCTTCTTGAGGCACAACGTATCCAATGTAAGTGTAAGTGGGTACAGCTAATAAGGGCTGAACTGTTTATGCTGACCTCACAACATGACTCACATTTTGTGTTTGTTTGCAAAGTTGGAGAGGAGAAGAGGACAATTTTTTTAGCATTTACATGACTTTAACTCTCATCTGCTCTCTTCTGAGCTCCCATTCCTGATTCAGCACGCATGAGTCTGCTAATGAAATCCAGATGTCAGACAAAAAACCAATAAGCTGTCCCACCCATCTGGTGGATCAGGTTTCTTGGAGACTGGGAAAAAAAAAAGGAGTCAGGAGAGATTCCTAGAATGTCTGAAACTTTAGATTTCAGTGTGTTTTTCAGAGAGTGGAGGGCAGCAGGGGGGTGGTTTGGAGGTAAAACTGACAGCAAGTCAAGATTCTTGGTGGAAAAGTGAAAAGAAATCGAGTGGTTATGTTATCAGTTATTCTGAGCCTTAAACAGACCTAATGGATCCCAAACTTCTGCTACTGAAAAATTACAGTGAGTATCTCAAAGAGCAGATCTGAGTCAGAAATAAAAATACCAAGGAATGTGATGCAATTTAATTGTTTTATTCCTTGGCTTTGCTGTTTCAGGGTCCAAATCCCTCCAGAGAATCAATAAACCTGGGAAGAGAAATCGTAACATCAGCCCCAGGGTTACTTTGGAGGCTTATTTGCAGAATCCCACAGCTGTGACCCTAGGCTTCCTCCCTCTCAAACCTCACCTGAAGCCTAACCATAGTCCTAGACTGAGCTGCACACAAGGTGCCCAAGCCCTTTCCAAGACCAAGACTTGTCCTCAGGGGACAAATTTTTCATGGCCCTCAGCTTCTTTGGCAGCCTCTTTCAAGCCCAAATCCAACCATAGCTTTAGGCTTTTCCCTTCTCTTGACCTTAACCCTGACTAGAAACCTAAGCTTTAGGCAGAGCAGTCCTGTCCTTCCTACAACCAAGCTTTGCATTTTTTGCTTTCTCTCTACCGTTTTCCATTTCTGGAATGTATCATAATTCTTGACATTTTTTACACCTTAGGCCTGAGAAGAAGGTGTCAGAAATTCCTGTAGCAAAAGTCTTGTGCCAAGCAACCCATTGGAAAATGACATTTGCTTCATTCTTAGAGGAAATACTTAACAAAAATCAATTTTACTCAAGCTTTTTATGTGACTAATTCAAAGGAATGTTCCCAGTAATTTTCAGACAAGTGAATTACTGAAACAGAAGTGTTGTTTTCTGTACTTCCAGAAACATTAGGATACATCAGGATACATCAGGATACATCAGGAAACATTAGGATACATCTGACTCCAAAAGGCATGTTTCCATAGATTGTGAGGCATTGTGAGCTTCCCTCATTTCAGCTGTATTTGATTTAAAACAAGCCACAAAGTTGCTTTTATGCTCCTTTTGCTTCTACATTTCCACAGCCGCGCTCCTCTAGATTGGCAAGATAGAGAGAAAAGTTTTATAGGTTGCTTTGCCAACTCAGTGATCACACCAGACTTCTCTTCTACGCAGGCACTTCCCTGATCCCTTGATCGCCTCACAGTGAAGGAAATCTCCTTCTCAGTCGCTCTGGTCTGTTCAGTTCGCTTCTGTCTCCTTTCATATAATTTAGCATCTGAGCATTCTCGAGATGTGCGCTTGGGGTTTGCTCTCCTAGTCTCCTTCCAGCATCAGTCTTGTGCATGGCATCATGGCATCATAGAATGGTTTGGGTTGGAAAGGACCTTGAAGATCACCCAGTTCCAACCCCTGCCATGGGCAGGGATGTAATGTTTGTAATGCAGTGTAGTTATTTGGTAACTGTTTTCATTAAACATCAGAAAAAAAGAGATCAGCTATATGTACCTTGCACTTGGAATGGGAGAAGGTTCCTGGTGAGCTTTAGTTCCTGTGAGACCATGTAACATTTTCTCAGCTCAGCTTGTAGCCCAGGAGAGCTCTCCTTAGCGTACTAATGAGTGCTGCTGTGCTGGACAAAGTCTCCGTTGTGCCAGAAAGCAGCGCAGTCAATGGAAGCGGCTTCTCACAAAGGCTGTACCTCTCCCACACCCGTCTGACTGTGGTGCTTGCAGACCTGGGCAAGTTCTGCTGCTGCTTCAGGCCAGCTGGCCCGGGCTGCTTCTCACACAGAAGTCCTGTAACCATGCTTGTTGAGATGTAATAGAGCATTCCGTAGATATGAGCTTTTTAAATGCCACAACTTCACATCTGTGAATGTTGTACTGTTTTCCACGGAGGACTGTGGTTGCTTATACCTGTTGTGATGGAGATAAATGTTCCAGCCATCAGGAAGTGGCAGAATTACTCGTGACATCCGCACAGGGTCCAGGAGCTCTCTGCTGTTCAGACTGAACAGAGCTATTGAACGTTTATGCCTCCTATGAAGGAAACCGCTCTGTAGCTCCAGGCACTTCAAAGTACTTGTTCACTACTATGTATTTGGCCCAGGTTATCATGCTGTTCATTATTCATGAGCTGGTCTTATCTGAACCCTGGTTCACATTGGTGATTACTTGTGATGATGGATGGTTAGAGCTGGGGGCAGCCTGCAGACTTTGCGTTAGAGCCTGTGTTGTTTTAACCGACTCATCTGGACTAGCGTGCACAGAAACCAGAGCGGGGACCAGTGGCAGAGCTGTGATTGGTCACAGCTCGAGGGAAGGGCAGGGTGAGTGATCCTGTCCATGAAGGATGCAAACCACCTCATTGCAATCCCTTGGACCCTGCCCGCCTTTCTCAGGGGGAAGAGCAGTATCTTATGAAAGCATCACTCTTCTTAAACGTGTGTTATCATGTCTTCTCTTTCTACCCCATGGTCTTCTCTCTTACAAGCCCCTAATACATTTGGTGGCTGATAAAGGCCAAAAGCAGAAGCTGGTGGAGATAACAGCCAGGGAAGTGTGAGAAGTGAGAAGACAGCAGTTGCCTGAGGACTGCCAGCTGTTGGACAGTGTACAGCATCACCCTAAGGTTGGTTAGGCTTAGCCTAACTCCCATGTATGTCTGTGGAAAAGACCTACTTGTTTCGGTAGGAGCTGGGGACAGATGTTGGATGGTCAGCAGTGAGAGACAGGGTCTTGTTTTGCTCCAGCAGAATTATTGGAGCACAAACAGAGGGTCTGACCCTGCTGACACCGCGTTCTGCATCCTGTCATCTCTTTATCTCACCTCCATTCTTGGGATTCTTTCCCAATCAATTTCTCTCCTTATCCAGCTGCTACAGTTAAATCCCTCATTCCTTTTCCAGAGTATCTAAGATCAATATTTTGACCTTTGTCTCCTATCCAAGGTGCCTTCCACTGATGTGGGAGAATTAAGGCTGAAGAACAGATATTTGGCACACTGAAACAGATGTAATGAGGAACAGAAAGCACAGCTCTTGTTTGTATTCCTTGTATACAGTTCCCAGAGACACAAGCCTTATCTAGCTTTTCCAAACTCAGTGGGTTTTTTTCTGTATTTTTCTGTTTTAACCTCCAATATCTGTCATTTTATTCATCACTGTCATTTTACTAATCACGTTATGGAACATGTTGTTTATCTGCTTAGCCCATCTTACAAGTTAAGGCACAGTGTTAGCATACCTTGGGTGGTTATGTTACAGCAAGGAACATTGCCAAAGCGCAGTGCTCCCCAAGATTTAAACCTACAGATTTAGATCTAAGGAAAAGCATTTTGAACTTCTTGCAAAAGCCCATAGGATGTTTTTGTAGGACTCCACAAGTCAGATTGTCAGCCAGCAGTTGAATATCCAGCAATAAATATTCATATCCTCTTTGTAAAATTGATGTATTCCCTACTGCTTCTTAAAAAAAATGATTCCTGATTCCTTTTCACTTAAGTCCGTTCTAGCTGGGCAGAGTAACTGAATTTGGACACTGTAAGGAGTACCTTACTGTACATCTCCAGAAGACAAAGCTTCTTGGAGCTGATTTATCTTCTAAGCCCTCCTTGACTTTTCTGTTAGAGTAAATGACATGAACTGATCAGATGATCATCCCGCAGAACAGAGAACTCATGTTCCACCACCCGTAGCTGAGTCTTTCCTGCTAGCATAGCCCTGTTTATACTTAGAGAGCTGGGCAACTCTGCTGCAGAACACAATATAGGACACCAGTCTATTTTCATTTTGTTTATGATCAGTTTGGGGGAAAGGAGTTTGGCTTTAGTTGAATTTGAACAGTCTGACATAGTTTTAACGTGCAGCTAGATGGCACAGATTACAGTATCACAGTATCACGGTATCTAACATTCTCCAGAGAATAACAGGACTACGATTTTCAAAATCTTTACTTCCTCTTCTCTGTCCTTGTTGGGTTTTACCTAACGATCTCTCCTAACTTTTCAGCCATGTTACGTGTGTGAGGCCTTAGGGCTGAAGGCAGCAAGCCTGACAGGGTCAGCACTCAGGGACAATCGAGTGTGGTTCAAGTCTGTGGCAATGCATCTGTTTATAATATTAGATGATTTGGCTCGCAATAACAAACAGGAAAAGCCAGGTAATACTGTTAGCTGAGACTTTCAACTAGCGTGGCGTGCTGACTTTACTTAGCGGTCATGTTTATGGGGTGGAAAGAACTCCAGATTGCACCATGGACGTGTGAGCCTTGAGTCAGAAGTGTCAAGGCAACTCCTTTGACGGTTTGTTTTACCTCGTACTTCTCTATGCGCTTCCACATAAACCAAATATTTCTCATTCTGTACAGTGTCTCCCACTAGAAAGCTGTCTGCTGCTTTCTGATCCAAGGCTGGAGGTACAGGTTTTGAATGCCTGACTCTGAGACCCTTGGGTCAGACATTCCAACAGTGCTGCAGAGCTGGCCTGCAGCAGAGGTGCACTCTGTGCCCAGCATTTCACTGTCTACTTAGGTCTGTGGAAGCAGGTTCTTCTTGTTTCTACTCACCTGACCTAATTGCTTAGAGAATTGGACTACTTTTTTTTTCTTTTTAATGTCTAGATGTCTAGTCTTGATTAAAACCCAAACCAAACCAGACCAAACCACACTGTTGTAGCACACAACATCATCAGTGATGAAGAAGTTCAGTAACTCTGGACACAGAAGTTCAGCACTGGTCTGAGGTTATCTTCAGAATCACTCTCGTGAGCAGAAACCTGTCCTTATGGTACCAGAGTGTACCCCTCTAATATTACATTTGGCCGTGCTAAAACACGGTCACATGGAACTTACCCAGCGATAGAGATCACTGTATCAGTTACCTGACCTCTTCATATTTCCTACACTCCAAACACTCTGTCCTCCGCAGACTTTATTAGTCCTTGTTTTACCTTTGTCCTCTGTTTGGCTACAACTCCTCCTAGTATTATCAAACTGAAACAAAAGAAGGGTGTTGCTTCAGCATTGACGGGTTAAAAGTGATGAATTTTACTTTCAGATTCAGCTTCCCCCTAAACTGCTCTTGACAGTGCGAAAAGCACCTCCTTACGACCAATTCAGCTATGGGGATGAGTCAGGGAATGGTGAATTTGTGAGAGTGAGTTACTAGTCATCACCATGAGTAAGAGTTAAAGCTGTTCTAGTATTTTTCCAAAATACAAAAGCCTTTCTAATTTTGAATGTTTGGCTTTGACCCGTATATATAATTGTATTAGTGTAGTTAAAGTTCTGCTTATGGTCCCTTGTCCTAGAGGAATATTGTATAATCACAAGCAGGTAATATAATGTCTTAAAGGTTTAGCTATGAAGACTAATAAATAAAAACCCTAGGAAACCTCTCTGCAAAAACAGATTTTACATGAAAAGCACTTTGAAGTTGCATGTGATGAAAAATCATGGGATTTTTATGCTTTAATGAGAATAGCAAAACTAAAAAAAACTAACTTAGAGTTGAAACAACAAAGTTTCTGTTTTATCAAATTGATGGAACATTTAGAAATAAACTCAAATATTATTTTATGTGCAGTTTTTGTATTCAAATAATTTTGGAGAAAAGTTAATTCACTGTTTTTTTTATGATCACCCAATGACATCTGAATTTGTGATAATAGTCATTTTGCTATTCTGGCACAGAAATTTCTTTGAAATGGTTTTTCTCCCTCCCCGTTTGCTTATTACATTTTCAATCAAATTTTGTGGGCTTACACTAAGGCCAAGATCTCATTTTTAAGTCCTACAAATCAATCTCAAACACCTTTTACACCCATAAGTATATATCATCACTCAAACTAATGGTTCCTAAGTGCCAACAAAAGTTGTTGTCACTGTTCTGATTTCTCTCTCACTATTAAATCAACCCAACTATGATTTCCCTTTCAACTTTGTGTTTTCAAGAGCTGTGGCTTAAGCTAGTCAAGACATACAGGAACTAAAGGCCAGGAAGGAATAAGAAGCAGTTATGCTAAACATCCATATTTTAGGCACTTACCATTTCGGTACGAGTTGTATTGTCGTGGTGATTCCTTCTAGAGCCATTTATGAGCGTATTTTTGACTTTATTGTGTCTTCACCTTTAGCTAACACTGTTTCACTCTGGACAAAGTACCTCAGAAAGAGAAGCTGTTAAACTCATAGCAAATACACCAATGCTCTGCCAAAGTTGGAGGGAAAGCAAATAACTTGATGGACTGCAGGCCTGGAGCAAACCTGTTGCAGGCTACATATGCAGGTGTATTTGAATAGCAGCCTGAATAAATGCTGCATTCTTGTGCCCTTTTGGTCCTGGAACTTTACTTACTGCTCTAAAAAGTCAACCGGACAACCTTGCTTTATTCCACGGGAAAAATGTTGTCCTGAAGTTTTCATATATTGTACCATGAGATGGATTCTCACAGTCTTCCCTCTTCAGAAGACGCTGTCTACCACCACGATCATCAACAGTGAGGGTATCCTTTCAACAGAAAAGTTCAGCCGTGCACTTGTGGATTATTATTCTCTGGAATGTTGCTAAGGAGACCAATCTCAAGATGGAAGTCCACTTAAGAAAAATTCCAGCCTAGAGATGCTAGTCAGAGTCAAAGTACATTTCCCCCATCCACCTCTTGCAAATAGTCATTCAGCTTTTGGGTATCATACTGCAAGCTCATGTCCCTTCTGGTGTCAACAAAAGAACAGGCATCAGTGTGCTTCTGTCCAGGAGCCTAGTTGAGTTTCTCCCATCTTTCTGGCAAGTGAGTAGGCTATGTTAGCACTTGACAAAGCACATGATAATCTGTGTTTCTGTACTGCATCTTAGTTAGACACAATGATCTTGGCAGTGCCATGCAGAGGATGCTGGCTGAAGGATGAACAATCTGTTTCCTATCAAAATCTCGAATCCTGCGTTTTACCACACTGGCAGCATTTGTCAGATACGCTATGAGAAGATGCTACAATAGACAGCTTCCTCTTGTATAAGTTTTCTGTTCCTACTCAGTTCCTCCTGCCCACAAGGAGATGTCATGAAAGTAGTGGTTTTTTCCTTAGATCTTTTCCTGAGACCACATCAGTCAGGGACACAGGTTCTGTTTGGGTGGAGCACTGATTGCAGTCACCTTATGCGAATATGAGCAAGACAGATCTTGTGCTTCCTGGAAGGAGGAGCCAAGGTGAAGCTATCTTTCTCAGTGAACGAAAGATGGAGAAGGGAAGACAACAGCAAGAAAAATCAAAAGTAAGTACCTTGCCTGCATGGAGAACCTAACTGTGTATCTCTAGTGAAATATGATCTGAAATACCTCAGTAGCTCGTTAGAGAGAATGAAGCAGGTTCTGTTGTGCTCCCCTGTAGGGAAGCTTTGAAAAGCTGCACTGACAACTTCCACTTTTGCTGCAAAGCGGCTTTGTCAGCCATCCCTCTAAAGCACCGTCTCTCTGCATTCCTCCTGGTGAACAATCCTCTGTGTATGATACTCCCCGCTTCTTTGCTGTCGGTAGAAGGAGACCTATAAGTCTATTAGAGTTATCAATGAATCGGTGGGGTTTAAAAAAACCACTGGCCATCTTACATCATTGAGGCGATTCCTGCATGCCTGGTTCTCAGACTTCGTCTTCGTGATGTTTTCATATTCGTGTTCTCAGACTTTGTCTTCCCCTGTAACTCTGATATGTGAAACGAAGAACTATGTCTCTGAAGGCAAGAATCTCAGTATAACTTTCACCAACTGAATAAGTCGTGGTTTTCTCCTTTTAGTCTTTGGTACTTGGCATAACATAGCAATTCACAGCATTTGGCAAACCTAGAGCTCAAATTCAACTGTAATTTCTATTTAATTAGGATTATGCTTATATTGTCCTAAGAAAATAAACTAAAAAAGATGATCATTGTCCTGATTACCTGCCTCAAATTACTTGTTACATATTTTGTTACTTGAAAACAAGGAAGAGTGTGCTCTTCCCTTCAGTACATAATCCCCAGGAAAATGTGATTGTCTCTTTTGCACAAATCAGCAAAAGTCTTATGTGCTGCATGACATCCAACTTTAACCTCCAGATGCTCTACCATACAGCCCAGCTCTGTTCCTACTTCCATTGACAGGCGAAAGTGGTGAAAATCTGTATTAAGAAAGCAGACAACACCCAAAGAAAGATCATGTGTGTATGGGCACACACATATATGTGCAGCTGGCTGTGAGGGGACAACGAGCGCTAAGGCAAGGCGAGCTCGGAGAGAGAGCATGCTCGCTCAGCTTCCCCAAAAAGGAAATCAGAAGTAAAGAGATGGAGAGGGGCTTCCTACCAGCTGCACGGAGCTTTGCAGAGGGATGTAGTCTTCCTTCTCCTTTGCTCATCTAACCAGGAGCTTCCCTTTGCTGTAACTCACCAGCCAAAGAATGAACCCTTCTGAATGCCTGTCTTGCCAGAAAATACTAAAACTCAACACTGAAAATCTTAGCAGACATGAAAGTTATTGTTTAGGTTTGAAAGAGAGTCACTAGTATTCAAGCACTTTCTCTGGTGGCCTTTAGTATATATGCGGATGCTATCAGTCCATTTATTTGTGGAAAGGCATCCATAACATAAAGGCTATTGTAATGGCCATGGCACCATTTTTCACACCTTCAGCAGAAGAACCAAGAATGGAAACAACAGTGTTCCCACCAGCTCTTCTAAAAGTGTCCTGCCCACAAAACAGGGTGTGATAGGCCTGGAATAGTCCCTCAAAATAACTCTAGTTCACAGAATCACAGAACGGTAGGGGTTGGAAGGGTCCTCTGGAGATCATCTAGTCCAACCAAGATGCTCAGCCAAGATGTGGCTTTTGGACTTGATACCTTTCCTTGTGCTGTGGCAAAAGCAATGTAGAAAGCCTTGCTTGTAACAGACTGTACCATCCATGTCCCTAAAAACAAGGGTTTGAAACCTAAAAGCTGTGTATTGCAAAAGCTATCTGCAAGGTACAGTCTGCGATGTTTCTGCCTGTATCCAAACAAAAGAGTTTTGCAAGATGCCTGACAATGTATTGTGACTTAATCAATCTCAGCCAACTAAATCTAGTTAAGTACTTCAGTATCATTCCCATGTGTGCCTGTCCCTTCAGTAAGCATGATTGGCTTTTACGTGGCAGAATACAGGCTGAAATGTGAGATGAGCACTGTCCCTTCCTTCTCGGAGGTTAGTCTGAAGCTCCCTATCTCATGTTGGAATGCAGGGCCATTCGAACTAGTGATGGTCCTGCTCGTAAAGGAATTGATTACACTCTCTGGGATGGTAGTAAGTGTTCAAATAGTAGTTTGTTTTGGTACTGATCGTGTAGCTTTAGTTAATGCTGTATCTCTGGAAAGAAAACCACCACAGCTGGCAGATGACTGTGATGGGTCTATGGAAAATAGTCTAGTCAAAACCCTATTAGTTCAGAGAATATGTGCTTATAGTGCTTGGGGTTGGTTAACCAAGAAAGAAGAGAAATTCTGGAAGGTAATGTTTGCCATTTTGCCATCAAAGTTAGATCTCAATTTAGTACTCCTTTGGAAGAAAGTTGTAATCCTTGGGAACCAGATGACATTAAGAACATAATGGTACCCTGAGGAATGCATTGGTCAGCTAAAAGCTAACATCACACTTCTTTTTAACAAGTTGCAGCCACTGTCCTCTTTTATGTAAAAGTGGGGCAAGAGCAAGACTATTAGTGATTTATAGAATGGTCACTTGTCTTGGATTCACTCTGCTAGGCGTCGTTGTACACAGTCACGAAGTTCCCTAGTCCCACAGGGTTGTGAAATATCAAGAGTGGAAATACTTTATACAAAGGAAATAAGGAAAATACAAATTAGAAATCTTCCTAAACAATCTCAGGTTTTCTATGACGGATTCTAATCTTTCTCTTGGTGTCCTGCACACAAGATCCACAATAATGTAATATAATGCTTTGCCTTTGTTGTGCATCACAGCATCTTTAGGCCAAATTGTGAACTGATTCACATATTAGAGCTTAGACAGTTCAGTTCTGCTCAGTAAGTTATGAAAATACTAAAGCCTAAAGAAAGACAAGGCCATTGACTGCTTGGTGAGGACTGTCCCATCTGCTATTGTCTTTCGCAGTACTACATATTCACCACAGAAGTACAACAGAGAGATTGTGTGTGGACCTCCCCAGTTTAGCTGCAATGTGCAGTATGCTCAGGAATTTCAGTCACAAAGAAGATCCTTTTTTTACAAGAAGGCAGTAATGTGCCCTTAGAATCCATTCGCGTCACGTAAAACAGAGCTGGGTTTGTTCTGCCTAATGGACTTTGCATGGGACATCTTTCTAGCACAGTCAGAAATATATTCCTTGGCTCTACCAGTGTGCCCTGAGGCACTGCAGTACCCCACACATTCTGCCCAGGGAATTCATGCCTTTCAAAATCATAGCCAGGTCCTCCTTGGTAAATGCATGTGACCCTGCCACTTCAAGTTGCTACTGGCTACGTGTCGTAACTGTAAAATATAGATTAGAAATAGCTTGGGGTGGTTGTGTTATTCTTTAATATAAAGAGGGACTGGATTATGTGTCTGTAGTTCATTGAAGTCAATCATTATTGCCTATTGCGTTGAGGAAGGGGGTTCCGTAATGGGAATCACATTACTACTTCAATTCCATTACTGCAACTAAAATAGTGACCTCTGAAGTGAGCAAAATTAACATTGCTGTCAGTGACTGACACTGAAGTCATGGAGACATTTTTGGAGAACTTGACTCCCACAGATGCTCACTGAGTCAGCAAGCTCTTCTTTCTTCCCTTTCTTTGGTTGTTCCAGCACTCAACTCTGCACTCTCAAAAATATCTCTTTTTCTTCTGCAGGTCATCATTAGATTTACTAGTTGCAGAATGTGGGAGTTGAATGGGTTTTGTCTTTTAATAAGAAAAGACATTGTGCATATTGACTTTAAAATCAGTCCTGGTTACTGTCTACCACAGGCACAACAATAGAACTTACAAACTTGTGCGGTCGAAGTGAGTTAGGCTGACTGTGAACTCACTGAGGTGACAGACTAAATCCCAGCCAGTTTCCTGCACAACAGGCTTTTCAGATATTTTTGTTTGCGTTTAGACTTCTTGTAATGTGTAGCACATTCACTGGGGTGTGAGAGAATGATCTTGTGGTTTAAGCTCTGAACTGGGATTCAAGAAGTCTAGGTTGAACACTGACTAGTTGTATGTGCTTGTCCATCCATGTTTCATAGGTGAGGAACAACTGTGATAAAATCCAGTCTTACCTGCTAAAGTCCAAGATCTTGAGGCCGAAGTATTTTTCTGTCATTTTGTACGGCTCCTACTGCTATAGACTCAGGAGCTCTGCTTAATGAGTAGTTTTTAGACAAGGGTTGAAAACAACTTCATCGCTGCTGGACTGCACAGGCCTGAGGATAAGCGTATCGAGTTAGCACAGCTGACATTCCACAGGTTTACAGAGTACTATTTACAAAAGGCATGGGAAACCAAAGAAGATTTCAAACATGGTTCAAAACTTCCAAATGGAACCTGGTTTAGCCTCCTGGATGTGCCAAGCAGAGCTGGAATGCAGATGAGAACAGTCTTTCATGAGATTTTCCTACTGCTGGTCAGGCCAGAAATTTTGCAAGAGCAGCCTTTCTTGTTATATTTTGGCACTTTTGCTTCTGGTCTTGCCTGAAGCCTGGGGACAAAGCCATGTGAAAACTGTGATAGAAAAAGCAACTTCTCTCAATCCATTTGTTCTTCAGCTACAGCCTGAAAGATTCATGTTATTTCTCATACTTTATCTATGCCCAGCTGTTATTTGCAGGTCTAAATGTTTTTTTTAACTCATGCCTCCTTCCTTTGCTGCTGTAAACTTGCAGCTTCACATACAGCTTAATTCTTCTTTGCAGGGAGAAACTAAAAGCATAAAATGAAGTCTCAATCTTAAAAGAGATGAATTTGAATTAAGGAGAGAATTGTGATGTCTGTAAAGGCAACCCTTAACACCACTGCCTGCTTTATCCCAGAGCTTCCCCACTTCATGTCAGAACAGACTGACTCGAGTGTAGACTTGATGTAGCCACTGTAGGCAGTAACAAGTCTATGAGAGCTGACACCACGCGCTCAATAGACCTTGAAACCAGAAGTAATTCTACCTGGCTTTCCGATGCTTGGTCTATGTAATCGTCTAGGGGATAAACCAGGGACTGCCTCTATTCATGAGTTTCTACCAAGTCTAGCGTGACAGGCTGCTGCTCATAAATAGTGAACAGTAACGTTAACACCAGACCTATCTCCTTTGGAGCTTTTACCCTCCATGTAATGTGGTAAATCATAGAACGCACAAGCATTAATAGGAAAGGATCTCTAGCGCTCTTACCAGGAAGCTTTCCTCAGCGCAGATGAACAGAGAGTCTCTGCATTTTCCCTTTGACAGAGGAGATGATCTTGGCTGTGGCTAGCAATCAGAAAATAAAGTTAGGACCACGTCTCCCTTCCCCTCAGTTTTTCTGATGACACCGTTCCCTGCTTACAGCTGTTTGCAGCATTGCCCTAAATGCAGTGACATTTGTGCCAGCAGGTCTGTCTGATTTCTCTCACACCCTGTTTATCTGCAAACACTTGTTCAGTGCAATCATCTGCCAAAGACAAAAGTTGAAGTTTGGGAGATTTATAGTATGAAATCTTGTGGGTTTTTCTGCAGTGGGGATGAGGAGGGAAAAGGAGATGAATGGACTGAGCTTTTCAGTCTTTTTCCAGAGTAACACAGGGCATTATCCTCACCCAATCATTCTCACCCCGGTACACGTGTATACGTATTAGGGCCCATCGCATGTGTTCTCAGACTGCATTCTGGAGACAGGTGATAACCATATTCTGGAGCACTGAAATTTCAATTAGTTTACAATTTATTCCTTGCTTTATCTACAGCTGTTTCTCAAATGATAAAAATATGCTCCTGTGCTGCTGCTATCTCTGCCTATTTTGATTAAAACAAGATGCATGCCTAGATCCTGTTCTGATCCATACAATCCAGAATAAGGGAAGGGTGAAACAAAGTTTTCATTGTAGCAGAATTATGGGGAAATGGAGGGTGAAATGAACAAGCAAGAAACAGACAGTTACTTCCCAAACCTTCAAGCCTTTCTAGAGTCCTTCCTAGAATTTGCGAATTTCCATGGGTAGAACACGACACTGCAGTTGTCTCAGCACCTCAGTTTATTAAGTACGTATTAATAGAAGGAAGATACATGCTAGGCCAAAAGCAGTAGCCCAGGGGGAAATCAAAGGCTGATCCTGTGACAAGTACAAAATAGCACTGCGTGGTTTTGCATCGCTGTCACTATGCCAAAGGAGTCAAGCACTGGAATCGGGGCTGGCATCAGCCTAGGCAGAAGTTACCACAAAGCAGTGATCGCTGTGTCGGGCTTCAGATGGGCTCACCAAGGTAATCACTTTTGCTGCACTGCTCTGTTCTTGGTGGTGGTATTCTCAGGGTCTGTGCTTCTCTCGAGTTATTGTACCAAGCTAGAGCAAAAGAACTTCTGCATATTCAGAGCCAGGTTCATAATGAGCAGACCTGGAAAGGAGTTGGGTGAGGAGAATTTCCATAGTTTGGTACAGGCAAATTTTGCATTGTAACCAGGGTGGTAAACGCTGGCAGAGGGTGGTGAACCGAGCCTGAAGAATACATATGTCACCTATCCTTAGAGCAGACAAAGCCAAATACTCTTGCCCCGTAACGTGTTAGTTCAGTATTGATGGATTTCCTTTTTACAGCAATCATCCCTATTACACTTCTTGTACTGTTTTAGAAACCCCACAGTAAGACCTTCAAAAGAAGGTGTTAAAACTAAGGTTTCAGGTGACTTCTAGTTCAAGTAGCAATACTGTACTTAAACATCTCTAGCTAGTTTTGGTGTTACTCTCTTTAGAGGTCATTTGAGTGGCGCAGGATAACAGCAGCAGTCACAATTTTGGAAGGAACATGAGGCTAGCTAGAGCTAGGAACATGAGGCTAGCTAGAGCCTCATGTTTAAGTAATCTTGCAGTTACATGCCTCAAACCTGAGTAGTGCCCAAAGCCACAGCGTGTTTATGCATCGTTCAGTGCTGACTGAGAATACTCATCAAGAATTAGAAATGATTCACTTCATTGAATCAGCTAAAATATTACTACTTGTAAAAGTGTGTGTTGATCCTGATCCCAGCTAACATTTTTTTGAGCTCTGAAAGAGTATGGATATTTGGCTTTGCCTCATCCTGTTGCATATTTGTAGCCCTTTGCTAAGTTGAATTGCAGAGGGACAGGAAACGGGCATGCCGAGTGCTACAGGAAAAGTTATTATCAACTTATTCCATACAACCAGGGTACAGCCGATACTGACACTCTTTCATCTGAATAAACCAATCACTTTAGCAGGCCTTGAAAGTTTTTGGTAGGAAATTAAACCTGGGAATGCTTATCTGAACCTCTGCAAATTTGGCCATCATCAAATAGGATGAGAAAAGAGAAATAATGGAGCCCAGATCAAAATGAAGACTATCAGGTAAACTACTAGCCCTGAATAAGCCTAAACAAAAATTTCTTGAATCCTTACTCTAGAAAAGCAAATTACTTGGATTGTTTGGAAAGGCGTTATTCTAAATGCCCAGACCTTTTTGATAGGATACACAAGAAAGAAGAAAAACAGGGTAAAAAACCTCACAGCCCTTTCCCCTCCAGAGTGTTGCTTCTATATCTTACACATCTTTGTAACTGGAGATCTTTGATCATGAAGCACCTGTTGTCCTTTAGTATTGAACGAGCAATATCGAAAAGAATGGAACGGTTTATGAAGTTATGGTCTTTGTGAAAGCATTTCGGAGTTCAGCTGCCTGGCTTGCTTTCTGCCTTAATCTGGCACGGCTTTATTTCACAGCAAACGGTGCTAAATCATCAAGTGTGTTCAGGCCCATCTGTGATGTCATACCATCTGCAGGAACAATATATTTATTACGTGATGTGGTGTGCATCTGTCCTCGCAGGTCATTCCTATCATTGTATTGCTCAGTGACACGCTTGGGTTTTTTCCCCACTTTACATGTGCAATATTTTGTTTCACTCTGAGAGAACGGACAGCTTTGGCAAGGACTCAGCTTTAAAAGTTAGCAGTTGCCTGGACCTAACGGGACGAGTACGCTGATCGAAACCTGGAGATAGCAGTGTATATTTATAGGGAGATACGTTTATGGAAACCTATAGGAAAGGCCAACTTCCTTGCCAGAGAAGGCAAAGGTTGTGTGCACTCATTGCAGCTTTGGACAGTTTTCCTGTTGCCATTTTTCTTTATATCTGAGTGAAAGTTAATTGCAAATAAATTCCTGTTACTCCTGTCATCTCTAATGCTCTATTAGGCTTCATTTTAATACTTCGTTGTTGTTCCAGAGTCTGTGGGACAAATTCTCTGTTGGCTTAGCGCCACTGACTGCGATGAAGCTACATTGGAATGGATTTAGCCCTACAGTTTATCTTTTTCCTTTCCAGTGCCGCTGTTGTGCTTGGCTCCTTACGTGACCAGAATATAAAGACAGCAAGCTTACATTAGAAACAAGTCACTCGAGAAACCAAGAACTCTTTCTAAGCTATCAAATGTCTTTTCATGGGGTGTAAAGTGACAGCACAGTTCATTTCCTTTCTTTTCAATATCTTCTGGCAGAAGGGCAGTGCTAACTGTCATGTAAACACCAAGTTCTACAAAAGATTTCTCAAAAGTAGGTAAAATACTAGTTCGTGTTGCTTAGTTCTCTTTTCACATTGCTTATACATAAACCTGGAACTCCTAGCACAGAATTAAAAACAAACCATAATAATGCCCCAAAAGGCTCTTTTTAAGGGACACAATCTATTTCAATGCTCCACATTACTGTTTCAGCAGGTACAACAGCCTCCCAGGTTTATTGCCGATCTGCTCTGCAGCAGACCCTTAGAAATCCTGCTTCGTCATTTAGGTTAGCACAGTCTTCCAGTATCGTGGGATTTTCCCCCTCTTGCTGTCCCATTTTAAATGACTCAGTGATGAAGCTTCCATTCTTCACACTGAAGTCAGTTCCACATTCTAGTTAAAGGTTTGCTTTTTTATTATTATTTCTTTTCAAGGTTGAAAGAGAACTGCTTTTGTAGCCTTAAGGCACATGGCAGGAAGGGATGGAAACATATCTTTCATAACCTCTTTCTGATCATAGAACCCTTTGATCCTAGAAGATTTACATTCAAGTGAAAACCAAAATGAAACGAAACCGCCACATGCAGTCACTGGTCACTAATACAACTTGGAGTTAGACATTTGCTAAACTGAGAGCTGCTGGAGGACTGCATAGGTGCCTAAACCCACACGAGTACAGATATCTTAAGTGCTACTGGTAGTATTAAAGCAATAGTTGCATTTGTGTTGTCACATAGACCTAGACCTCCCCTGACCTGCACATATAGATCCATGCCGAGGTGGTGTGCTGCTTTCTGATGCTGAACCTACTGACTGAGGAACTGAACCATAACTTTTTGTATATCTTGTCCAACTAAGGGCAGGAAAAGGATGGTCATCTCACCTCTGGCAAGTCTTTGTCTCTCTTCTGACTAGAAAGTGAGGAAATTGGAAAAGGGGTTACAATAGACACACATGTGCTGTTTCACTAGGATTATCTGCGCAGTTCTGTCTACAGGTGAACGTCTGAGCAGAATGGAGAGGAAGGATACTGATAGAGGCTGGAAGGAAGTGACAACCACAACCCAAAATGGAATGGGCGTTGAGTTAGCCTTGCCATTTCCTCAACTGATGCTGCTCCCTTTCAGGGGGTATTTTCGGACGTGCTCTACACAGCCTGACTTCAAATAGCTGAAAGAGTGGCATTTCTGCCACTTTTACCCTGACAGCTGTACTTTACTGTTAGGAATCTTCTTCTTAGACATTTAAATGGAAGTCTCACTAATATCAATAACAACAACAGCACAACCTCCAGCCACCACCACCACTCTTCACTTACAGCTGCCCACAATAATTCTTTACTCCCCTAGAACTTATATTTGTTATATCTACAGAAGTGTCATTCTGATTCTGAAATCTACAGAATATTTACTTATTTTTTAGCAAAACATCATGTAGACTAGAATTTTGTCACCAAATCCTACTGCAGTTCCATGAAGTCAAGTATTTGATACATTAGAAAACCTGGTGACTCTTTTTATCTTATGGATCATTTTCTCAAGTTTTATTTGTTACTTTATAAAAATCTTTTTTTGCTTATATCTTAATCTGTGCTAACATAGGAAGAAAACAAATTCTGAGCAACAACAGATCTTGCCAAAAATTACCTTATCAAACTGGGGTTTCCTATGGTGTGAAATCCTAATCATTGCTCTTTTTGGAAACTCAGTGCAGCACTCAAAAGCCACCTCATCCAGCAAGGCATTGCGCTTTGATGATCTTGGGGAGGTACTGCTTGTTTTAAATGTCAGCTACCAAGTTCCCAATTCATAATTTATATTCCTAGCTGCAAACCCACCTTTTTCCCCCCCAACACTCGATTGCCGCAGTGCTTCTTATCATTTGCTAGATTCTTAGTTTGAGAGAAAAAACCAAAATCTAATATTTTATTGACACTTGTGAAGCCTTCCTACCCTGCTGGGGAAGCCTAAATACAAGCAGATTGGAGCAGAACAGGAACAAAGAAGCCATGCTGGAGGAACTCGCTCTAAAAACACAGCTGAGCATGCCGAGTTCCCAACGCACCGGAGACGCAGACAATAATATAAAGTGAGAATGGAAGCTCTTGCTGTGAAACCTCTTGTCCCCGTGAATCTCTAAGAATATTTCCAGCCCAGAAGTACTTTTGCGAAGGCCAGCGCGAGGCTGCACAGCTCAGAGATAGAGCCAGAGCATGCAGCTCCACATAAAGCCTTTTGTGTTTACAAGGGGCCAGTCTTTTGCTCAGAGAGCCATGTTTCATTGTTTACCCACTGGGATGCTGCCTGCTGCTCCTTATTGCGGCCCCTGCCTCTACTGGCATTTCTTGGTACAAGCATTTTTTAACTATTACTTAAAAACCGGCAGTGGCTTCCCTAAGGCCATATCTTTGTTTCTTTGTACAATGCCGTGATTGTGTAAATTATCTTGCGTAAGCACATCAGCCCACTGTCGAATTCATTTTTTCCCCCCTTACGGCCTTTCATTGTTGTTCTTTTATGGTGGGATTTGTTCTTTTGCCATCTTGTCACAAATTCATTCCTATGGCTGTGTCACTTTTAAGGAGCAGCATGGCTAAGTCTGGCCTTTCAATTTACCAGAGGTCTGGGGAGCGGCTACTTCTGCTGAATGTACTGTTGCCAGCAAGCTGGACGGACTCTTGCATTGTCATACAAAGCTGTAAAGCTCCCAAAACCACAGAGCCCAAAGCAGCCACTTGTAGTTCTTCTGTCATAGTCCTTTGTCGCATATAGCTCAACTAATTATCTTCTAAATCTAGTGATGTGGCTTGCAACAATGGAAAGCTAGGAAGTAGGAGAAAGCTGCCTCTTCTAGCATGATCTGGCAAAGCAAATCCTTAAGTCATGAAGGCAAATCTCGATATTGTACAGATATTTCTTTTTTCCTTTGTATACAGAATGAACCGCAGGTGAAAACCAGAGTCTGTGCAGTGGTAGAGTTCTCTGGAGCATCTTTGTTTCCACTCCTAATTATCTTAGCTGTAATTCCACTTGAAGGACATGTTAGTAGTGTACAAGATCTGTCTCTGGATCGTAGATCTGAGCTCTCTTTCCTTGGTTGCTGGTACTGATCTGGCACGTTGTAAAAGGTTGACCTGAAAGCACGCATAGAGGCTTCCTCATTTTCTTTTGCCACAAGCAGAAGGAAGTTGGCTGCCCACCAGGCTCTGCTGGCTCAGCATGTATGGGAGCCCATCAGGGAGGTGTCTATATGGGAAGAAGCAACTACAAGACACAGCCTCAGGGTTTGTTACAGGTCATGTCTGCCGAAACGCAGAAACCATCCAGGTCGGCACTGATAGTGTTGCACAGGCTGCCAGATATGCCTGCAGTAGCCCCAGCTGGGCCTCAGGAATACAACGGTACACAACCAAGACTAGGTAGGAAAGAGCTGTCAGGCTTTCTTGGAAGAAAGGAAAATTGCACTGAATTACCCTGAGCTACCTAGAGGCATTGAGACTATTTATATTTTTAACCAAAGGTTAACCAAAGGAACATATAAATCAGGATAGGTATTGTTGATTTGCCAGCAAGGATGTAATCCAGATCCCTGTATCCTAAATGTGTTGGTTCATCATTAAAAAATAAGCCCCATGGACATTATTTCTTACCACTCCTAAGAATGACCGCTAAGGAATAGTCTAGAGCTTGACTGAAGGCAATGGAAAGTCCATTGGCTTTGAGCAAGCTTTGAAATGAGCCTGGATGGATGAAACCTACAAAACAGATAGAATTTTTAGATATTTGCTCTTCATAGTGTAATCAGACTTTAATTAACAGTGTTTTAAGAACAAAAATATTATGTGTAAATACTCTAAACTATGTACATAAAACAAATATCTTCCATTAATCATGTTTGAGCTTGCACATTAAGAAGAATCAATATCCTTAAAGGCCTGAATGCTATAAATGTTCAGATCAGATATCACAGAAAAACCACAAAGCTTACTAAAATATGGAAGGAATGCCCTTTGTATAGATAACAGTGCCTCATCTTCAACAGTGGATAATTTAGAAAGAGTTTACCTCTTAATGTTAGGTTATATAATATTGAAGGACTGTGCTGGGTAGATGATGATGATGAATATATGGTTATGCTGCCATTGTCAAGAGGAATTGAGGAGTTTGATGTGGGTTAAAAGTATTTTCCTTTTCCTTGA
The DNA here is from genome assembly GCA_033558235.1 of Neomorphus geoffroyi. Taxonomy (NCBI): domain Eukaryota; kingdom Metazoa; phylum Chordata; class Aves; order Cuculiformes; family Neomorphidae; genus Neomorphus; species Neomorphus geoffroyi. Next base: position 35,254,416 of record JAUMJM010000016.1, read on the forward strand.
ATGGTGTGATTTTCATATCATCCCCAAGTCTAACATTAATTTTTGTTTAAATGAAATCAATTAGTATAAAACATAAATGCTGCAGATAAGGTGGAAGCTGGCTTCGTAACAGTGGCTCTCCAGGTGCACCTCGCTCCCTGTTTCTCCACTGAAATGTACATGAAATGGCTCGCATGCATTTCTGATGAGGTGAAAGGGCCACAAAAGGGCCCATTTCCAAAAAAACACTCGTGGAAGGCTGCGAGCCTCCGTGATCCGGAACTGGACACAGGACTCCAGATGGGGCCTCCTTAGGGCAGAATAGATGGGAAGAACCACCTCCCTTCACCTGCTTGCTACACTCTTCTTGATGCACCCCAGGATACCGTTGGCCGGATCCCATCCTTTAAGTTGCAATCCTGAAAATAACTCGTGTGGGGTGGATTGTCAGTTTCAAAAAACTGAGATGATGCAACTAGGAGACAGAGGGATGTTTTTTCTGCTCTCCATGTCCCAGTTATTTCCACATCTGAACATGAAACCTGTAGATGGGGATATTTAGATCCTTGCAGATGACTCAGGGCTGAGCACAGCGTTGCAAGCTCTGCTAGAAACATCCTGGCCCTTTTGCTAGAGAGCAGCTAAGAAGGCAGAGTGCCAGCAGGGAGTGATGGAACAGAGTAACACACACACAAGTAAATTCTTTCCAACACACTGTTAGGGCTCTTAAGCACCAATAGGGCCTGGCCACCAGGTATACCCCACCCCTGAGAAAAAAAGAATTTCAGTTCCTTGGAGTGGTTGAGAGTAAAATCAACCTGTACCTATGCATATAGGTGAGAAAAATGAATACTGTTTTCTCTGTGTCCTCAGCCTAAGTGCAGGCAAGAGCTACAACTTCTGTTCATACATGGTTGAAAGTTGCTCAGGGTCCCTCATTCCTTTCAGAAGTTTCATTCAGCAACCTTCGTGCCAGCTTTTCTCCATCATCTGCGTCAGCAAAGCTATCAGACCAAATAGGAGCTCAGAGCTGGGCTAAAGGAGACTTCAATTGCCCTGAGAACTTTTCCCAAACAGAAATCCTCGCCTGGCCAGAGTGCAGAGAAGGCTATGGGAAAAATACATACAGCACGCAGGAGGCCAGGAGGGCCTGACACATAGTAGTGTCCTCTGGGCTATCACTGCCACGACTTGGAGAGCTGCTCGCTTAGAGGAACTAATGAGGTCACTCAAAAATTGTGGTCTAAAGCCTTTTTCCCCCTTTTTCTCCTTCTGAGCCCAGACTGCCTTCCAATAACATTTCATCTTCCAAAAGAAACAGTCAGCACCTCTAGGTTTGAAGGAATAGATCATACATGAAGGTCTGTGGCCTCATTGGAAAACGAATAATGATACATTTTTTTTAAAGAGATCAACTTCATACCAACCAATCTTTAATTATAAGCCTAGGGCCAAAAAACCTGAAATCTGTGTGAGAGTCCAACTGAACTGAGACACGGGGCTTTCCATCTGCATTAACCTTCAGCACCATCCCTCCCTGAGGTGGGCAGCGCATTGTCCCTCCTACAGACTTAAATGGTACACAGAAGACATGGGCTGAGGAGCCACGTTCAGTCCCAGGCATCTTCCAGAAAGGCCCCTTCCCTGCCCCATTGTCAACCCCAGAGCTTTTGCCCCAGCATGATTTCCCCTGTGCACACACTTCAGTGTAAAAACAGCATTTGGGATGAATATCCCAGAAGCATCTGTTCTTTGACAATTACATCTGATATCAGCCTACTGGCAAAACACATCAAGGGCAGGCAGGGGAGAGGGGAAACACAAAGCAGAGGATGTGAACTTCCACAGAGCTCAACAGCAGAACTGTTGTTATCGTTGGCCTGGGTATTGTGACTTTAAATTACAAATTACTTTAAATTGTAAAAACATCGATAGCAAGCCCTGGAGAAGGTTCTCCAGAATGGCAGTAAATAAAGAGTATCCTGTCCCTCTTTATGCCGCAGTTGATGTGGGAGGTGATATAAAATCCTGGCTTGGCAAGTGCTACGTGTCAGAGTTGATGAGTTGAAAGGATGTGCCTGTACACAGACCCAAACAAAGAGCTTCTAGCACACAGAAAAATTACTACAATAATTACTTTGGATGTTGAGTAGCACAGCAGCATTTGCTCTTATACTTTGGACCAATTCTCCTTCGTTTTGACGTGGGCTCCTATTACCCTGGAAGCAGCAGGTGGCTTTGCAGGGCTCCTTGGGGCTGGCAGTGTGGGGGAGAGTTAAGCTCCTTGTCAGAGCCCTCACCACCTTGGGAAGAAGAGAGATTGCTGTTCCTGTTTTGCCCTGGGTCTGGAGGCCTTGCCTGAGAGTCCCACCTGCGCCTGCAGCTCACAGCCCTTGAAACCAGACCCCAGGCAGCAGCTGCGTAAATCGTTCCGCGCAGGGCTGCAGCGGGGTGTCGAGCAGTTGGCAGCACATGGGGGAGTGACTCCCTTCTCCCTCGCACGCCTCCATCTTCCCCTAAAGTAAACAACGACAGCCCCCACTGTGAACCCGGTTGTGAAACAGCGCAGCACTGAACTTTATCTCTGCACCAAATGGGCCTCGCAGGGGCCGCGCGGCCAAGAGTGGCTCTGGTCTGTGTTTTCCTGCCGCCTTCCAGGCTGCTGCCAGGCAAGGAATTCTTTCCATAGCTCCTGCAGCCACTCCAGGGAAGGCAACAAACACGCAGATGAATGTGGTGGTGTGGGCAGCTTAATGTCTCCTTCTTCTGAAGGTCTGGAAATGCATTTAAATTAATTCCTAATATATGTTCACATCCAGTTAACTCCACAGGATCGTGGAATGGTTTGGGTTGAAAGGGACTTAAAGACCATCCAGTGCCACCCCCTGCCATGGGCAGGGACACCTCCCACTGGATCAGGGGGCTCCAAGCCCCATCCAGCCTGGCCTTGAACACCTCCAGGGGTGGGGCAGCCACCACTGCTCTGGGCAACCTGGGCCAGGGCCTCCCCACCCTCACTGGAAAACATTTCTTCCTAAGATCTCATCTAAATCTCCCCTCTTTTAGCTTAAAAACATCAACATCATCCCATGTCAGATAGCTTTTATTTTCCCCCTAGAAGCTCTTCATATAAAAAAGCAATGCAAAAAAAAAGCAGGCCAGTCAAGTTCCCAAGTTCAGTCACAGATCAGAGTAGGAACTTCCCTCTGACTCGATAATGCAAACGGTTTTGGGTGCAAGGCATAATTATATCAATATGTTGTAGACACTGATGCATATTTTTTTTTCAAGCTGGAATTTCCAAAACTGGCAAAAGCTACCACATCACAAATGAGGAAACCGCTCCCTTGGTGAAGAGAGGATGGTTCAACATCAAATCGGGGGAAAAGAAAACCCTCAAAAAGCCAGTATGTTCATTGAAGCTATCCATAGGCAGAATTGGTGGTCCAGGGATCTGAGCAGTAATGCTCTGCAGATGCTTCATGATCCAAGTCATGTTTAAAGGAATTCTTAAAGTCTCACCCACACAAGAGATTCTGGTATAAAGCCAACTCCAGGAAACAGCACTCTGCAATGGTTCTTTCATATTATGAGGACATTTTTGAGTTCTCTTTTTCACTCTAACGATTGTAGCAGCCAGATAAAGAATCGGGACCCAGCTCTGCATGATGAAAGCAAGTCTGTCTCTCTCTTACCGATATTTTGGGTAGGCTCTCTTATCTTTTGTGCCATGACTTGAAGGAAGGATACTGTCTTGAATGGTTTTAAAGCTGTCTGCAAGCACGGAACCTCCACTCCAGTTATTTACGTTTAGTTCTTACAAAATCGGAACAACAGCTCTCATCTCAATTGACATTTTCTAACTTAAGGTTTCCATTATGAAAGGCTAAACCCCTGGTTTTTTGAAATAGAGCTTTCAGGCTGGATTTGGGCTTTGTTCCTCAGGTGTTTTCTTTCCTATCTGTCTAGAGATTGTTATGGCTTGAGTTAATTGGGGTGCTTCTGACTCTGGTTTGGCCTTAATCGAAAGTAACTGCATTTTCTGAAAAACTAACCACAGGTTTTTCAGACAGTTTCTTTCTAGCAGTGATAACACAGAACACTGGTGTGCAGAGGCCACTATTTATACTTATTCCTCTGGTAACCAAGGCCATCCTTGAGCTGGTGAAAAATGGCCACATCTGCAGGGAGGGGTGGGCAGGACCCCAGACTGACCAGCAAAGTATTCCATCCCATAAACGTCATACTCAATATAAAATTGAGAGATCACGAGGGTCTCGCTCTCTTCTGCGATGGCCGATGTCCTGTGAGGACCTCATTTGTCTGATTGTTCCTGAACCCGGATCCGTGCATCCCTGAACCCAGTTCCCGAATTCAGCTCCCTCCTGGCTGTGGCCCTGTTCCCCTGTGTCTGCTCTGCTGCAGTTGTGGTGACGTGTGGCCATCGAGGGGTGGGATGGGATCTCAGATATTTGTATGTATTTACGTTACTTTCTGATTATTTTAATCGTTATTACTCTTATCATCATTTCATCAAACTGTACCTTTAGTTTCCAGTCCACAAGCCTCTTTCCTCTCATTTTCCTCTCCCTTCCCCTGGGGGTGGCGGGTTGGAATTTGGGAGTCCAACTGCACAAGTTTAGCTGAAAATTTAGCCAGGTCATGGCTAAAACCGTGACAAGATCTAGATATACCTGTGCATTCACAGGCTTTAAGAAGTAAAACTAAGCCATGGGTGTCAAGGGGGAGAACCTGACGGGAAGAAAGAACGGGATCTAATTGTAATTAGAACTGAAAATGCATTAAAACCAGGAGAGAAAGAATGGGCTTCAGGAGAGTGAGTCGTTCTACCAGAGCTAAGCTGTGTTTAATACGGGCTCTAAATCTCGCTGTAGTTTACCAAGTCTCAGGTTTCAGAGACTGGAAGATTAGCAGGCTGAGCGGTGCTGAGATGTACTGTTCACAGCATGTTCGTTGGGCCCTCGGGAGAGAAAGCTCAGTTTAGTTCTGTTTTTGTGGTAGGCGTTTAGCCTTTTTCCATCACTTTGGATGTGAAAGTATGTAAATTTATTACTAAAGTAAATCGAACTGGGCTCTGGTTTTGTAGCAGAGAAAGAAACAGGAGATGGCAAACAACCTGGCATGAGTGCATACACACACGTAAAACGGCTGAGAGGAATTTGACAGGGCTCAGTATTTTAGTGTGCTTTGTGGGCCACATTCTAACGTGCCAGCTGTTATAATGAGTTTAACCCTTCTGTAGCTGCAGTCAAGCCTGTAGCTGCTCACTGCCTGTTTGAAGTTCCTGTCAGTGCCATCGTGCCAGTGGTGTTGTACCAGTACGTGGCTTTGCTCAGTCTCTTCTTTCCTCTTCTGTTGGCCATTTCAGCAGTAGGAATGGGGACGCATTAGATGCCTCAGGGCCTTTCCACTTCCCTAAAATCCAGGAACTTCCCAGGAAAGTCTGCTCCTGCCTGTACTTTCCCACTGGTTCCAGAGAGAACTGTTTCATCCCACACACATCATCTAGAGAGAGAAGAAAAAAGGAAAATATATTCCCTCTTTTTCTTCCTTTCTTTCCACAGCATGAAAAATCCCCATTGAGGTGGATAACTTTTCAGAGTCACAGAGTCATTTAGGTTGGAAAAGGCCTTTAAGATCCTCGAGTCCAGCTGTAAAGCTAACACTGCCAAGTCCACCACTAAGCCAGGTCCCGAAGCACCACATTCACGCATCTTTTAAACACCTCACTTCCCTGGGCAGCCTCTGCCAGTGCTTGACAACCCTTCCAGTGAAGTAATATTTCCTAATATCCACCCTAAAGCTCCCCTGGTGCAATTTAAGGCCATTTCCTCTTCTCCTATCATTTATTACTTGGGAGAAGAGACCAACACCCACCGCACTACAATCTCCTTTGAGACAGATCAACACTCCCAAACAACTTGGTGTCATGTGCAAACTTACTGAGGGTGCACGTGATCACCTCACCATGGTCATTGATAAAGATATTAAACAAGAGTGGCCCTAACAGTGAGCCCTGGGGAACACCACTTGTGAGCAGCCACCAAATGGATTTAACTCTATTCACTACAACTCCTTGGGCCTTGTCATCCCAACAGGTTTTTTACCCATCAAAGAATACACCCGTCCAAGCCACGAGCAACCAAATGCTACTCCCTGTTGGTCTCCCTTGTGCAAATATACCTAAGCAAACCGTCCTGAGTGTAGTGCTGACTTATGTCAGTGGGATAGCTGGCATCATTTCCAAAAATTCATCTTCACAGCAGTATTTTTTATGCCTCCATTATGTATCTTCTTTCAGTAAGGTGTACGGATAAGTAGGCTATATTCCAGCAGAAGAACACTCTCATCCTACAGTCAAGCTGGAAACCTGGTTAGCACAGGACTATATACTTCCAACATGTGGTTTTCCCCAACTCCTAATGTATTATTTTAGAAAAAATAAAAATCAGCTCTTTTTGGAACATGAGCTGGTGCCAGAGGTTATAGCAAATTCTAGCAAGTGGACAGAAATTTTCCTTCCTAATTTTGTTTTCCTCGGGGAGTTGTGGTTTCCCTATAAACTCTTCTATGAACAGGCCCTTTGAGAGATGCCTGGAAGAATATAGATTCTGCCTAATGCGTATCTACCGTATCTTAGCAGCTAAGAAAAACAATTCTGTGGTATTGCTACACTTCACCACTATCACCTCAGCCTGCCTGAGGTAAAAACTAGAATAAAAACCAAAGCAGCGTAGAAATGTTCAGAGAAGGCTATGGCTGTGAGGATGGGGAGGCCCTGGCCCAGGTTGCCCAGAGCAGTGGTGGCTGCCCCATCCCTGGGGGTGTTCAAGGCCAGGTTGGATGGGGCTTGGAGCCCGCTGATCCAGTGGGAGGGGTCCCTGCCCATGGCAGGGGGTTGGAACTGATGGGCTTTAAGAAGCCTTTGAACCCAAACCATTCTACGATTCTATGGCAAAGAAACACAGGGAAAACAACCGGCTATTCATTTATTTCTCATGCAGCACGGAGCAGCAAGCAGCACCAGCCTGTGACATCCAGGGATTTCACTCTAAAATTTAGATCATCATTTCAAAACATTCAAAGGACTTTTTTCTTCTTTGGTTTTGTGTAGGGTCTGATACATGTTGTCTTACTATAGAAGATATCCCCTTTGATGTCCATGCACATTCCATATGCCAAGAGCAATATAGTTAGGCCCTTGGAGGACAAGAAGGAAAAACGTAAATGTGAATTATTCTTGGATTGCCAGCTACAGACCAGAGAATCTTTGAACCTGCCTGAGCAAACCGTTCAGCGTGTGAGCCCAGCCCAACTCCGGATTTGCAGTTATAAAAAGGATAGAATCCAAACCATAGACCTGGATGCCCTTAAGTTCCTGGGCACTCAATATTTCTGGAATCAATTTTGTTTTATCCTGAGCCCACTCCTAAATACAAGACATCTCTGGATCTTTCCTTGTGGGTTTTTCCTCACGTGCATTCACTTATAAGGTCGGGATGCTGTTAAGTATTTTAATGCTTACTAAGCAAAGCCCTGAGTAGTGAGCCTGGATCAGAGCATCCAGAGATTTCTTCTACAAATTCCAAGCACAGGCTCAAGAGAAAAGAAAAACAAGGCAGTTCTGGGATTTACAATTACAGGATGTTTGTCTTTAAGGTGTGCACCTCCAGAAGGCAGGTTCTGAATTCATCTTGCACATAATCATTGACACTCCCAACAAAATAATAATTTCTTATCCCAGTGGAATAAAGTGGGAGGCAAACAGAACAGAAGAGAATGTGAGCGTGTGTGGACGAGTTTGCAGCCCGGTAGCTCAGTGACTCAAGGACTGCAAACCAGAAACTGAAACTTGGCATGACAGGATGGGAACAGAAGAGCTTTGCATCCAAGGGGTGAGAATCCAAATGAATTGTGTTTTTTTTTCCCGTTCAAACAAAGCATTCCTCTGGGAAAGTCCACTTCCCTAGTGGAAATTCTAGCCCTAAAGTAGCTAAAATAGCCTCTTCTCTCTCCTGTTGGTCTCTGCTTTGTGGCTTTTTGGAAAGAAGGATTTTTGAGCAGGAAGTCACGGTGGCCAATGGCACAGGGCAGAGCTTCCAGAAGAAAATTCACCTACAGCCATGTTTGAGTTTGGTTATGTGGTTTGTGGCCCTTTCTTTTTTTCCCTTAGAGAACAACACTGAAAACTGGATCTCAATCCAAGTCCCAGGTGTTTGGGCAGCTGAGCACTCCTTATTCCCTGCAAAGCCTCCAAGACACACTGGTCTCAGAATGATGCTACATGCAACAAACCTCCCATAGTTTGCTAAAATTTCTGAAGGAACCTTAGGGAAAGGACACTAAGTCCCACTATTTCCTACAACAGTTCTCTTGCAGTTCTTTCAGTTTATAGGCATCCCACATCTGTGTCTTATTCTTTGTCTTCTAGCAATGCATCTCCACTTTCTTGTAGTGCCCTGATACTCACTAGTGAGCAAAGTAGTACGTGTGTTCCTGCAGTTGCTGATGATTTTGTATCTGAACCTTGTAGATCCAGAGAGCATTACAACAATCTGCAGGGCTTTAAAGAAGAAGGTAGACAGGGATTTTAACACACCAATTGGCCCCTTATCTACAATTTAGGTCTTTTCTGTAGATGCCTATCGGTAAAGACCCAGCTAAACAGCCATAAACTTCTACTTTCAAGCAGTGCATGAATCCTGCTGTGTAACAGCCCTTTCAATACGAAAGATATTTCCTGTCATGTTTTCTCCACTGCCAAGCATTGATTGTTGACATAAGTGTTTCATTTACGAAATATTGCCGGTGTGTGCGAGGGTGAGGGGATGATTCCGCAGTGTCAGGAGCCACGTGGCAGCAGTCCCAGCAGGAAGACAAAAGTTATTGCTTCATAGCAAAGAAATCAGGCCCCAAATCAAGGAACATCATTTTTGCACTAAATTGTCCTGCCTCAGGGTTGCATTAATAATGACAGCATATGTATAAGAACTAATTTGTCAGGGCAGTCATTTGCATGTCTGCCTGTTCAAAGGAAACATACAATGCCTGAAATCAGGAACACAGCCCAGAGCCAGGACACCTGGGTCCCTCTCTCTGCCCTGCTCCTGCTGTGAAGGTTCATGTACAACGTGGTTTTTCCATCCCTCCATGCTTCAAGTTCTCCTCTGTAGAACGGGGATCATGACATTTACCTCTGTAAAGCAACCTCTGAGGCTAAGCTCATTATAAGACGAATCAAAAACGTTTTCCATGCGCTATCCTATCAACCACATATTTTTAAAGGCTTTCTTTAGAATCAAAATTATTGAAACCTACTCCATTGTGTCACCTGCAGCTGACTTTCCTTGGCATCCCATTAAACACATTAAGCACATTACTGAAAACTCACAGCCACTCTTGGGGAAGTGGCTGTGATCCTATTCCTTCCTTTTTTTTGAGGCAGAAAATTGATAAGACTTCCACTGTTAAATTCATAAAATCTGCTCATCCTTGAACTGCTGTGCCAAAAAAAGATCAGCCTTTTATAGCAAAAATGCTGCATGTATAAATATCAAATCATGCAAATAGAAGTCTGTGCTGCTGTTCCTTACTTTGGTACCTGAGGACTTCAATTCTGCTGTTAGACTCTCATAGCATTTATCTAACACACAGAGCTTCTGTGAGGTATAAAGAAATAATGGAGAGACCACAGCTTTATAGGTGCCCAGAGATGAAGGTAAGCGATGAGACATTTCTTCACTTAGGAGGACCTCATGCTCAAAAAATAATTGCATTTGCGTCCTTGTCGTGAATGAATGAAATGAAAAGGTATTCATTGAGAGGAGTGAAAGTTCACAAACTTCCCTACAGAAATCCAAATTTAAAAAAATTGGTTTGTTTGCAACACATTAATTTGTGTTAAGAGATACATGAAAGGTAAGTTTGCCATATTACAACTGAATGAATTCCAGGGAATATTAATTTGAGACTGACTGAAGAACTAAATGGTATTTTAATTATAAAACCTCCATGTAAGGCTAGTGTAAATCATAAATTCTGTCTGTTCCATGTAATTTTACATAGACTTGGGTCATAGTTACTATTAGTTTCCATAATGTTTGTTGAATAGGTGTTGTACTGTTAAGTACTGTGCAAAGTGCCCTCTTTGTTACCTGAGGCAGACAGGACCGACCCCACTGCGGGCTCCAAGTCTTTGAACATTAAAATCTGTCAGGGCCAGGAATGCAGCGTGAGCAAATAGTGGAGCCAGGTTCGACCTGCAGGATTACTGTGCACTCTTACTGGATGAAAATGCTGGTTTTAAATTGACTCTGAAATGACTATTGAGGTACAGGCATTTGAGAGTCCTGGTTTGTTTGGGTTTGTGTTCTACACCAGCACGTCACAGGTTTTGGTAATTCGCATCCCTTGGGGTCCTTCCTACTTAGAGCGTCACACAAAGAATGCATTTTCAGGCTAGATTTCCAGTAAATAACCCTGCGGTTCTAGGAGATGGACTAAAATAGCAGCATGCCTGCAGCTGAGTGCCACTTCAGTTAAGTTCGAGTCTCTATTATTCTGATTACATCCTCTTCTGTCCCTCCCCCAACACTAGCGTCTTTGTCAGTGTCCTCTTCCTACAAGCATCTTGGTTTTCACCAAGTTCTCCACAACCCCATCATTGCTTGCAACTATATTGTCTCGGCATCCCGCACTGTGTCGCTTTGATTCGTGCTTCCAGCTCTTTCCATAGAGTCATCATCTTCCACCACCAGATTCACAACTGCTGTGTAAGTTCTGGCAATGCTGCCAAACGCCTGGAGATACCCAGCACCTTCTCTCAGACCAGTACACGGGAACAGCTTCGGAAAGAGGTTGTTCTTGGTGAAGAACAATGACTGACTGAACAGATACTTCAAGAAGTTGTAAAAAATCCTCTAGTGGATGTAAAATCATAAAACAATGTGACAAAGATACACTTTATGAGTTTTAGTTGCCACATGTCCTGCAGAATAATGTTATTTATTAATTTTTACCATTAATTTTACAACTCATTGTTCTCACTCTTGATAGATTTCTGATTCTGAGTCCAGTTGAGTTGTCATTCTCACTGAGTGCCAAAGATTGGAACCATGTATTGTATAACAGATACTTCCTTTAAGCCTTTTCTATGTGTTTTTTTCTGATTTGGTTTATCATCTGCCTCTACAAAAGAGCTGAGAGAACTTCCAGTCTACCCACTCTACAATTCTGGTACCTACTTGTTCACCTACCGTGTCTAAACTGTCCTTCGTAACAGTCTCCTGGACCTCTCTGCTTTATTGCTACCTGTCAAGTCATTGACACCCACTGCTCTCCCCTCATCCACAAATCCAATTATTTTATCATAGAAGGAAATCAGGTATGATTTACCCTTGATAAATACATGCTGAGCTCCTTCATGCACCCAGCAGTGGCCGCCCCCAGGGTGTGCCCTGGGGTTTTGCCAGGGACTAAAGGCGGGCTGACCAGCCTTTATTTCTTCCCACATCATCCTTTTTGCCTCATCGCAGCCAAATCAAGAGATAGCAGGGTCTCTGCAGATCTAGTCTATGCCAAGCAGAATAACCAGTGGAGATCGTAGCCCTCTCAGGAGGAACTGGCCAGACATATATTGCTGAATTAGAGGGAAATCTATGCTGGACAACTCAAACAGTCATGGATCTGAAGAAATATTAATTGCAGTTGTTTAACTTGTAGACTTGTAGACTGAGCTCTTTGGAGGTGGCCTTACAGTTTTGCATGCAGCTGCTGTGCTCGGTTCAGCTATTCCTAAAATGCATCGCTCTCCTTCCTTTTCTCTGCTCGCTTGCTCCAGGACAGGCTGTATCAGGGTGAGCTGTCGCTGTGTTGTGAGTTCAAAAAGAAACCCTGAATGCTGAAGAGACATTATTTTTGGTCTTCTTTTCATAGTGTTTTCTGCAGCCCTTCACTTACCACTTGATATCCTTCTCTCTCATCCTTGTTTTCCTTTTATCCTTGAATTTGTCTTCTCTTTTCCTCGCTTCCACCAGCCTGCACTGGCAGGAGGTATCACTGAGCAGAGAAGAATCCTGTCTCTCACGTTTGTATAGCTTTACTGCTATGTGCTTTTCCAGAGCAGTACTTTCACTTACCCCATATTTTACTCTGCAGAGACAGCTTGGCCAGAACACCTTTTCCAGTCACAGATGTCTCTATCGGATTCATGCCTGGTTCTTGGAAATGTGGTAGAAGGGATTTTTTTGTTGCACTCCAACAAACACAAATACTCCTGAGGCAATATAAAGCAAATTTCTTTATCCTCTTTGCCTCATACTAGAAGATCAGGTCTTTCTGACCTCATGTGTTTGCATCAGTACTCACAGGAGGAAAGGCTGATTAGTTTTTACTTCTGGAAAAAAAAGAGTGCAGTTCCATTGTAGAATCTGAGTGCTCTAAGAAAAATATGTACATTTTCAGAAATCAGAACACTGCAGACCTGTTGCCAAGGAAAGAAAAAAACCCACTGAAGACAAGCACAAGAGATTGATAACATGATACGTAAAACTGGCTGCTGAACTGCTCCCTGCTAGTGATGGAGCATTCTCATGCAGAAAGCCCAGCAGCGGGTCAGAGCAGAGTAACTCAGTTTACAACAGTGCAGCCACCGAGCAAGTTTGCAGACCTGCATTTTTGAGAAGTTTTAATGTGTGGATTTTAAATACAATGGGAAAAAGCAGTCACTTAGTCCGATCACATCGACTTCCTTGATCCTTTATTTTTATTCCTTTATTTCACTTCTTTCCACCATTGCCATACAATGGGAAAAAATGCAGGGGGAGGAGAGAAAGAAAGAAGAGAAAGAAGTAATGGATTTCCTTGGCTTTTCCAATCCGGGCACATTTGAAGAGTTCTGGTCAATCTTGCATATAAAGTTTTATCTCTAATCAGGATCCAGAGAGCAATGTCCTAGTGTTCCACAGTAAAAGGGGAAATGTCGCTTTGAGACAGAATTTCTGTACTTGCTGTTATCTTTTTGCAGCTTAAGAGCTGAGACAAAGTGGAAAAGTCAATTGGTCAGTTTGGGCACAGCACTGTCTCTGGAGAGGAACACTCCCAAGGAGACGCAGCAGCTGCAGTAGGGACAACCCACAGCTGGCATCAGGGTGCTGTGCAGGGATAAAATAGGGTGCCTGTCAGTTCTAAAACCGAGTGAGAGCAAAGCTGCAGGTATATAGTCTTTAACTTCCACGAATGCTGGGAAAGGCTGTGCTCCATCAGTAACGTTCTAGGTCTCCTCTGACTGTTCATCCCTGTCAGTATCACAGTGCTGATTTTAATTGTACCTGAAGTGAGCTCAGCAGAGAACCATCTTTGCCCTGAGGGATGGACAACTGCTTACTTCCAGTTTTATGGAACTCTATATGCTCATCACATAAAGAAAAACACAGCACTGGCCCTCAGCACTCAGTCATTTCTCATGGTGTTTCTGGTGCACGTGAGCAAGTGTTATAAAGCACTAGAGGACAAACTGTCACCATATCTCAGTCCCAGTGACGCAGTCACAGAGCCTAAGAATTAACCAGGTTCATGTTTATTTACCCTAGCATCCATAACTTAACAGGGATATTTTTTTAATACATTTTTATGTATAAATAAAAGGCAAGATTATTAATTCCTAGCACAGTTTGTCTCAGAAACAATCACAGACTCTGTGGCATCTTGCAGTCTTGGCAGCTGCACTGTCGTCTTATAAGGGAATATAGACACGTTTGTCTTAAGAGCTCCCAAATCCCCACATTCTCCATAGGAAAGAATGGGACAGGAAATTTCTGGGTTACTGGGCTGTTTGACGCAGCTGTATCTTTTGCTTTCACACGTATTTCTACAGCAGAAGGAGAGCCATCTTAAGCAGTGGGAACAGAGTCTCATTCAGCAGTGGCTCTTTTCTCTTTTGTCTGCTCTAAAATAGTCTGAGTGTTAGAAGAGTAACAAGCACTGAACTTTTCCCCACATGCACAATGCACAGAGGAATGAAACTGGGTCGAGATAAGAATAATTTTTTCCTCTTTAAGAAAAAAAACCAACTCAAGTTCAGGTTCCTTCAAATTTAGTTTACTATTGCAGCCATAAGACCACAATCCAGCAAATTTTACCTGATTTCAGTATAATCTTTTGTGTGCTTTTGAAGTTAAATATGTACTTAAGAACTTGCTTGCATGGGCGATTAGGTTTGTGGCAGAAGCAAACACCTGGATCTCAGCTCTTACGCCTACAGATTTAGGTATCAAGTGCCAAACCCACAGCCTTTACATTCTCAAATATTTCGCCATATCCTGCAGTCCTTAATCCTTTAATTCAAAGAGAGCTTTCCTCATTCAGTAGCAGAACTTAATCCATTTTTCCTCTTACTTGTGTTCTTATACTGACTTTTTCATAGGATCATAGAATGGGTTGGGTTGGAAGAGACCTAAAAGCCCACCCAGTGCCACCCCCTGCCATGGGCAGGGACACCTCCCACTGGATCAGGGGGCTCCAAGCCCCATCCAACCTGGCCTGGAACACCCCCAGGGAGGGGGCAGCCACCACTGCTCTGGGCAACCTGGGCCAGGGCCTCCCCACCCTCACAGCAAAACATTTCTGCCTAAGATCTCATCTAAATCTCCCCTCTTTCATCTTAAAACCATTCCCCCTCATCGTATCACTCTTTTTTATTCCGTTTGACCCAAACTGCAACAATAAGAAGCGTCTAAAATTATTGGGTTTGCCTCTACCACATTCCTGTTGGGCCAAAAGTAACCAATAAACTATGAGGAAGGTGAGGAATAAGAAAGGCAACTACATGTCTTAAGTGCCATTGTAGAATTAAACCCTCTTCCTGTTATGTCCTGCTCTCGTTCAGGAAAGGTTTTATTTCAATAATGCATCTTCTACTTCAGTCAAATTTTGTGCTTAATATCTAAAAAATATAAGTAGGCAGAGACCTACCATGAGAAGCAGAAAATTAGGTCTACTCAGTATTTTGCATAAATAGTTTTTGAGTAGAAGTTTTGACTTTTGTTTTGTGACATAACCTGAGAAACAGTAGTGGCTTGCTAGAAATGATGGGGACTGCAAGGAGGGACTGCAAGGCTTGAGCCCTATGTTGGCATAATGAAGAAGCTGCATTCTCTCCCTCTTGTCTTAAAAGCATACAGGGACCAAAATTTCCCAGTGATGGTCGCTTCTCTCCAAAGTGACCTGTTTTATATGTGTTTCGAATGGGCTGGGAGAGGATGCTCAGTGGCTTCCAAAAAAATCCAAGTATTTTGGAGGGGCTGACGCCACAGTGCCTGGGAGGTGAGGTGCTGCCATGCGGGATTGTTCGAGTGTGCCAGGGCACAGAAGAATTGGGAACTCAAAGTGATATTCGCACGGTACTTCAAAGGAAGTTGCAATAACAACAAAGCAAAATACGACTGGCAGTCAGAAATTCGGCATCAGTTCCAAGACTCTCATTAGAAGAGATTTCAGACCTCCTGATCTCTTAGCACTTTACATTCAGTTCTCCTCAAATAAGGAGAGAACACAAGTGAGAAAATGTTACTGCCCCTCTATTTATGTTCAGCCCAATGGGAGCTGGGTCTTACTCCTACTGACTTCTGCAGCACAACTTCTGCTGCGGTTGGTGAAGCCCGATGCGAGACCACACGGGTCATTCAGTTCTCTGCTATCTGATTTTCCCGTGAATTTTGAGCTGTGTGATTTGCCTGTACCGTAATCTGTTCTCACATTCTGACAAGAAAATGCACAGCTCAAATGTAACAGAAACCACTATTTTAGGCCTCAACCTCAAAAAACCAACATTAAACTCTTGCAGCAGAAATAGCCAACATCTGTATTTTGTACAAGAAGAAGATAGTATCTTAATGTAGAATATTTTAGAGCAATGTAACCAGCTTAGAACTGCTCACATTTTAACTGATGACATTTTGACCACAGCATACAATCCCTAGACATGCAATTTACTGAGTATAAACAAGCCAAAAGAAGAGGGAAGAAAACTCCTTGGAGTCTGCTACATGTGATAGACACAAGTGCTGCAGAAATCTCCTCATAATCCCCTTTTTGGTTTGTGTTTGCAGCTAAATCTATTTCACTTCCTATGATACCGAACATTATGCAGTCCTTTGAGGTCCACCACTAGCCATAAATCCCAGGCAGGAAACAGTTTTCGAGCCTAGGAGGAAAGACAGCGTTTCATTTTCTAAAGCCAGCCCAGAGCAACCGGGTCAAACAAAGTTTGGAATTGAAGCTCTTGAAATCCAGGATATAATTGTGTATGTTTTTCTGTTTGTTTTGTTACCGGTTAACCGGATGCAATAAATAAAACCATTTTCCTTTCTTTTTTTCTCTCCATGCCTGTCTCTTTGGGAGCCTCTCCATGAGCCAATGCTTGAGGTCATAGCTCCCTAACTTTAAGACATCTGCTAGGTCAAAAATACTTGAAGAGAATCAGCTGCTTGCAGCAAGAACATTATTAGCACACTGGAGTCAGAGATAAATGTTGAAGGTATCTCTCTCTTTTTCCATCTCTCTAACAAATACATATATCCCTGTTAAAATACCTTGTCTTGATCTGAGCTCTATCTCCAACGGCGATGCAGAGCATTAGAGTTCACACTGTTAAATGTTTGAATTGTGAGCTATAGTAATCATAGAAAAAAAATGACAAAACAAAATACAGCTTTCACTTTTGGCACTAACTGGATTTGCTGGGTACTATATTCTTTCTAATTTTCTTTAAAAATCATAGAAAATGCACAAAAAACGAGCTGTACTTTGTGCAAACCCACGCCTTTCTTGGTGTCCGAAACTGAACATCCAAATCCAGAGATTCCCCAAAGCTCTGGTTGCTTATGAAGCACTTGGTGGCCCTTCTTATATTCATTATTTTCACATTGCAGTTGTTTCAGTAGAATGCATAAGAAAAAGGCAAATAAACATGCAGGATTCATGCTCATCTCTCTAATAACAAAAATTTATAATGAGATGAAGAGGAAAAACATATTTAGTAAGAAATTATTTCTTCCTTTTAAGCCACCAAAGGCTTTTCCTAGATCTCCTTCAAGCCACCTTTTACATACCATAAATGAAATGTTATTTTAAAATAGAGCAGTCAGTTTTTACAGTAAGGAAAAAAATCTGCCTGGAAAAAAATACACCTGGCTCGATTCAAAACTCACATGCTGGAGTGCCAGGTTGGCAGCGGTTGAAAGTGCAATGGAATTGAAAGGTTTCCATCTTGCTGCTAAGCTTTAACACAGTGTACTAGATATTCATGCTGCCTTGGCAAAGACCTGCAGCCCCAAGTGCACTAATATCTGTCAAGCCTTTGGAATTCTCATTCGGATGCCTGAAAAAGCAGAAGGTATAAGGGAATTGGTAACATACTCCTCAGGGAGTACCTAAAAGCAAGCCAAAATTGCAGTACCTGTATTTAGGGCATTGCAGTTTAAACTTGTTTAAAGCAGCTAAAGATCAGTCCTCAAACATCTTCAACAAACCTAGTGTTACAAAAATAAATAGGAAAAATCATGCTATATTAAATGCCCTTTTAAGCTCTGTCCACTTGGTCCTCTGTAATCCAATACACTTTATTCTTTCCATATATACTAAGAACCAATTTCACTTATGCACCTATAGTGTTTCAAGTCTCTAAGACAGAAAACATTAAGGAGGCAAGGTACAGTCAGAAACTGATGTGCTCTCTCTGCAGGGCTGTAAGTCTGTCTCTAGGCTTTTGCAGAAAAAAAATCTTAACAGTAAAAATAAGGGAATAAACACATTTAGTGCTTTAATTTAAGAGTTATGTTTTCTATTTCAAAGCATTTTGCCTATATTTTATTCTGTTCACGTCAGAGCAGCAAGATCAAAAATTGGTTGAGGTTGAAGTTTTCATTTGAGAGCCCCTAGGGAAAGCTCTCTTGCTTGTGTGCAGAGACTGCGCAACCTCTGCGGCAGGACCACAGGTCCAGAGGAGCGGGCGCAAGCCCAGCCTCGCCTGAAATCCACTCTCTGCCCCTGTAAGGTCAGTGCGCAGGAAGAGAGCAAGCTCTGGCAGTGGCTTCTGTCTGCAGGAGTTTGTCTTTCAGGAACTGGATTGAAAAATGCCTCTTGATAAGTCACCAACACAAGCAGCATGGTTAAACCAAGACACCTCAACAGAGAAAACTGAGCCTTTTATAAAAACATTCTTGCTAATCTCCTTGATACCATTTGAGCCTCCAAAAAGTGCAAGTCTGAAAACAAGAGTATCTTTTCTGTGCTGACTGTGAGTCATTTTGATTCTGTCTGCATCTTTCAAGCTAGAAGGCAAAGCGTGGGGAACATAGGGATTTTCACATAGCATTCCACAGCCGTGTTGTTCATTATCTCCATCCGAAATAAGAAATAGGGAGAGTTTAGTCCCTTCTTGTGGCGTGTCAAACAGGCAGCATGGCACGTTCAGTAGGGAAATGGACACATCTATAGGTGAGGTGGGTGCTGGTCGCTTCACCCACGTAACGAGTGATGGAATGAGAGCAAATGCCCTCAAGTTGCACCAGGAGAGGGTTAGATCGGATATTAGGAAAGATTTCTTTACTGAAAGAGTGGTGAAGCCCTGGCAGAGGCTGCCCAGGGCAGTGGTGGAGTCTCCATCACTGGAGGGGTTGAAAAAATGCGTAGATGTGGCACTTAGGGACATGGTTTAGCGGGCACGATGGGGTTGGATGGACTTGGTGAGCTTAGAGGTCTTTCCCAACCTGAATGTTTCTATGATTCTGATTTTTTCAGTGGAAGGGAATGGTGACCCCGTGCTGCCCCTTGGTTCACACATCCATTTCATAGTAATTCATTTGTTCTTTTGCTAGCTGTGCTCTATCAAAAACAGTACTCTCAGATTATATGGCTGAGAAGCAAGGTCAGAATGGTGTCAGGAAAAAGATACCAGCTCCGCCTCAGGGCATCCCAGGATTATAAATTGGTGGAGGCATGGGAACTGGGGGTTTACTGAGGTAAATACTGTTTAAATATCCCTGGAGGTGTTCGAGGCCAGGTTGGTTGGGGCTTTGATCCAGTGGGAGGTGTCCCTGCCCACGGCAAGGGGGTTGGAACTGGGTGATCTTAAAGGTCTCTTCCGACCCAAACCATTTTATGATGGTGTGAATCTTTGGGGTTTGCAACAGGTTCTTTGGAAGAGACTGAATAAGCAAAACACAGTATCAAGGCGTCTGAAATCTGGCCAGCAGTTTGCCTGAGGTTTTCAGTATTCACAGGTGGGATCTGAAGAACGAGGAGTGGATTTTTACACTTACCAGTAAATCTAGAATCAACCTTGTAGGTTGTTTCAAAACTTTGTTTCTTTTTGAGTGGCACTTTTTGCTGAAGTTTTGATTTAGCAAATTAAACTCTCTACAAGACTACTTTAGAGGAGGGTTTTTCTCTGCGAAACACCCATTCCCATGCACTTAACGACCCCCTTGGGAGATGTGAGACTGCAGCAAAGACAAACTATAGCAGATACCCTTCATTAAAACAAAAGGAGAGGTACAACCTCAAATTTCTAACGTGTGAACAGGACAACTGTCTCACCCACCACCTTTTGATGGCAACAACAGGAGCTCTTTCGTGGATTTCCACAGTCTGTGCCCAACCCCAAGTACATACGTAGGTGCGATGTAGAAATTTGCTCTGACTCAGAGCACTGGCAGCCAAACTTGATGAGAATACAAGTCTCCAAAACTCTGAAGTCCTGTTTTTAGACTCCATCCTTCTGGAAGCTGAGAATTAATTACCAGAAGGGGGTTGGGGGCTCTCGCTC
The DNA here is from genome assembly GCA_033558235.1 of Neomorphus geoffroyi. Taxonomy (NCBI): domain Eukaryota; kingdom Metazoa; phylum Chordata; class Aves; order Cuculiformes; family Neomorphidae; genus Neomorphus; species Neomorphus geoffroyi. Next base: position 35,274,241 of record JAUMJM010000016.1, read on the forward strand.
TCCTCTGCTTTCTGGCTTTGCTGGTGAAAGTGCCTACTGCTCTCCTGTTCTTGCTCCCCTTCCCTGATTTCCATGGTTCAGATGTTTGGAGACACTTTGTAGAATTCTGCAAACTTCTTCCAGCTGTGCCAAAGCAAACTTGAACTCGAAGCCTTCTGAGGCTTTCCCATCACTGCTGACACTCTCCTGGTTATCTGCCTGCTATGAAGTTTTTGCTGGGGTTTTCTGACCATTTTTGCACATTCACTGTGTTATAGCTTAATGAGTTATAGATGCCAAGCAGGGGAAAAAGACACCCTACATTGTTTTCCCTTGGTTGATTGCATTACAGAACTTTTTAAATAGAAAAGAGACAGAAAAACAGAGAGGGGATGAAAGGGCAGAAAGAGAGAAGCAGTGTGCACGTATGTATTTGAGAGAGCAGGGGGACTGTACATGAAGATGAACGTAGTTAAAAGTAGTACTGTCTCTTTAAAAATAAAATTAAAAAATACCCTCAGTGTTTTCTTTAGTCTTTTTCATTCTTTGGCAGTGTCCCAAAGATTTCACTGTCCTTGTCTCCAGCATCTGGAAACCATCAGGGTAAACAATAGAGTGCTAGGAACTGGAACCCCTGCCTCAGCTCCCGTGGGACCTCGCTCTGGAGAACATGAGAACACAAACCATTGGACACCATGTGGTCAATTACTTCAAACTAACAAATCTGTGTGCCTTCCTATTTTCTGTTTTCCTTGGCACCACATGACCCTTTCACAATGGAACCCAGCTGTTGAAAAACCCAGACATGTTCTTTTTTAACCTCTTACTTACTTCTGTGCCTGCTTTCCTTAGCAGGCTTGGGGCTGGCGTGTGCCCTAGGTAAGTGTCCTGCTTATTAAAACGCTGGCTGGCTGCACTGTTTGCCTGCATTAGTCAGCAAAGAGGCTCGAGAGTATTAACTTAACAGGATCATACTGCAGTGAGGACTCCGCAGGTGGTCCTGTGTTTTCTGGGTTTCCTGACGTTGCGTGCCAGCGCTTCGAGCAGATACACCAGGACGCTTTTATAGCCCGCCTGCTTTGTGCAATCGATAATCGCATGTGCAGTTGTGACCTACTTTTTACAGTTGGTTCCCAGTGCAGGTGCTACATTGGCAATTGCAAAGAGCGGAAGTCATCTCAAAACTGAAGGCTGTTGGGGAGGGGGGCTGCCTCGTCCAGTGCTGTGAAATGCGCTGTGCTCTGGGTTAACCGTGCTGGCTCCAGGACTGAAGCTGGTGGTCACAGGGGGCTGAAAGGTCCTTGGTCTTTCAAGGCTTCTGTTTCGAAACATGATCTTTGAACTGTGTGAAACAGGTGAGTGTTACTGACCACACAAGCCAAGGCTTCTGTACTCCATTTAGCTGCATCAGCTTACGCAGTGTGTTTTACTCGCTTTAACTTCCGCCAAAGAGTGGGGATGCTGAACAGAATGGAATCGTGCAAGTGATTTAGGGCTTTGAGTCACCTTTAAAGTTGCTGAATGTTCCAGTGCACCCAGAGATGTGGTGTGATGTGTGGTTTGGCCCTCAATTTCATCAGCTTTGACCTCAAGTTGATTGCTTATCGGCTGAGCAAAGGCAGTCGATTTGTAAAGGTCAGGGTGTTGGCACTACGTATGGTCAGGAGTTGTTCATGGCAACTAGATTCCCAGGGCTAGCTATTTTCATCCAATCTGGATCCCAGTGTGAAAGGGTTACCACACTGAACTGGCCCAACCTGTCTCCACAGGTCGGTTGACCAGGCTGGTCTTGCCTCTGACTCCCGCAGAGTCTTCCTAGAGTTTAGCCATTCACCCTGGCAAATTGCATTGAGCACTAAGCACGTTTTATTCACTCCCAGGGGGCTATATAGAACTAGAACATTTTATTTCTATTAAGATGACAGAAGCTTGTAGAAATTTAGGACCCTGCCAATTTATTTCCATTTCCAGTGAGTAGTGGAGATGATTTTTTTTTTCTTTCTTTCACCCTCTATGGATTTGTACATAAAACCTTTTCACTGTAATGGCCTCACATTAAAATGCAACACAACTAATGCAAACAAAATAAAAAAAAATTACACATATCTGCTGTGAGCTGCGGACATCGACCATAACCCCCAAAGCTGACAAGTTTAAACTTAAAAGGCAAATAAAACAGGAGACTTCTTGGGTAAGGCTGAATGAGCAGCAGTGCTTTAAAACTTTACCTGCAAGCTTGTCGAGGGTGTGCTGCTGAGCCTTAGTCTAATGAGATGGATGCCGGGAATTGGCAGAATCTTCTTCCTCCCCTTTCAGAGAAGAGCAATGTGTATTTTGCATGCAATTTTATAGTTCTATTTCTTTTAAGAGAGTGTAAGATGAATCATTAAATGGGTTTGCTGAAGGAACTCCTCCTGCAGGATCTAGTCATTAAGCCATTTTGTGGCCAGCAGTATAAATATATATTTTTATAAATCCTAGATCCAGCCTGTAGCTCAGCAGTAACACCAGGGAAGCTTTTTCCTCTCTTCTGCCAGAAGTTTTTGATCCCAGATGTCTGCAGAATTGATTACCATGATACTGAAAGAGCGGAAGGAGTTTGGGGGAAGGGTAGGGTTAAGGCAACGCAGTAGCGACTTAAACAGCACGGTGCATACTCAATCTTTTAATATTTATGAAAGGATTGGTTAATTGTGTGGCATAAGTTCAAATCAGTCTGCTGCTTCCTACGTGAACATCTTGGACAGCTTCTTGTCTGGCTGACAGCTATCCACAAAAGTATAGATGAAACACAATTCTTTGAAGGAATGCTCTGCCTGTGGCAAGAAATACATGCCTTAAAAGAGTTAAGGAAGTCTGCTTTGGCTAACGAAGCAGCCCCAGCACAGCTTGGATGCAAGCCAGGATACAAATGAAACCACTGCAATGGCACTGATGGATGACCTCGTTCTGGCAATGAAGAGAGAACACATCCATTCTCTTCATGCTGCACCTCTTCAGCATTTGACACCACTGGCCACGAGATCCAGCTGTTACACCAAGAAGAGGTGGCAGACAACCAGAGTGATGTGTTAAGATGGCTTCAGTCTTTTTCAACACAAGCAGCACTTCCAATAGTTGTCCCCTTTCCTTGGCTTGGTTTTGGTGCATCCCACAATGATCAGTTTTCCCTCTGGGCTCTTGCAGTGTCTGTGTGGTTTCATTTATCAGATAGGAGGGTTGCATTTAATGCCACAATACGGATATATGTGATGCATGTAGCAAGCTGGTTTTCACTGCCTGCAACCATATTACTGCTACATATCGAGCCCGTGTTCAGTGGGGTAAATTGAATTCATGGATGAAATCCAGCTGCTTGAAGCTGAATAAGAACAAGAGCCAACACTTGCAGCCAGGGGAGACAGCTTTTGGAAATGTTTTAGGACTGGTGCAACCTCAAGATTGGTCAAACTTAGTCTCTTTTAGGACTATTACTCCTCAAGACTAACTTGTCATAATTCTCAAGTGAAGTTTTGCTTTTCATCTCCAAATATTGCAGTTTAGCCCCATCTTTGCAGGAACCGATCTAGCCTGCCTGACTCTCATCTTCCTCACTTCTCTGCTGAAGCGCGATACTGTGTACTGGCATATGATGCCTCTACCTCTTGGGAAGCAAAGGGTATTCAAGAATAGCACAACATGTGTCCCTAGCAAAGCAAGAGTCAACTCCTCTTCTACAGCTTCCCACAAAACAGAGCTTACAGGCTGGGTCACGTGCCCAGATCCTACAGACAGTTTCACTGAGTTCATGGGATATTCTAAACATTTTGATTAGGTGGTCCGTAAAATCCTCATCTTTGAGTTGTTTGATGAACTGGGTCATATTACCTAAGGGTACCTACAGTTCCGCTATCAGGACAACCAACAATTTTACTCGCACTTGTCCCTGAGGGCAGCAACTTTTTTAACAAAGGGAGTCTAAATTTCAGGAATAAGGGCGCTCAGGAATTGAGGATTATCACAAGCTTCCCCAAGTACAAGGTGTGCACGTTTTGAGCTTGTCTTCAAGTAAATATGTATTAAAGAATGTATTTTTACAATATATTTTAAAATTACAAGTCCTGTATAGAACAAGATTTCCATTGCAATGAAGAAGGGTGGGAGAGATTACTGAATGGTGTAAAGACAAAAAATATGGTGTAGAAGTGCTTTGGTCTTAATGCTGATTATCCTGAGCTAACACAAAATCTTAGAATAGTTAAGGTTCAAAAAGACCTCTAAGATCATCAACTGCAACCATCAACACAATACCAACAATCCTACTAAACCATGTCCCGAAGTGCCACGTCTACACACTTTACGAAGCCCTCCAGGAATGGAGACTCCCTCACTGCCCTGGGCAGCCTCTGCCAGGGCTTCACCACTCTTCCAGTAAAGAAATTTTTTCATAACATCCAATCTGATCCTCCCCTGGCACAACTTGTGGTCAGTATCTAGAATATTTGCTCCCATCTTTCTGTGCACCTAAAGGATGCGTATCCTGCTGGTTTTGAATCAGCTCAGCATGCAGAACACTTCAGCTCCTATGGTTTCGTTACATATATTAGTAATGTTTACTATACATTAGTCTTTGTCTTTGTCTGCAGTTGCTCCCTGTTTGAGAGAACTTCTTTTTTTTCATCAGTCAGGAGCAATGGGCTTTTTTTCCTGATTAGATCTGGGGAAGTGATTGCAATTCTGATATCGTAAGAGAGGCAAAAAGACAAATTTCAAGTTCCCAGCAAGTTGTTAGTATTATAAACAAACCCATCACCTATGCTTATTTTTTATTTGGAATTTAGAAGAACGCAAAGCCAATGTTCAATATTTTCCCACCTACGAAGGTTTCTACACTCAGCTGGGCTCTCCTCCTCAATTTTGAATCAAACTGGTAAATCATTAATTGAAAACAGCTTACTGATGCAATTTTATGTTTAAAAATAATTTGCAAATTGTCTGCAGTTGGATTTCTGTGACTTTTTTTCGTTAATTGCTACAGTTTGTGTGTCTGTTTCTACAATATATTTTAATAAATAGGTCTGTGCGCTGCGTTTCCTGCAACTACTTAGAGGCCTACGTATCACCACTTCTGATAGATCACACAGACTGTAAAGTTATACTTGTGCCCCATGGGGCAGAGTTATTACTAACCAGGGCCTCACAGCGAGAAGTCTGTTTGTCATAATGTGACTAAAAAGAGCAAGCAAGGTGGAGGACAGTGCTGTGGGGGGGGAAGAGGTGGAACTGGAAAGAAAGCTTCATTTGTGGATGACAGTGCTGCCTTTCTGCTCAGAAGAATGACTTAGAGGAGATTTTGCACGTCATTTTTTTTACCTCGACTGTTTTGAAGTTTTTAAACATTAAGAACGCTGATCCTGAAAAGAGATGGAAGGGGGAAAAGAGTAAGGAAGAGCATGAAAGTCAGAGCAGGAAAGGAGAAACTCATTCCAGTTCCTTCTTGAAGAGAAAAAGAAGAAATATGTGTCAAGTGTGTCACTGTTAATCTCTTCTGATGGTTGGGGGCAGTGCTTTGGTTGTACAGGATGCTACAGCTGCCAGCCTGGCCTGTGGGCAGCACACACGAGTTGCCAGGATGCGTAGAGGGAAAGGTGCAAGAAATCATTTTAGAGATTGCCCATCACTTGGCTTCTTTGTAAGGACATGGTTCTGCACCCGAAATCAGGATATAAATAGTAAAGGCCACCTCCTCCTTCTTGTTATCTGCACATGCAGTAGCAGGGTAATCCAGGGTGTCTTCACTTCTCTAACGAATCCACAGTTAAGTGCCTTCTTCCTAAACCATCACTTGGGACGTGGGTTTAAACAGTATGAACCGAAGTCTTATGTCCTCAACATGAAGCAAATAAGTAACTGAAAATGCCTTCCCACCCTGTCTGTCCTGTGTTTGCCACTGGATACATCACAGTGGAGTAGATATTTTTTTTTTCTGCTCAGGAACATAGAAAGAACGAGTAAGGAAAGCTCTTCAGAGTGCACTGACAGGAGAGACAAGTTAAGGACCATAAACATAATCTGTAGCGAAGTCAATAGCAAGAGTGGATTAAAATAGAGGCATGACAATGTGTTACGAAGGAGAGAATATTTTCTGTAAGTAAGGGTAGGCAGGGAAATACCAAAGAACTTACAGAAACCTTTTAATAAAAACTTTTGTCTCCAATTAAGTCAGGACTGTCCGTCAATTAGTTTATATCTGACACCCTGCGGTTCGTACCGGTTAAGTATCACATTATCACAGTATTACAAGGTTGGAAAAGACCTTTGAGATCATCGAGTCCAGCCTATGACCCAACACCAACTCATCATCTAAACCCTGGCACTAAGTGCCTCATCCAGTCATCAGTCCAATAGAGTGATCTATTATGACTAAATTCATCAAACCAGAGATGTTTTAAACAACAAAAAGAGAGGGGTTTGATGGTAGAAGACTGTAACTGCACAAGGACTACCAGTTCTCTCATGAAACAGATGTTTCATTGCTTTGTGTAGAGGGAACAGAGATCAGCTGATTACCTCACAGGTCAGCCTGAAAAGAGTGAGCGTGTTGCTCACAGTCTGTGACAATGAGAGGTGTTTTAGGCACGCACAGTTTGACTTGGGAGAGGGGCAGCAGTGAATGACCAGCCTGGAGAGGTGCTTTGCCAGAAGGTTGTGACAACGTATATTTTTGAAGGAACTGTGAATCAAGGAAGTGTTCCAAAAAAGAAGATATGCACAACAAATTCCAGGGCAGGAGAACAGCTGCAAAAATCTTTTCTGCCGTTGTTTGATCTCTGACTTTAAACTGAACTGCTTTGTTTCACAGTGCCTGTGAACAACTGGAACGCTCCTAATGCCACTATTCATAGCTCCAACTTTTCCACACATAGGTATCTGCAACCATTTTGCTGTGTAGGTGGAGCTGCATTTAACGAGGCTTTGCTAACCAAGTAGGAGAGGTATTTAGAATTATTAGTTCAGTTTTTACAGTTGTGACCTCTGCAGAATGCACAGCTTGCTGTCTCTGGACAGCAACACCGTTCGGCAGGGAGGGTGCAGAAGGGTTCATCAGGGCTGGAAGTCATCAAAACTCTAAGCTTAATGTAGCACGGAGGACAAAGGATTAGGAGAGTTGATGCATTTTATGTCTGTCACTGCAGTTATCTTGCATGTATCTGCCTGGGCTGCAGGGTCTGTCACATCGCTGGATAAACACCCATCATGCAGGAGGGAGCAGACCCTCCTGCCTTGGTGCTTTCATCCTGCAGCTGCACCAGGCGAGCACACGGCAGGAGGCACTGTGCTTGTGATGCAGATGTGTGCAGCTTCTGCTCAGGTGGCTGGGGTGGGTCGTGGCAGACCTCAAGTGCCCTCATAAAAGCTGGGTGATCTGTCCCGGCTAACGCGTACACAACTTTGCAGCTCTTTGCACAGGATGCTTTGGAAAACCTTCTGCTTGTGGTCAAGGATACAATCAACACTGTAAAAGGGGATCTGTACTGCAAATTTAAGGCACCTTTCTTACAGCAAAATCAGTTTTGTAAACTTGCAGAAGGAATTGCTTTTAACCACGACTTAGCAACAATCTCTGAAGAGTGTGGGGCCAGTTTAGGATTTGCATTCTCCTCTCTTAGCCCAAAGTGGGTTATAGTACAGGGATTTAACCATAAGGGAAAAAAGCAATGTCTCTTCTGCTAACCAGGGTTATGGATTAACAAAGAACAGAAATAACATTGCAGTGAAGCTCCTGCCTGGCAGTGGCAACTTCTCAAACTACAGTTTTAAAACTTCTCCCTAGAAAAGCACGGAATGGCCTAGATTAGAGCCTGCAGTGCCTGTGCTGTGCCCAGCAACAGCTGCCCGTTCCTGGCTGGGAACAGGACTGGCAGGGAACACGACAGTGCAGGGCTTCCAGCAGCTGGGAGCAGGTTACTCCTGCGTTTGCACTGATGAAGAGGAAGGACAAAAGGAAAGAGCTGGACTTTGCCAGTACAAGGGCACAGAAATAAAGGATGGAGACTTTTGCTTCTGTCCAGGATATAGAGACCAACTATTCACAAAGAGAAGCCTTAGACCCCAGAGTTTTGCACTCATTTGAATGAGGCAATTATCTTCAGGCCGTTAGAGGTTGATATCCCCATGAGCAAAGGATATATTCACTCCCTTAAATGGAGAGAGCCGAACAGCCCTGTACACTGAAGACAAGATAGAGTTTGCAGAAGGAATTGAGTACCCAAGGTGCACTGACTTCCTACGGCTGCCATGAAATTCCTAGACTAATGAGGTTCTACCACCGTAAGGTAGCCAACAGGAGGAAGGGGCCTGTGAAGGTTTTGAGCAGTGTGGAGATGAACGTCCCCTTGCAGCATCTGCACTGCTTGCACATTTGCTGTCCAGAATTCAATTACTTAAGGTACGTAAACATGTTTCTGAAAACAAACAAGCCCAGATCCTAGCTGAACCAGAGTTAAATGACAGTTGTTCAGGTGGCACTGTCTAAACCAAGGCCCTAAATCCCAGTACATTCTGGTACCTGACTACAAGAAGCAGCAAACCGAACGCTGTTTTCTCCCGTACAATATGCAATGTGTTATTCGTCCTTTGTTTCTTTGGTCCTTTTTTAGTAGCAGCTGCAGTGTGCAGTACTGGATTTTGAATACTCTACAACCTTTGGTTGCAGCCCAAATAGAATCATAGAATCATTAAGACTAGAGGAGACCTCTAAGATCATCAAGTCCAACCATCAGACAAACACCACCATGCCTGCTGAAACATGCCACAAAATAGACAAAATGTACAGTTGTTGGAGACGATGGGAAATTTGGTCTGTTAAATGGAAATCAAAATGTTTGTGTGTTACAACTGAAGAGAAACAGAGCTGCCCAAAATGCTGTCTAGTGCAGGCATGACTTTGGTGCCCCTGTCTCACTCAGCAGAACCAATGCGAGCGATACAATTGCTTCTTTCAGCCTCACCTGCATGTGCATCCTTCTTGACAATAAGCTGCTTCTCTTCCAGAAAACAGAAGAGTAAATGAGGTGAAACAACCAATGGTGAGCACTTATTAGGAGTTAATTGAGTTCTCTACTCTCACAATTCCTTCTCCTGATCTGAGTTGGCTATGCCAGCCTTTAGGAAGCGGTCACCTGAGGCATCATCCGACCATCTCAAGAGTCTTCTCTGTTAATTCACATCAGCTCTCAAAATTTAGTATGGAGCTGTTTAACTACAGTTTCACTGATATTCCATCAAGCAATACCATTAAATCAAATTGAACTGGAACATATGTCATTTTAGGGAAAATTCCCTACATTTGCCAAGTGAATTGTATACCTCACACTAAAGGAACATGACATACTCTTCTTTCATTTCGATTTATGCATGTAAGTTAAGTGCCTTATGAATACATCTTATCTTTCTGTATCCTTTTCTTATTGCTGCTATTATTAATCTTGCATTTAGAGTAATTATGTATTACAATAGAATTATTTCAGCTTCTCAAAACTGATTCAGATCCCACTGTCATTAGCTCAGCCTTGCATTTGATAGCTATCAGAAAGAGCTTCTCTTCCTGAAGGCCATATGTACTCATCATACCCCAGTACTTTTAAAAGAAGTATTTATTACTGTGAAGAGTTCATAAAATACAAAGCACAGGCGGATGCTGCTCTCCACCCCAAAGGTGGCTGTATTTCCATACCAGCAGACATGCTCCGTAACTCGGGAAGTGCTCTGGAACGGGAGCAAGTGGACAATAGGCCAATCTATGTTATTCATGGCCCCCAAAATTAATTTACCTTTATACTAAAACACAGCAACCTCTGCAGTGAGGTATGATAATGCTTTAGCACAGCCTCGTTAGAGGACGATTTAAAATAGAAAGATAAGATTGTCTGAAACAACTAAGCCTTCTCAGATCTCCATCACAGGAGTCTTTGTAACACAAACACGACATGGTTAACCACCTCTGCGCATCGCTTCACGTAGAGGGATTTCTAAGTGAGTTCAGTGCTTGAGCTCAGCTAGTAGGTAACGCGACATTCAGAAAAACACTGGATCTGTTTTCAACTAAGTGGAACATTCTTGGTTACGGGGTGTTATCCTGAGCCATCTGCTTTAATTCAACGGCAAGGGCAAGAGAAGTCAGTGCTGTTTGTGAAGAGGAGTCTGCTCACTTATTGAGCAAACTGTCTATAGGTTGTTGCTGAAGTGCTTGTCTCCAGTGGGAATGTCTGCAGTCCCTCAGCATCTTGCAGGGCTTACTCAGAATGTCCGAGGAAGAGCAGGCTTCCCCTGCTGCACCTTGCTTCCTCTCATTGATGCCCTTGGTAGAGCTCAAGCTGTCCCTCGCTGCTGGTCAGGGCTTTGTATTGCTAAGTGTTAAACAGGAGATAAAAGTTTCTGATATTGGAATAATTTCATCTACGTGTAAAGTAAGCATGAAGATAAATCCATTTTTTATAGATTTAATTTTGCCAGGCAAGAGCAAACACAGCTGAGCAGTAGAGCTCTACAATTATTAAAGATGGGGCTGCCCCAGAAGAAAGTCCATTTGTTGCCAATCAGCTGTCCTAAAAAATAAACCTAAATTTTCCCTGCAACCCCAGCTGAAGACATGGTCAGTGCAAGACAGCCCTCTGTCTCCAGTCCTATCAGACCTGTAGACAATCAGCACTTCCAGTGCAGTTCAAAGTTTGACAGAAGAACATTTTCTGTCCCCTCAAAAGGTTTTTCCCGAGGCCCTCCGCCTGTCTCCTGCTGAATGAATGCTCTCTTTGTTCCCACCAAGTTGACAAATGCCAGCGTTACAGAATAAGGATGACATTTCTACTGTGGTATTAAGGCTCAGAAAGGGGATTATTCTGGCTGGGAGGCATCGCACAAGGGAGATTGCTCGATGCCGTTGTTTGCGCCACGACAAGGAGGCCCTTGAAGGACGCAGCCAAGACCAAACACAAGACCTGTGTGTGTGGAGACGTGCGCGCGCACACTCGAGGCAGCGTCCCCAGCCAAGTGCCTGGCCCCATGGCACACCTGTGGCAGCTTCCTCACGAGCCCTACTCATTATGCCCAAGCACACAAAGAGGCAGCTGCGCCGGGGATGAGGAGCCCGCCGTGCTGGCTCGGCCGGGGACACCGGAAACAGGGACCGGCCTCCTCTTTTGTCGCCTTTTAAAAATCGAGGGTTTGTGTTGAGCCTGCCGAGGATAATGAGCTTCTCACCAGGCACACACTGAACTGCACATCCCCCTGAAACACAGAGCGAATAAAGTTAACTGGTCCTTAGAAAGAGTGAAAAAAATACATCAAGGGGCTAGAAGACATTGACTGCTGTGCCAGCCTCTGCACAGGAGTCTGAATCCAGGGCTTGCCAAAACAGCCCAGCCTTGACAGTACTCCTTGATTTGGGAAAATAACACCTGTAGACTCAGAGACCTAATAATAAGACAGGTGTTCAGTTTGGGGCCCCTCAGTACAAGAAGGACATCAAATTGCTGGAGCGCATCCAGAGGAGAGTGACGAAGCTGGTGAAGGGTCTGGAGAACAAGTATTATGAGAATGGGCTGAGGGAACTGGGATTGTTTAGCCTGGAAAAGAGAAGGCTGCGGGGAGACCTTACCGCTCTCTACAGCTCCGTGAAAGGAGGTTGTAGCAAGATAGATAGTGGTCTCTTCTCCCAAGAAGGAAGTGCTAGGACAAGAGGAAATGGCCTCTAGGTGCACCAGGGGAAGTTTAGCTTGGATATTAGAAACAATTTATTTACCAAAAAAAGCAGTGAAGCATTGGAAGAGGCTGCCCAGGGAAGTGGTGGAATCACCATCCCTGAAGGTGTTCATAAACTGTGTAGCTGTGACACTTCAGCACATGGTTTAGTAGGCATGGTGAGATTGGGCTGATAGTTGGACTCGACCTTGAAGGTCTTTCCCAGTCTCAATGATGCTGTGATTCTGTAGGTGGGATGCACTTGTTTCTGTTCATCTTGTATTTTATCATTCATACTCATTTTATTTTTTTTTTTTAAATCAGCAGCACTGCTGAAATACTCCCATGCAACACAGAGGATTACCTTAAGATGAAAAACAAATCAAGGGCTCCTGATAAGGTCCTCACAGTGATTTGGGGTTTTCTTCCCCTCTAAGTTCAAGGCAAATTCACTCCTCCTGCATCTCTGCGACCAGGGCAGGCGTGGATCCTTCCTTCAACTAGCATCTCTCTACAGAAAGAGTATCAGGGTACAATAGGAAAGGGGAAACAGTAGCAAAAGGAATAAAGAACTACACACCTCCGTTCTCTACATCTTCATCCCACCTCCTCAATGGTCTTCTGCAGTAAACAATGGCAAGCATTTTATACCATATTCATTTAAAAAATGAACAGTTTCTTCGCCCTAAGCAAACAATAGAGACAGTATCTGATACAGACACTGCAGTGGCCGGTTGCCTTAGACTTTAGAAAAGTTGAAGATGGCATTGGTCACGAACATATCCCCGTGAAAGCTACTGAATACATCACAAAGCCTTGTCATACCTTCTCTGCCCTACAGCCCCTTGGTGGATCCTCTGCTCTCATGAGGTTGTTATTGGAACATGTATTCATCCTTTCTTTTTTTTGATAATGAGATTTTCACATTACTTGCCCATGGGTACTAAAACTGCCTGCTAGGACATAAGTGGAATCAGATATTCTCAGAGGACGATGTGGATAAGCTTGAAATAAAACTAGCACCTTAGGTAAAGAAACGCTTCTGATCATGTACAGAAGCTGAACACCCCAGCTGTCCTTCCCACGTGCTTTCTGGTGCAGCGTGTTCTTTATTAGCATTAGAGATCCCTGACTTGGTGGTGGGTTTTGGCGTTGGCTTGGGTTTTTTTCTGGAATAGATGTCTCCCTTTGGGGAGAAAGTTTATTCATGTTGTAGGGCCCGTTCATCTCCCAGTCTGTCTCCTGATGGTGCGTAGAATCAGTGCATGTCAAAGAATGCGGAACTACCGGTGGACCTCTAGCTACTCCCCTATTCTGGGTCAGTTGCTCCCAACAGATCTGGGGTACTACAGACACCACGAGCTCAGAACAGTCCCACGTGAGACTCCTATGGTGACTTCTCTGTACACAGGCAGGAAAGCGGTAACTTTTCAGGAAGTGAGATTTTAAGTATCCAAGATAAGGAAACGCTGTTTGCGATTGTCTGAAAATAAAATGCTTAAATATAGGAAATGCTGTCTGGGGCAACTGCACAAACACATTGTGAAGGTTGCAAACAGTCAAATAGTTTTGCTTTTTTAAAGAAGCAACAGGCAAAGAGGTAACAAAAAAACTGGAATAGAAATGTCATCTCCTTGCATAAAAGGAAATGGTGATTGCAACTCACTTGTGTAGACAGTTACCATTTGGTTTCTGATGATATTCTGGTCAAAACAGAGTTTCCATTCAAAACTCTTAACAGCAGTGATTATCTTAATCTCTAAGTTCCTGCTACACAGCTGTACAGAACAAGCCTAAAACATAGGTGCCGAAGAGACTTAATTTCTAACAGTACAGCCAGGCAGCTTGATGAGTCAGTTATGAGTTTCCTATTTCAACACATAAGAGACTTTATTTCTCTCAAAAGCCACAGTTATGCACCAAGACATACAACATCCATGGCCTGATTCAACCTATGACTTTACTATTTTCCAGAAAGTTTCGGATAACAGTCCTCTTCCTGGCTTATTTTGTGACAGATTAGAACAACACAATAATTAGTAGCCAAGAGATAGAGTCAGTTAACTAACTTTTTGGAAGAATCTGAAGCACTGAAAAGGCTATAAAATCTTATTCTGTATCTTTTCTGTGCCATCAGTCATCTCCTAGATGCCACTTCTCTCCTTTCAGTCTGGCCAGAACTCTGGTGTGAAAAGTCCTCTTCAGCCAACGCTTTGACTGTGTTGTGCTGTCACCCTTCAGATACCTACAAGCATTCTCATTCCCTTCGTACTGACTGCAGTCTTTCGTTTCTTACCTTCAATGCACCGCATGTTTCTGCATGTGGTCAAGATATTACAGAGGGAACCAGTTTGCCTCAGTTCCATTTCGTAAGAGTCTCAATAAAATGCTCAAAGTTCTTGTAACACTACAGACATCAGCCATGAACATCACAGAATGGTTAAAAAATTCTGGCAGCTGCTGCTGCTGTTTTGGTTGCATGACACAAGTGATTCTTCAGATGATTCAAGCTAGCTTGGCACATAGTGAAAAAAACAGTGAAGGAGCACAGTGGAAAATGCAAATGTAACTACAGGAATGGGATAGACTGGGAAGGGAGGGGAGGATGGAAGAGAGCAGAGGTGCAGATTCATACTGAATTATCACAAACTTCACACCAAAGGATGGCTGTCTTTGTGTCATCTAAAGTATAGGTGCATATGCCTACAAGTTTTCAGTGCAAACCAGTGGTTATGCTGAAAAGAGTGAGACTTTTCTCATGCACTTCAATTAAAATGTTAAAAACTTGGTCTTTCGTAATAGAGAAACTGAGCCTACAGTAGAATAAAACTCCAGCAATGGGGTCCTCATAGGCACCTTCATAGGGGTCCAAAGAAAGCGAGCGCTTTGAAGTGGCGTCAGGCACGTGAACCAAATCAGGTAGCTGAGATTTCAGGCGGACAGACTTAACACATAGCTATAGAGAGTGGAAAGGGCAGGTTTCTTAGACTTCCTTCTATGTGTCATGCTCTCGTGATCTGGCAGAATTATTTCTAGAGGAAAGAACAGTGAGACGAGAAAAAAAGTCTCTTTCACATTATTAAACACAACAAACATTTATGCACTTTAGATATCAGCAGCTGAAGTCATGTTTCATTTTGGGGCTATGCAGAGCATGTCTTTTTCCAGGCTCAGAAGGAATGCTGTAATTTAAAGCAGGCTGCCTGACTCAATTGCTGGTTTTGCATGTCATCCTGGAGACCGTGTGGTGGGGGAAAAAGGTGGAGGGACAGAGGCTGAGGTGGAGAAAGGGAGGGTGGTTGCTCATCTGGTCTTTATTTCCTTTCCCTGTTTCTTAATAGTTCAAGCAAAGGGCCCATTCCAGCTAGAAGCAATGACACTGTTCCTGTGGTATTTCATCTTGGAGGAGGAGGCCACAGCCTGCTCCGTGTACTGGGGTCCCGGAAGCCTCCACCACTGTGCTGCTGAGGGGTGGGGGAGGTCTTTGTGTTGGTTTTGTTACAGTGGGAAGATTTCTAAAGAGGGCCCACGCTTTATCTTTTGCAAGAAAAATTTCCTAGCTGAAAATCCTTGTAACTACTGTGTGTGTACTTGCCTTTCCTCCTGCCACGTGGGCTTTGTCTGTTTTTTTAATGCTGAATCAGGGGAGATGTCACAAGCAGTTAATGGAAAATGACATTTCTGACTACTTTAACCAACCAGGTTGTCGGGAAAAAAAGAATCCGTGAAAGAGAAAACATCTGTTAAGCAGAACCCCTTAAATATTGGCTCAAGAGGTGAGGTCAAGTTCACTGGTGACAGGCCTAGAGCAGTCCTTGTTCAAAACCTATTCTGAGACTCACGTGAGCCAAGATTTGTTCATACTGCTAACTTTTATAGTTAAAAACATTTAATTACACTCCCAAACCGTGCCCATACTCCAGATAAGAAACTGGAGCATGGAGAGATCATGTAACTTGTCCACAACCCCTCAGAGGCAGGCTGTAGTCAAGCCAGAAATGGAGCCCAGGCTTGCGGACGCCCAGTCCAGTGTCTTAACCACAAGAGCACATTGTTCTCGGCATGAATTGCTCTCTCCTGTTTGATTTTTCTCAGTATAGTTACACCTATTCTTACGAATTGTGCAGGACATGCTCTTGGCCAGGGCTTGAATCCTTAAGGATTTAGTGAGTAGTTGAAAGAGATCCTGTCCCTTTCAGAGCAGAAGGAAGGAAGAAGGCTGAGTTCTTCTAGAAACATCCTTTCCCTTGAAACTCGTCCTTATCTTCTTAACAATATTTCCTTTGCTTTCCAAGAGTTGTTTTGAAGAGATAAAACCTTTACAGGAGCAAAAGCATTTCTGATTCAGGCTAAAAGAAATCCATCATTATTATGATTCATACACATATGAGGGGAGCAAGAGGAGAATGTGTCAGTCCAGAGGGCACAACAAGCACCATAAAGTCAAGTAAGAGCAAAATAAGCCATTTCCTGAGTGGTAACACTGCTGTAGTCACTCGTCATATTGCATTGTGCAATGACATTGAATTCAAATACTCTTTGCTTTGCCTCCTGCGCCTCCCCACCCCACATATTCTCAGCCTACCAATGCAATACCTTCCCCTGCATCCTCCCTTGCCCACCCTGCAGAGAGCAGAGCACTCATCCTTTGACCACAGTAGGAGGCCAGGACAGAGAGTACTCAGGAAAGTGAGAAGGAACTTGATATGTTTCTTAAAAATTTCTTAATTAAGGCTATTTTAATATCTGTTGTATCAGGTTGACCTTGCTGTGGACTACAAATTGTTAGGGTAGAAGAAAAACAGATAATGCTTTGAGATGACGCAGTTTCATTTGGAAACTGGGCAAAGAAATTAATGTTACTTTAGATATACAAATGATGTCAAAGCTTCTAATTGAAATAAAATCATTATTTATTTTAATTGCCTCATTAATGTCATCCGAGTCCTGCAAACCAGTCTGCCTCAGAGGAAGAAGTACCTTCGCATAGGGCAGTTATCTCTCCTGACAACCCTGAAGATAAACAGACTTTGTTTCTACTGAATGAGCAAAAGTAACAGATTCCCAAGTTCAGGTTTCTTCTTAAGATCACGGTGGTGTTAAAGTCCCTCCCAAAATACTTTCAGCAACTGAGGTCCAGCAGATACATGGCATGGAGAAAAGCCACAGCAGGGCCAGATTTACAAAAGGATAAAGGCACCAAAAGGTGTGGAGTCCTACAGCGGGATTTTACAAAGCCACCACACCAGCAGAGGAAGCTATGTCCCATCATCACCTACAGTCTTCTTTGTATTTAATACAGACCCTTTCTCTACTCCCCTCTGTAAATTCACAAGCACTAATGTTTTGCACGTTGCCATGTCTGCAATTAAAGTTCCTATCACAAACAATTCAAATAGTAGAGACAACACTATTAATGTGCGTGTAGTTTGATACAAAAAAAGTCTCAGCTTCTCAGCTGAAGCATAAACCAGAAGGCAACGCAAGCTCTATGGTCGCTGCATAAATTGGAAAATTCCTTGATCCAAATCCTCTTTTGAAAATTTCCTTTGACCAAATAGTGGTACACGCAGTCTAGTCTGGAGAGTCTTCGCAGGCAGTTTCTTTACATGCAGAAATACAGTCCAGATCTTCTCTTTGGGTGGAGACTTTGCATAAGCACATCTCAGAACAACAACGAAGCAGAAGGCAGCATCCACATTTCTAATGGGGCTTCAAAAGCACCTGCCGCTCAGATTTGGAATAAAATGGCCTCCACTGACATCTGTCTGCATTCCTATCTGTTTTGCCTCTGGAAGGGTCCCATGACTTTTTAAAGGACAGAAGAACATCATCTTCAGACTTGTCAGCTCACCATCAGAGCAGTGCCCCCCTGTGCCACGTTAGCCCTGGGAGAAACCCGTATCCAAGGTGGACCAATTAAACAGGTCCAAAAATATGAGTCTTGACCTCAGCTTGGAAGAGGTAATGCCTGATTATAGCAAGGGTGTAACCCTCACTGCTCCAAAACTCCGATTCCAGCTACTGAAGAATATGCACACATATTTAATATAGTGTGCTACCAGAGGAGAAGGGGAGGAGGAGAGGAGGAGGGTATTGCCATTGTGTGTTTTCAAGCAGCGGATTAAGAGGGACAAAAGAGTCCACACATCAGGAAACTATTAAAATGAATACATTCCTAGTTTCTTCATAATTAATTCAGCATGGCCAATTTTGTATCAGAGAAAGGGAAAGAAAGATTTCAACCACTTCCTTTTATCTCAAGCTGTTTGGAAGAATATGATCTTGTAACACTGAAAAGAAGTGCCTCACTGCATCCCAGCAGGCGAGTGTAATTTTAACTCTTCCACATGTCTAATTTGATATGCAAATCCCTATTTTCTATAGGACCTACAATACTGAAATTTTACAGCAAAGACCCGAGTTCATTTAGGCACTACCTCACTTGCCAGCCTCACCCTCTTTTTTACTTCATATTGCAATAAATAACATACGGGAAACAATTTTCACCGCACAATCCCTGAAGAGAATTTTTTTCAGCACATTTGCTTCATTGTGAGAATTAACGTTTGGTTTGCATTTTGACAGTTATCTACACATGCATAAGGACCAGAGACCTATTCTTTCCCTGTTCTTGAAATTTTCAGTTCTGAGTTAGGCTGAGTTATGCAATCCTTTCAAAATAAGATTCATTAGGCAGCTATTTATATGCTCAAGTAATTCCATTGTTTTCAAAGTCCTAAGGGAACAAACATTCAAGCTGTGATTGGCCACAAGTGTATGTAGCCAGTTTGGGAGCTCTTTCAGTCATTCACCAAGCAAAGAATCATAGAATCATAGAGAATCATAGAATTATAGAATTGTTTGGGTAGGAGGGGCCTTTGAGATTGTCGAGTCCAACCATACCTGCCCACTACTAAACCATATCTCCAAGGACCTCATCTACTCCTCTTTTAAACACCTCCAGGGATGGGGGCTCAGCCACCTCGCTGATCAGCCTGTGCCAATGTCCAGTAACCCTTTAAGTGAAGACATTTTTCCTGCTGTTTAATCTGAACGTGCCCTGGTGCAACTTCAGGCCATGCACAGATAAAATAAGTGCTTGAGGTACAGTTAACCAAGAGAATTATTTGCAGCTTTTCTTAATAGAAGATCTGGGTAGGGTCAGTTGAGCTCTGTGGATCTGAATTTACCAAACACATCAAACACATAATCATTGCCTGTTGCCCTATATATAATACATGATATAGCTGAATATATATAAGTACTGTTTGAAATTCTAAACCCTGGAAAATTCATGTGAACATTCAGTCACAAAAAAAAAAATCTGAAGTTCGTTAGAATTGTGAATGCAAGGGCAGTTTCATCTTCTATTAAGACTCCACTAACGAGGTTCATCTCGAGAGAACATGCTGCTTTGCAATACACTATGTAGCTGAATTTTCTTCTGTGAAAAGGATTGACTGAAATTTTTGAGAGTGTTATTTGCTTGGTCTGTTATAATAGCACTAAGATGGTTCAGATGAAGTTCAGTGTTCCTTTATGCTACACAAGTTGCATCACCTTAAGTAGCCTGAAGCGATTATACAATGCCACAAGAACCCTAGAAACGCCAGAGAACAGCAAAATGACCTTTTCCACTGGAAATGAAGAGCTGAGATAGAGTCTGATTATGTGACCTGACCAAGATCAGACAGGAAATCTGTTTAGGCTATGTACTTAATCCAGGTGTTGGAAGCTCAACACCAGTCCAATCACGACATTACCCTTCTTCCCAAATACTTTTGTTACACTGGTTGCTTGTGTCAATCGAGTCTGGTTTTGTTAAGACAAAGGGCTATAAGAACAGAATACTATTATTTAATCAATATTCAGCCTGCATGGTACTGAGCTCTTACATGTGTTCTATCTCTGTATGAGCTGTGGAGTGATGACTGGGATTCACAAAGAAGGAAATCCACATTATCAACGTCTCAGAACATTTAGTATTCAGTAATTGACACATCAGGTAGTAATTAATATTTGGCAATTCTGCAAATATTATGCTGTAAACTGACTTAGCACAGAAATGAGTATTATATATATCGTTGGTGCAAAGATGGTTCTAATGATCACCTCAACTAGGCATTTTGTAGCAAAAGCAAAGACATTGTTCAAAAAGCATGGCTAGGATTCTGAAAAATCTGCAAAATCAGATTTTGATTTAAATGTTAGAATATTTGCCAAGCCAGCTTCTTGGATTTCTAGACTTTGATCAGCATGTCCATGACAACCATGCCTATTGCTTTAATCATCATCAGAAACCATATGTATGTTATTAGTAACAAATACTGGCAAATCTTACTTTTGTTTTACCATTGTGGAAATGAGATCAAAATCGCAGTTAATGTACCATATGTTGACAACAGTGATTTTTTCAAATCAACCAAGAGATACATACTCATATATTGAAATGACAATGATGAAATCGTCATCTTCTGCCATTTCAAGATTCACCAGGAAAAGTTTATTGACACGGCTTAATCAATATACTTTTAAATGTTTCCCAAAGAGTAAAACTTGGGGAATTACATTTTTGTAACAGCAGAAAAAGGCTATTTGTTCAAGCAAATTAAAAGTCTACTGTTATTTTGGATTGTGCACTACACAGACCTGCTCTGCTCCTGGAGTGTTGTGTTCTATTCTGAACGCCATCCTGTTAGAAGGACACTGGCTGCAGAACCAAGAAAGCAGAGGACTGTTTTTGTGCTCAGTGGAGGTACTTGTATGGAGATGAAATAAAGGAAAGGAAAAACGTGTGTATGAGCAAGCTTCTGTGTAACTTGGCTATGAAATTATTGTCCACATAAGGTGACAGAACATGCTGCGAGCAGCAACACAGTATATAGTGACCCCTGGAGCAGAGACACAGAGCAGTCTTACCCCGTTCTAATTTTACAAAACCTTAGTCTGGAATATCCTATACGTCTAGAAACTCCATAATATCTATTGCTCAATAAATCAAATAGAAGGTTGTATTTTAACAGTAATGCTGTAAACAAGAGTCTGCTGCCTGACAGTTATTCCCTTCTTCATTTAACTGACCCATATCAAGAGTTCTCATCGTATCAAGAACACACAAATTATAGCAGAGACAAGAAGGCTGAAACAAAGCATTCATTTGGTTTCTGTATCCCCTAGATGCTCTTCCTGTATTGCATATACCAATTAAATATGTAGCAAGAGTTCATTTAAATATCTTGGCAGTCTCCAGTGTCACACATCAGTAATACCATACATACAGTAAGGAAAAATAGACCAGCTATGTTAAAATTCGTCTCCTAACCATATAACCTCTGTATCTGTCTATGTATTCTGTCAATACTCAGATTTCAGAGAATCGTAGAATGGTTTGGGTCAGTAGGGACCTCAAAGCCCACCCAGTTCCACCCACTGTGTTATGGGCAGGGACACCTCTCACTGGATCAGGGGTCTCCAAGCCCCATCCAACCTGGCCTTGAACACCTCCAGTGGTGGGGCAGCCACCACTGCTCTGGACAAGGTGTATTTAATTGAATACAAAAGTTAGGAAAGATAAAGAAAAAAAGCTGACTAATCTAAAGATTCCCTTTTATGTGCTTTTTTGGCATTACTTTTGCTGAAGACTCCCATAGGCATGCAAATGCTTCCTCATTCTTTACCCAGCCTACATGGATGAGAAAGGTCAGAGGATTTCAGCATATTTCCCAACTCTCTACAACTTGCTGCAGAGTCAGAACTCGAGTGCCAGCACACCCAGCATGCCAAATCACTGCTAATACTTTCTTTTTCCATTTCTTTTTGAGTATGCTTCATCATCATGTGCAACATAAGAGTAGGGTTTTTAATGCCATCTCCTAGTTGTGTTGACTTACAATTGAGAGTGTCAGAGGGTTCACGTTTCAAAACACAACTCCTGCTCTCCCACTCCCTCAATCCACTTGGGAGCCAGTCAGTGCATCAAGCTGTTGCTTGCTATTATTGCGTTTCTGCTTTATTTGATGAAGCATCCTTATAAGCAGACCCTCCCAGAGCTCTTCAAGGAAAGGGACACATCAACCAATGTCACACTAATTTCATCTTTCCCCTGTGCTGTACATCTTTCAGCTGTGTAACAAAAACTCAGGGGAAGAGAAGGTGAAGGGCATTAAATAATTTGTTTCTCTGCTTTTCACTTTGAGGGAGCTCTCTGCCTGTTGTTCTTTATAACAAATCTAGCTTTAAGCAGGACATGTGGGGGATTTTGGTTTGGTTTGGTTTTGCTGACTCTGCAAACTGGTGCTTTGAGAGAATTGTCTGGGGAAAGCAAAGAGTCCTTTATTGTGTCCATCACTGCCAAGTGCTTTGGCACTTTCCTCCATGAGATGCACAATCTGATAGGTTGTGCGAGAGCTTGGCTAGCCAGTTACCAGAAGAAAAGCACAACTTAAACACTTCTAAAATCTTATTATGGTCAATTTGTTTTTTTGGCTGGAGAAAGGAGGAGGATGAAAAATAGAGGCAGCTGGGTGTCGGTGAAAGATGGAATATCGATGTAATTTCCATTGCTGTGCGACACAAAGAAATACTGGCTCTGTATGTGTGTTTGATCTAGCTGAGGCAAACCCGGGCACGGGCAAGGTAAACCTGCAATGATTTCATGTGTCACAGTCCTCTTCTGGAACATCAAGGTGATGCATCGCAGCCTGATGAATCGGAGGGCAGGAGCCTTTCAGTTGGCTAGGTGCTAGTGGAAAGAGGGCCCACGAGGGCTTTTGCAGTCTGTGCTGCTTCCTGAATTCAAGGGCAGAGGGGGTCCCCTTCAGCCTCAGTGCTAATGGAGTTGTTTAGCCTGAAGAAGAGGAGGCTCAGGGGAGACCTTATTGCTCTCTACAACTGCCTGAAAGGAGGTTGTAGTCAGGCAGGGGTTGGTCTCTTCTCTCAGGTGACCAGTGACAGAACGAGAGGACACGGTCTCAAGCTTCGCCAGGGGAGGTTTAGGCTTGACATTAGGAAGAAGTTTTTCACTGAGAGGGTGACTGGCCATTGGAATGCGCTGCCCGGGGAGGTGGTGGAGTCACCGTCCCTGGAGGTGTTTAAAGGAAGATTGGATGAGGCAATTAGTGCCATGGTGTAGTTGACAAGTAGGAGTAGGAGTAGGTGTTGGGTCATAGGTTGGACTCGATGCTCTCAAAGGTCTTTTCCAACCTTATGATACTGTGATACTGTAATCCCACCAGTCGAAGACCGGCTTTGTTTGTGCCCAAGGGGTTCTGGGCCACCACAACTGCCACGCCAGGGGTACCTAGGTGAAGGAAGGTTCTTCCTTCTACAAATCTGCTGCTGATTTTCAAAGTCAAAGCATCACAAAGAACCTGATATGTAGGCCTAGATCTGGACACTGAGACATACTTCAAGTAATTGCTAGTTTCTGGTCCTTCCCCAAAAATCTATTTAGTTTTGATCAACCCCAAAGGCCTGCTTGTCCTGGGTGTGTTAAATAATCTTTGAAATGTCTGAATGAACATACATGTATCTGTTGGAGAGCCAAAAAGTCACATAGCAGGAGAAAGGTGGTGATCGGGTTGCCCAGAGAAGCCGGGGCTGCCCCATCCCTGGAGGTGCTCAAGGCCAAGTTGGATGGGGCTGTGAGCCCCCCTAATCCAGTGGGAGGGGTCCCTGCCCATGGCAGGGGGTGGAACTGGATGGACTTTAAGGTCCCTTTCAACCCAAACCATTCCACGATTCTATGACTGCCAGAAACTTTGATTTTACAGAGTAAGACATTCGAATCAGCATTTGAAGCATAACATTGTCAGCTCCCAGACAAGAAGATATAGAAAGCGGGTCAAAGACTACCTAGGCCTGAGGGCAACAAGGCAATGTACATTAATGTGTAACAACAAAATGGTTTGCAACTGTGAACGGGTGCATAACTTTGCCAGGTTAATTTGGAGCTCTCTGCAGAAATTTTAAGAAAATATAATGTCCAGTGAAGAAATTGCAGGATCTAAGCACCAAACGAATTTTGCTATTAAACATCATTCAATTCGAGCTGGGGTGAGGAGGGAATACAAAGTTAACAGTTTAAACAAGGTAAATTCCACATTTTGTAAAATAAGAGTCTTTAGGTTAATACCAAAAGACAAAATGTGCCTTCTTGCTCTTTTTTGGCACTTAGTTAAAAGAAAAAAAAAATGCTTTGGTGAAAACAGTTCATGCCCTCCAGCTGAATGAGCACTGAGACACCTCTGTCGCAGAGCAACCAGGCGCTTGAGCACCCTGCCAGGCAGGGCTGGCTGCCTCTGTGCCAAGGAGCAGGCTGTTTCTTGGAAATGTTTATGCAATTCAACCGTGCTGCTGAAGCCCCAGACAAAAAAACCACCACACCACCCCCCAAAACAAAGAACAGGCAGCCTCAGACCTCTCGGGCCATTAGTGTATCTCACTGAGATTTTACCTTCACCAAATGCTGTCAGATTTCTGTTTTGTTTGGACCTGAAGGGTGGAGGGAGTTGGAGAGTTGCCTTTGGTGCTGTCAAAGCTTCCTAATGATCTTTCACACTAGAGAAAATGAACTTGTTTGTTTGAGAATCCAGATTCCCTGGAGGGCACGGTTTAGGAAGCTGAAGATATGGGCAGGAAAATAATATCTCTTAGGGCAAAGTATAAACATCCATAGAGCGGAATAGCAGAACACCTATAGAGAATGTTGGAACATTGTCATCAAACTAATTAAAGTCACTGACTGAGGAGGGAGCTGTGACAGCCAAGAAGTTAAAATAAAAATAAGTCAGAAGTTTAGTCTAGCAATAATAACAGGAAATTACTGCCGGAGTCAGGGCTCATTCGTTCTTTTCCTGGTTCTGCTTCTGATTTACTGAGAAAGCTGGAGAAGCCAGATTTTCAAGGTAGCTTCTCATTTGGAAAGCCTCCATTTCTCATGCCCAGCTGTACATGCAGAGGACCTTGCTGACTGGCATTCCTACGTACCCTCCCGTGTGCTGGTGAGGGCAGAGGATGTCAGGGCATTGGCATCTCTGAAGTCAGTTACCTGACCTGGAGACACCCAGTCAAGAGGTATCCAGGGGGCCATCTCCAGAAGTTTCCCCTGGCTGTGCACCGTGGCAAGCATGACAGATTGCTGTGGGAGGCTGAGGTTTAAATGCTCTTTATGGCTGGTAGAACATATTGCAGTGGGAGTGTTTATGTTGAAAAAGTGTTTGTAAACATTTACAAGGCTTCTCAGACACCCTCTGTCTCCAAAGTCAGCGTTATTACTTTTGGAAATTACACCTGACCTGCATATTTTCTGAAAGGATTGCTTCTTGCTGTGGGCAATGAAGCTGCATTTCTAGTTCTGACTGCAGGAGGAGGTTAAATAGAGCATCACTGAAACTGAGTAGCAGAAATAACTCATCTTCTGTTCTGAAGCTACAAATAAAGCAATCCATGACACCTCAGGAAGAAGAGAAACTTCTCTCAATCACGGGAGTTCCCTGTACACAGGGTTCCTATGCAGTTCCATGAGAATTTCTAAATTAAGAGACCGTGTGGCTCCTTCTTAAACTGACTTGAGTTGTGCTACAAATTCGTCAGAGACAGAGCCAAATTAAGTGTTCAGAATAAGGGTGTCTCCATAAATTGACATTTTCCTGCCCCACATTCAGTTACGATCTCTCATCCTTATCAAGAGACACCATGGATCAGAGGACTGTGCTCTGGGTGCCTGCCAGCACTCACTTAGTCATGGAAGTCCAAATGTTTGTCATTATACAAATGAACATTTCTTTCTTCTGTGCAATACTTCTTTAAATATGTGTGTCCTGCTGTCAGCTTCATCTTTGCTACGAGCCAGAATATTTGTAGTGCTTTGTCAGATTGAGTGTCATGAAGAAAATTGTTACAGAAGTTTGCCTGTCAGTAACGGAGTTGCTACTGCATCTGATCTTTTAAAGGACATTGCTGTGCTGAGGAATAACTGTGAAAAATAGAGAATGTTGTTTACTGAAAAAAAGAAAAGGCCTCAGAGTAGGTTTGGGTTCCTCCTGCTCCTCTTCCACCCACCAGCGCACAGGGTGGAGTGCACTCTGTTCCTTTCCCGCTTGATCCCACACGCAACCCTGGAGGTAACACGGCGTAAACCGTCTTCATCAGCCACGGGAGCTCAAGTCCCAGAGCTCCTGCCAGGATCATGTCTTCTGCCAACCACCTGCTTTTTCAGCCAGTGTTTTCACATGGAAAGCAATTTGGACCTACGTACTGAGGAATCGGACAAGCTCCCGAAACAATAACAAACCGTTTCCCAGCAATGGGTCATTTAATTTTTGTAACCTTCATGTGGGAATCTTAAAAAAAATGAAAGCAGCAGAGGCGTGACGTATAAATAAATGACAAATAATCCTTTGGTAGGTGATTGTACCGTTCTGCTGCCACTACACAGGCAAAGCATCTCCCTCTAGGCAACAATAAACAAAATATAGCAAATACATGGGCAGCATTTCAACACTCACTTGAGAGTCTGGGAACAAGGCTTCATCTGTACAGCTGTCTTTAGGAAAGCTGTATGCAATAGTCTCCACCTTAACTTGTTAGCATATTATGTGCCCTACTATACTTTTGCTAAGTACAACACACAGTTTAGTGAGTGTATCTATAAAATTAAAATTATATTTGCATAAAGTCATTGTCGAGTCTATTAGCTTGCCTAGAGAAAAAGGCTTTCTTTAGGGAACATTTAACATTTAGACCTCACAACAGCCCATTATAATTGGGAACCCCTTCCTATGTTCTTTGAAATTTTGAAATCAGCGATGCATTGTTTACCAACAGCAAAAAACAATTATCTGCTGAAGTTCATTCATGATTTCCACTCCAAAATATATCTTCTCTTCATGCTCAACCCTAGTTTGCACTCTTGTATAATAAAAGCACATATGAATTGCCAATGTTTCATCATTTAATGGCTGTTTTAAAAAGTTTTCTTAATGGTAGGTTCTACTGGGGAACATGCAAGGATCTAGTGAAGAAATACAGGCCTTCACCAGCAAGCTCCTTCTCAGGATGCTAAATACAATGCTAGCAAGAAGTACTCAACAGAGATGATCTTGAAATGGATATCAAAACTATTGACCATTGCAAAAAGCACACGGCTATATTTCTAAGTACTATGTTCAGAGTTACAAGTCTTTTGAATACTTCTCACAGAAGTAACTCTTGAAACTGTTAAAATTGAGCTTCAACATACGAACTCTTTATTAAGGGGATATTGCTTTCATATCTGCCTCCAGTATCTTCTGTCCAAAGTTTCTGAATTAAAAAAACCCTTACTTTTGTGCTACTGCCTCACCTCCATTTTTGGTCATTAATTGCTACTTCCCTTTGTTTTTCAGGCTCGTCCAAAAGGAGAAGGACTGACTCCGTACCAGGGCAAGAAACGCTGCTTCGGTGAATATAAGTGCCCCAAGTGCAAGAGAAAATGGATGAGTGGAAACTCCTGGGCTAACATGGGACAAGAATGTATCAAGTGCCACATTAATGTTTATCCTCACAAACAGGTAGGAAGTGCAGACCTGCTAGTGTACAAGCTTGGAATGGTGAACGCACTTGACTTTGTAAAGCACGGGTAAGACTTAAACAGGGCTTGATGCAGACTACAACACACCACAAAAAATTGTTCCCCAGATGAGCTGCTGTTCTCACTTCTGGAAATCTAGACTGGTGTCATCAGAATTGCAAAATTCGAATGTCCTATCTTTCAGTAAAAATGCCTCCAGAACTCTTTACTTGCCTTTGTTATAAAAACAGAGTGTGAGGCCTTATAAGCCGAGATGGAGAAAAAGGGTTCAGCAATAGCAATGCATCTCCTAGTTCTTCTGATTCTCTTCGTGTTTACACCATTTAATGTTTAATTCCACTTGTGTCAGTGGAGCTATTTCACATGTGTACTGTATTTTTCACCCGTTGAGGTAAGATTTTATTTGGTCAAGGGGCTATAGCTGAGGCTTTGAGCAGCCTGATTCAGCAGAAGGTGTCCCTGCCCAGGTCTCTTCCAACCCAAACCATTTTATGATTCCATGTCTGTTTATAAAGATTAGTGATAAAAAAGAACGATACCAAGATGACTCCTGCCTTCAGAATTCCTAGGTTAATGACAGCAGAGTGAGATAGCCTGGTTAAAGAGGTTTCTGTTTCTACAGTACCAAATGCCCAAGCAAAAAACTTTAAGAGGAAGCCTTCTGTTAAGCTGAAAGAGTCAAGTTTAAAAAGCAGCTCTGCTAGGAAAGTCGTATATGCCATCCTGTCAGTCACAGCTCACATGGTGCTCACAACCTTCCTTCCTGCTCCCTGCAGATTACAGTTGTATCTAGCCCTTGATGTAATTTCCTGCATTTCCAGCTCATGATGGGGAAACTGTCAGTTCTTGCTTTTATCCCACCAGAACTTGTCACAAGCAGTCAAGCAGTTCAGTAGTCTTTAGAGACAGACAGACCAACTGCACGAGCTCATACCCTGTGTTTCCCTGACAAACCAGGCTACAGACTGGCTGTCAAAGCTAAATTCTCATGCAGAAAGTCACTTTTGACAGCCCCATGAAAAAGAACTTTGGCCATCATGTAAAAATTTGAGGAGGATTTCACAATATTGCAGAAAATTCTTGTGGACAGAAAAGGTGAGAATTCTTTTGAGAGAGTTTGGGAGCTGTGATTTGCCTTGGGTGTAATTCATCCTAGCTGAATCTCAATAATAAACATAGCTCTGCATGGGTCACGTTACCTGCTGCCCACTCAGGTACTGCTCAAACCATAGACAGATCATTTGGATATACTTGCAATAGCTGCAAAGGAAATTCAATCAGGAGCCTTAGGTGTCTCATTAGTTTCCTAAGCGCTTGCAAAATTCCTACAAAAAACTCTTTCCATGGGCTCATAAGGAACACTTCATACGATTTTGAGAGATTTTGGAGAGGAAGGTATCAGGAAAAAATCTCCTGAAAGAGAGACTTTATTATGATGAGAATAAAGAGGAATATTGAAAATAATTGCAACGAGAAGGAAGAGGAAATACAAATAAGTTTATTAAGCTTTATCCCACTCAGGAATATCAAATCAACTATAGTTCCTCCTCTTGTACACATATGCATATTCATCTAATTCTAAGGGCAAGATTTGGCTTAGTCTGTATGGCAACATCGCATTCCAATACGCAGCCAAAATATTGAATTAGAATTGCTATTACCTTGAAGCAATATGAATTGAGTTAAAATGTAGTGTTTAAAGCTTGTGGCAGAAGCCTTAGTTTCAACTTGGCATGCTTTACTGTGAGATCATCAGGCTTTCTTTCTCTCATGGGAATTTTTCTACTTTACAACAAAATTGTCTCTGGATGAGCCAGTGAGTACCTGATTCTGTTGGCCAGAGATTGTGATCCATTCCCCTTTCTTTGGGCTAGTGCCACTCTGATTCCAAACCTGAAAACAAGATGTCATCTTTAGAAATTGCAATCTAATTTCCTTGACACAACTGTGACTGGAAACTGTATTACAAGTGAGAAGCAGCAAGGACCTCTTTTTTGTGGAAGCATTTCTGTGGAAGGGAAGCTAAGCGATTTTCTTTCACGAACTTACATGAGACATTCTCAAAGCTTCCGAGGTCTCTGGTTCCTTGCCTCCGCTTAGACAGCTTGCATAGACAACTGCACCAAAACCCAGGCTGAACAATTAAGTGATTTTTCACACGCATGGAAGTACAGTCTTGAGGGTGAAAAAAATCACAAGAATGCTGATCTATAACACAAATTTATAAATATTTACCTGGTTCTTCTAAATTCTTTCCATCTTTTATGCTGCTGTTCTAAGTGTCAGAAGGTATTAGTTGAGAGATATCCCATTCACACAGCGACAGGACAAGAGGACACAGTCTCAAGCTTCGCCAGGGGAGGTTTAGGATTGACATTAGGAAGAAGTTCTTTACTGAGAGGGTGATTGGCCATTGGAATGCGCTGCCCGGGGAGGTGGTGGAGTCACCGTCCCTGGTGGTGTTTAAGGAGAGGTTGGATGAGGCACTTAGTGCCATGGTGTAGTTGACAAGTAGGAGTAGGTGTAGGTGTTGGGCCATAGGTTGGACTCGATGATCTCAAAGGTCTTTTCCAACCTTATGATACTGTGATACTGTGATACCGTGACACTATACAAGAGGCATTATAGACTTCGGAATAAGTGGATTTTGTAGTAAAGAAGGTTTGCAAGTAGTCCCTTGGGCAGAGTTGCCCCTCATGGCAGAGCTAGAGGAGTCTATCTCCACAGCAGCACGAAAGTCAAAGACATACTGTGGAAGGGTTGCAGCCTATCGTGCTTCTGTAAGCTGTGCTTGCCTTGGAGTTGTGTACATGGTGTTTTCCAAGGGATTAACAGAGCAGGTTTCCGTAGCTGAAGCCCATCACCATTTCCACATCATTCCCTAAGGACACCGTAACTCAGGATGTGGAAGAGCTTTGCAGTTCTCATCTATCTCATCTATCCATGTGTTCCTGTCCCACCAGCAGGTATTGCAGCCATTTGAGATCTTCAAGAGTGCATTTTACCTGGGCTTCCAGATACAAATAACTTACAGCTGAAAGATTTTACATGCCATTTGTTGCCTCTGCCTCACCTCCATCAGCTCCTATTTCTCAGTGTTGCTATCATCATTCTTTCTATTCTCTTTCGCTCTTACTGAGGTGCCCTATGCCGCTTCTGATTAAACATACCAGTAATACCCAGACGGAAAAGAAACCAGCATCAGTTCGTGCACAGACACAACAGGAGGAGAGAGCCAGCTTAGGCTGCGTGAGGTCAGCGCTGCTTCTTGACAGAGCCTAGTGTTGTCTGACCCATGGGTGGTTTTTGTCCAAGCCTTCAGCTCCACACCAGACTGTCTGAACATTTCTCAGCGTTTATCTGTGTTATTCTGGAAAATATGCTCTCCCCAGTCACCGCTACTCTGACACTAATAACTAGATGTTGTAAAAACACAGTGAAAGATACTTAATGAAGAGTTAAATATGTCTAATTTGAGAGTTAAAGCACAAACCAAGCTTATTGTGCACGTAAGATTGCTCTAGCATTTTTTTAATTAGCACAGCTACAACACCTTAAAGTTTTCTGTATATATTTCCTATTGATTCTTTAGATTTCGATTACTTGTTTGGCACCTACCGTAGGGAAATCCTCATTTATGTTTGAGTTCCTCCTCACTTTTTTTCCCTCCTCTCAGTGCATAAATGGATGTCCTCAACTAATAATGTGCTCCTAATCACTATATGGGATCATATTATTGTCACTGTCAGACAGTTTTTCCAACTGAAACAATTAATTAAGAAAAGGTGCTGCCTCTCCCTAGAAACCATGTTTCTCTCACGCCATTTTAACTCCATTCACAAAATCAATATTGTTTTGTAGTCTGTTCTTTCACTGCAGAGTCACCACAACATGTGATATGATCACAGTACAAGGAATCCGTAAGTGGATTTTTTTAAAATTTAACAAAATCCAGATGAACTGGCAGGACAGAAGATGTACCTCCATTCAACCTCAGACACTATTTACATCTAATGAAATAAATTATTCCTACTTCACCATTTTGTCAATATTTCTTCTCCGCAATGAGCTGAAAATTAATTATCTCCTTTTCTTACTCCTTTCCCTTCCATTTGGTAAATGCATCATCACAGCCTAACAGATAAAAAGGGTTATCTTGAACATGTCTCTTCTCTCAAGTAACAAGTGATAGGACAAGAGGAAATGGTTTCAAGCTTCACCAGGGGAGATTTAGATTGGGTATTAGGAAAAACTTCTTTGCCGAAGAGCAGTGAAGCCCTGGCAGAGGCTGCCCGGGACAGTGGTGGAGTCTCCATCCCTGGAGATGTTCAAAAAGCATCTAGATGTGGCATTTCGGGTTGTGTTTTAGTAGGCACGGTGGTGTTGGGACTGGATGATCTTAGAGGTCTTTTCCAACCTTAAAGATTCTATGATTATTTTAAGAAATTAATGGTCATTTTATGAGCAGATGCAAATCACTGTTGGTTCCTCAACATCCACTAGACTTTTGTCAAGTTACAAGAGCCTCCCAGACTAAAAGTTATTAAACTGCAAACAACTCGGACCATGTCAGGTACCACATTTCCCTGCAGAGAGGATGTTATAAAAGCCTCCATTCCCAACAGTGTGTATTGAATGTAAGCAGAAAAAAAAATATCAGATCACATTAAATTCCTCTCTTCCACATCTGATTCTGGGTGGAAGAGGACAGTTAAAGGGAGGTGTGGATAGAGCACAAGACACAGCAACCTGCTCTGAGGATAATTTTCCATCCTCTGGTATTGCCAAGTAGGTAGCTCTGCATCGCCTCAGATTCTCACCAATTAGATCAACCTCTGTAGAGTCTATTCAATAACTGAAAAATAACCACATGCACTGCTGCCTCATTGTGAATATTGGAGATTAGGATGCCTTTGCCCAATTTAGGAGAAAAATTGAAATCCTTATATTCAGGATTGCTTGGCATTCGTTACAGTGAAATAGGAGCTTATTCTCAGTTCCTAGGCTTGCCCTTTTCTCGAGTCCTCACCTCTGTCTCTTTCATCTTCCTCAATTAATTTTTGCTCAATCTTTGGACTTTTCAGTCCTATATGGCTTGTCCACATGGTCTCACAAGGGCTGGTTCATGCCTGAGTACTCCCATGGCTCAGGCAATAATATCAGAGTCCTGACGATGCTCATCTCCGCTCTGGATAGCTCTGGGGGAGCCATCCAAGCACATGTGCTGCGCTTGCGAATGGCTTGTGCGGCTCTGCTCAGACCTTGATTTCCTATGCATACCTTTCATTAGTGGGTCCCTGGAGAGGAGAGCAGCCACACTTCCCTGCCACCTGCTCTTTGTTCCTGGAGGCTCGTTTCTCTCCAGGAAGTGATCCCGTGCCAATTCTCCACAAGGAATGTCTCAATTCAGCCCTGCACTCTTACTCCACATAACCCTATCTGTGAGAATGAGCTTTTAATCTCTCTGGGGCAGGAAAAGTCTTCTCAGCACTTTTACAGCTGTATATATACTTCAGAGTGCTCTATAAATACAGCTCTAAACCTCTAAGAGAGATGATGCAGCATATATTAAAAAAGAGCAACGCAAGAGCCTGATAGCAGGGCTGTTGCCATTCATTCCCAGCTCATCCACAGAGTGGGGAATTGGGGAATCTTTTGCACCTGAGCTGCAAAACTGCTCCTTGTCCCAAGGAAGCTCTGCATGGATTTTTGAGTTTGTGAATACATTGTTCCACCGTGTTCCTCCTTTTGGATTTCCGTCTCCATCCCTCAAGCAGTAAGCCTCCCCATGGGAGTGCTTACAGGAATTCACAGGACATGCAGCAAAAACTGGAGGCCAGTTGAGCTCAAGGCTTTTTCAGTAATCGAGAGACCAAAGAATTACCCTGACAAAGCTGCTCTATGGCTTTTCCAAAGGCCATTTCCTGGGTAGTTACTTTAGCTGCTCTAAACATAAACAGAAGGCTCAGATGAGACCTAAACCTACCTCTTATTCTTCCAAGGAATTTGGATTTTGTAGTTGTTTATGCTCCTTCTACCCTGCTCCAGCCACAGGGCCAGTCCTTACAACCATCCACTAGTATTCTGGGCACTGTAACGGCCCAGATGTCAAGCTTTGAATTCTCATTTTCTTCCCCTGCCCGCGACAGCGGCAATATCTGCACCTGTGATTGCTTCCTGGCTGGCTGCTTATCAAGGCTTCTTCTCTGACTTTGTGGCTAACTCCAGTGCTGTTTGTGATGACAGCTGTTGCACTGGTGCAGAATCAGCCATCTGGTGACCGACTTGTCCTCTTGGACACCATTTTCTTCCAGCTGTCAGGAATTTGTTGTCGGACTGGAAATAATTTGGTATGTAAATACATTCTTCAGGATATCCAAACTATTACTTCCACAGGCAATGCAGTGGTCCCATCACAATTCCTGTACCCAGGCGCGTGCACAGCCACCTCTCTCAGTGTAGAGAGGGATGGGTCTGATCACTCAGCACCAATAAACTTTTATCAGTTTCATGTCTACAAGTACGATCTATTGTCTCTTTAGACTTAATGACCCTCCCCAGCAAGCCCTTCCTTGCGTGTTTCAGCAGTGGGAATGCAGATCGCTCCAGACTTCTCTAAACTCAAAAGATTTCTGCCATTTAGCTCATGCAGTTATCATTCATTCCTAGCTGGCCTGTCCCAGAGACCCCTTGCTCTCCTTGAGCATCCTGCCTCTGATCTGCAGCCTTCTTACCACTCTCAGGTCCACAGCGACAGCGGACGGTGTCTGTAATGTCCCTGTTCCCCCTTGGCAGACAGAAAAGCAGAGGGGCTGCTGCTCAAGAATGCACATTGCATTTCCTGCATTTCCCCAGTGCACAGCTTTTGAGTGGACTAAAAATTGTCAAATTCATTGTAGCATGTGTTGTCTTGAGGGAAGCCTAGCCAACTGTGGCTCCTTAAGGCTATTGACCTAACAGTTACCCTGACAGCTCTAGTTGTAGATCCATTTCTATTCACATACCTAATCTGTCATTAAATCTTCTCATTTGCTCCATTAAGACCTGAGGTAATGAGTCCAGAAAATTCATAGAATCATACACCAGTTTGGGTTGGAAGGGACCTTAAAGATCATCCAGTTCCAAGCCCCCTGCCATGGGCAGGGACACCTCCCACTAGGCCAGGCCAAATTACTTTTAAATGTTTTCTTACATTCAGATTTTGACGTGATCTTTATCCGTCAGCAGTGCAAACTGCTCTATTTGACAGCAAAAAATATGCAATCTCTTAAATTCAAACATGAGCAGTTACATTATTCCAGTCTGCTGCTTAATGGAAGCAGTTTGCCTTAAGGATGCCCTAGTGATGTTTTCACTGACACCTGACACTTCCTAAGGGTGAGCTTTTTGGTTTGAGGTAGGGGGGGTTTAACTGAGTTATGGGGAATGCGAGTTCATTTAGTGCACATAGACTGGGACAGCAGTAGTTCACAGTCAGAAGTTAATTTGCAGGACAGGAATTGCTATATAAATCTAAATTTATTTCAGCTTCATTCCCCCGAGGCAACAGCTTTAGTCACTACCAGCAAATGCTTTCCCGGTGGGGTTGCACAAGATTATTTCCACCCAGCAACTACTAGGAGAAAATTCAATAAAGCAGCACAATGTAAGAGTGCCCATTCCTGTAGTTTTTACTGAAAATATGAACTGTCAAATCCTGGATACTTGCATTTAAAAAAAAATACAATGAAAATTGAAGTATTATATTTAAACTATGTTTAATGGAAAAAAGCATATCTTTCCTAGAGAAACATAGCAGGATTTTCTGTTATTTTACAAGCTCCATTTCATCTCTTTCTAAGGAAAGGAATTATTTTTCCAGCCAAATAGCCTGTACCCTTCTCCACACCCTCTCCAAGTGCAAGGCTCAGTTGTCATGCTACCAGCCTTTCGGCAGCAGCACAGAACTCTTAGAATCACAGAATCATCAAGTTGGAAGAGACCTCTGAGATCATCGAGTCCAACCTTACTAAACCATATGCTTGAGAAACTTGTTTACCCATCTTTTAAACCCAAACTCTTGCAGCATCCACAGCTGTTCCAATCCTGTGCATAATTCAGGCAATCCCAGCCTGATCCCGTCAAACCCTTCTTGCACCAGCACCTTCTCCTTCCCCCCTGCTTCCACCACACCAAAGCTGGTGAGAATTGTCCACGATCAGCCTGTGCCGAGGAAGCCCAACCTTGATGGACACGCAGCTCTTTGGCTGTCTAACACCCTGCCCTGTTAGCATGCTGTAAGAAAGGTTGCAGGGGTGTAAAATCATTACTTTAAAGTCGTGAACAATTAGTAAGAAACAAACAGCAGCAGGACAAGAATGGTTGCTTCTCAGGGTTTCTGAAGAGTTTTTTGCCCTACAAGAAACCCATGAAGAGAAAATGGCAAATGGAGATAAGCCGGACCTTCATTTTATGCAAAAGTTGGATTGAAGTGGTTTGGGGACACAAACCACACAAGCACACAACCGGTTTCAAAGCCTCAGCCCCCCACTGCCTCACCAGAAACGTAGCTGGGGCTCTGCTCAGCTCCACTCCTTCCAGCTGGCCCTTGGCAACCTGCTTTCCTGCGTTCGTAACCCTTCTCTCCTCAGCCTCTGTGTCGTAACACGCTGGTAACAATAACATTTCTGAAGTTGAAATGCTTTGCAGGCCAAAAAAGCTGAGCTCAATCAACGCAGGGGGAAAGCAAACCACCAAGAGCTATTGTTTCTGAAAACCATCCAAAAACTCTTGGCACTTCAAGGCATTCCCAATGTCCTTTGCACTATTTCCAGGAAAAATGATTCCCAAGGCCTTGCATATTAAAAAAATCTGGCTTATATCAATAAACATGATAACTGCTGTATTTTTTCTCTTTAATCAGAGCACAGCTAGCATGTAGAAGCAATCAGAGCTGAGTCGAAGAGCCTGTTTTAAGTGTAGCATTTCAAAACTTTCAAATTCTCCATTGAGGAGCATAAATTAACTCCTGGGACTCCTGAACCTGAGTTATCATCTTTGACTACTTTCATATAACGCAAATTCATGAAGAAAATCTGTGGGCAGATGTTGATGGAATGGTAGAAAAGGCAGAAGGGCAGTTTTCTGACCAAATAAACTTACTCAATTTGTGTGTGTTGTGGCAGAAGCACTGCCTGCATTTGTGGTTGGGTTGCAAGCCTAGAAACAGGATTGTTGGTTCTGATCTCAAATCCTAAGGTGCTGACTTCCAGCAAGTGATTTCAAAGCTCAGTGAGGCTGCAAGCGGAGGTTAAAGGTTTTAGAAGAGATGGGGGGTCCATCTACCTTCCTTATCCCTTACCTGGTATAGGAAAACCAATTTGCAATTAAATTGTAAATTAAGTTAAACGCAAAGACGTATAAAATGTAGTCCAGGGCGGGTAGAACTTAAGGCAATATCATGGATAAGAACATTGAATCGGTGACGAACTGTTGGTGATCACCACTGAATTACTCCCACATACTGTTTTTACTAGTTGTGCAGTGTAATAAGCGTTGGACTTGCAATACAACCAAGCAAGAAATTGCAGACATCCCTTGTTCAGGGTAGTAGAACATATTTGGTGTTATTTTAGCTATTCAGAGAGCTGAGAAACCCTTCTGTTCTCTGCATTAAGGGCGGCTCTTGCAGCACTACCTAGCCACAAAAAAAAAAAAAAGCTTTGAATGTCTCTGTACTTCCTGTCCACAAGGTGGGTGACTTTGGAATGAAGAACATATAAAAGAACACTCAGATGGATCAGGGGTACTTTAAGATTTTACAGAAAAGTCTTTAGGACTTCTCAATAAAGGTGTGAAAAGATAAATGGCTGTAACTTTATATTTCTATTTATCTACCCCCTGCTCTGATAATCACATTTTGAGAAGATAAGCAAGAGTTCGGTATCCTTGTGAGAACAAGAAGAAGATTCTGGCTTGTTTTCAGATGTCACACCACATTCTGTCCCTACCACAGTCCCATAGAACAACCACTGTCTTCATGGGAAAGCACTGTGCAATGGGACAGGCTTTCAGGAGATTTCACAAACCCAGACAAATTATGGGTTAGGGCATTTTGTTTGGGTTTTTTTCAAATAAATGATGCACATTAAGAGGTTCTACTTCACATCTCTGTCACCTCTCTACTTATTAGACTTGCCAAGCACTTAAAATTGCTACAACGTTTAACAGGGTATTGTATTTTCAGAGTGATTGTGAAACCCTTTACATATCATGGAAAATTAAAGAACAAAGGTCTGCTAAGACCAAAGCAGTTTCATTCCCTTGTTGAGCCCAATATACCTCCAAGCCTGTGATTTCACAACTATTATTAAAAACACGTAGTCGATTTATTACTCAGGTTCAGGGCAAAGGACTGTGTTGTGAGGAGGTTGGGGGGTTTTGTTTGGGTGAGTTTTGGGGGGGTTGCTATTAATAGTTTTGCAGGTGCTCTGCAGCAAAGATTTCAGCCTCAGAAATATGGAACTGAGCATTAGGAAAACTTCATTTAGCTTTATAATAACTGTGTGTGGTTAAGACAGTGTTCTTGTCGTAGTGGCTGATCTTAATGTTGGTAACCCCTGCTGGCACTGCTGGGTAACTGGATTCCCATGCTTGACATGTATTCATGCCTTTGGGACACCTCACTCACTGGAGCCAAGAGAATAAACTCTTCTGTGTGGCTGCTTTCCCCAGTTCAGTAATTTGTCTACAGCAAAATTACCACCAACTTCATGAAGAAGAGTGACATTAAGTTGTGAGGACACCACAAACCTTCGCAAAGAGGAAGAGAGGAAGTGCTTCATCCATTCAGGGAAGAAATACAACCTTACAATTGCTAGAATAAAGATCAGTTAAGCAGAAAAGTAGGCTTCACGTGCACAAAGTAACAGTGACAAAACCTTGGATCTAATCTGATTTCCTTCCCTTCATTTCAGAGACCCCTGGAAAAGCCGGATGGCCTGGATGTTTCGGATCAGAGCAAAGAACATCCCCAGCATCTGTGTGAGAAGTGCAAAGTTTTGGGCTACTACTGCCGTCGTGTGCAATAAACCTTCAAAGTGGCCTCTTCCCGTCCCCATCATCCTTAAAGATCCTCTGGCAGCGTGCGATCAGCAGCAACAAAACAAGTCATGATAAATGCTAAAATAATTGCCAATATTGCCTATCTAATAATATGCCTTACCGTTAATAGAATGTAACATTTCTCCTGTGCATGCACACGCGTGCAGCAGGTATTTACAGGACTATGATTTGTATGCATACATATATATGTAAAGTTATATATATATATGTACACACACATATATAAAGCGTTACCGATAGTGTTCACGACAGAACCGTGGCTGGAGGTTCTGCTGATTGTTTACACAGACCCTATATCATGGCCAGGTGAAATGAAGTACTCTTCAAATGGGCAAGGTATAATATTCACAAGGAATATATGCTATGTGTATGGCTTTTGCAGAGGTTGAGTAACTGTGGGGCCACTAATTGCAAGCACTCACCCAGAACAGGAACGTTATTCCTATTATATGACAAGACAAAGGAAGATGAAACAAGCCACAGCTTAAAAGAAGAAAATTACTGTTTTCCCAGTTTTAGAAAGTCTGAGAGTTTTGTGCTGCTGCTTTCTTGGACTTTTTCTCTTTATTACCATCGCTTGGGCAGGGCTTCGGCAAAATTATTTTTTGCAGGATGTGGCAAAAAAAAGTGAATAATTGTTTGAGGGTGTGGGGTTGGGTA
The DNA here is from genome assembly GCA_033558235.1 of Neomorphus geoffroyi. Taxonomy (NCBI): domain Eukaryota; kingdom Metazoa; phylum Chordata; class Aves; order Cuculiformes; family Neomorphidae; genus Neomorphus; species Neomorphus geoffroyi. The sequence continues at coordinate 35,313,275 of JAUMJM010000016.1, forward strand.
GAAAGGGAATACCATAATGGGACCCAGAGCATCAGGAAGGATTCCAAGAGGTTTTCTGGAGGAGAAAATGTTGGCTGGCTTGTGCGATTAACAGATCCTTCTCTTGTCATATAATCCCGCTGAAATGGTCCCTGGAGGTGTATGGGCTGTTCCTTCGGCCGCATGCACACTAAATTTACTGTGAATAAGGGGGAATAAGAATACTTTAAGCTGTCCCCAAAACTCTTAGTTGAAAGATTAGCCAAACTTACTATTTATGAGAGTTTTAATGCCACTTTCTGGAAATATTTTTATGTCCTGTTTTCTACTGTACAAATTTGTTCTAATGTAAAACTCGTTAGCCATAGGGGTGTTTAGGGGCATGGAGAACACTATGTAACCTTCCCTCTTTAGGTCTCCCTGAAACACCTACATATCTGAGGAGAGATGTAGGAGTTCTATTTCATTGTCCCATTTCAGGTAGAACTTTGTGCGGGGGCATCCTGCTGCAAAGAAATATCTCGTCAGGGACCGGGAAATACCATGAACTGAAAGTACCTCAAGACAGTCCCCTGTTTGCATGTCTACATAGGAGTACGTTGGCAAAAGGACACAACAAGCAATTCACACGCGTTATTCACTACAAAACCTACAGGGATAATGTTTGTTTGGGTTTTTAAATCAACGGTTTCTAGTTTTATGAAGTTTCCTTTAGAGAGATTGATTTGTGTGAATGAGACTTAGTGGGAATACGCTGAAGCCTAAAAAACGATGCGAATTCAATTTGTTTGGAGGATTAATTGCGTAATGCTAAGACAGAGGGGTTTTATGCCAAGTTACAGTGGGATGTTACTGGTATGTACAGTGAAGCTCTTGAAAGCAAATTGAAAACTTACAGTGAGCATGCGTATACAAAACACGAAGCGCTCTGCAAATTTGGTGTAGGGTGGAATTTTGCCATTTCTCTGCTTCTCCATCAGCAGGGCAAAATTGTTTTGTTTATTCTGGTGGTAGTACCAGGTACCTATCTTGCAAACTTCATTGTTTATGGATAGATAGTCCAAGTGATCCGAGCCTACTGGTCAGAGCAATGGATAAACTTGGAGACTCCTGGCTTCTGACCATGGCTCTTCCATTAGCTTTGGGGCAAGTCACAGGATCCTTCTGGACCTCAGTTTCCCTAGCTGAAAAATGGGAATAATACTACTTCAGTGTACCTATCTCGCAGGAAAGTCGTGAGGCTTATTATGCATCTGTAAGTTTTTTCCCATCACTCACTGGATGAAAAGTAATGCTAAAATTAATCACTTTGAAACTAGTTTTGCCAAGTTGGCAATTCCATCAACTAAAATAGCTGAAAATAACATTATTGAATGTTAAGGCTAATAACAGTTCAGTTGCTTCAGTGAAGATTCTCAGTTTTAGCATTTTCAGATGGAAACACATTCTTTTGCACAGACTCATAAATCAGGTTAGAGACAAGTTCTCTAAACAAAGATGCTAATCTGCCCTTAAAAATAAGAATAAGAAAATACACAGGCAGATCTTGGGGTGGATTTTCAAAACTTGACCTCTGGTATTAATCTTCCTATTTTGTTTTAAGCACAAATAATATTGAAAGAGACACATACTAAATCAGATCTATTTTTTTTCTTCCTGAGCACTTAATAATAAATGAACAAAATTTGCCTTGTGCTTCACATCCAGCTAAAGGACATGCAGAGAAACCCTTTTAGATTAGGATAAGAGAAAACTTTATTTTATTTTCTCTCTGAAACCAAGATGTTGCTATTAACCTTTTTTTCTGTGTTGAAATAATTTCCATCTTACGATAACCACTAGATCAGTAAAATAGCACATCTGTTGATGAAACACCAATAGACAGCACACCACCAAGTTCTGAACAAAGACCAACTCAAAGACACCGCTACATGCAATTGTTGCTATTTTAATGTTAAAATTTGTTTATCCAGATTCAACAGTGTATGGCAATGCCGTTTGCTTATGGATTTCTAGCTTGTACTTTAAAATAAGGTTCCTAAAAATACGCTATTGACTTTAATAATAATTCTTAAAGCATCCTTATGAGAGTTCAATATTTATATCAGTGATACTTTCCTAGGCAGCAGACCTATAAAGTATTTAAGTATTATTTAGCATATTTGAAATAGCGAGAACAGATTTTTCCCCTGCACTTAAGTAGGGGAAAAAGTGGATAAAGAACAAAGCACGCAGGAAAGCAAGAAGTGACACTGCCATAGTTTGTACTGCCTAAGTCAGAGACCACAAATCCATCCCTGTCCAGAGTGGGATGGGGAGGGAGGGTGTGTGAGGTTTGCTCATAGGATTGTTGCATTCAGCCCTGGGCATTTGCTCCTCGCTCGGCTCTAGATAGTTTGGGGGTTGCTGGAAAAACACCCCCACAGCAGTAACACACAATTGCTCATGACCGTTGGGTTTTGGTTAATGGCACAGAAGGGAAAATTCTGAATTTTATGTTCAAGATTGATTATAAAATGAATTATGATTATAAAACTTCTTCTCTTCCCCCCTGCAAAGGTAATTCCCCTATAGACCTAACCAGCTCTTTCCAAACTAGAAGAACCATAACAAATTCAATTTTTTGACTAGAAAGATGAGTTAATTTGCCTCTTAGATTTTTCTGAATGCTTTCTAATGTCCTCTTTATTCAGCTCTGCATTTAGAACATCAACTAGTAACCTTTAAGGCATTTTTAGACAGTCTTAGCAGAAAGGAAGTAAACATCAGTAAAAAGAGTTTTAAATCAATCCAGGCTTCCCTCAGTTGAGGATTCTTTAGGGGCGTACTGAGAGAAATTTGGCTCTGCTCATTTATTTGGCAAACTGGATTTTTATCCTCAGGTGCCTGCTGTTGCCTGCCTACCAATCCACCCAAACCACACTTTGTTTCTTTCCCTTTTCCCGTTCTTTGGAGATTTTTAAACCTTCAGTTATTTCTTTTTAAAAAAACACTAAGCACAATTTGTGTCCTGAGTTGGTCAGAACATTTCACACGGGATTTGCCGTTGGCATTGGCACTGCTCTGGAGAGAAGCATCGGTGATTTGCAAAGTGTGGCAAAGGCTTTTAGCTGCTTTAACTGGATGCAGCTCCAGTGAAGTTGTTACAAACACTTCATTTAATGGTAATGAAGAAAAATCCCAGTCGTTTAAAGGATGGCCCCATTTTAGCCAGTTTCTACTGCTGCTACCACAGATGTAAAATTATGCCACACAAGCAAAGTTTGAGGCCTTTTTGTCTCAAAATTGCTTTTTAATTTCAGATAAATACACAAGAGTATATATTATTTCTGAAAATAGGTGTATTTTGAAGTTCCCCATTATATGGGACTTAGTTTGTAAACTAAAAATGTGAAGTTAGTCTGAGAGAAGCCTTATACCGAGAAGTATTATCTACATTTTACCTTTTTGTATACCGGGAAATTTAGACCATACAGGAGTTTCATACCTGTGATGCTTTAACAGTAATTCCAAAAATAAAACTACTTAAAACATTGAAAGCTGAGAGCTTTTTGAAATGCCAGACTGCCTACATTAGTTCTGTTTGTCCTGCAGTCATGTAGATTATTTTTTTTCCTATTATGGACCCTAAGAGTTGTCCACTGAACAGCACGCAGTAAGTCATCATTTGTTTTTCAAGTGAAGCGAATTGACATACATTTTCCACTTGCCTTTGCCAGCATATTTTAAACTGTGATGGAACTATCCCCATACACAAATCATTAAGATACCGCTCCACTCGCCTTGGGCTTCCACACATCTCCCTTTCCTATCTGCAAAACCACTGCTGTCCGTTCAGTTTGCTACATTGCTGAAGTACTCAGAGGACTGGTTGAGATCTTAGATATAGGGATGATGGTTTGTGTTTCTAGGATGAATTTCAAAGGGACAATCGTGTGCAGTTACTAGCTATAGATGATTGATATAAATGTTTACCCCTGTATGAAGTATTTTACAGTTTTACTTGCAGATGTGTATTTATCTTGAGTTATACTTGACATAGAGTTTCTTTCAATTTTTTTTTAATACTATGTGTGTATTTTGGAAACCTTTTTAGATGTTAAAATTTTTGAATGGTTACAAATATTTCTTGTAATACTGAGTTGTTATCTGGAAACTCTTTGCAGTAACTTTTTTTGTATATATTTGGGGGCCTTTTTAAAAAAAGTATTGTTTGTTTTCTGCGGAAAAGTTTTTACAATTTGGAAGCTTTCAGAAGGGCCTTCCTCTCAACTAGGATACTAACAGGTAAGAGGTTTCTTAAGTATTTTGCAGAACTAAGGATGTATCCTCAAGAAAATATTTATGGAAGTAATTTACTTTTTTTTTTTTTTACAATGCTTTTGTCTGTATAAAGTATGCAACAGAACTACATTAAGAAGGAAATATTGTCTACATAAAATATTATATGAAAGTTGGTACATAATTCTGACAAAAAAACCTTGCAATTCTTTAAGCCATATTGTTTTTGTTATCCTTGGATGAAAATATCAGTATTAAGTAACCAATATATTATTCAAGTGCTTAGACTTATATGAAAATGCTTATACGGTTTATTTATGTGTATTTGGGGAAGGATTGCTAGGAAAAGCTATCACTAGACATGTAGCAAGTGAGGAGCAAGTAACAGTAAGCTGTGTCACTTTATGGCCTCAGTGAGAGACACAGAAGATGCTGAAAGCACCGTAGAGGCTCGGCTTTCAGAAACTCTGAAGCACAAGCGTTGGGTTTCAAATGGTGGTTCTTTCCTTCCCCGTAAGCAGAGGGGAAGAGAGCTGGTCGGGACGCTGTTTGACAACTTGACTTTCACAACTCTTTGCAGACTGTGAGCTCAGCTATGCAGTATCGGCTACAGCAATAATATCAATCAAAGGATGCAAAAGAGAAGGATTGAAGTAGATTATTGTAGGGGTTTATGTTTATTTTAATTAGAACTCATAGCAATATAGAATATGCATGTGCACGTATTTGAAGCATTTTTACACTTTACATTTCATGTAGTTTGATTATATTATGAAGGATTGGGTTTTTAGTTTGATATTTTACCATGCTAAAATGGGAGGTCTGTCCAACCCTGTACTGGATTCTTGTTTCCTTTAAAAGGTTATTTAGTACAGCACTCACTGCCTTGTGTACTAGTGCTAAAACTAACACTGTATCTTATCAATTTCTTCAGCTTTAGAAAGAATTAACCTAATTGTTATTACATTTGTTTAGCTGTACCCACTGACCTTGTCAGATTCAGTTGGCGATTTGTATAATTTCTTTTTCTGTAACTGTTAATAAACTTGTACAGCTAAAACAAACAAAACCTATGGACAGAGGCCTCAGAGGTACCAGTTCTGCTTCAGCAATCAAGATGACAGCTCGCTCATCTGACGACTGCGTTGCTAAAGAGACTGTAAAACCTCTGTTGTGGATTGTCCATAAAATGGCATTCCGACATGTGCCTTATTTGCTGGATAGTATACAGCTTTCCTCTAGTATTCTAGCATTTTAATGCTGTATTAAAGTACTGCAAAAAACAGCAAGAGAGTGCTATGGTGTTCTTGAATGGTCCTTCCTTTACTAGTTGTGTTGGGTTCCCGGTAACGGACTGGCCAGCTGCAGCCTGGTGTTGGCGGTGCCAGCCTGCCCAGCATAACCATGACCCTGACAGCATGAACCAGAGTTTCTCCACTGCAGCCAAGAAGCTGCGATGTGGCTGGTTACATCCTGGGTGAGCAAGTTTCACCCAAAGTCTCCTCTGCTGGTGGAACAACTTGGGCTAACAGTGCTGGTTCTTGGTTTTTAACCGCCTGGTATTACCACAGTATCACAATATTACAAGGCTGGAAAATACCTTTGAGATCATTGAGTCCAACCAATGACCCAACACCAACACCACTTCTATCCTTAATAGCTGGATAGGAAACCTTAGGTGCCAGAGAGTGGCCATAATGAAATAGAGCATTCATCATTTTTAAGTGTCGTTAAGTTCTGTCACGTAAAATGTAGGGGACTGGATCTAAATATGTGTGATTGATAGAAGTTGACAAGAACTACGCCTGCTAAATGCTTGTTGCTTATTAGCAGTGCTCTTCTCATGTCCCCAAAGTTCAATATTGGAGAGGCAATTTTTTGTGTTGACACTGCCCATACTGTTGCAAATGGAAGTTAAAATAAGAATGTCACGAAATTAACTTTGGACTTCAGGTATCCTGCTTCTAACGTGACAGATTCCCTTCATTTAAAACAAAGAGATTTGAATAGACAGATTTAAAACACACATTTCTATGCCTGATCATCTCTACCCAGATGGACACTTTTATAACACCGTTTATATCACATATTTAGCCTACATGAGAGAGAGCAAGAATGCATGCACACGTGTGTGCACAAGTATGTGTTGGGGGAGAGGCTGGCCAAGGAATTCTGCCATTCTGAAGCCTTGAAAAAAGTGATTATTTCATTAAATTCTGAACTACATCCTCCCAGCTGAGCCCCATGGAAAGGAAAAGCACGTATTCAGAGCTAGTTGGTAAATTATTAGTTGAAAAACAAAACACACGGCTCTTTAATATATGCCATTAGCACAGTTGCCATAGCAAACAAGCCACAAAGCCAAGCTCAAAACTAAAATACATCTTTCCACCAGAAGAACTGAGGGCTCCCCAAATGCCGACACCTTGGGTTTAGCACTCCGTGGTGACCAGAAAAAAACACTGAGTAGAGCAACTGCAAAGTCCTAATTCCCTATTACAACATTTTCTGATTCCTTAAAGAAATAACTTTTTCATATTTAAAGCAAATTAGCACTAATGATATGGCATCAAAATAATAGTCAAATTACTTTTCCCTCAATTTTCATTGCCCAGCACTTTGTCCTGCTGCTCTATGGGAATGAGGTCAAGAGACAGCACAGCACTCTGCTCTTAACAGAAGGGTCAAGTAATTCCCACTTGAAGAAAAATAAGGCTTTTATATCAGGGATTTCATATAACACTGATACTTAGAATATAGAGCTGTTTTGTTATTCTTAATGGAAAACCATTTTAAACAGCACACCAGGGTTACTATCTTTCAAATTAGTCACATCACATCAAAGCCCCCATCCCGGATCCTCCCAGTGCCACCACTTCTCTGGGCAACCTGGGCCAGTGTCTCACCACCCTCATCATGAAGAATTTCTTCCTTATGTCTAATCTTAATCTTCTCCTGTCCAATTTAAAGCCGTGCCCTCTTGTCCTATCAGCCCCCAGCATTCGTATTTTGGAAGAAAGCCTTCCATCTCACCTCTACTTCTGCTCAGTTGGGCTAATTGGCAGGGAACTAATCGAAACACCACTGTAATTTGAGGTCTACAACTGAATCTTCCACTACTGTAGTGAGACCGGTATTTATTTTTTAACTCATTGCAGATATTTTTGTTTGAAAAGCTGCTCCTAATTAGTTGAGTTTATTTTAAATGCATCCATGCACTGCATTCCTGCTTGTTGGGCTGCACCGCCAGCTCCTGCTCCCAAAGCGGCAGGACAGAGTTTAGCCCTCCATCAGCCTCACCGTATGGATTTCTAGGGTCACCAAAGGAATTTACTGAGTCGTCTAAAATTTCTAATAGGTGTTTAAATACCTCTTAGCATCCTAAAGGTCCAGTAAATGGAGCTCATTAGGATGAGGTCGTAGGCTCTGGCGGAGCCACACGCTGTGCCGCGACAGGAGACAGCCAAGTCGTGGTGCGCTTCCATGGTGGGTTTCAGCCGTGCTGTGCCTTGTCCTTTGCCCAGCGCTGAGCCACAGCCAAGGACACCCCAAATTAACGTGGTGGTTCCTCAGCCTGCACCCCTGTTTCCCCATTACTGATCTTAAATGATGTCTTTTAACTCCAGGGGTGCAGCTTCACACCCAGACACCCCGTCAAGATGTTTGGAGACCTGAGGTGCTCTTGTGTGAGTAAAACCACACCGAAGCCACAGGGAAAGCACAGGATGTGCAGAGCTGGATTGAGAAACGCTTTACGATTTATCTTTCCTGCCATAAATATCTCTGCCCATCTCTGCGAGGGAAGGAAATAGCCTGAGGCAGGCAGAAATATTCAGACCAAAGGAGTTACATCTGGAAGCTTTTGTGAAATGAATGTAGCCAAGAGGAGAAAGTGAACTCTTTCTCCCCTGATTTCCTTCCTAAGGTTGAGCCCTGTGCACCTCCCTGCAAGAATTTAGCACAACGGGAGAAGAAATAGAGGCTCAAATAAAGCTTTACAGTCCCGGGAAAGGTGAAGTTCAGCCTAAGGTATGTGTGATTTGTTCCCTCAAGGGCTGTACACGTGAAATATAGCTTAGATTATTTTTTTAAATGAGAATTTAATACACTTCATAAACCTGATCTTCTTTTCAACACCTCACCAGCAAACCTGGCAGATTTCAAAAAGCTTTCTAAATATGAAAAGCAGGGGAAATTTGTCACCTGAGTTCTTTTTGTAGAGGTAGACAATACAGCTGGTAGTGTTTGACTTTACAGTAATGGGCCTATAAACCTCATTTTCACTACTGGCAGGTATTCTTGTTTTCTTAAGAGTCAAAAACTGCTTTTCCTTTAACCCAGGTACTGCCTGGTCTCTAGCATGTTACCAACGCCTTTTAGGGATACCTAAGAATAATATAAATAAACGTATATATGTGCTATTAATTCACTCCAAAGCTGTGCCCTGTTTCTCAGGTTAACAAAATAAAATAAAATGAAATAAAATAAAATAAAAAACCCAGCTGATTACAATCTTTTCAGGGACTGCAATAACACATGTATGTTTAGATTATAAAGTTCATCAACTTCAGCATGGGCTCCTTCACCTATAGATTTCGTTTGTAAGTAATTGTGCATGAAACAACTGGAACTGTAACCATCGAGCCCCTAGATGCCTCCTAGCTCCTGGGTTTCTCTTGTCTCTCTCAGCTGCCCTCTATTGCCTGTAATTCACAGTTCTTGGTCTTTTGTGGCCTCTTTATTCCAAGCCTCCAGTTATATTATGTGCTTTGCACCACTCCTGATTTTTCAAAAGCAATATTTGGTATTACAATAACATGCTGTCCCCTCCCCACGTCCTTAAGAGCCTTCTCACACCCATCCAAGCCAGCCCGTGCCCCAAACTGCCTGAGGCACAGGTGGACACCCCAGAGCTCTCCACTGCCAGTGGTACTTGTAAGAAAATTATTTGTTCTTGCAGCCAACCATGTCCTGGGCTGCATTGAAAGCAGTGGGACCAGCAGGGCATAGGAGGGGGTTCTGTCCCTCTGCTCCACTCCCGTGAGACCCCCTTTGGAGTCCTGCGTTTAGCTCTGGGGCCCTTGGCACAGGAAGGACAGGGAGCTGTTGGAGTGAGTCCAGAGGAGGCCATGGAGGTGATCCAAGGGCTGGAGCACCTCCCATATGAGGCCAGGCTGGGAGAGTTGGGGTTGTTCAGCCTGGAGAAGAGAAGGCTCTGGGGAGACCTTAGAGCAGCTCCCAGTACTGAAAGGGGCTCCAGGAAAGCTGGGGAGGGGCTTTCTAGCAAAGCCTGCTGTGACAGGACAAGGCGTGATGGTTTTAAACTAAGGGAGGGTGGATTTAGACTGGCTATAAGGAAGACCTTTTTTACACTGAGGGTGGTGAGGCTGTGGCACAGGGTGCCCACAGAGGTAGTGAAGGTCCCATCCCTGGAAACACTCAGGGTCAGGTTGGATGCAGCTTTGAACAACCTGATCTGGTTAAAGATGTCTCTGCTCTTGTGGGGAGGTAGACTGGATGACCTGTAAACGTCCTTCCAACCCAAAGGGTTCTATGATTCTATGCACGTTGAGTAATTTATTTTATTTTAAATGAGAAACATTTATTTAGGAAGCACTGAAGGGGCCTTAAGTCTAAGATACTTAAGTATAAGTTGCCAGGCCAACTCTTCTCAGGGTTCACCCAGTGCCAAACCCTGGCCACCTCCAGATCAGAAAGAAACAGGTGTGGAACCACAGCTATTTCACTGCCTTTGTAGGAGGCAAAGCAAGGTCTCTGTAATCAAGTCATGATTGGGGTTTCTGGTCTTTCTCACACAGTCCTGGTTACTGGATCTGCAGAGAACTAAAAATGCCACTTATGAGGCAGACAACACTACTTCATACGGGGCCGGAGCTGAGTTCTTGGTTGCCCTGTTAATCCTCATGCATGGCCACCTGCAGCTGGGTTATAGCCAAAGAATCCCAACCTTTTCTTCTTCCCAGAGCTCCTTCTGTCACTCCTTAGATAGCTCAATAGCTCTAGGAGGTTTTCCCATCAGGGATGAATCCGATTTTAATACCCCATGATAGACTGAAGTCCTCTTTGTTCAACCAGGTGGAACTACTCAACCACTCTTCAGGGCAGAAAGCACATTGCTTACGGGAGACAAGTGACACGGTGCAATGGTTTTGCAGTGTGGCAAAAAAAATTTATTCCAGGGTGTGAAAATTATCTTCTCGAGTTCTCCTTTTAGCACGTTTAGTTGCCTAGTGAGAAGGAGCCCGAGACGGAGTTAGCAGACGGGTCTGCGAGATCGGTGCTGGCAAACGTGGAAACATTTGCAGCCTCTGGCTCCAGCCCCAGCTCGTTCCCCACTTTCCATGAATGCCTAATTGAGACTGCCTGGCTTTTTCCGCAGAGGTGGGAGCCAGTTTCCAGGCAGGGCATCTGGGTGTATGCTGCAAGTCTCTGCCTTGTAAAGTTTTAGCACCCAAACCCACCTCCAGGATGATTCAGCCGGCTGGCAGGGGAGTGGCTGGCGGGCAGGGGCAAGGGTTGTTGCTGTTGGCAGGAGAAATCAGAGGGTAGGAGTGGGGATGGAGCAGCTCTCTTTTAAAGAAATGATGCTGACAGCAATCATCTCATTTAGCATGGGACATGAAAGCCTCTCAGGGTATTGCACTAAAGTCCCTGCAAGACAGGAAGCTGATGTTCAGCCACAGCATGGGTATGACAGGCAGTGGCATGAGGGTGAGGGTGTAGCCGGCTGTGGCTTGATCAGCCCCTGATGACACCTGGGGCATTTCTCCTGGTGCTATCTGTGAGCAGAGCACCATCAGCCATCCCATCCCCCAGTTTAGCATGCGCTGGAGACCACCTGCAGCAGCCACGGGACTTAGCTGGCACTCACACTTTTGCCTGCCACCCCTCAGCCTCCCTCTGACCACCACTGCTCCCACTGCTCCAGATTTGGAGGGACAGATTCCAAGCGAAGAGTTATGCCTGCATGCCACTGCGCACCAGAACTCACCTTGGCTGCTCTTCTATGCAGAGCAGCAAAGAACCACACAAAGCCACAGCCCGGCATCCAGAGCAGGATGGGGCTGCCTGCACCACGAGATTTGCCCCCCATTGATTTCCCAACAGTGGCTGAGCAGATATTAACTTATTCCCAGTCTAGATAGGGAGCAACCTTGAATGCTGTGGTCAGTTTTTGGTCCCTCAGTACAAGACAGACATTGAGGGGCTGGAGCGCATCCAGAGAAGGGCAGTGAAGGCAGTGAGGGGCTGGAAAACAAGGGTTGTGAGGAGCAGCTGAGTGAGCTGGGGTTGTTCAGTCTGGAGAAAAGGAGGCTGAGGGGAGACCTCATCGTACTCTACAACAGCCTGAAAGGTAAGCTGGTCTCTCCTCCCAAGTGACAGGATGAGAGGAAATGGCCCCCAGATGCACCAGGGCAGGTTCAGATTAGACATCAGGGAAAATTTCTTCACTAAAAGGGTTGTCAGACACTGGCACAGCTGCCCAGGGAGGTGGTGAAGCCACCATCCCTGAAGGTATTTAAAAGATAGGTAGATGAGGTGCTCAGGGATCTGGTTTAGTAGTGCACAAGTACGGTGGAACTCAGTGATCTCAAAAATCTTTTCCAACCAAGCGACTCTATGATCCTATTTTCTTTTGATCCAATCAGATAGCACCCAGCTAGGAAGCTGTCGAGGCTCCCCAATGTGATGTGTCCACACTACCCCTTTCTCAACAGGCCAGACTCTGCACCTGCCAAGCACAACGTGGAGGATGGAGCAGCCTGGCCCATCATGGATGTTGAGACTTTATATTAATTACCTGGAAATAATTTAGAAGAACTAAACATATAGATGAAAGGCCAACTGGCTGCATGCGTTATGCGGGGCATGACCTAAAAGCAAACCCAGTGACTGAGATAATGTAGTGTGAAAGCTGGATTAAACAGGTCAAGTAAATTTGGATCAGCTAAAATAAACCAAACTCTCTTCCAAAACACATGTTGTGCTTGCCACATAATATTGCTGTACTGTGGCAGCGTGTCCCAAATGTGCCAAAACTATGATACGCTTGTTCCAAGGTCACAGCGCCAGAGGGAGAGAGCAAGGATGGTTACTTTGGAAAAAGGCCGGTGGAAAAGCACATCTGAGAAAGTCACAAGCACTCCCGAATGAGCTGCCTGATGAGGCTTTGCGTGTCTCCCCTGCAGCCAACCTGCCCAAATACCCCAAGCCTTAGGAAGAGATCCAGGCTCACACTGAACAATCAAACCTGAATGAATGTTCTGGGTTTTTTCTCCCCTCTATAAACAGTTTCCAGCTAGTGGTAAGCTGTTTTGAAAGCCCCCAGCAGCTTGGCTGAAAGCTGGAGACATTTCACAACATCTGGTAACGATTCCTGAATCACTTCCCTGCATACACCTGTACTGGACTCTGTTCACAGCCAGTTGGCTGTGGAAAGCCAGCCTGCACTGCCCATCCAGAGCCAGGGCAAGGAGGGCATCACCACCAGCCAGGCTGGCCTGGTTTCTGCGGGTCCACAGGGGTGAAATGCTCACCATTCCTCTGTGCTGACCTCACTTTGCACCATCACCGGTAACACAGAGAGTGCAAAACACCTTATTGGAGTGATACAACCCTGTAGGAAAATAGAACAGCCCTCAGTCATTCATGGGCACATTGACCGGGCTGGGAATAAACCCTGTTGGGAACACGGGCGGTTCAAAGCGAGTTGCAAAACGGTTTGGATGAACTGCAGCCCTTTCCCATCACGTGGCCTTCCATGGCCGCTCCTGCCCAGGTCAATGCTGCTCAGTCTTCTTCTTATTTTATTTTCTTACCATTTAATTGCCATATGCTTTGTATTATCTTTGTTTATACTTTGTCTTGGTCATCCCAGTCCTTCTGCTACACCAGATAATCAGGAGTTGTCAGCAGTAAGCCTTTAGAGAGCAAAACACAGCGCTTGAAAGACAGGAAATGTTAAGGGTAAATGTTTCAAATTCTTCTTCGTATGGAGCCCCCCCAACATGGAAAAGGTTTTATCCGTCTTGAACTCATCACTGGAAAATATTTTTAGCTTGTATGTGTGGTTCCAGTGCTGTTCTTTTGAATGGCTGCATTTCAGTATTGTTATTAATTATCAAACCCAGCCTCGTTTGCAGGGACCGCGATGTAGAGTGCACGTGGCACAAAGTTCCCAGAGGAAGGGCAGCCAGTAAGGGCATGCTGACCCAGAGACAGCTGGACAACACAGTCCTCTTTTTTTCATTTTAAGTTCATGACTTTGCAGTTAGTGTTCTATACGTGAAGCACATAGTTTGCCCTTCCTTCACAAAGCCTTCCGCAGGTCTATCTGGAGTAGATGAAAAAAGGAGACCTAGAAACTTGGCGATTCCCACCTAAAGGGAGTGCACTGTACAACACGCTGCCACTGCTGGCTTTTACATACAATCATTTAGTTGGAAAAGACCTTTCAGATCACTGAGTCCAACCACACCTGTCCACTGCTAAACCAGATCCCCGAGCACCTCATCCACCCATCTTTTAAACCCCTCCAGAGATGGGGACTCCACCACCTCCCTTGGCCACCTCTACCAGTGCCTGAGATCCCTTTCGGTGTAGAAATTTTTCCTGATGTCTGATCAGAACCTGCCCCAGGGCAACTGGGGGCCATTTCCTCTCATCCTGTCCAGTGACTTGGGAGGAGAGACCAACCAAGCGATTCTATGATTCTAAATTACACGTGGATTTTAAACAATTCCTTAAGACTAGAAGAGATGGTCAGCTTCAGCGCAGCTAAAGCCTCAGCACATCAAGCGTTGCTGGCCACCAGCCGTTTTCTCTGGGCCAAGGGCATACACAGCCCCTATTTCTGAGCCCTGTAGACTGGCCCTGTGTGGAAAAGGAGGTTGTGCAGGTTTCACGGATGCCAGGGGGAACCCAGCCATGCTGACTGCTCCTTGGGTAAGCTGCAGCACCAACAGCGAGCCCTGCTACGTGTGTCTGTTTTAGTGAGGTCCAGAAGGACTTTTTTATAAAATCAAACATCTGAACAACATCCATGCTGCGTGACCCTTTTCTCAAGGCTGCAGCAGGGTGGTTTTGAGCTGTTGTGTCTCTCCAGATGACTTTAGCCAGACAGCTACAGATGGCCGTGCTGTTACGAAGACAGCAAAACCCGATGCAGATATCTCCTTAAAAACATTTGTATATTTGTATTTAGATTTTTCAATCTGAACCAGAGTTTTAAAGACAAATCTCAACTTTTCTAAACATGTTAGAGCTTTTCTATTTCTGAAAACCAAACATGGGCTGATGGTTGTACGCTGCAAACACCCTGCCAGGCTTACGCCAGGATAACGTCTATGACTTGGGTACGGCCAACATGACCTGAACAGTAATGCTGCAGCACAAGGTCCTGTTTCTCCACCCCATCAGCTTTATGCTGGCCAAGGGAAGAGGTCCAGGGGACCAGCCCATGTCCCTGCACAGCAAGGAGTCAGGTCCCCAGGCCGGTCCCTCTTTACTGGCACTGGGGTGAAGCTGGCAAGGGGGGAACCCTCTCTGGCTCTGGGCAAAGGCAAAACTCTACTCCCCTCCTCCTTCTGCTTCCTGCTGCCTTTGGTAGACAATTCCTGCCCCCAAGGGGTCTTATGGTATAAATAAGGGACCACTGCTTTGTGGTGGAGCATCTACAGCGCTGACCAAGATCAGATTGCCACCACAGTTATTTCCACTTGTAAGTAAAAGGGGAAACTGTGGTATCTGACACCCCTCTGGGCAGAAATAGCTGACAAATACCAACTTCTTCATGGTGAAGACTCACTAATGGAATCTGGGCTCCACTTTGAGATGTTCATAAAATCATAGAATCGTTTGGGTTTGAAGCGACATTCAAGATTATCCTGTTTCACACCCCCCTGCCATGGGTAGGGACATCTTCTCCTGGTTCAGGTTGCCCAAAGCCTCACATGAAATATATTTATAGTTGGAGCAATTGAGTGTTTTGTGGCCTAACCCCCTGGCCTAAACATTGACACCAGTTTTACAGCTGCCATCCAGCTCCCAGAGCTCAAGGACAAGATCAAACCACAGCCCTACTCACTGGCCAGCTACTTGTGCAACACAAACATGCACAAATTAACATCTCTGGACATCTCCAGGAGCAATGAAAACTAATAATTCTTTTGGACAGGATGGATTTCCTGCTGAATTTAATAACAACAGTTGGAGACAACTGTCTGGATACTTGCTGCTTTGAGATAACCAGCCAGTAAAATAACTGTGGTGATTTCCCTTGCAGAAAATTCATATGTGACAGCCAGACGTGTACTTTCTTATTTCTACTTGTCATTGTGTATATTTATAGAACCCCCATCAGAAAAATGCTTAAGATGAAGGAATAAAACTCAAGACAGCCCACTATCAGCAAGATTGCTTTTTATGAGATTTTCAAAGCTACACTGAATTTCAAGGCTCTGGGTTAAGGCTTTCACAAGATCTGCATTTGGCACTCAGTTCTCTTTGAATTCAGATGAAGCTGAGAGTCTGACTCCGTTCAGGACCCTCAAAACCCCCAGTTTTTGTCTGCAATGGCATAATAAAAGCAGAGAGAGAGAGAGAGAGAGATGTCTCCAAAACCAGACTGAGAGTAGAGAAGAGTATAAAGAAATTATAAGGAGCACCGGGAAACCAAAATTCACATCAGGAAAGAGGGGTTTAAATGCAATCGGAGGCCAAAAAGGAGCATTAAGGCATCTATTCTGACAGCCCATATGCTACAAGTCATTAAATGTCAGCCAGTTACTCTCTTATTTAGCCTAATAACTCTTCTGGCACAGCTCCGAACGAGGCATTTCTTCTTGACTGGAAGACTTGTATCAGTTGGCAGCTTGGCCCAAAGTTCATCCTTCTCACTGGTCAGATGTTGCACCTCATTTCCTCCATTAATATGCACACCTCAGATTCCAGCTGTTCTGTCTTTTTTTGGTTTCATGTGGTAAACTAAGTACCTGGTATTTTTTCCCAAATTCCATTTACATAGTGTAATTAAGTCACTCTCAGCCCTTTCCTTCCCCCCTCACGTTTTGTTTTTCTTTAAATTAAAAAGTCTTTTTTTATAAGGGAACGTCTTCCAGTCCAAATCAGTTCTGTGGCTCTTTTCTGTGACTTGCCTGGTTTTAAAACATCTTTTGAAACTGGTCCCTGAACTACCTACAACACGCCTTGGTTTGCCTCTCCTTTTTAAAGGCAGAGCTTCCCCCTCTTTCTGCTTCCTGCTCCCAGCAATCGCTGTGGCTTCAGCCACATCACTGGAATGGAAGCTCCTGCTGAGTTTTGCACCCACTGCAGCCCTTAACTCTCTCAAACATTCAAGTTTTAGGATGTACTGCTCTATCTATACATGCTGTCTCCGATTTATTGGAATTATAGTTTTGACTGTATAAAAGACTTTTGTAGAGACGGACCATTAGGTCACTCTCATTACTGCGCCTGACTTTTCTGGGGTCATCATTACCTGTTTTATCATTATTCTGTCCATATGTTTTACCAGCAGTGATTTTATATTTGCATTGATGAAACGGATTGACTGACACCTCCCACTGGGTCAGGGGGCTCCAAGTCCCATGCAACCTGGCCTTGAACACCTCCAGGGAGGGGGCAGCCACCACTGCTCTGGGCAACCTGGGCCAGGGCCTCCCCACCCTCACAGGAAAACATTTCTCCCTACGATCTCATCTCAACCTCCCCTCTTGCAGCTGAAAACCATTTCCCCTCATCCCATCCCTGCACTCCCTGATCAAGAGCCCTTCCCCAGCTTTCCTGGAGCCCCTTTCAGAGGCTGCTCTAAGGTCTTCCCAGAGCCTTCTCTTCTCCAGGCTGAACAACCCCAACTCTCCCAGCCTGTCCTCATTTATCTGTTTAGAAGTCCCTGTCCTTGTAAAGCGCCACTGACTACACTTCACTTCCCACATTTGGTGAATGCTACAGGAGAGCTACCAGGTATCAAATTCCAACTCACCTCTGAGTTGCTTTAATGATCATACAATTATTTTTTTATTAAATCAGAAAGCCATGGTGTCCTAAGTCACGTGTGGTACAGAAGATAAAGCACATTATGCTATGCCCTTGGTTTTATGAGCCAAATCCACCATCTCTTCCCCCACGGCTGCCTGGACTCCCCAGTTGTTTGGTGCTTCAGCTGCAACAGGGGACCAGGGAGCTCAGGGAAGGGTTCAGCAGCCACCCCAGGCTGGGCAGCCAAGCGTTTGCCACTTCCGATATGAGGGCCTTGCTTTTCACCTTCTGTGCACGCCAGGACTGCCCAGATGTGACAGCTAGATCTACTCCTGACACAGAGGTCTCATATCTCACAAGTACATCCAAGGTCCCTCTTCACAAAGCACTGTCTTCCACTTCTTCAACACTGCCCAGCCAGCCCAAGCAGGCTGTTGTCAGAGACACCAACAGCTCAGGCAAGCAAATCACTCCCTACAGTTCAGTTTTGCCAAATATAGGATACTTCTGCTACTAATGAGCATTTCTAATTCATCTCTCGTTATTGCATAGGTAGATCAGCTACTGCAAAAGAAAACAGTCCATCTTTGGGATCTTGTCCCAAGTTCCTGTCCTTCCTGGCTGCAGCAGCACACCCCCTTGTATACTCCCCGGCGCAACAGCAGTCTGTGCTCCTCTGGGATTGTGGCATAGGAAAGCTGAGCTGTTTCTGCTGCCCTGTATCTCCTCTGCAGGGATCTGGACAGGCTGGGCTGATGGGCTGAAACCAACAGGGTGAGGTTCAACAAGGCCAAGGGCAGAGTCCTCCATTTGGGACACAACAACCCTGTGCAGCATTACAGGCTTGGGGAGGAATGGCTGGAGAGCTGCCTGGCAGAGAAGGACCTGGGGGTGTTGGTTGGCAGCAGCTGAACACGAGCCAGCAGTGGCCCAGGTGGCCAAGAGGGACAATGGCATCCTGACCTGTGTCAGACACAGCATGGCCAGCAGGAGCAGGGAGGTGATTGTGCCCCTGTGCTCAGCGCTGGTGAGGCTGCACCTCGAGTGCTGGGGTCAGTTTTGGGCCCCTCACTGCAAGAAGGACATTGAGGGGCTGAAGCGCGTCCAGAGAAGACAACGAGGCTGGGGAGGGGCTGGAGAACAAGTTCTACGAGGAGAGACTGAGGGACCTGGGGGTGTTTAGCCTGGAGAAGAGGAGGCTGAGGGGAGACCTCATCCTTGTCTGCAACTGCCTGAAAGGAGGCTGTGACGGGGTGGGTGCTGGGCTCTGCTCACAAGTGACAGCAATGGGACGAGAGGAAATGTCCACAAGTTGTGCCAGGGGAGGTTTAGACTGGACATTAGGAAGAATTTCTTCACTGAAAGGGTGGTCAGGGATTGGCACAGCTGCCCAGGGAGGGGGTGGAGTCGCCACCCCGGAGGTGTTTAAAAGATGGGTGGATGAGTTCCTTAGGGACAGCGTTTATTGGGGAGACAGGCACAGTTGGACTCGGTGATCTCAGAGGTCTCTTCCAACCTTCTGATTCTATGATTCCTTCTGGCGGTGGTGGCAGGGACACAGCAGCCTGTGTGTACCTCAGCATCCTGACAGGGCCCAGGGTGGAGGCCGTCTCCCTGGGACACAGCTGTATTTTGGGTGGGTGCGAGGGGCAGACAAGCCCACGTAGTCCTGGAGATGGGACAAGTATGAGTTCATTAGGAGAGACTGCAGCTACAGCCCAGCCTCCCTCCTCCGCCGAGACGAAGTCCAGCAGCACCATTTGCTGTAAGACAAATGAACTGGCTTCTCCTAGGAAAGCTTCTAAAAACTAATGGTGTTTAAGGAAAAGCATAGCTTGAAGGAATTAAACTTGATTCCAACCTGATTGCAAGCCAAAGAGAAAATTAATTCTATTTTATATACTAGATTTTTTTTTGGTCACTGGAGCAGGCTGTAAGCTGGTTCATCATCTCTTTACTGGGCCCTCACCCACTACCATCAGAAAGATTGCTTTTACAGGAGTTTTTGTTTGTTTGTTTTTCTGACAAGGGTTACTTACTTCCCCCTTGAACTTTCCTATGCTGAATTGCTGGAGCAGATTCTTGGGAAGGGGAAAAAAAAGAGCTCTCTAACACAGGCTGGCAGGGAACCTCAGTAACAGAGCAGCACATTTTCCTCAAAGCCAAGCGCCTCTGCCAGGCCATTTAGAGACACCTTTGCCAAACAGCAAACACTTCAAAAAACTTCTGGGTCTGTGAATACTCTTCAGTTAAAAAAGGATGTCACAAAATGAGGTCAAGAGGAAACATTGTTATTGCAAAGCACAGCTTCAAGGTGTCAGTATTTCAGGCATATCTGGTAGTAGCTCCTAGTTAAAGACACGCATTTATCAATTAGAGATTCCTGCCTCTCCCCAAAGCACCGCTGCATCAGTAACTTGCCCAGGAACGAAGCCAGTGGTGGCTTCATAAAATCATAGAATCACTTGGTTGGAAAAGACCTTTGTGATCGAGTCCAACCATACCTGTCTAGTGGAGGTATGGTGTCTAAATCATCCCTGAGCACCTCTTCTACCAGTCTTCTAAACGCCTCCAGGGATGGGGACTCAACCACCCCCCTGGGCAGCTGTTCAAGTGCCTGACAATCCTTTTGGTGAAGAAATTTTTCCTGAAGTCCAATCTGAACCTCCCCTGCTGCAACTTGAGGGCTTTTCCTCACTGCTGGAAGGACCGGCCAGGCCCTGCTTGCCCTGGGGCTCCGTCCAAAGGCTTAGCCTGGTGCCTTACCATGGAAAAAAAAAATGATAACATATAAACAGTGGGGAGATGCATTACCTCTTTTTAAACAAACTCTCTGCAGGAGTTGTAAACAAAAATCTGCCACAGTTACACATTGTCCCAGATGACCCCCTCTAACCCATCTCTAAGTCAACAGCAATGTTAAGTCACAGTGGACTGGTATGAGCAGGTACAGACCCCCTTGCCAGGTCCTAGTGGAGGTGTCACCAAGAGCAAGACCCTGGGGAACAGCAACTCTACGGCCCAAAGCTCACGGGTAAAACCCAGTACCCACCAGCACAGCACTGGGGGGAGCAGGGAGCACAGCGGCAAGGGCAGCTCCTGGTATGGCCACGTTGCAGCCAGGTTTCCTAACCCCTGGCAGCTACAGCAGGAACACAAAGCACAAAAAAATTGGTCCCCAAAATGCCAAGTCAGCAGTTTTCTTATCAGAGGAGACTGAAAAACAGGGCTCTGAAATACACTGGGAGAGTTTCCCACTAAACATCAACTACCAGACGTTTATTTATAACTTATAAAAGTCATCACATTTCAAATCTGTCCAAGAGAAAGAGGGGCTGCTTTGGGTTTTTAAGCCATGAGTTTCTTTACCAACAAAACTGCTGTATTAAGCATGAATGCTGATTATTAAAAAGCAAAGCCAATAAAACTGATCCAGAGCACAGCATTCCTTAGTGGAGACCATAAAATACGAGGACAAGGGAAGGACAATTTGGAACACAGTGATAGGAAATTAATACCTTTTACTGTCAGTTAGTTTTACAAACAGAACAAATCACATCAGTGCACATAAAAAACCCTCAGACACCGGTAACCACACTGGGTGTTTTGCCTTTAGTGCTGGTGGGCAAGGAGTGGCAGGAAAGTCCCAGGAAATGACAGCTTTGTACATCCAGGTGCAAGGACTTCTGTTCAGGTAAGGAACTAAGGGAGGAGAAACAAGAAGCTGTTTGCTCTTGCGTTGGGCTTGGTTTTGTTTTAAATATTAGAGACCAGTTTTCAAAAGCTGCAGGGTTTGGAGGCAGCCACTCAGACACAGCCGGGTAGAAGTTTGGTCTAGCTCCATTTCCAGTTTTAATAAACCAGTGCCTGGAATAAAGGACATTGAGAATGCGCAGGGCTAAGATATAATATTTTATAGTTCATCCTGCAAGGCAGAAAGTTGATATCTCAGTATTGCATGTTAGAGGTTGTTGGAGGGTTTCCAAAAACAAAGGACCTAGTTTATTTGGGTTGGGTTTTTTTTTTTTCCATTCTGCTCTATAGTCTGTGGTTTTGTTTTTTCCAGCTTTCCATTGCTCTGTGCCAGCTGGTACAAAATATGTGTAAAATACTGTCTGTCCTTATTCATGCTGATGGTCTACTGGTAGACAACAAAGCCACCTCGACACAGGGACCCTAACACTCCACTATAAGACTACAGAAAAAAAGCTAAGAAGTGGTTATAAATTGTTCCCCCAGGAAGAGTCTTGACCTAATAAAGCACACTGGATTGGGAATATGGTAAAAAATTCAGTGATTATTGAAGATCTATACCAGCTTCAGGATCACACCACGAGGGCACAAGTCGCTTCTCCTGGTGATTTTCCCCCTCTGGGACACTACACTACCATTTCCCAGCATATCCCCATACGTGATTAAACAGCAGGGAACAAGACGGAGACACGTAGAGAGGGGATGGAAAGAGCAGGTGACAAGATCAGAACTAGTTTCTCATCCAGACTCCTGTTTCTGCCAGGTTTTGAGAGAGTGACTGTAGAAAACATGTTGAAGCTGTGACTTTAGAGATGGGAACACTGAAACAATAAAATAGGAGGAAATTCAGGATAACAAATTACATCAGTGGACCCAGGAACAGTTTGGGGTCTTGTTAAGCCCAGGGACCTTAGTCAGCAATGGCACGCTGGGGCAATATTATTTTAACCCTTTGACTCCTCGATACAGCCTTCAGGCTGCTCTTTGAGGGGCCCTGCTCCTGAAGAACAACAGGGAACAAACCTATGTTATCACTGAAACCCTGTTCGCCTCATTCCTCAGGAACTGAGGCAGCTTCTGGGCAGACAGAGCTGGCATGGGCTGTGCTCCAAACGCCTCAGAAGGAGGGGAAAAAAGGAACAGAGCTCTCTGAGGCAGGATAATAATGACTGCAGCTGCAAAGCCCCGCTGCAAGCAAAGCAGAGCCCTTAAGGTGGAAGTTTAAGTTACATTTAAAGGTTTAGGAGGCAACGCTGCCACACACAGTTTGTGCAGAAGCCTGTCAGCTGGATGGGAACATCCAGCCCTCCTAGGAAATTCTCCTCCCTGTGGCTTCATCCCAGCTCCAGCCAGGCAGGAGGGATGGAAAGGCTCCCACGTACCAGGTCCACAGAGTCACTCGCTGCAGGTGATTGGGAGGGCCCTGAGTCAGCACTGCAGAAGGAACAGGGAAGGGAAGATTTTCAGCCCTGCAATTGCACGTAACCGTGTGCTCTGTTCAGATCTCCTCCCCAGACTCATATTCACAGCTAATTTAGAATCATAGAATCACTGAGGTTAAAAAGACCTCTAAGATCATTTGAGTCCAACCAACACACCAATGCTCTCATCTTTTCAAATTTGTAGCTCCTAAAATACATCAGTTTACCTCATTTTTTTTTTTTCTGAAATACCGTACCAATTCATCCCTCTGTATACATATTATTTTTTCTTCTGTATTTTAATGCACTGCATTCACACTGAGCTTTTTTAGTTCTAGAGTTGTTTCTGTTTCAGTGACTCACCTGGTATTTTCCTGCATGTTACCACAGCTTTGCCTCTCTTCCACCTTGCACTTGTGTTTGGAGTTCAGAAAGCAAAGTAAACAAAAATTGGAAGGAATAAGTTATTCTGCCACCACAACACAAGATGCTGCTGTCACACCTAGGGGTGACACTGGCAGCAAAGAACATCCCTCCCTCTGCTGCCAGCAGGTAGATATGTGCCCTGCCACCCTGCTCTTCAGCTGCTCCTCTGAATCAGCTATATAAGGAGAAAATATAAACCTCATTAACTGGGGCAGTGATTAAATGGGAGTAAAAATATCAGCAGCAGCTGAGAAGTGCTGCCTGCAGGTGAAGGTAATCAGCCCTGGCTCCTCCCACGCCCACTGCCTCCTCAGCCTTTCTCAGGAGTCAGATCTTAATGGCAGAGGGAAGAGTTAGCTGCAAACATCAAAAGTCACATTTTTGAGTGTGACCAAGAAGTAAAGTTGTAAAATTAGGGGCCAGCCAGAGCTTTTGGGTTTGCGTGCAGCAGGACCCCACAAGAAGGGCATATCATTCAGCATCAGGGTATAGTTTGGCTGCCCTCCCTTGGGAATTGTGTGCTGAAGTAGCTGCACTTTTACAGCTCTGCTGAAGGCAATCAGGGCCAGGATGGTTGCTGGAAAGTTATTTCATATTATTGTGAAGAGAAAAAAGCATTTCCTTTCATTTCAGCATGAAGAGAATGGTGCTGAAAAAGGAGGGAGGAGCAAGATGTAATTATCTTTCCTACTGTTCCACATCAATTTCTAAGCATTTTGTAACTATCATGTAATCCTTCAGTTCATCCCAGAAATTATCAGCCTTACAACTAAAGAAGCATCTAGCTTTCCTTTGTTGTGCACTCCTGCATCTGTGTGCACAAATATAATTCTCCAAAATCCAGGGGCATCAAAACACTTTTCACAGAATCACAGAACAGTTTGGGTTGGACGGGACCTTAAAGCCCATCCAGTTCCAACCCCCTGCCACGGGCAGGGACACCTCCCACTGGATCAGGGGGCCCCAAGCCCCATCCAACCTGGCCTTGAACACCTCCAGGGATGGGGCAGCCACCACTGCTCTGGGCAATCTATCCATGTTTCATCAACCTCAGCATAAAAAAATTTCTCTCTAATAACTAGTGTAAACTTCTCCTCTTTTAGTTTAAAACCATCACCCCTTGTTCTGCTGCTAAAAGGTTCTTCCCCATCTTTCTTATAAGCTCTCTTTAAGTATTGAAAGGCTGCAATAAGATCTCCTCAGAGCTTTTTCCAGTGGTTTCAAAACAAATGGAAAAGAAACAGAAGAAAAGCACAGGAAAAAATGAGCTGCTTTTCTTTGACCCAGCCTGACCCAGGATGTGGGAGCACTGCTCCGAGCTAGGGCAGCCACGTCCATGTTTGCCCTCCAAAGGTGGAGCCATAACAAGAGCCTGAAAGCTGCAGCCAGGCCAGGGGACCCTTGCTGAGCACAAGCAGCCAAGAGCAGCACAAGCTGGAGGCAACAACCCCTAGTCATCCTCTGCTGGAGACAGAGGGACACACACTGGTGATGGTCAGCAAACACCATACATGTCTGGAACTTGATTTTCCAGTCAACATCTGCTTTCATAGGTAGGTTTACTGGAAAGAACATAATATTAAGGTGTGATTTCAGGCTGGTGGCTCACAGGCAGCCAAGGGAATGGTGTGGTTTCACTGCAGGATGGGGAATTTTCTCTAGTACAGAGCAAAATCCAGCTGGCATTAGAGGGAATGCATCTTAGAATCACAGAATCACTGAGGCTGGAGAAGACCTCTAAAATCATCCAGTCCCACCATCAGCCCAGCACCACCATGCCTACTGAACCATGTCCCACAGTGCCACAGGTACACACTTTCTGAACACCTTCAAGGGATGGAGACTCCACCCCTGCCCTGGGCAGCCTGTTCCAATGGTTCACCGTTCTGTCAGTAAAGAAATGTTTCCTAATGTCCTATCTAAACCTCTCTGGTGCAACCTGAGACCATTTTCTCTCCTCCTATCACTTGTTACTTGGGAGAAGAGACCAACACCCACCTTGCTACAACCTCCTTTCAGGCAGTTGTAGAGGGTGATGAGATCTCCCCTCAGCCTTCTTTTCTCCAGGCTAAACAACCCCAGCTCCCTCAGCTGCTCCTCATAACACTTGTTCTACAGACCCTTCACGACCCTTCTATGAATCAGCTGATGTCTGTAGATACCTCCCAGCCCTGTGATTCCCCTGACAATGAAGCACTGATTCTGCAGATGCACAGAAGGGGGTTTGGGGATATATCTACAGACTGCTTCTTGACAGCAGTTTGTATGACTGCATTGTGGACTGTCCTGCGTACCCCAGAAATTAAAGAGCTCAAATATCCCCAGTAAAGGTCTCTACTATCTTCAGGCACCCAAGTGCCGGTGTAAGGAAAGCACAACCAGCAGAATGTGTGTTCACATTGCCCTGCCACAACCTGCCTGGTTGCACCTGCTCCAAGTGGCAGCAGAGCCAGCGTTGCCACCATCCTGTCCCCACACTGCCTGGCCACGTTGCCAGCCTGGCAGCTGGGGGAGGAAAGCCAGCCACACCCACAACCTCATCACCCTGCAGGGAGCAACACCTGCAACACCCACAACCTCATCAGCCTGCAAGGAGCAACACCTGCAGGGCCACCAACCTGCAACCTTGAACCCCACCCTGGTGGCTGTTGGTGAGCTCCCTGCTGTAGCAGGAGGGGGGGTGGAGGAAAGCCACACTTTCCAAGAGCAGATCTTGGACCAAGAGCTCTGCTGTGGGAGAGCTGAGCACATTCCCTCCTTACAGGGCACGGTCAAGCTCTGCCCCAGAGGTGCCATGGTTGTGGTCAAACCTTCTGCTGAACTGCAGCCTCCTTCAGCTTTCCTCGGTGGGGTGGACAGAGTAGACATCTCAGGGAACTGAGCTGCCTGGCCTCATAGCAGGAGTGAAGGAGGGCTTTTCTCTGCAGCTCTCTTGCTCTGAACTTTGCTGCTTCACATCACCAACCGTGCAGAGGAGAGCGACTGACGGCAAGAGCACGGAGGGAGGCATTTGAGCCAAAGGACTGTTTTTTCCAAGCAGCTATGGGCCAGGAGCTGCTTGACCTGGTGTTCCCACACCATGCCCTGCAAAGCCAGCCCCAGCTTTCCATGCTGCCACAGACCCAACAGCAATCTCAAAGGCCTCCCTTGTCAGCCACGGGTAATTAATGCTCACAGCGCCTGTCGGGGCAGCAATCTGCATTGTTTCCCCATCACGCAGGGCCAGCCTATTGTCTGCGTCCGCCAGTGAGCCAAGGGGCCAAGGGTTAGTGGGTTACCAGCCACGTAATGTCATGCTGCGCGCAGGGCGGGGGACTCGGGCTGTAATTCAGCGTTTGGGTGTAACTGCGTGCCGGCCTCAAGCTCTAACCCTCTCACCCTGCTCAGCACCTTGGCTCTGCTGCGTGCTCCTCCCACAACCCTGCATCAAAAAAGAATCCCATCCAAAAAAAAAAAAATGCAAAGCTTGAACTTCTGCAGTTTAAGCATGAAAACGTCCTTTAAAAAAACACAGCAAAAGCCTTTATAGGATTCTGAAAACACAAGAAAACCACGTGATGGGCTGTGAGAGCAAGGCTGCGTGCTGGCATCCCCCAGGTTTTAATGTACAGAATCATGCAGCTTTCTCCTAGGACACTTTGCACTTTGTTTGGCCTTGGCAACCATCAAGTTAAGAGCAACACTGCTTCCAAAAGAAAAAAAATCCTAACAAAACGCTGACTTTTGGCAAGGAGAAAAAAACCCCTAAAACACTGCATCATTTGGAGTGTGCACTGTTTAGTACTAATGCAAAATTTATTGCTCTGGCAAAGCCTAAGCACGAGCAGCTGCCGTCTCCTCCTCACACTCCTCTGCGGCTCTGAGGATCACCTCGTGTCAGCTGTGCCAGTGGTGGGGTTGGACTGTGAGTCCTCCGAGATCTGCTGGAGCGCGGGCCAGGGCTCCTCCTCAGGGGTCCCAGTGCAGGCTGGCGGTGCAGCTGCCGCATGTCACGAAGAGCTTGCCTTTGGCTCTGCTGGGACAGTGTCGTTATTAGACACCAGTGACACGAAAGCTTGTCTGGAGGAAACTGCAGCCAGCAGGGGATGAGGTAGGAGCAGTGGGGAGAGAGTGAGCAGGAAAACCACAAGACACTTGTGCCTGCTAAAAATGATTTCCACCTAGTAATTTTAGCAGCTGTTGTGTTCCTCTGCCTACCTTTCTGGTTGAATTTTAAGTAGGAGGTGAATGAAAATGAGAATGGTGACAGAGTTTTCCCCCCCCCAAACCTCTGTATCTGCACATTTTTAACTTCTCCCTGACCCCATCTTAAAGACACAGTCAGTTCTTTTCCCCAGTTATGTGGGCATTGTTCTGACTGGTAAAAAGAACTGGGAATTCACACCAAGGTTTCTGAAGGGTGGCTGAAAACAGAGACCTCACCAGAGGAGGATGGAGCTCACATGAGTGTCCCTGGTCCAGCCCTGTATCCCAGCTAGGCAGCCGGGGTTTGGAATATGGATGCGAGAAGAAATACAGCTTCCTAATAAACAAAAAATGCCACGGAGCCTTTGCTCCTTTCTGCCTGGCAAGGGACAGTTTCTCATGGACCTGAGAAATACGTGGAAATAGCCCCGAGGAGCATCAGTGTAGGTGCCCATCTCCTCACCCTACACTCACTTGCAGCTGCAGTGCTCATGTTTGGAGAGAAGGAGGTGGGAGATGAGTGGAGAAACCCTCTCTGAGCCCTGTGGATAAGCAGGTGCTCTCTGAGACACACATACAGTGAAGCACTCAGCAAGGGCTGCTGTTCGGGCAGAGGCACGCTGACATGTACACACAACTGTCACCTGTGTTTTAATCCTCAAAAAACATACTTGTAGAGTAAGTATGGGTTAACATTGAGCAAAACACACAGCATACTATCAAACCAGATGAGGAATTGTTCCCTCAGTGGGGACATGTAGGCTAAAGCAGCAGTGTTTGAGCTTGAAGTCTGGTTTCTTCCTAAAATCTCATGTCAATCTCCCCTCTTTCAGCTTGAAACCATTCCCTCTCATCCTGTCCCTGCACTCCCTGATCAAGAGCTCCTCCCCAGCTTTCCTGGAGCCCCTTTCAGTACTGGGAGGCTGCTCTAAGGTCCCCCCAGAGCCTTCTCTTCTCCAGGCTGAATAACCCCAACTCTCCCAGCCTGTCTTCATAGCAGAGGTGCTCCAGCCCTTGGATCATCTCTGTGGCCTCCTCTGGACTCGCTCCAGCAGATCCATGTCCTTTCTGTGCTAAGGACTCCAGAACCAAATGCAGGACTCCAAGTGAAGTATCATGAGAGCAGACCAGAGGGGGGAGAATCACCTTCCTCAACCCGCTGGTCGCACAAGCTTGCCCTCTTTGAGATCCCCTGTAACAGAACCACCTCCCTCTCCTTCTTCCACTGTAAGCTCTTCTGCCTCATGCAACTGCCTTCAAGTCTCTTCATCTTCCACCATCTGTAGTTCGTGGTGAAGGTCCTCCTGCATCCCAGCTCTGAAATTACACCCTTATTAATCCCTAACACCCTTGTCTTCAGCTCTGACAAAGGAAAAACCCCATCTCTTTGCTGCTGTTTTCCTGCCATAGCATTGAGTCACCAGCTTCCCCAGGTGCAGCTTTTCTGTCCTACAGCTCCCCCAGTCCCTCTTCTCCACCCTGCTAGGGCAAAATGGGTGACCTTGTGCAGGAGCAGAAGCCAGCCTACAGCACAGCCCTCGTGAGGCTCCCAGGCCTCGATGGGTGCAGGGAAACAGGCTACATGGGTGAGGGCTGGTTCTTCTGTGGTGTAGCAGCTCTTTTCTCTCACTCCATCTGGCAGCTCACCCCTGGCTAACGTAGCATCAGGGTTTGGGTGGCTGCAGCACCTCATGCAGCTTCCTCAGGCAGATGTAGGGAGCACATGGATGCAGGAGAGCATGGGAAAGGTGTTTCCAGAGGTTTACTGGAAAAATCAGAGAGCTGATAACTGGAGAAAGAACATCAAGCCTCTGGAGAATCATTACCAAAGTTCAGTTTTCAGACTGACAGTGCAAGAAATTGATGTTTTGGGCTGTGAAGATTTTCATAGAATAACGGAATCATTGGGTTGGAAAAGACCTTTGAGATCATTGACTCGAACTGTACCTGTCCCCTACTAAACCATTTCTCTGCCCCTCCTGGGCAGCCTCTTCCAGCACCTGATTTGGGTCAAAATGCACCTGTGATCAGCTGGTTCCTACAACATTTTTAAACAAAGAACCAATACAACATCTGCAGTTCAAAACTTGAAAGTTTTTCACTTGAAGGTCAATGTCTTTTTAGCTTAGTTACTTCTAAATCGGGTAGAAAGTGTCTGTCCAACTACAAATTCTCAGCTAGCAGCAGGACACCCAGCTTGTCCTTGAAATGTCACAGAAAAGGATTTGTAATCTAAGTAATTCACTTCTTTGAGGTTCTGATTGTTGATGTATTGCTACCAGCAGAGACAGGGCACTACAAAAGAGAACAACATTCTGTACCTCCAGTGTCTTGACTTCAAAGCATTTCATCTTTATAAACTAAGAGACACAGCCTCGGTCTAACACCAAAGAAAGCAATTTATGTAAGCAAAAAAAGTCTGGAACAAATAATTAAAACATGAGACTAAACAAAAACATTTGTGAGTTTGTTGAAAGAATTTTGAAATATAAACTCTTTCTTTTTCCTGTGTGTATTTATTTGCACTTTACCTAAGGGTGCCCTCTGAGCCTGTTATTGCTTACTTGTGTTGCATTTGGAAGCCTGTCAGTGGTGACCACTGTAGATAGAGCTCTCCCTGCCGGCTCTTCTCCCAGCCTGCCCATGCCTCATGTGTGTCACATGCCATGACAACCACTTTTCTACCATGCAGACTTTCATAGAATCAGAGAATCATAGAACTGTTTGGTTGGAAAAGACCTTTGAGATCATCAAGTCCAACCGTACTTGTCCACTACCAAATCATATCCCTGAGCACCTCATTTACCTGTGTATTAAACACCTCCAGAGATAGATGCAGCAGAGCCTCCACCCCTCAGCTCATCTCAAACCCATAGTTTCACAGTGAACACCTTTCATTCTTTTCCGTGACCTATTAGAGTTGTGCAGGATTTCTCATCAGTAGTCACCCCAAAACCTGTTTCTGAAGATGGACTCCATGTTAATATCTTCTGTCATGCCTCAAGAAGCCTTCATCGTGGCAATGTGCAGTTGAGGTTCAGAAAGATGTGCCTTTACTAATTTGTCTTCTCATCCTGCAGGAGCTGAAGCAGTTCAAGGGATGTCAGGGTTCATACTCAGCAAGATACAGAACTGCAGCTTCTGGTACTTCGGGAGTGATGAGGATGGAGAGGCCCTGGCCCAGGTTGCCCAGAGCAGTGGTGGCTTCCCCATCCCTGGAGGTGTTCAAGGCCAGGTTGGATGGGGCTTGGAGCCCCCTAATCCAGTGGGAGGTGTCCCTGCCCATGGCAGGGGGTGGCACTAGATGGGCTTTGAGGTCCCTTCCACGAAATGCAGCTCATCGCATTCCAGCGTAGCCGAAAGGAAGCGATAGGACCATTTGTGACAAACGCTGCTGCCACTCCCCTTGCTCTTGACGCGGTCTGAGCGGTGCTTTGTGCCCCGCAGCGCCTTCGGCATGGTCGGTAAGGAGAAGGCACCCCCGCTGCCTGCGACGGGCGCCGCGCAATGGGCGATCGCGTGGTGCCACCTGGCGGGGAACGGCCAGCCTCCACAGGAGCCCATGGGCAAGGAGATGGGCGACAGGAGAAACGAGAACATCACCAGCACCTGGGGTCTGCCACCATGTACCGAGTCCAACACACCCTCCCCAAGACTGCACCTATAACTCTTTTAATTTAACCAATTAAGAAAACCAACAACGAGCACCTTCAAAGCTTTCCCTCTGAGCTGACACGGCTGCACACAATGCTGCCAACATCCAAAGCAATTCCACAGATCACATTCTGAAAGGCTGTTGGCCATCTCCATCGTCTTTGCTTTCATATCTGATGTGCACAAAAACTGGGTTCCTTTGAGCACCAACTGGATCTTTGGGAAGAGGCAGAAGTTGCAAGGAGCCAGGTCTGGGCTACAGGGTGGGTGCTCAAGCACAGGGATGTTGTTCTTAGCTGTAATCTGATTGACAAAGCATTGTGGGCTGGTGAGTAGTCTTGGGTGTTCATTCACTGTTCACTCTTGCACACCAACATTTCCCAGCTGAGTAAGAGAACGTCTCTATTTGAACACACATCCACTCACAGAGTGAAGCAATGGAGCTGAGCCCTGTCTCTCTGTGACAGGTTAGAACTTGTTCTATAACCACCTGTCTCTCCCCTCCCACTCTTGGTGCATCATCAGCTTTTTGTGTCAGACCTCATACATGGCTTGCATTGCCATGAAACTCAATCCACAGCCCAGTTTGTGACCAGTGATTAAACCGAACTGGGCAATCACGACCTAACACAGTGAGGGGGGGAATAACCACTGACCACTTGGTGGGAAGATGCATTTCTTACAACCAAAAAGCAAAGGCTTGATGAATTCCTTTGCTACTCCAAAAGCAGGGACACCCCACCACTTCAGGACTCCTCAAGCCAAGCGCAAGCCCTGCCCTGGAGGTCCTGGGCCAGAGGCAGCACTGAAGTAACAAGGCACTGGGCAGGGGACAGAAAAATCACACACTGCTTCAACTTGTACGGCAGCAATTTTTCACATTGGTAAATACACACACAAGTAACATTTGTTACTCTAGGAGCACTCAGCTGCTTCAAAACAAATCATGTTCTCAACTGCAGTGCTCTTCACCAGCAGAAGAGCACATTCAGCAGCTGCCCAGGGAGGAGGTGGAGTCGCCATCCCTGGAAGTGTTTAAAAAAACAGGTAGATGAGTTTCTTGGGGACAGGGTTTAGTAGGGAGACAGGCACAGTTGGGCTCAGTGATCTGAGGGGTCTCTTCCAACCTTATTTAAAAAATAATCCTGGACTGTTTCCTATCTCACAGTTGAAGTGGATTAACTTTAGACCCCCAAATCCTTTTCCATACGCAACAGAGCTGTGAGGCAGTCACTGTAACAAAGATCACTTTGACTTTACGGGGTACAGAATCCCAGCATAAGGAAGACACAAGCCCAGCCTGACTCCTCCTGTTCTAGTTCATGATTTTGAAGCTGACAAAACCATCAAGCAAGGCTGCAGGAGGAGACCTCTCTTCTCCTGGGAGCTGTGTGCGATACAAGAGGGCTTCCAGGAGACAGGGGGGCACTTTGGATCCTGCAGAAAAATTACACCGCAGAAGGGAATTACCAGCAAAGCTGTTTTTTACCCACAAACTTGCCCTTCCAGAGAAGGGCAACAAACCTAGTGAAGGGTCTGGAACAGAAGTCTTGGGAGGAGCAGCTGAGGAAACTGGGGCTGTTCAGTCTGGAGAACAGAAGGCTGAGGGGAGACCTCATCACTCTCCACAACTGCCAGAAAGGAGGTGGTAATGAGGCAGCTGTTGGTCTCCTCT
Source organism: Neomorphus geoffroyi (assembly GCA_033558235.1). Classification (NCBI taxonomy): domain Eukaryota; kingdom Metazoa; phylum Chordata; class Aves; order Cuculiformes; family Neomorphidae; genus Neomorphus; species Neomorphus geoffroyi. Next base: position 35,345,669 of record JAUMJM010000016.1, read on the forward strand.
CCCAGGTCACAAGCAATAGAACAAGACCAAGTGGCCTCTAGGTACATCAGGGGAGGTTTAGATAGGACATCAGGAGAAAAATTCTTTACTGAAAGAGTGGTGAAGCATTGGAACAGGTGCCCAGGGTGGAGTCACCATCCCTGGAGGACAGACTTAACGAGGCTTTGAACAACCTGAGAGGCAAAGCACGGTGCCATTACCTCATCTCTTGCTGGCTGTATTTCTGAGCAGCATCACAGCTTCTGAACACCATGAAATCTCCAGAACAGTCCAAGTATAACCACAAGAGTTTTCAGCTCCTCACATTCCTGCTTTCAGGTGAGCATGAAAAGTCATATTTAACAAAGGAACAGTTTTTTTTCTGTTGTAGAATATTTAATTATTTTTCGTACACAAATTAAGAGTACACACACAATCATTATTCTATCAAAATTAAATAAGCCAAACCAGCACAAATTAATATTTCAAAAATACTACAAAGAAAGAAGAAACAGCTACAGTGGAAAGAATAAAAAGCTTTTCAATTCCATTTTCTGCAAAATTATGCTCTGAACGCTAGCTAGTGCACACAAGAACGCAGCCCTGAGTGGAAAAACATCCAGTGCAAAATAGTATTAAACCTACATATTATCTGAATGCAACAGAAGTAAATTCACATTTGACGAGAGCCATCACATTTTTTCTCTTCAGCAACAAGATTTCTGCACGCAAGCAGACAAGTGCTTTTTCCCACATGCAGTAACACCTAACAGCTTTAGTGATTCTAAAAAGTGATGTTGAGAAGGTCCTGCTCAAGCAATACACATAAAACATACTGCTTTATACAAACAAAATGTGTTTTATCTGATCAGCTGAATTCTCTCATGTATCAACCCCAAGAATTATTTCCCTGCACCAATTAGGCCTCACGATTCCAGGGTGACGAATTTTGACTTCTGCTGGTAACACGAGAAGAAAATGTGATCCAAGCAAGACCCAAGGCAAAGTGACTTTGCAGGACTAACCAGACAAACAATCTCATCCAAGCAAGCTCGCTCTATTCCGATTATGTTCTCAATGTGCAAAAATAGGCTACTGAGAACCACATCTTTCTCTCAGAGCCATATCTCAAGCAGAACCGCACTTCAATTTCACAGTTGCCTAATAAAAACGTCCCTGATTTGTGGTCTTATTGCCCAGGTAGAGTTCCAGTACCTCAAGCTAAAAGAATTTACTTCACTCAAAAGTCAAATTGCTCTATCAAAGCAAGTACTGTAGAGTTCAGTTTCAAACAGTGGTCTGAGACTACAGAAAGAAAAAAAAAGAGATTAAAAAGTAATTAATTTCAACACTCCCTCCAGCCACACATTGATTCTATTGAATAGACTTCAACTGAGACACAGAAAGAAAATGTCAAGCAGTCTTGAGTCTTGTCACAGAAAGCCTTAAGTGCACTAGATAGTATCACCATTGCAAAGGATGAGACTAAATTGGTGGTTATTAGCACCAAAGGAAAGATAGTATTCCTCAACTTATATCCAACCCTCCACTACAGAACACTCAGTTGCCACCAGCACCATCGATTCTAACACCCAGACACCAGGAACAGCGTCAATACTGCATGCAAACAGGCTCCGGGCAACCGTATTACTTCATTCAAAATGCAACAGGACTCTTCCAAAGCTGTGGGACAGTGTGACTACCAAGATAGCTCAGTTAAAACATCCTTCAGTTACCGTTTTACACTTTTAATCGATATTATTCAATATAAGTATAAAAACAGGATGGAGTTAAATAGAAAATATGGCTCTGTAGGTGCTACACATTGGATCAGAAATGTTTGGGGTTTGTTGTGATTCATTTTTCACAGCATCAAAGGTGTCCTGACTGGCAGGGCAAAAGGCTAGGACAGCTGGCCACAGTCAGTAATGACAATCTTTTTGGAGGGCTTTCCACTCTTGGAACCAAAGCTCTCAATTTTTTTCACGACATCCATTCCTTCCTTTACGTGCCCAAAAACAACGTGTTTTCCATCTAGCCTGAAAAACAAATGTGCAAAAGCAGTTTTACTTAAAAAAAAAAAACAAACACTGAACCAAACCAAGCTCAGTAAAGAGATGTTAGCAGATCTTCACCACTCTCACCTACTGATCAGCTCTACAGGGCAAAGACACAACTGCTCTACAAGTGACATGAAATACTTTTAGCTATGATCCTTTGAAACATTCTGAGCAATAGTGGCCTCATTACTCTCACAGCTCTGCCTCCCTCAAGTAGCACAAACATTTTTTTTTTCCATTGTGAGTCAAGAAATTTGGAAATTAAAAAAAAAACCCAACAAAACCCAAACCAGTCAAACAAACATCAACCCACAAATAAAAAAACCACAAACCCTGGGGCCTTGAGCCCCCTGATCCAGTGGGAGGTGTCCCTGCCCATGGCTGGGGGTTGGAACTGGATGGGCTTTGAGGTCCCTTCCAACCCAAACCATTCTATGTTTCTAAGAAAATCCCAAACCCTCTGGATCCAGGTATCAATGTATCAGGTTGAAACGCAGGGTTGTGAACCTACCAGTCTGTTTTTGCAGTGCAGATGAAGAACTGAGATCCATTAGTATTGGGTCCTGCATTGGCCATTGAAAGAACACCTGGAAGAGAAGCAGCATTAGGTTGGTGTAACAGGGATTAAGTGGAGAAGACAACTTTCCCTGCACATTTAGACTAAAGACAGGCAGACAGAAGAAGTGATGGTCTCACATTGTGTCCAAATGTTTTCTAATGTCAACTTCTTGTCTTTGACTACTGTCTCCAGCCCAGCCTCCCAGTACAGCAAGAATGTCAGTCATGTAATTAGTTGTACATGTCCTGAATGTGATTAACACCAGGTAACCTCTACCGTGGTTCAACAGCAGTAGTAGTTTCCCAATGATGAGGAAGTAACAATCCGAAAATGGCAGTCTATAGAATTCAATTCGAGGTACTTATGCATGGCTTTTCCTTTACTACTTTTCCTTTATTACTTAATTTGAGCTTAGAAGAATGTGCCAGTGTTACGTAGTAAATAAGAAATCCTAGATGACTTTGTTTCACTTCTACAGTAATTATTTAAGTATTTAAGTATTTAAGTATTTAAGTATTAAGTATTAAGTAATCCCTTAAAGTGCATCTTCGTATACAACGCTTCGTGATAGGTTACAGTCAACAGAATGAAGAAAGAATATTTTTATTTACCAGGTCCTATGTGCTTAAGTATGAAATTTTCATCTGGGAATCTACTGCCATAAATGGATTTTCCACCGGTTCCATTATGATTTGTAAAGTCACCACCCTGGAACAGAAATGGATATTAACTTAACCAGCACACAAGCATTACATTACATCAGAAGTGATGCTATTGAACATACACCAACTTGCTCTGATTTAAAAGTAATCAAATCAGCATATTTTCTTCAGGTTAAGAACGAGGATGGTCATATGAGGATCTGAAACCAAGTAAGTAGATGAAAAGATGCGATCAAGCTAAGAGCCAATTTCTACTCCAGATACTGCTGATATTCTCCAGCTGGTATCCACAACACCCATGAAAACCCTTCTGTGTCACCAGGCTTGCACCTGAGTGTGATGCAACAACTGGCAGTCATTTTAAGAAGCACCTCACAGGCCTCAAAACAAAAGCACCCAAGTTCTTTACCACAGGCAAAACCTCAGAATTTTTTTTTGTCCCAGAATTTTTCTTTCTCCCAACACTGCTCAGGATCTCCACTGTTACTACTTGCTGTTTCTAGTTTTGTTGTTCCATTATTACACCTGAGCTATTTCAAGCTCCCCTCAGCTCCCAGCTGCTTGCTGGGACACGTGACCTTCGGTCAGACACACATAACCCAACCAACAAAAACCAGCCACCACAACTTGCAAAGGTGGCTACTGCCTCTCCCAGAAACCACACCACCCATGCCGGCAGAGAACTCACACCTAACATCATGTGATGTTCCCATTCCCACCTTGAGTAACCAGATACAGGTGGTGTGACAGCTACTCCTACGCAGTCCCAGAAATATGCTCTGCACGCCATGCGCCATGTGGAGGCATCCACATTGCCAAATCCTGACCATGATGACCCTTAGGCCATCCCAATTGCCTGAATCATGCCAACACTCCAGCTCAGCAAGCAGAAAGACATCTTGTTTCCTCTCACTTGAAAATATTTGAAACCTATGACATTATTCCCATTTCAGTAATGGCTTCCAAGGAATTCCTCAACACCAATTCATTATGTCACCATACCAGTATCCTCATTCCAGGTCCATTTCTGGGGACAAAACAGGGAGGCAAGGCAAACAGACCCACACAGAACTTCACAAAACACTGGGAAACTTTGGGAAGTTCTATTCTAGAGAAATATAAAATTTCTATAAAAACACTGTACCTATTTTTATTATATTTATGCATTTCTGACACCAGCAAAAATATTTATGCATTTCTGTCCATACCTCAGTATCACAAAACCACAATTTGCATTTCAAAGGCAAGAAAACAGGATCTTTACAGCACACTTGTCCCCTTTCTCTTCTTAGAAACAGGTCATAAGATCAGGGCCTCTTGTTCTAACAGCTGTGTTTTTCACTTAAAAAACAAAGTGAGGAGGGGGGACCATCACAGCCATCAGTTAATAAACAAAGAGCTTACTATAACCTTCATCTGAAATTTTTCACAGAGCCATTCTATGATGCAATGCTGTTGAAATGTAGCTTCTTTTAAGGGAAGAGAGGACCACCAGGAATTACACAATCCAGTGCACTACAGCAGCTGAAACCCTGCTCATCTGTCAAGCACAGCAGGAAAAAAAGGCTTTCAAAAAGGCTTTTGACATTTAGTTTTTTGTTGTTGCTGCTCTAGAAAAAAAATGCTAACACAGAAGGACTTTAATTCAAAATTTTGAAAGATCCATCCTTCTAAATCAAAACAAAATCCATTTCAGGTGCATCATCCCAACAACTGACCCCAGCCAACCCTTTTGGTTCCCTCCTCATCAGGGAGATGCTCAGAAAAAAAACTGTACTTCTAAAAATGCTCTGTTGTGAAGAGATTATTCTACTAGGAATAAAGAACAGACACACTGTTTTCTTAGCTCACTCGGAACACAAGGTTGATTGTCATTCTACCCACAAATCCTCCTGCCAAATACGCCCCATACTAAAGGACACTGCTACGCAACAGCAGAAAGCCCAAAGACAGATTTTTTTTTTAAGACAGTCTACACATAATCTACATTTATTTCTACATAAGATGTGCTGAGCAGCAATCACAGCAAAAAGATCAGAAATACAAGCCACGCTGTCACTTCTTTATTCTGTAGTTAGCAAGGGTTAGAGCGCAGCCACTTGAAATGTTATTACTGGTCTAACCGGTTCTAGAAATATATAAATAATACACAGGTAAATATATCATCAGAAATAAAAAAACACATTACCTGGCACATAAATGAAGGAATCACTCTGTGAAAAGTGGATCCTTTATACCCAAATCCCTTTTCACCAGTACAAAGAGCTCTAAAGTTTTCTGTGAAAATAAAGGATAAAGTATTACATTGCCATATAGGATACGTAGCAATCAAACACAACAAGACCATCTATGTCCCAAGTTCATACACTTCAAAAATTTTTTAGTATTTTTATTATTGATTTATTAGTTGTTCCCATTCTTTAAATAACCTCTGTCATAAAGCTAAGGACACAAAGCTTGTTTAGCCTCAGAACAGGGTACAAACACAATCCTTCACCACCTCATCATACTTTCACTTTGCTGTTACATCTTAACTCTAACACCTCTGCCTCCCCAATCCCACCACTCTGGAGTCAAAGGTTTTATCTGCTGACTTTTATGCCTTTGTTCTCTATAGTAATTGTGAAGATGATGCCTTTTCTTTTTAAGAATATTAATTTGCTGGCAACTGAAAGAAAAGTACAAGTCTGCTAAATAAGCAGATGGGGAAGAAAACACGTGATAAACCACAAAATTTGTAACATCAGTGCTAGTAACCAGGAAAACAAACCCCTTTGTCCTCTTTGTAAACTCTAAGAGACATCATCCTTTGGTTCACCCTTTTCCATTTGCTTTGGGGTTTGACTTTAGTGCAAACAAATGTGTATTTAAACATATTTATTCACCACTGATAACGCAGCACACAGACTGTACAGTCTTGGGGCAAATTACGAAATTAAACTGTTTGGAACAACAACTTCTGACAAAGTTTGTATCTACTTAACAAATGGGGATTAAATACATTTCCAAAAGTTAAAAGAATATTCTTGTTCCTGCAAATCAGGATCTAAACCTTAAATACTGAAGTAGGACATTCTGGAGGTGCTGTCTCACCTGCTGTCTTTGGCACCACATCAGCTTTCAGCTGTTAAAGAAAAATAAACAAACCAGATGAGTAAATCAGCTTTTGCATACATTGAAACACTTCTACACAGAAGGCTGGTACAACTGAACCCTCTCCCCAAGGTGAAGAGCTATCTGAAATCACAAGCAACCCAAAATTCCAAGCACACTTTAAGACTCTCCAAGCACTTGGTTAGTAATTAAAAATATCTCCTCAATGCAATTTCTAGTCAGCTAATGAAGAGCAACTGGAGCAGTGTCAAACCATTTCACTGATCAACACAATTAAGCAATAACTACACATAATCTTTACAATAGACTGCAAGGCTCAAAGCCAGTTTGGATAAAACTGGAGAGATCAAAGTCTCCCCAGCACAGTCTGTTGAAATTTGCAGAAAAGGCAAAGAGAGCAGAAACTGTATAACAAAGTTGACCCACAAATACAGCTCTGTTACCAACAAAAATTTCCAGTTTTGATTCACATGCATCTTTTTACCAAACTTAAAAATGCAGGGTATTATAATTGCCTGGAAAAAGCGACATAAAAGCAGCCCCAGCAGGTCAGACCAAAGTTTTATCTAGTGGTACATGCTGACTGTGGCCAACATTAGACACCCAGAAGCAGCATGACTGGCAATTTAATGTCCCTTCCCTATGATGCTCTTCTCAAATGTCTGTAATTTGCAGCTGAATCTAACCACAACTTAGCCAATGATTCAAGGCAATGCTGCAATGTGTTCAGATACTCTGCAAAAACCTTTACCACGGAAATGAAATGCTGCTGCAAAAAATACAGTAACAGTAATGCTATTTTTTCTAAAACCATCCAACTATTTACCCCATCTCACCAATGAATAATCAACTTGCACAGCAATATTTTTACCCATGACTCCCTCAAACATTGCCTACTGAGAGCTGGGAATGTCTGATTAATTTATATGCTGACATTTTCAGCGAGGATAAATTAATTGGGCTCTAGGCTCAAGGAAAACCATTTTAGAGAGAATCCTTGTGAAATACATCTAAAAAAAAAATCTATTGATACAGACCCAATGTAGCTGCAGGAGACAGAAGGTGACACTGAATGGGAAAGGGACAACTCTTTGCAGCCAACTCTCCATGGCGACAATTCTACACAGAGAACCCCAAGTGCTGGGTTGTTTGGTTTATCTCTTTTTATTTGGGATAGTGTTGTTTTTTAAAATAAGGGACTTAAGGGCACGGTATCCCACTAGCCCAGCATCCTTCTCAGCCCCAGACAAGCACAGACGCAAGGAACCAGCAATAGCCATTGCCATGCACAGTTGTCCCTGTGGAAAGTCAGCTGTGTAGAGGTGTCTTGTATAGAGCTGCCTGCGGAGACTCATCCTAAACCCCACTGAATCCCCTCAGCAAGCCTCATTTTGGAAGAGCAGCATTCCCTCTCCAGTGCACAGTTCTAGAGCACAGCACTCATTCCTTCCCACACACACCATATTTACTCAGAGGCATGTGCCCAACCCTAAGGATACATGGTACACCACAATTAACATCTCTGCGCTCATCATGCTTTTTGGAAGAGCGGAGCATGCCACAGTTTTCCTGCTCAGGCCCCTTTAACGGCCGAGTGTTTCAGACAGTTGGGGTTGTTGAGTCTGGAGAAGAGAAGGCTCCAGGGAGACTTCAGAGCAGCCTCCCAGTACTGAAAGGGGCTCCAGGAAAGCTGGGGAGGGGCTCTTGATCAGGGGGTGCAGGGATAGGATGAGGGGGAACGGTTTTCAGCAGAAAGAGAGGAGATTGGGATGAGATCTTAGGAAGAAATATTTTGCTGTGAGGGTGGGGAGGACCTGGCACGAGTTGCCCAGAGCAGTGGTAGCTGTCCCATCCCTGGAGGTGTTCAAGGCCAGGCTGGATGGGGCTTTGAGCACCTTGATCCAGTGGGAGGTGTCCCTGCCCATAACACAGGGGCTGGAACTCTAATGTCCCTTCCAACCCAAACCATTCTATGATTTTTACCAACAGAGCTGGTTGATTGCTGGCTGTTGAGCCAGCTGCCAGTACAGAGCTATGCAAACCTTTCATTGCACAGACCAGCAGAACAACAGAAAACTGACAACTAAGATCCAAACAATAAGCATCCTAGAAAAACAAAAAAAGGAAGAAGCAGGACAAATCTGGAGGGGTGGCTTGAAGGCCTCAGGAGCCCCAGGGGTGTGCCAGCCCCTGGGAAGCCAGGCAAAGGTCATGGAATCACAGAATGGTTCAGGTTGGAAAAGATCTTGAAGATCATCGAGCCCAAACTAAACCCAACACTGCCAAGCGCATCCCTAAACAAGCAAAAGCACAAGAGGAAATGGCCTCTAGTTGCACCAGGGGGAGGTTTAAACTGGGTATTAGAAAAAAATTCTTTATGGAAAGAGTGGTGAAGCCCTGGCAGAGGCTGCCCAGGGCAGTGGTGGAGTCACCATCTCTGGAGGTGTTTAAAAACTGTGCAGACACGGCACTTCAGGACATGGTTTAGCAGGCACGGTAGGGCTGGGCTGATGGTTGGACTGGATGAGTTTAACAAATGTTTTCCAACCTTAATGATTCTATGTTCCTAAATGCCTCATCCACAGGCCGCTGGCAGAACAGCGTCCCAGAGCCACCCTACCTCCGTTTGCCCCTCTCGGGCCAGGAACACACTCCAGGGATAACTTTATCCTTGTTCAGCATTCCAGCTATCACACAGCGGCTCAAAGTTCTCTCTCTCCTGCGGAGGCTCCCGGCTGCCGTTTGGCCCAGCATCCTGCAGCCCCCAGCCTCGGTTCCTGGCTGCCCCCTAAGTCCCAGCCCCGCATCCTGCTTCCTCCAGCCCTCACTTCCTTTCTGCCCCCACTGGCCCGGGGTTAGCGGCTGCACCCCCCAGTCCCGTCCTGCAGCCCCCTGTCCTGCATCCCCGGTTACCAGCTGCCCCCAGCCCCGTCCCGCAACACCTAACCTCGCAGCCCCGCGTCATGCATCCCCCAGCGCCGTGTTACCGGCTGCCCCGCAGTCCCGTGTCCCCCAGTCCCACATCCCCAGGTTACCGACTGTCCACAGCCTTGTGTCCCCCCAGCCCCACAACCCTGGCCCGGAGCCCCCGGTTACCGGCTGCCCCCCAAGACTTGCACACCCTCATCCCCCAGCCCACGCAGCCTCCCCAGTTCCGCATCCCTCCAGCCCCGGTTACCGGCTCCCCACATCCCGCCCCGGTCACCGGCACGAACCAAGGACAACGTCCCCGCTCCAGCGGGAGGAGCCGCCCCCCCGTCCGTACCTCCAGCACGACTCGCCCCAGCGGCTCGTTGTCCGCGCCCACCTCCAGGAACACCACGGGGTTCGCGGAGCCGGCGGCGCACAGACCGCGGGCACCGGCTGCGCTCACACGGGCGAGCCCGAGCCCGAGCCCCAGCCCCGGCCCCGGCAGCAGGCGGCGGGCGGCGCTGAGCGCCAGCATGGCGGATGGCTGGCAGGACACACGGACACCGCACAGACACACGTGCCCGCCACCGCCGCCATTTATAGGCTCCGCCGCGCCGCCACAGCGCCCCCTGGCGATGGGCGCGGTCACATAGCGGGGCTGCACGTGGGGTGCAGTGAAGGCGCCTCTTCGCTCTCGTGGCTCCCCTCACCCCTCACTGCTGCACTCGCTTCCCATGGCTCTCCTCACGGCTGCCCTCACTCACGGCTGCTCTCACCCCCTCACGGCTGCCCTCACCCCCTTGTCAAAAACGACCGAGCGAAATCATTGAAGAGAAAAATATTTGTAATCCTTTTATTGTTCATTGTGAGGTGGTTATTTGCAAAGCAAGGTAGCAGCGCTGGGCACATAGCTAAGGATCACCAGAGGCGCACCCGGCCTCAGCCGGTGTGGGTTAATATACAGATATTCCTTACATGTACATATTCATCACATTTCCAGGAGTTGGCCGAGTTAAGCTGATCAGTTCCAGGGAATCGTTAACATAAGTTCCCTACCCCTCTGTGCGTGCAGTGTCCGCACAGTGTCCTTTTGTGGTGGTCGTGAGAGGGTCATGAGGAGGGAGACTGGGGCCTTCCTTTTGATCTCGAGTAGCCTCTGTCATCTGCTCAGGCTCTTGCCATGGGGGTCCTGGAGATTCTTGCCAAGGGTATGTTAAGCCTCCTCCTTATCAGCGCAACCCAGCCCTGATGGGCTTGTAAAAACTGCCTCCTTACAAAGATTTTACAAAATGCCATTGCAGACCCCCTGCTTGCCCATCAAGCTTAAACAAAGCGCAAAGGCAATAATGTCATTGCCTATTTTCACACCCTCACTGCTGCCCTCACTCATGGCTCCCCTCATGGCTGCCTTCACCTCTCACTGCTGCCCTCACTCCTCACAGCTGCTGTAGTTACCCACAGTGATAAGGACAATGGATTTTGCACCTCGTTCATTTACTAAAAACATCCTGATCCAAGAGATGCAGACACTTAATAACTTATAAAATTCAATACACTCTTAATACAACTTAAAAACTTACTTATACAACTGAATAAATTAAAAACATCCCGGTCCCTGCTAAGGGAGGTAGACACTTAGTCTTCAGAAAATGATGCACTCAGTAAAATATTTTTGTTTCAGGAGTTTCTTTTTGATTAATTTCAGGTAACACCTTCATGGTTGCTCTCATGGCTCCTCTTGTTACCCAGAGGACACAAGGAGAATGTATTTTGCAACTCATTTACCTCGTTTATCTACTACAAACATCCTGATCCCAGAGACACTTGTTACCTTCTACAAACATCCCAATATCTCTGCGGAGATGCAGACACTTCACATATCACAGTGTATTTTGCGTTGGAAGGGACCTACAAGGATCGAGTCCAGCTCCTGTCCCTGCACAGGACAACTATAAACATCCCAGCCTTAAAAAAAATGATGAACTCTTTATTATTGAGTTCAGGTAACACTCTGAGCCGAGCGGGACCCCCACCATCTTCTTAGCACCCGCCATCTCTCATGGCTCTTAGGGGCTGCTGGTGTTGTTTCATTGAAGTGTTTTGGTTTCTTTTGGACATTTCCTCACAGCCAGGGATCAACAGAGATGGGAAGTGTCTAAAATTTTGTAAGTCTTTGGGCTGGTCCCGCAGAGGAGCACCTTGATGGGAAAGGCTGGGCTGTTGCCATCCCGCATCCTGGATAATCGGGTGCAGCGGAGAAATGGGAGTCACGGGTTGCGGGTGCAGCATTAGTCAGGGACAGCACCCAGGGAACTGCATAACTGACACGTGATGGGACAGAGAGGTGTGCCTGAGCACGCACTGGCTGTGTCACCTCGGCACCGCAGCCCCTGGGCTGCTCATGACACCATGTCATGGCCAGGAAACCTGCCTGAGGGTTTGCTCATGCAAGGCGGAGCACTTCAGGTGAAAGGATTTATACAGGGAAAACCTGTTCATGTTTTACATAAATAACAACAGTTATTGTTTTATTTTTCCCAAGAGCACATATTTTAATCATATTCAGATATTATTTTGAAATCCTCTCCAGTTGCCATCCAGATTCTGTATATCATAGAATCATAGAATGGTTTGGGTTGGAGACCTCCCACTGTGTCAGGTTGCTCAAAGCCTCTCCCAGCCTGGCCCTGAACCTTTCCAGGGATGGGTCATTCATGACTTTTTTAGACAACCTGTGCCAATGCTGTACCACCTTCAGAGCAAAAAATTTCTTCCCAATATCTAATCTAATATAACAACTTCCAAAGGTTTTCCAAATTCTTAATGGCAAAAGATGTCTTTGGTTTTGCCCCTGGTCTATGAGGTCAAAGAGAGCTCTTCTATCCACATACCAGCAGAAAGACATCTCCTCACGTAAGCCAGTGTACATCTCTAAAAAAAAGAGTCCTTTTGAGATATTTTACAATCTGCATACATTTAGTTTCATCCAAATAATGAATGGTGCTCTGCCATGTGGCCAGGTGAACCACAGCCTACCACTGCTGTATCAGCACTTCTCCAACCAGCACTCATAACACTAATGCAAGCCCACAGGTGTCAGAGAGCAGGTTTTTTGTCCTTTGAAAACAAGTAGGAAAAGAAGTTCTGTTCTCCATGACAAGCTTATGTAAGCGTGCTACCCACACAGCTTTCTGCCCCTGAAGCAAAGGACACCCAGGATGCCTGATGCTTTTCATTTATGATAAACCTTGCCATTAACTGGACGTGACCGGACCACTGAGACTCTGCAAAATGAACTCAGCCCATACACGACATTCTGCCTGCTTGCTCTCTTCTTCCACCTTTCCCAGATGGAAACAGGATTCCTATTAAGACATTTCTGAAAAGGATGCGTGGTTTTAAACAAATCATTCTAAGGCTGTAACTCACCAAAACCAAATAGCATTTATCTACAGCAACACAGGCTATCCTTGTTAAAAATTATAGCCCTTGAATGTGTGAAAATAGCTCCTAAACTGATTCTTAGAAAAGGAAAGCCCGTGCCTGTGCCTGTAATTTTCAAGTTCCTTGTATTATAAATTTTTTCTAATGAAGGTTAGAATAATGGAACCGTGTAATGCAGTATGACATAACTGCACAAGGGCAGCCACTACGTGAGGAACAGTAAACTTTCGATTCTGCCCAAGTGCTTTGTTGTGAAGCAGCTAAAAGTGACTTCAAGAGCATTCACTGAATCTTCAGACAGCTGTCAGTTGAGGCTTTGCTCTGACCACGAAGTCCAGGGCAGAACTACAACTTACAGATAGAGACGGCTGAGAAATCCTAGATGAACACTGTTTTTCATTCACACGCTCCAGAGACACTCATATTTGATGCCCATTCAGTGCATGCACATCAGGGGTAAATAGTTAAAGAGTCTGGAGATAGCCCTTCAGCAGCTAGTGGTACTGTAGGGGTGACTGTAACATATATCATCCTTTATAACTACACGGTATGCAAAGAGTCCAACTTGTCCCAAATCCTGTCTCAAAGGAATGCTTAAGGAAGAGTGAAAACAGGGGGAGGGCTGTGGTTTAGGCTTTCAGCCTCCTACTGCTTCCTCTTCCCAAGTTGGATGTGACTTTGGTGTGTAGTAATCGGGGTGGGGGGTGGGGGGGTGGTGTGTGTTTCCTCCTGTGTGCTTACCCACTCATCAGACCTGTCCTAATTCTCAGCATCAGCAGCTTCCTTGGCCATGAACTGGAAGCTGCCCTTCTACAGGCCTGATGCCCTTCCCTTCAAGAATCTGTTTGTGCTGAATACTGCTCCCATTAGCTTCATCCAATGTGCCCTACTTCTCATGTTGGAGGAGACAAGTTGGTGGGTATCCATCTTCATCATACTGTGCATGAGTTTTAGACCCACATCTTTACTCCTCTCAGTCATTTCTTTTCAAAACTGAAAAGTCACAGCCAGCTTAGTTACTATTTGTAAGAAAGCTGTTCCCTGTCTTCAAGGTCTTCCTTGTTGCCCTTTTCAGAGCTGTTTCCACTTCTATGGATTTTCTGAGATAAGGGGATGTTTGCACAGTATCCAAGATAGGCCTGAATGATGACTTCACAACATACAGTGTTTTTCTAGTTTTTTCTATTCCATTATTCATAATGTAAAAGTGATTTATTTCTTTTTAATAGTAGCTAAATCAGGACGCGTTTTTGAGTTACCTTGTCTTATCCTCTCAGTTTCAAGTCCATTTTTGGGAAATGCTAACTTCACTTATTCTAATCATCAATCCGCTTATTCTCCAGTGACCATAAAAAACTTCACACTCCTTTTAATGTTGTTTTAATTGCAGTAGCTCCTAGAAGCCCAAACCAAAATTAGCACCTGGGTGTTAAGTTCTGCACATACCTATAACAACAGACAGTTCTGGCCCTGAAGGATTTATTATTTAATAAACAAGACAAAAAATGAGCAAAAGAAAATCCCACCTGATTTCACACTTGGGAAACACCAGCAGAACAGCTTTGAACCATTTTGCTAAGAGTTCACAGGCATTTTTGGTAGAGCAAGCAATGCAGTTTTCCTCATTTGTAGGCCCTGGGGAGAAGCAAAACAGCTCCCTGTCTTTAACAGTGGTGATCTTTTATTTGGGAATATGGACTGAATTATAATCTCTAGACTTACGCAATAAAGCTACTAAACCACTCATTATGGGCTGCTCCTGCACAGAGAGGTGTATTAACACTCGCGCAGACAGTAGGTATGACTGGGAACTCGTGAGTTACAGAGGTCACTTTCCAAGGACAGAAAAAATGCTCCAAATCCTCTGTCAAAGACCACCCTTGATCACCAGTGAATGAGGCTTAGAGCTAGCTCAGTGAACTGAAAGGATTTTAGAGGAGCTTTGAACACATCCATTTAAAGATATGTTCATTGTTGAAATTCTGCAGTATCTGGCTAGGAAATAAGTACATTTGGATAGAGAACAAGCACACATGGTGTCCCTGTACTATAGAAGACAGGAAAGACAATGTGGAAGCACAGACAAAAGCCAAGATAGATGTTCAGGAGAGCCACCAGGGAGACTGGTACCCGCCCTACAGATTTCATCATTCTTTCTCCCTTCCCTCAATCTCAAAAGACAATACAGAAGCTACAGGCAGATTTAAAAAGGAGCATCCTGTTGATAAAAGATTCTAAATCGGTATCATTAGAAACATACCCATTAAAGGACCCTTCTTATGTCCTAGCAGAGAAATCTCTGCTTAGGAAAAAGAACCTAAAATGATATGATAGCAGCGTTCCATATTGACACATCGCTTACAACTTAGAAGTCTTCATGAACAAGACTATGAAGTAACTGAGTGATTATTACCACTGTGGTGCCAAGATGGACAGAAAACAGCAACAACGGTTAAGTGACTGTTCTAAAGAAACAGAAGGAATAGATGCTTGACCTGAATTTGGGGATTTTGATTCCAAGGGGCTTGATGCCAGCAGACAGACTCTGTGGTGGTACAAAGGTGATACACACTCCTGGTTCTAACTGTCCGACTGCACACCTACTTGTTTGTGATGCAGCAATGTAGGTTAATTGTGTTATTCAATCGTGGATTGCTGCTGTTGGATTGATCTTGCCAGCTGTGGCAAGATCACATTTTGCAACCTAGCAACTGCAAAAATGCAGCTACATGTGGCACTCATCTTCATGTGGCACACTTCGACGTGCTCTTCATGGGCCTCTACTTAGACCATGCAAATAAACCCCTCAAATACAGACTGCAGCAATGAAGTGGATTTCACAGGAACATCACTTGATGCTAGGATACAGGGAATTCCCATGGTATCGATTTTGACATTGATTTTTAAGAACTCACACATCTGGGATATGATTATCTCAAGGACTCTGCTAATCTGGACGGTCAGTAGAGGGAGAGGTCATACAAGGACTAAGTCTGATTTTAAGTGGCAAGAATAGGAGTTTGCAGCGGGCATTGCCACCTTCCATCTGCAGAGCCTGGACGTACTTCACAATGCTCAGCATAATTTCTTCTTCAAGGCTTTGGCTAAGGTAGAAGAGGAGTTGAGAGCTGGGAAGGATTTCCGTGATGTGTAGCTGTGATATGCATTTATTTATGAATGGGAACCAGAGTGGGGGAGATGGTGAAAGACCTTCCCATTATACTAAGTGATGGTGGCATGAAATTAAATGATAGCAGAGCTCAAAGGGCACAGAGTAGCCACACAGGTACATTTACAGATAAAAAGAAAAAATGCTAATAAATATTTCCCCCGATCAAGGTTTCCTCTTAGGAACTTGTAGTAACCCAGATCACAGCATGAACCTTCTCTCCAGTGCACGCTGTATGTAAAGGAGGAGTTTCCCCACATGACTTCATACTAATTACCTACAAAATAGTTAGACGAGAAAAACCTCAATCCACTCATGCTCTTTACAGCTGTGATTAGCATTTTCGTTTCAGAAGTTCTGAGTGACATTGCTCGCTTGGAATTCATTACTCAACCTCCCTGCATAATGTATGGAAACTCACTGCTAATATGCCAGATTACACACACTTTACGTAGTGCCCAGGGCCTCGCGCAGCTGCTGGCAGCTTCCCAGATAGATCACCACAACATGGCAAGGCACATAGGACATTTAAAATGTGTGTTTTCAGGCTAGAAAGAAAATATGATTTACAAAGCCTCAAGATGCCTAGATAGGTGATTTCTTTGTGAGAGAGTGGGGAGATGCTTTGCATCCTTATGAATGTATGGCAGAATTACGATATGGCTAAAGTTATGGGAGCCCTTGTGTCCTAAACTGCAGAAATTTCAACTGTAACAGAACTTGAAATTTGCAGGGATCAGTTCATTTTACTCACTTGTGAAGCACCAACCCTGATCCGAGGAAATGAGGTAATAGTATCAGGAATACATTTAGAAACGACTAGTCATGTTACTTCATCTTGTATGAGTAAGGTGAGCCTGGAGCTCGGGATGATCTTATTGAAAATGGAATAGCCCAGGAATTACTCATCAGAGGACACTCTTAGCAGCTCCCTCCTGGGGAGTGGAAATCAACATTGCATTGCCCCTCACACCATCCCATCTCAAGAGGCTGTCACAACACCTGCTTGCATGGAAGCATACATCTGTTCTCTCACCACTACCAGCTCCTGCTGTGCCTAGTCTTTTCTCTCACTGGGGAACTCCACAGACCAGGTCTTGTTTCTGTGACGTAACTCATACATAAAAGATAAAACCAAAGCCAGATGAGCACCAAGACTTCCTACAGTCACTTTCAGGAACACTAGAAAATGCAGCCAGGTGAAAGGAAGGGGAAGAATACCACACCTGAGGTAGCAATACAACATTCTAGGCTGAGGTGCATTTTAGAAGTCAATTTTACTTGCAACTCAAGTGAGAAATGGTTGCAGCGTTCACAGAGGCACAGGGCTGTGTGGGACCCACAGACCCGTGCAGCACGGCACCAGCAGCACCCCACATTCCCAGCTATGCATTTGGCATTCTCCATCCCTGCAATACTACTTGTTTTTTTTGGATTATTTTCTCATGGGTCTTTGCTTCATTTTGGTCCCTTTTCTAATCCTTCCCCATCCCCCAAATTTAGCAGCTTTCTACACAATTGTTTTCTTTACATTGCCATGTCTTCATGACCTTTCTTCTCTACTCTGTTTCTCAAGAGCTCTGCTTTAATCGGCTGCCCAGTAAAGCCCTTGTCTTGGCTGTAAATCTGAACAATGATCCTTTGAGGTAACAGGTTCCTCTGTACCTTGTACAAGATGAATTATCCTGTGTGCACTGAACTCATTCTAACAATAATCATAGGCTTGAGACATATTTTTTAGTTGTACAACTTCACAACAGGAATTGAAAGCTAAAAGTCATCAGACAGCATCATTTTGAACAAGAATCACTCGGAAATGAAAACTTCACAGATGTAAGAAGATTAAAAAAATTCCAACAATTTTCCTATGAACAATTCTGCTGGAATCAACTTCACAACACAGAATCTCTCTGATTCCTTCCTGAGTTTTTGCAGTTTCACTACAGAAAGGAGCATAGAACAGCATCACTGCATTAGCACGGAACGTTATCACATACTTCTGTGATAAAACTGCATGTGACAATCATCTGAATACACAGTGCCCCACCGAATAAGCCAGCGTGTTGTTAGGTGCAAGTTAAAATGTGCCACATTTACAAATGAAGAACATATTTTTTTGAGAATGAAATGTTTGATGAACTACTTAAAAGCTCAGGGTAAGAATTTCTGTTAGCATTCAGAGGAGTCAGGAGTCCACGTTTCCTACTTCCAGTTCTGTCTCAGTGTCACTCCTGCACATTTTACCATCGTTTTGGTAGTGGCGATATGAAAGTAGTGCACATAGGGAACATCATTCCTAAAATATAAAGGAAAACTGCTCACCAAATAGGATTTCTTGTGAAGGAACACACTGTATATAAAGTTATGAACTGGGTATTCTCACTTGTCACTAACTGGGACAGCTCCTCAGACATGCGTTAAGTTCAAAATTCACTGATTTTGCCTGTCTTAAAATGTACGAAGTGTACATTCTGAGAAACAGAGACACAACAAACAAGGAAAAAATGAGCATTGGTTATAAATGGGAAACGTAAGAAAAGTGGGTGAAAATTCTTATCAATTTAAATATGCCTTAAAACCCCAATAAGACTTCAACACCAGCATTCCATTAAAAAAGTGTGGGGCATTTCATTAGTTTCTGCAAACTAAATGAAAGGAAAGAAAAAGAGAACACAACCCTAATAGTCTGAATATTTTTAAAAAATATGTTGCTTTTTCTTTTGTTTGACCAGTCAATATTCATTAAAATTAAAAACCTGTCTCCATGTTCACAATAATCAATTTGTTGATAAGTGAACGAGGTGACAAATGAAAATAAATTTTCCAGAACAGTTCACCAAAAATCAACATTATGAAACAACTATGGACAAACACAAAAGTCTAGATTGTAAGACTCAATTAAAAAATGAAATTGGTCAAAACTCTGACCTAGGGGAAAGCCAGAATTGTCAATCCCAAAACTTTTACGATGTCTAATAAAACAAAAAATGTGTAGAAAATCCAGCATATTTAAAAGTGCTAGTTACTAGCGTTTCTAGAGAAGATAAGTTCATGGTGTAGTTGGGTCTATCAGAAAAATAGTGAGTTCAGTAATTGGAAAGATACTGGGCAAACCAATAAACAGAGGGAAGAGCTTCACCTAGTTCACACACTCAGAAAGGAGACAGTTCTTAACAGAAGGATAGACAAACAGCAGAAAAAAACCTACTACTACGATTGATGCAAGGAGTTTCTGGACGTGCATATGAACTACACGGCAAACAAACCAGTGAGGCCACCTGTAGCCAGCAGCACGCTAATGCCTGCAGGAGTCACAACGTCATTACTGTCCGCTTGCTTCCTAAATAAAATGGCATCATTGATTCAGTTCCTTGTGGACTATTTTTATGTTTCTCTGGAAACTCCTGTAGGCTGTTGGAGACAATGCCTCAGCTGAAGACTTCAGAGGTCTGTCAATACAAAAAAAATCCTGTATTCCTTTTAGACAGAAACAAATGGGAATAGAGTTGTGACACGATGACAAACATGAGGAGTCAAGCTGGTAGGATTTTGGTGACACAGAACATGGAAAACTGTAATAAGGTGACATGCTGGTAATGACTCAAAATGTTAAAAAGAAAGGTAATCGTTCCTAACTGAAAGTTCACAGCACAGGAAGATTTAAACAGGTAAGAGGGAAGTGGGTTCTGGTTAAATATGCATACAAATAAAACACTGTGTACACAAATGTAAAAACACATTAATTAATTTTAAAGGGAAACAGGGGAAGACAACAAATGAGAGCACTGTATATAGGCTGGCAGGTGAGAGTTGTACAACTGCTTTATATGCTGCCTGGCTTACTTCATCAAAGGAAGGCAAGCAGCTCTGTTTACAAACAGGAGTCTCATTCCCGTTGTCCAAGCAGAAAGTGAACAGGCGCTCCTCCTTCCATGTTCCTGATTGCCTTCAGCCCCCTGCTCCTGCAAGAGGCACGGTGAACTGCATGGCAACAGAATACAATATGCACAGCGAAAACAACGTGATTCAGAGATCCAGACTGATCAGGAAGAGTGGAGAAAGAAATGTTGGGCAGTGAGTGTTCTGAAGTTGTTCGGGTAGTGAGTGTTCTGAAGTTGTTCAACAACTAATAAGCACATTGGTAAACAGAGAAGTCAGAGGGATACTCACATATGTGGCTGTCTGGAAGCACTGGAAGAGTGTACAATGCACAGGACACACTGCCGGAATGCGGGACAGGAGACACAGGCATCAACCGGATACACACATCCTACCTACTCTGGGGTCCTGGGTGGCATCTGGGAAACATTCTGCTTGCAGGGTTGTTGTAGCCTCCTCAGACTTCTGAGTAAACTTGAAAAATGTGCATCTTGTGCTCTTCATGCTCTTCTCCAACTGTACAGTGCCAAAGCGGGTTTGCACAGTGTCTCACTGACACTTCTCGGGAGCTTCCAGGAAAACAGAACACCAGAAACAAAATATTCATTAATTATTGGCTGGGATAGATAAATATTTATTTTGGTTTCACTACTGAGTGCACTGTAACTCAGTTTTATTACGTTACCCTAAGACCCCACTGTAATGGGCAATGCCAGCAAAGAAGGCAGAAGCTGAGTGTTTCCCAATTTTCCCAAACAATTTTTCCCAATTTTGAGAAAATAAATCTCTTATATTTTTATATAGGCATGTGTATACATACTTGTGTGTATCTCAACCAACACTAAGGACTTGTGTCTATGCCAAGAAGTGGAGTAATTGCTCTCTCAATGACACACTTGTATAAATATGCATATTCTGAAACAGTTAGGTTGTTCCTGTGTGTTTGAATGCATTTCAAAGGTGGGTTTAGACTAAACACTTCCACAAATGCTGTGTACAAATAGAGAGGTACTCCGGAATTCTCTATTAAAACAAGTTCTCAGATGCACAGGGAGTGGCATCCGTAGCCATGGCAAAGCACAGGGGCAGAACTCCGCCGGGACAGGATCTGTGCCTACCACGGCTGTTGCTGGATTCCTTGTGTTAGGATTCACTCCACTCACAGTTAGACGTGCACATAAACAAAGCAGACTTTGTGACTCAAAGTCCTTCAACCTTAAGATGGGGATGCATTAAAAAAAATCATCTCACGTTAATCACCTTCCAAGGTCACTGATTTCACTTTAATGACAGGTTCCAATTGAAAGAAAAGTATCAAACTCATGAGAATTCAAAACGAAGACAAAGCTAACCATCCACTGTGCTGGATGTTTAACCCTCTACAAGGATTAAGACAATAATCCTGTATTACAGAACACCCGTGCCAACAGCAGAGCCCAGCCCTCCTTTCCTGTTATCCATATGGGGCAAGGATTTAATTCCAAGTTAACTCTGATCGTGTAGGCGATGCACGGTGCCCTGCGTACCAAATCGATACCTCTCTCCTCAGGAACTGTTTTCTATAGGATCCCACGCCTATCAGTAAATTGGCATTAACCACCTTTTATCCTGTGTTTTTCTAGGGTTGTTCACACCTTTCCCTTCCTGCTCCCTGAACAGGTACACCCAGCGCAGCTGAACAGCACATTGACCCGAACGAGGGAGGGCAAAGGGGAAGACATTTGTTTCCAAAAGAAACTAATAATTTACAAAGCAGCTGCCAATTAGCCAGACCTTAATTTTGCAGATTTATTTAGGAAAAAAAAATTAACATGAGCAAATGCGAATACTTCAGTGTTACAACAGAGTATATAAATGTCTAGCAATAGTCAAATAATTTGATCTTTAAATACAAAATAACCACATGAACACCTAATATACAGGTTTCATCTGAATACATATTTATTAGATAAATATTAGGTTGTCACATCATCTAACTACATACAGTTTTGCAAGACTAAAAATCACAATTATTTTTTTCTGACCAGTTTAAAGTATGAAATGATTGCATTGTACTGTACATACAATGTACAAACAAAGACAATGGCCATTTTTGCAGGTTATCTCAGATTGTACTTTGTTTTTTTTTGTTTTAATTCTCCTCTGATCGTGATATCAAAAATTGTACAAAGTATGAATTTGGTTACAATTTCCTTTTTTTTTTTTCTTTTTTTTTTTTAATCCCCGTATTTTTCTTCATTATTTCTGTAGCACCCTAAAAATACACAGGTGATAGACTAGTACACGTAAGCTAAATATTACATGTAGATAAAACAAAACAAAGGGTCAGAGTATATTACAGAAGTGAAAGTGAAACAAATGCCGAGACTCCACGAACGCTAACAAACAGGATTCATTTTCCACATAAGATGGAGCTTCAAGCTTTTTTTTTTTTTAAATTTTCTTCCTGCGAAATAAAAACAATGCACATTCCAAGGAAAATGAATGCTTTTCTGTTAACATGTCTCTATTTGTCATTTACATATGTACAGCTGTCCCTTGAGTCTCCGCTGCAGACACTGGCGTTATCTGTCAGTCCTATAAGAATGTCTTGGCAGCAGAACTGTAGATCTCTGTGGGTTCTTTCCCAGATGAACTTCCATAGGGAAACAATTAAAAAGTAAACAAACCAAAAAAAAAAAAAAAAGAATAAAAATACTACTGGAATTTCATATAATAATTAAGCTTTAAAAGAAATGACTGTGATTACCCTATTTGCTAGGTTTTCTCCTCTAAACTTTAATACGGCAGTGAACAGATAAAAAAATAACTAAATTTTCACTTAGAAGCTTTTTCACACTGACTCCACTATACAGTACCCGATTTTAAAACTGTCTCAAATGTCCAACATTTGGGTGATGGGTAAAAATCGTATTTTCTCTCTTAACTTCTGCTTAGAAACCAAACGTTTCTGTAAGCTTAAAATCATCAACCGTCCACTTTAATCCTGTTACCACACAAAGCAGGTGGAAACACTGCTCCAAACATTTTGCTAACATCTGTGGGTTTTCTTTTTTCCCTTTATGCTTCCCAACAGGTACATTTTAAAGGATACATTTTAAATACTACCAAGTTAGCAAAAGGTCAATCCTTAACATACCTGGTTTAAAATACTAATGTTTTGTTTAAAATTATTTCGGGTGACCAACTCAGCTGCTCAGCTGATGGAGGGTGGAACATTAAATAGAATCAATTAAAAAAATCTGAGCAACCAGTTTTCCAACTAACAGTGAGAAATCTTTATTCCCAAACCTATGGCTTAAGAAACTTCCCCCCCCCCCCCAACAAAACCCCGCACTCTAAGGGCACAAAGTCAGTTTATCATTAGCCACCCCCGCAAATGACTTCAATACCTAAATAAACAATGCAGCAAAAATACAGGGGGAAACTACTAGGGTAAAATGGCTACAAAACACATCTGTAACTGAAGAACGGCTTCTCCTAAGAGTTGTGTGATAGCAGCACCACACCACAACCATTTACCATGTGCTACACCAAGGTATCTTTAATATTCTGCAGAGATGCTCTACAGGCTGTCAAACCTACGTAAGAAAAAAGACACTTCTAAGCAGAATAAAATATACTATACTGTTTCCCTCCCCACCCACTGACATCCCTAAGCGTTACCGTGCCCCAGTTTCAGACGGAGCATCGGAACAGCGCTATAAATATGGTACCTTACATGCTTGCTGCTCGCCTTAGTGCATCTTTACCTGTTCAGACAACTGGTCCGAGGTATTCTGGGCAAACAAACATCATCTCTGCCATTACCAGCCCACAATCACCCACAGCCAATGATCATCGGTCTGTTAGCTGGGGTTTTTCTTTGCCCTAGGCAATCACTTAATATGTTTCCATGACAGAGCTGGGCCCCGATTGTCCAGGTACTGCCTGATGTATCAATTAATTCCTCATATAAACGGGTATGAAATTTGGGCTAATTTATCAAAAGAAGGGGGGTGGGGGGGAGAGGAAAAAACCAAAACAACTCCCTTATTCTGTTAAAGAACCCTCAATTTTCTTTTTTAAAAAAGGACTCATATTTTTCTTCAGACAAGGTATTTAAGAACACCAGCAAAAGTATAACCAGATCATGAAAATGTTGAATATTATCAAAGACAATACTAAAATATTCACAAAGATATTTACAGTAGCAATTCTTAAAATAATTGATTTTGCATAATGGACAGCGCCTTTCTTAAAAAAACTTGAAACAGGAAAAATATAAGTGTGGGACCATCTCTACTTAATATGCCTGACAGATTCAATACTCCTACTGGAAAACGAAAGAACTAAACCGCCGTTTCCTTTAATATCTACAGCAAGGTGCTGCGGACTAGCATATATATATCACGACGCATGTACAGCAGTAGTGGGAAACGTTAACAAAAAGAGCAAAATGGAACAGAAACTGCAAAGAATTTACAAATATGACTTTGGTGAGGAAAGCAAATCCGGAGTCGTCAAGCACAGAGCATGCCATTTACAGCATCGCAAACTAAACACAGAGGGCTGGGGAGCTACCTAGTCAAACCGACAAGGACAAACCAAATTCTGCCTGGCACTTCAGTTTAAAACATGTTGTGGGGAGCAAACAAAGGGCAATCGATTGGATTTGAGACGAGGAAAAGAAGCAGGGTCAGATTTGCTTTAGTAACGAAAAAGAAATGAAACCAAGAACTGTACAGTGGGCAAAAGCTGAAATGTTGCACCACGAGGGCAAAGTTGGCACACATGCACTTCTTACACGGCTACTGTACATCATTTATAAGAGAGAGAGACGAAGAGCACAGGAATGGGCACAGAAGCAATAGGAAGCTCATGCAGGAGCAGCAACCACACGAGAAGCACAGACCACAGGGGCAAGACGGTGATTGTGGAAGCAGGGTCTCGAGGGCAGGAACAATCTACCGACAGTACAGATTCTCCCCATGCCCGGTCCTTCGGGAGAAAGAGCTCATCCCGGCAGCCAGAGTTTAAAACCAGAAACTGAAGGAGGAGAAAAGAAAAAGGCTGAATTATCTGTAACAGTCATGAAAACAGAACGCAAAGCAAAACAAAACAGAAGCTGCAAGATGTCTGTCCGATGGCAGTGCCCCTTCTCAAGCTGATTATTAAACATATTTAATGCAGATAGTGATGTTACTCTCCCTCCATCCTGCAATAACTTCCTGGCTGCCTTCGACCCAGCTTGTCTTACAATGAATTGTGCAGTGCAGACAGTGACACACATGCTCGGGCACCGAAGGCTGTAGGTAATAACAGGAACAGTTTGGTCTGCATCCCCCCTCCCTCTCTTTTCCATTCCGTACGGCATACATGGCAAAAAGATCTGTTACAGCCACCTCAACAGCTGAATGTTAACGCAGCTACAAAGGGCACTGACTTGAAACCCAAACCACAAAACAACCCCTAAACACCGCAAGCATTTCTTTCATTTGTTGTTTTTTCCTGGGTGTTTCCAAATCTGTGTGTTTGGCCAGAGGAACCCTCTGCAAAGAGGTGGTTAAGATTCCTGCACTAGCAGAAATTCCAACACCCATGGCTGCAGCCACGAGATTCTCAGGACTCCGACATCGAAGTCGCATCTGCTAAACTGGTCGTTCCCTCTGATGGGCCTGTGTGCCTTCCTATCTTTGCCACTCGACTGTAGGATTTGTGCTTTTTTGAGCTTTGTACATGTTTTTGTTGTTTTTCTTTTGTGTGTGTGGCCAGGACGATCCCTCCAACGTAAGCCTGTGGTCGGAGGAGGGCAGAGGGGAGGTGGGGTGGAGGGAGATAATAGTTTCAAAAACATGGAAGAACACGCGTTGGAAGGACACTCTGAGACGGGTCAGTTACAGACAGTTCCATTTTCTTCCCTTGCCAAGATTCGAGTTTGCCAAGATACTTCACACCATGTTTATCACAGAACTCTCTCTCTGGAGGATGAACAACGAACGGGGTTTCCAACAGCGGCACAACTGTCTCTGCTGCTTTGTCGCGTGTAGCACGGCAGACTCGGAGATTACTGCATTCGTTTAGCTTTTGCCTTTTTAATTCTCCTCTCACTTTCGCAGTCTTTGAAGCTGACAGAAGCAGTTCTGAGAAGAAGAAAGCAGGGAGTGCACCATTGGATCAAGTTGTGAGTTTTTTGTCTTTTTCTTCTCTTGTGGAAAAGGAGTGTTTAAGATTCCTCGCTGTGCGGCCACACACATGTGAACAAGTGAAAGGGATGGGGGAACACGTATGGTTTCAGTTGTTCTCAAAGAGAGACAGAAGGTCATCATTGCTATTGCTTGGCAAATCGGGAGGATCCAGGTATGAAAGTAGCTCATCTGGATTTGTGAGTTCTGGAAGCAGCTATAAAATACAAAGATAAAAGGAAAATTACAGATAACAGAAACACAATTGCGAAAAAAACCGGATTAAACACCACACATTCCTGGGAACTGGCTTTCACAGGAATATATCCAAACATATCGGAAGGCAGCGACACAGATCTAACGCCCTGAGATAACACAGTATCCACCTGTATCTGAAAGTCTATATGACTCAGATTTTACCAGTTACATTACTGTCTCGATGAGGGTTTCTTAATCAGCCTCCCCATCACAAAGTTGGTCAATAAACAAACGCTAATGATTCTGATATAAAGCTTCTTAATAAATGCTCACTGTTCATGTTAGTTTCATATAAAACACCAAATACAAACTCGAAACGTGCAGTTTGAGTAATAGATATTTGAGCTTTAAAAGCAAATCAACAGAGACCGGTCCCTCTGATTCACACCCGGCAGCGCGATGATCGCCCGGCGCCTGCAGCCCTACAGAAGGAGGCAGCCCTGTCCTCTCCTCACTCCTCTGATGCCTCTGCACACTGATGGAAGCTCTGGGGCGAGGAACTCGCCCGGGGTTAAAACTAGCTCAGAGAGGAGAAAGTAAAGAGAGGGGAAAAATAACAGCTGAGGAGAAGGATGGGGAGAGGAGTGGCAAGGCAGGGCGAGTGCTTTCCCTTTCTGTGGCAGCAAGTTCACAGTGGTTGGAAGTACTTACTCAAACACAGCGTTACATGCAATTCCAGACATTTTAAAGGTGGGGGGCACAACACCCCATCCTGCAGAAGATGTACTACTCACAATACTTTAAAGTACCACAAGGAAGAGTTGAGGGGGCTTTATTTACATTTTTATTAATGCTGTGTTTCAAATAAATTAATTTTTCCAAACACCACTCAGATTCTTTTTGATCTGACAGGTAACAACCGAATCATAACTCCTGGGTTGTGTAGCAAGCAATGTTTTCTGCTTTATTCTGCATCTTGCCATGTCTTACTCAAAAGTAAAAGTGTCATGTAAAAACACGGCAGGGAAGCATTTGTAATAAACTCCCTTCATATTCAGTGTTGTGTTAAAGCAAAGGCTGAAAAATATGGACTGCTTAAACACAGGTAATAGCAGGTAGAGGAGATTAATTTTAAGTTGTTCTCTGTATTCAAACATGATAAAACTAAAAGCTTGACTGCATCACATTTAGCATGCAAATATTATATTTATATGCTTCTATTACTCCCGTGCAAATGCAGCTTCATCTCCTAATGTTATGTGGATGAATGTATTTTTCAATAAGCTAAACACGAAATGCAGAAAGAGGTTTATTCCTTCGCAAGCATTTTGAAAAAATACATCAAGTTGACATAGACAGAATCTCCCAGAAGGAATGCTGTTCTTAAAATACTGTCTCCTTTTATTCATGGCAAAAAATCCTGTTGTGACAGTACCAGACTAAAGAGAGAAGGCTTTAAAATGTATTTATGAATACCTGGTACAGAAGCCCCAAAGAAAAACTGTGTTCCCAACAAAACGTGTGGAAATTAAAAAATGGTTGAATTTGTTCTATGGTTTTACAACTCAATTATTAAAAATCTAACGTAATGTCTCCGAGACTCACTATGCACACAGGGGATTTTTTTAGAAGTTCTTTTAAAGAGGTGAAAGTTTTAAATGAAATGCTTAGTGTGTCTGAAGATGAAGGATTCTAAGTTTTGCACAACATGAGGTGTTCAAAAAGCATGTAGATGTGGCACCTGGGGACATGATTGAGTAGGCACGATGGGGTCGGGCTGATGGTTGGACTGGATGAGCTTAGAGAGGTCTTTTCCAACCTTAATGACTCAATGAGGGTGATCTTGGCTTACCATGGTCATAGGGGTACAGCTTCCCTCCCACCCAGCCAGTGTGAAAACCAGAGACCTCGGGAAGGACTTGCTGGGTGTTGAGGGTGCTGTGCTGGAGCAGAGGGAAGGGGCATGGGGAGCGCTGAGGGAAGGGGCATGGGGAGCGCTGAGGGGCAGGAACTATGGGACCGTGCCAGGCTCAGGGGCAGCATCTGGAGAGCTGCACCCAGCGCTCCCAAACTGAGGTATGAGTGTGGATCACCTATATCTATACGGTACATCATTCAACCCAGGTTAAACCTTAGACTGTTTCACACTCAAGTCCTAAAGAATCCCTGTGAGTGTGTCAGTAGAGAGGGGACCAAGTTGCCCATGGTACAGTTGGGACTTTACTCAGCCTGGTTCCACAACACAGCCACCAAAAGTGAACCCCATTACCATAAGCCATCTGACCACGATGGAGCTCACAGGTAGTTCAAAGAACTCTGTTCCCCACGCTGAACAGTCGGTGACTTCCCATTTAGCTACAATAATTTCAGCCTCCCAGTTAAGGAGTCCAGCACACCTCCAACACTGATAACCACAGTACTCGGATAAATGTACAGGTTTTTCTGCTTTGCTTTTCACCAAGGAGTGCCTGACCATAACAGTGTACTTTATGTTGCTTAAATATTTGGAGACAAAAATTGACATTTTTATTTCACCTATTACTATTGCTCAAATGGGGTCCTTAGGGGTTCAGACTTCTAACTGCCACATGACCAGGGACACAATTTAGCAGTGGACAGCTATGCTTGGACTAGATGATCTCAAAGGTCTTTTCCAACCAAGTGATTCTATGTTTCTATGAACCATTGTTCCCAAAGGATGTGCACGTGACCGTGTGTGTGAAACAGCAGCAGTCTGACTCAGAGAGAAGCTACTCCACTGGGCACTGTTTCTGCAACTGGAGCTCCCAGCCCTCCTGTAGTTCCTTCCCCGCTACTCTGCGAGGCTGCCTGCTCATGTGTGACAGGGGAGACGTAAGTGCACAGCAACGGTCAATACAGATGTAAATCCGAGGCACAGAGGTGAACATTTCTCTAAGGAAATCACACTAAGCAGCAGCAGACTTTGGACCAGACAGAAGATACACGTACGGGAACGGATGACTCAAACGAGAACCCACTCCTAATGCTAAGGAATTTCTGGTGTTAACCAAAGAGAAACCTCAGATAATTCACTTCTGACTCCACTGAAGGGATGTGAAGAGACAGAAGATTACTTTTGGCCTTAAAATTAGGTGCATTTTTGTTTACTTGTGAGCTGCCTCCCACAGCTGCTCAGGAGGCAGAAGACATCCTTGTGTTGTTTGCTTTCCTGTGTGGCATATCGGGAGGAAGAACTTGTGCTGCTGAGCTCCCCACAGGAGCAGATGTGGATGGGCACAGCCTGTTTTTGGCTACAGAGACAGTGCCACCAGGTGGGCCAGCACAGATCCTGCTCACAGTGGCCAGGGAATGCTGCAGAGCTCAGCATGCAGCTCGCTTGGCATGCAGCTCGCTTGGCACAGCTCCGCCACAGTCAGAACCACACACAGCCTCCTCCTTCCTCTTATCCAGTCACTGCGATGGCTTCGGGGTCTGGATGAGCACCTGGGAGCCCCTGTCCAGCGATGAGGAGGAAGAAGATGACTTTCCCACTGACACCATCAATATTTTAGCATAAACACCTCCCTGGAAGTGTTCAAGGCCAGGCTGGATGGGGTCTTGAGCAGCCTGGTCTAGTGGGAGGTGTCCCTGCTTGATGATCTTTAAGGTCCCTTCTGACCCAAACCATTCTATTCTGTGACTCCCAGCCTGGTGCCTAAAGAAACGCCTGCCTTTGTGCTAGGAAGAGGCTATGGCTCACACATCACACAGCTGCTCCAACCAGAACTGTTCTCCCAGCAAGGCAGGAGAACCCTGTTGCCTCAGCTGCAGCGCCCATGTCCCAAAGCATGGAAGGATGGCATGTGCTGTGGAAGCGGCTCCCATCCCCGCCCCCTCCCCGCCCTCCCACCGCGATGCAAAGCACACGCTATGGCAGGCAGATGAGAGTATGACACAGACTTACATCCAGCGAGGGCTCCGGCATGTCGGGTGCTCCCTGTCCACCAGCCTGACCCTCTAAGGCTGAGGAGGGATTAAAGGTCAGGTCACTGTGTGGATGGTTGCTAGAAGCGGCCGGGGGTGGCTGCCGGGACTGCTGGGTAGGAGGCCCGCTGTGATGTAATGGCTGCCCTGACTGGCTGCTGGGGTGAGGGACGTGCAAACCTTGCTGCATGGAAGTATGGGACTGATCAGTGCTGCCGGGATGAGGGATCTGCGGAGGAGGAAAAAAGCAGGAAAAGAAAGTGAGGCCACAAGGTACAGTGCTTACGGTGCCTGACTGTAACCGCATGTTACAAAAAGAAATGACTTAAATTAAAAAAAAAAAAAGACACACGTAACAACAACAAAAAACCCAAACCTCCCAAAAAAAGAAATAAAATTGGAAAAGAAAACTCCATATCCCAATGCCAGAGGAAGCGTTTCAGCTTTCTGAAGGTTATCTGCAAAGGGAAGATAAACACTTTGGGTTTGTGCTGTTAGTTTGCTTCCTTGTGATGTGGGAAATTGCACTTGAAGATGCAAAAGGACCAACCCCAAAGAGGAGGGAAGGAAGTTTATGCTTGGCATTAGCAAAACAGATGCTTTTGCCTTAAAAAATCTCCATGAATGAATGGAGAATTTACTGAATAACAATCCTTACGCCAGGAAGCTGATTACACAAGAAAATGCATCATTTCTGCTCAGCTCCCTGACTGGGGAGCTTCCTCACTGCCTACTCCTTTTTCAGCTCATTATAAACCTCTTGCAAACACCAGCCTTTCCCCACTCCTCCCCTCCTTTCCTTTTCAGAAAGTAAGACCCCTTTCTTTTAAGGGCTGCAGATCTTCCTTGCTGACACCCATGGGTTCTTCAGGTTGATAAAAACCCAAGTCAGCTGCTGTCGGTGCCTGCAGACCTGCTGACCCCAAAGTAAAATGCACAAGCTTAAACTAAGCTAATGATCTCACTTCTGTATTCATGCTGTGGACAATTTCTCTAGCAAAAGCTTAAGTGTTTTTTATGTTTTCCTTGGGGAATAAACTACCAAACCACACGCATCTTGCAAACCCTGTTGTGGAGTCGTGGGGGGGAAAGTCCTTCTCACATGACAGAGAAGCGACAGAAACGCACAAGCCCAATTCTTCCACTTGCTGCAGGTCACATTCAGTGCCAGCAGGTTCTCTGGGGCTTGGACTTGGTGCCGTGAGAAAGAAGCGTCTGAATGCTTCAGCATCGGATGCCTCGTGTTCATTGGCATATGGAGAAGCAAAAAATGGGAACATTTTTTGAGGAATGCTACACATTGTCACAAAGTGGAGCTGAAGGAAAAGAACAGATACAGACAACAACAGCATGAAATTCATCCAGCCAAGCCAACAGAAACCAGCAAAATGCTATGTCAGCATTGACCCCTTCGTATCATAGTAACCTGCAAGGTTATTTTAACCTAGGTCCTCGGGTTTTGAAAGCAAAAGGGAGGTTATTACAAGGCTTAATTAAAACATTCCCATAAAATTAAATAAAATCACAGAAACAAGCATTTAAAAAAATACATTTCACCACGCTTAGGAGAACTGAAACCTGAATACTGATCCATTGGGACAGTGATACTGCGGTCCTTTTCAGTACTTTGGTAGAGTGAAGGTTGGTGGAAATGAGCACAATTCTATCTGCAACATCACATTTGGGCCTCTCTCCCATATGAGAGTTTAAAGTAAGCGTTAAACAGTAGTGACACACATCCTTCTTTCCACTAGGGTGACAATTTCTCTATTTAAAAGGTATTCTGCAACATTATTTGTGTTACCTTCGGGGTAAACTCATACAAAACCTGCCCACAGACCACACCTTAATGCAAATGAATCTGCAGCCTAAAATCTTTGCAAGAGCCCAGGCAGAAATAGACATCTATCCCAACAGCACTGTTCCCTTCTTCATTCATTGAGGACATGTTCAACAGAGAGTGTGGAAATTAAGAAAGCTTAATAACAAAAAGTTAAAAGCAATTTAAGTCAGTGTTGCTAAAGGGGGAAAGCAGTTTCCAGAAAACAAACCAAACCAAAACAGAAATTCTTAAATTTATCCCTGAATGCACAAAGCAAGAGTCATTCTGGCATGTTTACATCAATGATTATTTAAACCACCAAGCATTCATGTGTTCTCAGACAGATTTCAAAACAAACAGGTTAGAAATTCTGCATTCTATTTACATATGCAAGCATGATACATATATACAAATATTTAGTTTATTTAGTTTTATTTTCATTACTAGGCAGTATTTTGGGCCCTGAGTTGACTGTTGGATGGGGAGTAATTGTTCATTTTAAGACTGAGAGCCACCGTAATCTTAAACAGCCATTGTAGGTCCCAAATCCATCTGACCTGGGCTACAGACTCCCCCAGTCTGCCTGTGAGAAGGCAAAATGCTCAGTACTTCAACATTTCTCTTATCTGCATTCAGCTAACTCATGGTAGTTGGCCGTGGTGCAAGAACATTCAAAGCAACGCACACTGTGTATGTTCAGCTTGCATCTGCAACTCCCAGCATTTCATCTTAAAACCACTAATCCATGCTATGAATGTGGAGTCCTACAGAGCTGCCTTTGCTTACATAGCACAGTAATTCCAGAATTGTCAGGACTGTAAACTTTGACACTCTTCAAAAAATTTACAATCTATAAAAGAAAAGCTTATAGCAGATACAACTGCATCTTCAGCTCAATAGCACGAAACACCACGGCTCTTTACGAGCCCAGAAGTGACCTCTAGGAGCGCGAGATGTGTGGTTGTAGAGCAAGGGGTCCTGCCAGCTGCAAACAATATTCCTTTCATCTTGGGAGAAAACTGAGAGTGAAAAAAAAAGATCAGCAGGTGAATTTGATGGTTTAGAATTCTCTCCATTACTGAGGTCATAGTTTTACCAACTCTTCTGCTGGGTTAGCTGGTAGAAACACTAAAAAATGCCATCCTGCCCCGCTGTTGTTCTCAAGCCACTTTTTCCATCTGTGCCTTTGTCATTGGGTGCATCCTCACAGACGAGCAGTGAATTCAGCTGGGGAACCGACAGGGGTCAAAGCTAAACATCTTTTTTTAACCCGTTTCTGAAGTAGTTTCCAATCACATCACTACCTGGA
Organism: Neomorphus geoffroyi; assembly: GCA_033558235.1. Taxonomy (NCBI): domain Eukaryota; kingdom Metazoa; phylum Chordata; class Aves; order Cuculiformes; family Neomorphidae; genus Neomorphus; species Neomorphus geoffroyi. The sequence continues at coordinate 35,378,883 of JAUMJM010000016.1, forward strand.
TCCAGATCACTTTACGGCTGCAATAACACTTGTGTTGGTGTGAGAGGAAAAGGGAAACAGAAACAAGAGCAATGGCTTTCTAGAGCAGCACCAGCTCTATTGCCTCACCACGTGTATGAAACCATGACACGGCCACCCCTTGCTCACAGCACCTGCAGTGAGCACCAAGCCAGAGTGAACTCTGAACTCATCTTTGTCTAAAACTTGTTTTCAGTTTCTGACACCAAACACGATGCCATTGCGGCAGCTGTGTTGTAGCAGTCCTGCACTGACACAGAAGCAGCTGTCCTACAGTTCTCCAACACTTTGCACCAGGGAAGAGGTATCATTTCTAGCCATGTGTCAGGTCTTGAATTTTATCTTCTTCTACAGGAGTGGAACAGAAGTGTCGAGAAGCACTTCTGATGATCCAGCCCTGCTTCCAACGGGTAAACACATCCAATCTACCTGGAGTGACCTAAAGAGTACATCTGGAGAGACCAACTTTCTCTGCCTACCAGTATATAAGGGTCACCACATAAATCTTCGTCACAGGAGAGTTGAGAACATACTCAGCAGCATTTAACTCCAGTTAGAGAAAAAATTGAGACTAAATGACCAAACATCCGATCCTGACTCGGTTTTTAAACATGAAACAGTCAAAGTGAATGGCAGATGAAAACAAAACACACCTTAAATGCGTCAAAAGGAAAGACAGAAAGCCAGACAAGAGCACAGGCAACATCTTAAACTTTGGTTCAATTACGCAGTGTGATTTACAGCTATTTTCATACAGAGACGTCTGTCCAAAGACATTCAGCTACACAATTTAGGAATGTGTTAATGGCATGCAGTTCTCTAAAAGCAGTTATGTTAAAGCTGCCTTTCCTGAGTGTCTGCTACAGACAAAGAGCTCATTTTTGAGAGAGCAGAAAGGAAGAAGGCAAAAAAGAAAGAGGAAAGCAGAGATTTTATAATACTGAAAGGGCTGCAGGGGAGCACTAACAGTCCTCACACACGGCCACATTGACAAGGTCAGTCTAATTCCCTTGTGCTAATAGGCGTGAAAACTGATCCTCATTAGAGAAATCAGCCACTGATATAAACTAGGTGGAACCGGCTTTAGCACCACCGCTCCCCATTCCCAAACACTATAGCTCGCCTATCATGACGGACAAGGGAGAAGCAAGGCAAAGGTTTACTTTAATCACCAACTACCATAAACAAGTATTAGATTTGCTACAGACTGGCCCAAAGAATGAAGAACCTATTCACATTTGCCCAAATTCCCTCTTACAGCTCTGGAACATGCATAGTCTTGAGCAGCTTTCACGTTTGCTATCATCTGTCAGCAGTCCTGTTTCCAGAGAGCCACAACTTCTTCACGTTAATATTCAAACACTTCATGTCCTTCCACCTCAGGAACTTCACTGGGGCAACTGCTACAGCAAAGGTGCAGCAGTGACTTGACAAAGCCACAAGGCAGGGCTCAGGTAACGGGAGGTGAAGAGTAATTCCCTATGGCTTTGGTCCAAAGCAAAGCAGCTGTGAGTGGTAAAGGTTGGTAGTGTTTCCCTTCACTACTATATTCAAATACTGTATGGTTGGTTCTGATGCAGATAGTTCAGACTGCTCTTTAAGCTGGGTATGTGGAATTTGCCAACGAAAAAATAAGTTTACAGCATGTTTTTTTCTGTCCTTTATTAGCCTGTAAAGTGGTAAAGTTGTTATGGTTTCTGGACTCTTCCTTTGCAGACAGTCTTGTTACTTGGGCTCTCTCCAATCTATACTAAGAAATCTCTCTCCACTCTCTCCCTGTTTCTCACCATCCTCCTTGGAAAATCCACTGTCAGCTAGAGGAGACATGAGCCGAGTAGGCTTTTGCTGAGCATCTGCTGCCACATTTCCTCATTACATTCTGAAATTGTACTTTCTAGTATTCACTAAAGACACGGCACAGATGACTTGTCAAGTTAAACATCCTTCCTGCGCAGTAACAGCACACTATAAAGCCCCTGCCCTGTAACTGAAATGAACAGAAAAGGATGTATTCGCCCCCCACCCCGAGTTAAAACAGATGAGTAGCCATGCCTGAGAGCTCCGTGCTGCTGGTAGCTTTTCTATCCCCCAGCTGCTGCAGTACTGCCTTTTCTGGAGATATCTGAAGGTCTGTATGTAAAACTTGGTGCTCTGAGCAAGCTGCAGTTCTGCCTCACCATCAGAGACGTGCAGGACCTCCAGTTTTTAGGCTCTTACACTGATACGCTCTCAGACAGTGCCAGTCCTATTCCCAACAGCTTAAAGGTGCCTTTCATGCTACTTGGATAGAATTCCCCCTCAAAAGGCTCTGATGCAAATGTTGCCCTCGGGGACAAAGCCAGGGAAGATACTGTTCCTGCTTTGAAGTCAGTCAGTGTCTGGCTGGAACAAGCCATCTGCTGAGGGTGGAGATTCCCAGTCCCTGCTGGCCTATGGAATGAAGTCCAGTTATTTTTCAGGTGTCAGAGCAAAGCACAGTGATTAACACAAGCACACCAAGCCACGTTGTCTCTTTCAGATAAAAAAGCTTAAATTACAAATCAAAAAGCTCAGAAATGCTTCTCCAAAAAGGCCAAACACTAAAAATGGCATTTTTGGCCTTTCTCAGTTCTACTCTACTTCACAAACTTTCAAAGTGAGGAATCCACGCAAAGCAAAAGCAGTTCAGGAGGCAGGTCCGTACGTTGGCTGAGAGCTCCTCACCCCTGCACAGGAAAACCTACGCTGGCAGCACGGTTACTTACAGATTCCTGCATGGGGTGGCTGAGAGGCTTGTCGAGAGCTGCCATGCTGCTCGGCATGTCGGGGGGATGCGACAGCTGTGGCCCGTGCATGAAGTCATTCATCGATGTGCCACCAGGATTCCCGTGCGGGAAGTCGAAATTGCCATGGCCTTGGTAGCTGTTGCCTGGAATAGAAACAGATTTGATGTGAAAGAAACTGTTTGTTCCCCAACAGTGACCTCTCACGAGTCTTTTCTCATAAAAGCTGTGCGGGATGGCACCTCCCTGAGCAGCACAGGGAGATGACAATGCTGAATGCAACGACACCGCACTCCCCACTGCTGAAGGAGCTGCAGAACAGGGAGGAGAAGGCGGCACTCAGCTTTCTTACACTTGCTGCTGTAATAACTTGGAATATTCGCAACTGGGAGTGTCTCAGTGAAGCCATAACCAAAATGCTACACAGGATACCCGGGGTTGCTCTCAATAAGATTTTAGCACCGCTTTCATTTCTGATTAAGCCAATCGACAGAGCTGTATCAGGAAGATGCCACGGTCCTACGTTGTAGCACAGCATCTATTTTACTTCTTCAGGACAAACAGACAACTTTCATTAACATAATGCGGAAGAGGCCTTCAGGTCTCACTGGGGTTTGTGATGGGAGTTTTCCAGACTCCCACAAAATCTATTAAAATTCACTTGACTGTCTGGAAACACAACCACAGCTTTCCCCTCTTTGAAGCACGTCTATTCCTCTCACTTCCAGTTACAAACTGACTGCCTGTGGCCTGTGTTTCAGCACACGCATATGCACGCTCACAGTGAAAAACTAGAGACTTTATAGAACCCACCTGACTTCAGCCTGAAAGAATGTTCTCCAAAGCACCAAAATGCCACATCGATTCCTAATAAATGATCTGGATTTACCCCTACACATCTACCATTTAGCAAAAAGCCTGGAGTCCCTTGCTGCTCTGCTGCATGATCATTGGCAGTATGTTCTGATCCACCCCACCTCAGCCCAGTGAACATCACCTGAACTTGAAGGCCATCATGCGTCCCAGTACAGAGATTCTACTCTCCATGCTCTTTTTCTGTCCAGATCCCTCTGTTAACACTTCCAACTGAGACACCAGCTCTGGCAGCTTATTTGCTATGAACAGCAGAAACTGAACTAAAGGCACTCAGCTATTCTGTATAAACAGCTGAATTGGGTGGTGTGGAGATCAATAACAGAATAGCTTTGGAGCTTGCATGGAGAGCCTGCAGTTCCTCAGCTGAAGTGCAGCAGCTTTCAACGTTCAAGTCAAGGAGCGAGCTTGACAAACTGAAGTAGCCGCATCATTTGCTCTTCAGCACAGCTTCACAAGCAGAAGTTTAATCTCAGAGGAATAGAAGTCATTAGCCATGTAAGAATATTTCTCAAAGAAGTTGCGGCTTTGATCTATCATGTAAATACTGCAGAGCCTTGCTAATTCTCATTTTGTTAATCTGCAAGCTGGATGAGTCTCACAGAACATAGCTGGTCTTGCCTTGCTTCTCAGGAAAGATTTAATAGCAGGGAGCTGGAACAAGGTCTTGTATTACTGAGTACTTGTTATATTTGCAAATTAAACCTTAGTAGGCTTACTATCAACCCCAAATAAACACACATAAACCGCAGCAGGCTTACTACTGCTTTGCTCCAGAGGGCTGTTAATCAGAGGACATTACCTAATTCTAAACACTAAGCTTCGGTGGATGCGCTGATGGAGAATGAAGGTGCAAGACAGCCCAGGGAGTTACAGCCACACGGCAGTGAGCCCCTCTCTGGGGCAAGACTTGCGCACGACGCCGAGGGACAGAGCTATACAGAGGAGAAGCACGCGTTGATCTCTGGCGACCAATGACGGAACCCGACGGAATGGCAGGAAGATGCCGGGGAGGGTTAGGTTGGACATCAGGGAAAGGTTCTGCCCCCAGAGGGTGGTGGAGCACTGAACAGCTCCCAGGGAAACAGTCACAGCCTAACAGTAATCCAGCAGCATTTGGCCAACACCCTCAAACACACGGTGTGAATGTTGGGGGTTTCCTGTGCAGGGACAGGAGTTGGACTCGATGATCCTTGTGGGTCCCTTCCAACTCGGATATTCTGTGATTTTGTGGGACATTTAGGACAGTCTGGGGCTCTGCATCGCTATACGTATCGCAGGGGAAATAGCAGAGCGTGGGTTTCACCTGCTTTTGATGAGTCAGGACTCTGAGAAGCAGTGATGACCTCTGCTACAGTACCCACAGAGGAAGGCAGGGAGCTAACAGTCCAGGCAGCAAGTGTCACACAAACCCTAAACCCCACTTCACGTAACCACCCTGTCCATTCCCGATCAGGAGCTAGGAAGGTGATGAAGAATAGTTGGCTCTGTTCTCACACTTTGACTGCACTTCACTCCTATTAAACGACTGAAAGATTTGTGATGCAGTGCTCTTGGCTTTGTTATAGTAATCATTCATCTGTTTGAAAACCTAAAAAGTTTTTATCATCTGTCATCAGTTTTGCAGTCACTGGAGCTAATTAGCCATATTTTGCATGCAATCTATATTTTTCTTCCAACGCTGCAAAAAGCACATATATCACCTTGTAATCAATTTGGGGATTCTGGTGGTGCGAACAGTTGGTCTTTTCCCAGAGCTGAACTGAATCATATCATATTACTTGCGAAAGAAACAGTCTCTGGTTTCATATTTTCAGAATTGTCACCATAATTGAGTTATTCACAATAGACCAGTCAGTTGAAAATGTGTCTCCACTGCCCCTATGTAGTTCCCTGTTTCTCAGTCCAGTAGCACATGGGCAGAGGAATTCAAAAGCATTTTTTCTAATGCAAAGGTGTTTGAGAAGCAGTTAAAAGGACAAGCAGCAATGTCTTTAAACTAAGGGACAGTGGATTTAGACTGAATATAAGGAAGAAATTTCTTATGCTGAGGGTGGTGAGGCCCTGGCACAGGGTGCCCAGGGAGGCAGTGGAGGCCCCGTCCCTGGGAACATTCAAGGTCAGGTCGGATGGTGGTCCGAGTAACCTGACTGAGTTGAAGATGTCCCAACTCATGACTAGATGACCTGTAAAGCTCCCTTCAAACCCAAAGCATTCTATGATTCTATGAAAAGCTGTCTAAAAAAAAGCTCTCACCCATTTTCTATGTGTCCTACCAAGTATCACCCACCCAGCCACCAGTTAAACTTAGTAGCCAAAGTAGCAGGGTTCATGGGTCAGAAACTTCTGTATCACTAGAAGCCTTTGCTTGAATGAGAGTGGAACAGAAGGAAAACGGACAGAAAAACCAAGGAAAGAGGTATATTGTGGCAGGCCGTGAATATATAAGGTACCATACAGTGTTTGTTGATACAGAGGGCTGCAAGGCAATAAATACGACAAGCACCAAATTCCTTACTAAAATACTTTTTTCCTCTAAACAGATGAACCTTAAATGAAAAAACTGGTGCGGAATTTCAGAACTGCAGCCATATAATTTGCTTTCCTCATGCATCTCTCTGAGAAGATGGACGGACATCCCTGAACCACTGACTGAACCATTGAGTTCTGGAGAGACAGCCCGGGTACACAAAGCTGTGACACTAACCTTGGTTACCGTATTCGGTGGAGTTGTTGCCTCCTGGAGGAGGAGGTAGGGATGGGTAAGGTGACGGGCCAGGACCCAAAGCTGCAATCATCTCCATCACATTTGGCATGATCATCTGGCTTGGACTCATGGTCTTAAACCTTTTTGAGGGAATGCCATCTGGGTCATCTTTGATGTGGATGTCTGACTTTATAGGAACTGGCCTCCAACTGCAAGTTGGATCAATGGTAACTTCTTCAAACTCTGAGCTGTAAAATAATGTGAAATTTTAGCACATTAACTGTTGCTATTTTTTAAAAAAAATTCTGCCAAAGTTTCTATAAGAATCTGCATGGTAACAAATGTTGTGAAATGCTTTAGTGTCCTCAAGCACGGGCCAAAACCAAGTTTAAAAAAAGGCAGCTGTGAGAGCACGTTTCTGTGTTTATCCACACGGTGAAATCCAAACACATCTACGTGTTCTACCCCATGTGAATCAGAGGTGCTGCTCGTAAATATGAGAGAGTATTTAATCCTGCATTCCCGCTCTTCCCTCTGCTTCACTGGTGAGGCTGCCATCAGGAGATAACCCAAACGAGATCTATGAAGTCAATGGAAGCTGGTTCACTGTATCACTAGCTCCACCGAGGAGCCATGAAATAGAATATTCAAGTTCAATCACCAAGACCTGCTTTGGCGTGACTATCTCAGTACTCATTAACATATCTCCTTGTTGCTTAGTCTTGGATGTCAGAACTGAGGGAGTTCACTTACTTTTGTATAGCGTTCAGAATGCCCCACATATACTGGTCAACCTCCAAACCCTCCAGCAGAGCAGTTTTACTGGAAAGGAAAAAAAAAAAAACCCAGTGTTCAAGTTAGAATATTGCTACACATGTACGAGAGGGATGGGTGGATAGGTTAGTGATGAAACCAGCACACTAGGATCCACCACTTTCCTATCTGTACATAATTTAGGGATGATTTCGGGCAAACAGTTTTAGTTCTACATCGGCATTACCAGGATAACAGTATTCTGCATCAAACAGATAAGGATACATCTACTCGTGTGCATCCACAAGCTGTTCATGTCCTTTAAATAATTTTTTTAAGTGAAATATATTGTGAATTTAAAGGCTTTTCAAACATAGCAGATCTCTCCTGTGAACACCAGCTTGCACTACGTTTTTTTTCAAATTGGATCTTTGCTTTTTTTCAGCTGCACAGCAATATGGCTTCAAAGTAACTGCGCATTACAGCTATTTTACTTAAGGAGCAGCACAGATGGGGACAGAAGAAAACAAAAACGGAAATGATTTAGTTATGCAGGCACTTAAATCTTAATTCAAGCGCTTATATTCAGAGAAATGGGACAAAAATATTGGCCTGGATGTAAGAATACATACATAAGCTAAGAAGAAGACATCCAATTCCTGTGATATTTTTAACTTGTAAGACAGAGAAGATTCAGGTAGTTCTGAGAAAGCACTTGCATTATAGGTTATGTATCAACCATGGACAATCATCGAAACAAGCTCATCTTAAGCCTGCAGTGTTGACAGAAATCAGATAGAACGGACAGTCTCCACTCCTGTTTATAGCCAACAGCAGCTGGCGCAGCAGGGAAAGGACTGGAGACTTGCAGACATAAAGCACAAGCTGCTGCAGCTACAGCTGCTTAGCTGAAGCATCCTGGCTCCTCAGCTGGGGCTGGAACCAACTCATAACCCTGTGGACTGAGAGCAGTAGCTTACAGGCACTGAACTGGTCTGCAGTTGCTCCACAATCCTTTCTGCCCAGTTAAACGTAAGAATGGGCAGTCTGTAGCCAATTCAAAGCCTTGTGTTCCATTTATTCTACAACAGAATAGCCCTCTGGGCAAAACACTAGGTTGACAGTATGCCAAGGTATCCCTCTTTTCCTTTAAGCAATCACTCCAAACTTTCGCTCCTCGGAAATGTTTGCCACTTTAAAATTCAGTCTCATTCTGGACTGGAATCCTCGCTGCTTTCTGCTCTCACTTTAATTTGCACTTGATGCTGACTCTGACCTTGGAGGATCCAACTTCATTTCCTACCTAATTACTGGAAAATGTTGCAGTCTCCAAAATTCCCCCTCTCCTTGAACACTGCCGTTAACTGCAGCTCTACGTGACTCAAAGCACAGCACCTGAGCCAGTTATTTGCCATCCTTACTTAATGTTCAGCTGGGTGCTGAGCATTTTAGCATCTACATATTTGAAGTTCAGTAATGCAGGCATTACAACATCAAAATGACATTAAAACCAACTCTAGAACAGACTATCCGTTCTTTTGTCATGGCATGTTGTTGTCTGGGAGTTGCTTATATGTCATAATCTAAGGGAAGACAAACTCTGAAGTTGGTCAAATCACGTACAACTGCATTTCATGTAGTACGGTTGCACTTACTTGCATACTGGACACCTCCAAGTTCCTCTTTCACAGTTCAGTTGCAAGTAAGATTCCAGATCAAAGCACTGGGTATCAGAAAGAAACAAAGAGGGAGAAAAAAGAGGGAAGAAAAAAAAGAGGAAATAAAGGAAAATACTGTATTAACTGAATCAGTTGGACAAAAGTAAAAACTGCTATGAAAAAAAGCCTACTAACATTGAAAACAGAACTAAATAACTTCCTCCTTGTACGTTAAACTTATATGCGTGTTTAATTATTTAGGTTGTTAGACACAAAGGAATCCCATATAATTAGGCTCTCTCATACGATAACCAAGCTACTGCAACAAACACAGCTGAGGGAGTACTGCCAGGCCACTGGCACCTACTCACTTGTACGTGCTTGCAATCGTGACCTCTTGCTGGGAGCTGAATCCGCCGGAATGTGATTGGACACTTCAGAGACACTTTGATAGCAGTTTGCTCTACTCCATCTTCCCCATTTAGTGTCGCGTTGCCAGAGGAAGCTGCTACACTACTGAAGTTCCGCTTTACTGTTTAGGAAGAAGGCACACGTATGTGTGAGAAAACACAAGTGTACAGTGTATTCTAACAGAGAAATCTGAAAGACAAACACTTCAACATCTAAGGGTCAATTAAATGGACAATTTATCCACACACATGCATTGCGTGTAATTTAGAACATCCTGCTGAACAGACAAACCATCGCACACACGCATATCAGCTATACCCTCAGCCACATCAAGTGCCACACAAGCACTTAAAGCAGCCCTAAATAAATAAATAATCACCTTTCTACACCGGGCTTTTAGATAAGTCTAAAATGAACATGGAAGAAAAGCCAGAGAGGTTCTCCTGGAACGGGAGAGTCCTTGTTAGGAACTAAGCTTGTGTCCTTGGTACTTTGTTACCGCCTCCTCAGCACTTGAGGATATCAAGGATTTAATCTACACACATGATGTTCCTACCCACGGCAGGGGAATCGGAACTGGATGATCTTTAAGGTCCTTTCCAACCCAACCCATTCTATGATTCTATGATGTTCTGGAAATTCCTGACAAGTACAGCTTAAGGCTTTCAATAAGCAAGTAAATCTTGTGTAGAAATCGCTTGTCACAACTGCACACAGGCTTTCTGGAAGTCATCGCCCACCCAAAATGAAAACTCACTCTTAGTGATACAATGTTCTGCTGGGAGGAGGCGTTTCTTTAGTAGACCTTGAAGTACGGAGCGAACTGATGGCCGGTGTACTAACTGCAACACGAACAAGTGTGACTGAAAGGAAAAACAGTTTGTTACCAGGAGAACCAACCACACACGGTAAATACACTGCAGAACACAGCTGTGTTCTCCCCTCGGACACGCCATGGCTTCTGTAAGATGCTTAAATACGAAAGCTGGTTCTGCTCTGCTGTGCACACGCACTCCTCTAAGAGAGCACTGCATAGTACGTTGTTCTGTGCTCCAGGAGAAGAACGGATACAAATACTTTACAAAATCCCCAAGATTTTCTGCATTTTGTCCCTCCTTAATATTCAAAACACAGAGTGCTGATGTATCCATCTCTAACATCACGGTGTATTTTGAAATCCCTGGATTCTTTGACACAGTCTTCCCTACCAGCCTGCCCTCAGACTACACTGCAAGTTGCAAAAGTGATTTGCTACCGACGTGTCTGGAAGCAACTGAACCTTCTTCCCCAACACAGAGCTCGCTTGTGGATTCACAGGCTGCTGCCCCTGCTCTTCACCGCCAGATAAATAACACTACGTGAAGAAACATCAGTGTGAAGCAAAGCAAAACGGGTGGATGGCTTCTTGTCAGAGAGCCTCGCACTACAACCTTGGGAGCAGTAGCAGCTTGCTTTCTTGTCAGTGACAACACAACAGTCAAAAACTCAGGCTGCATGTGTGCAACAGCCTGCATTAAAAATAGAGTACTCATCCCTAAGAGGAACTAACCATGGAAAAAGAGAAAGTTGCATGGTCTAGGCTGCATCATGGAATAGGAGTTTTTAATCTGAAAAGCTATTTGAAAAATCATCCCCACCACCAGTGAGTATGGTTTTGATGTTCTCATGTCAAACCAAACACAGTGTAATATTCTAAGTAAATGAAATAAGTATCGGAAGACAGTCTGCATCAAAATAATCTACTTCTACACAAACACTCTTTAGCTGCCTTGTTACACAGGCACATGATAAGTAGGCAGGAGATCAAATTCCAGTCCTCCTCTAGACCACAAGCCTATTCAGAGGCATCGGAAGGACACCACCACATTCTGCTATAAATCAGCGGCAAAGGTGTCCATATTAGCACTCCGACTGTGTCAACATCATCAAACAAGCGTCTTACCAGAAAAAGGCAGGGCAAAACCCGAGAGCCAGGCTCCTTCAGCTGAGGCAACATTTGCAAACTGTGCTAAAGAGCAAGCTCAGCATCACAGCCACAGCCGTGAACGCGGTGTACTTACACAACAACATGCTGTGACTGTAATTTGAATCGTGTTCCTTCCCGGCTGGCAGACGTGCTTTAGGTGCAGAGGTTTATGAGATGTCTTGTTGTCGCCACGCTCGATGGTAAGTGGGGTTGCATTAACGCTGACCTGGACTGAAGCCGGCCAGTTTGTGTTCATTTGTCTGTCTTCATGGTGATAGCACTTGAACTGTAATTCCAAGTCAGACCTGTACAACAACCAATAAATCTTCCTTTAACTTTGCTTTCACATTGCAGAGGGAGGTCGCTTTGATGCTGGGCATGCTTTTTCTTTATCAATCAGGTTATTTTTCTGGAGTTATTGCCAGTAAAGGCTCTAAGGTACTTCCTTCATAAAGCGTTTAACAGAAGCAAGTCACGATGAATTAATGATGCAAGCACACCACAAAGTTGTTACTATTTTACACCGATAAAGCACTTCCCAAGGGAACATCTCAAACCACCTTGCAAAACTAGACCATGGAATGATCCTGCAGGAGGAAAAACATTAACCTCAGGTAGATCCTTCCTGCGTGTTAAGAGTTAAGAACAAGAAAGTAATGGAATCGGTAGAAGACTTCACTACTTCAGAGCATTTAAGATAGGATTTGCATGAGTTGTTAGACAAAATACAACTAATCCTGCCTTGAAACAGGTAAATCAGAAGATGAAATGATCCCTGTGTCTCACCCCTTGTGCTTCTGTGATTCCAAATTAACACAGTTGTGGATTAAATCTACCCAATTTAGACCTTCTTTCAGAGCATTAATTCCTCCCACCTCTCCAATAATAACTTCCACACACTATTTAGCTCCTCAAAAATTGGTTTTATAACACCTCCAAAAAAGGAAAAGGCTGAGATTAAGTTAATGACAAATTAAGTGGGTAGAGACTATGACTTCAGTTTCATGCACGGATGTTAACCTTGTGTTAGGAATGCGTAATTGGAAGAAGACATTTAAAAGAACATGAAGAACTGAACAGAAATGTCAGAACTCTGCCGTTCCTGACAGCAAAAGACAGCTGAATGTTTATCTTTTATACTTCAAAATATAGGCACTCATTTCTTCATCTTGCCTGAGGGAAGATGATCTTTGTAAGATCTATAAGGAACAGATCATTCAGGAGATCATCACCTTAGCCATCATTTTCCTTATCCAAAAGAAAGATTTCAATACTGACTTAACAGCATCTTTTCTGGATTTCACCACATCAAGATCTAGCAACACTGGATAAAAGTGTGTTTTTTTAAAAACGAGAAATGTACAGAATACAAATTACCTGATCTTTCAACATAATTCATCTATATTAAGCCTTTCCAGGCTTTATTTTCAAGATTTGAATAACAATTGTTTGAAAGCTGCTCACTGGAGTCTCTGACCTCCTGAGAAACCCAGAGGGAAGCAAGACTTGGTACCTCTGATATAAACCTTACTGTGTCCAGTTCTGGAATCCCCAACATAAGAAGGATAAGGATCTGTTGGAACAGGTCCAGAGGAGGCCACAAAGATGATCCATGGGCTGGAGCACCTCTGCTGTGGGTAGAGGCTGAGAGAGTTGGGGTTGTTCAGCCTGGAGAAGAGAAGGCTCTGGGGAGACCTCAGAACAGCCTCCCAGTACTGAAAGGGGCTCCAGGAGAGCTGGGGAGGGGCTTTTTACAAGGGCAAAAGAACAGCCTGGTCTGTTGGGAGGTGTTCCTGCCCATGGCAGGGGGGTTGGAACTGGACGGGCTTTAAGGTCCCTTCCAACCCAAACCATTCCATGATTCTACGACTGAGCAGGCCTGCTGAATGTTACAAAGCCTTGATGTAGCTCAGGAGACCTTCATGTTCTTAGCACGTAGTGTTGCCACCGTGGGACACTATAAATAACCAAGCAGTGCTAAGACTCAACCAGCTTCAAGGAGACATTTTCCCTGCCTTCAACCTTTCTCATAACCATGAAAAGTTCCCAGTGGGAAGAAAACCAGTTGCGTTGCTATTCATTATGTGTGTCCATGTGAGAGGGTTCTGCCGAATATTTTAACTGGCAAATATTCAGAATTGGCTTGATTCCACCATTCTCTATAAACCCAAAATCCATCCACACATGTGACTAATTCCTTTTTCTGGAATCCATCCAGCCCTGCATTAAATGTGAAATGACTTCATTACAGGACCATCCATTCTCCCGGCTATTAACGAGATCTTTCAAAACAGCAGACCTGAGCGTAGTTTACCTATGAGTCTCCATTAAAATAAGTTTAAATAAAGGCTATGTGTTTGGTGAGCTAAGAAGAAAGACCAGATATTAAGAAACAGCCTCATGCCTCAGTGCAGCACTATAAATCTACTGAATGAGCCAGCACAATCCCCAGTAGTGATTACTTATTAATAAGAACCGGCAAATAACTGCCAAAACTCCCTCTGCTGTGAGTACTCCACGCTAATGAAATGCAAGTAAGCAATAACTGACCTCAAAGTTAGGTGTTAATTATTGGACATGGTCTGCCTGCACTTGCTCTCCCTTCCAGCCCCCAGGCTACTCAGGGTAGGGGGGCACCAAGGATTCCTGCATCCCACATCAAGGTGCAGCTTTAGAGCTGGAGTCCGTCCCTAGGGCAGGGAACTGAGGGCACCTCTCTGCCCATCCCACACCATGGAAATAGAAGTCTCAAGTGGATTCCAGTGAAGGGGAAGATCCTCACACAGAAAACAGGTGAAGCTACAAGTTATGACTCCCATTAAGGTCAGCGGGTATGTGGTCCAGGCTCCAGCAGAAACCGAAAGTGAGGCGTAGCAGAAAATGGGCTTAAGATGCTGCATTTTAGAAACTCAGGTGCTGTGAAACAACCTCCATATGAGTCCTCAGCAGCTACCCAGCCTCCACAGGGCACAGAGACAGGCTCAGACAATGGAACTGGAAGCCAAGACAAACACTGAGATACTTTCTGAGAAAAACAAACTGAGTAGAACAAGTTATTCCACGGTACTTGAAAACATATAAATAAAAAAGTCAAGGCTCTGACTGTCATTTGATCTAAAGCCCTTCCATGAGCACGGTGGTCCTGGAATCACTTCGGCAGATCTACATTACATGCAGGAAAATACCACCTAGGAAAACTATTTCTCTGTAGTCACTGTCAGTGAAAACCAGAAGACTTTGTATGTTGAAAGCTATGATTCAATATTTCTAACCTGTCCTCACCTGTGGAGTCACATAAGAGAGGAGGAATTTAGGAAGTTAGTTTCTAAACTTTGGAGCATTTAAGGACTTCTCTTGCCAAATGATTTTACCAAGCCTCTAAATAAGATACTTCAGTAATAGTGTGTTTTTTTCATTATCACATACCCTGCACCATTAATGTAAGCATAAACTGTAACAGCCTTGCATAGTTTTTCCTGCAACCAGCATTTCACAGGTCAAAAAGCACCCTGGACTTTAGATTTTCCCAAATGGAAATATGACAAGTTGTACACATCCCCACACCCACCCACCCAGAGAAGAAAGGATGGAAAGGTTCCACTGGTATTTCAGATACTGCACGCCGTGTGCTATTGGCAGGGAGATGCAACACAGACCAGGAAGCATTTTAGAATGTCTTGACTCTGGAAAGCAACAGGTGAGAGTGTCTGTGAGTGTAAAGGGCATTTTTCCTATCCAGGCCACAATTTTTTAAAGTGAAATCCATTGCAAACCTAAATGACATTCACCTGGCCTCCCAACCCCTTCATCCCTGGGTGCGAGACTTCCCGGCAGCAAGGCCGAGCTCACCTCCACATCAGCGTCTGATGAACAGTGGGCCGTAAGTGAAAGACATGGTTACTGACTGCGAGGTTGTGCTCCAGCCGGAAGGGCTCCAGGACGACACCGTCCCTCACAGGGAACGTCAGGCGCAGCTCGTCGTTGTGGTTGGCTGGGATCGAAGAGGGAGAGAAAGCGTGAACTTTCCCTTTAGTATCTGCGGTGCAATAATAATGTGAATATTTATACAGGACAGTGACAAATGGTACAGTGATCTGCTACTGGGTCTAACTTAGCAAGTTCGTCAACACAAAAAGTGAAATCCCAAGTAACTACATCATCTAACTGACACAGGGCTCCTGCTGAACCAAAGCCTTCTACTTGCCCACGGCTTAATATTAGGACCTCAGCATTCCGGCCATGAGCAAAAACCAAGCATGGCAAGAATCCCTGGTTTTTATTACGGGATAGGTTCTGTGTCCAGGCTTTGCCTGTTGGCAGAAAACTGGCAACAAATCTCTTAATTATGGCAAACTGGGATAATACTTATTTTCCCCGCTTCGAACTGGGAACACCATTGCCCAATTAGTTCCAACAGTTCCATCAGCCGAAACTATCCAATGACCAAAGACATGGGTATTCAACTACTGTCTGACCTTATAACATGAGCCTTTGTGGTAACTCCCAGCTGATCTACAAAGTCCAAATGTCTTTAAATGCTGTGTTCTTGCCCAAAGAATACTGCAGACCACCTTCTTCTACTTCATTTTTCCGTTATGCTGAACTCCAAACACCAGTTGCAGAATGCTAATGCAGCACTTATCTTACAAGAGAACACAAAGGTTCTCCCAGTTCCCTGGTAAATGATATCTTCTATTGTTCATCCGTCACTTCAAAACCTCAAACACCTTGCGTTCGCATACAGTCAGACAGATCTTGTTATTCCCGCCCCATTCCCAGCCAAAGGTAGCTGTGACATTGAGTGGCTTTCAAAGGAACATATATCAATTTTTGGCATGTGACTGAATATCCTGAAGAAGCCTGGATGGATCACAATAGAGACACCACTAGATATATTCACATTTTATGCTATTCTGCAGTGATGTTCAATGAAGGGCTTTGCCCTTGAAGAAAAGAGACCACAGTGAAATTTCACTCAATAAAAAAGCCTGCGCAATCCAAAATCAAGTGTTTTATCCTCAGGAAATCAAAGGAATAGTTCAGGAGTAAAATATTTTCAAGTTTAACCTGGAAGAGCTTTTCCAATACTTTATTTTAGAAGGGGACAGCAATCTTTCTCTTTCCTGTCCACTGGCTCTAGCGAGCCTGCACCGTGAGTGCCACCCATCACAACTCAGCAATCCAAGGCTCTCCCAGAGCAGCAACCAGGACGTGGCAGGGAATAGAGGGACAACAGCTGCCCAAGAGGGCATTCTATGTGCTACTCACTTGGAGGCGGCGGTAAAGCATTGATATTTGGTTTAATGTCAGGTGGGAATGGTGGTTTGACATCCTGGTTAGGTGACAGGTATGGAGGAATATTGCTCCCTGGAGTCATAGGTGGCGTGGGGTTTCCTGGAACAGGTGAATGAGGGTAATTTGCCACAGGTACAGGCCTTGATGGCTAGAAAATAAATAACATCACATTGTTATTGCAGGCTGAAAAGAAGAATACTAAGCCTTGTGAACGGTAGTATTCTCAAACATCAAAGCCTACAAAGAAGGCAGGAAGGCCCCTCCGTCTCCGGAAGGACAAGAAACCACAGGACGTCCCATGAGGCCTTTGGGGAAGAAGGCAGGGTAGGAGAGCAAAGCAGGAACTGAAACCAGCAGACCAGACAGCTTAACCCAGGTGATGACCACGTACAAGCAAGGCTATCAAAAGGCTTATCATGCTCCTTTCCAAAATGATCCAGCCACTCACTTATGGTTTTCCACCCCACCCCAATACACCCAGCCCTTTGTATCTCTTTGGCTTCCTCCCAAAATAGCCCCAGTGCTACATGAAAAACAAAATCCAAAGACACGCCATCAGAACATCTGTGTTCCTTTTACTTCCATTTATCCTTTCTTCCACCCCCGTCCAACTCATCTACTCAGAATGAAAGCTCTGGTGGTCAGGGGATGTCTTTCATCCCATACACCTACGATTTGATTCTTTTCCCAATTTGCTGCTGAATAAGACAAACTAACAGAAAAAGGATTGTTAAGTACAAATAGCAGGTATAGCATTAAACTCCCAGTGGTGGTGTTTCTTGTAATTAAGGGGACAGTTGCAGTTAACAGAATAAACCAATAATGATGTGAGAAGAGCTGACATTAAACAAAACTGCAGTTGCGTAGCATCCTCTTGTAACAGCTCATGGACCATGAGCACATACACAAGTGTCAGGAGATGAAAATCTTTACAGACAGCCCAAGGACCAGGACTTCAAATCTCATTCTCTATCTAAATGCCGTGCTGCCAGCCTAGGGTACGCTAAAGTACAAAAGGGCAGCATTCTGAAATCTTAAGCATTCACATTTCCAACCATCTTTGCTCTTTTCTTTAACACATCTCCACAGTCACTACAGTCTAAAGCTCCAGGTTCTGTATGCGGCAAGCTGGAACTTTTCCCCTAGCCAGGACAACCTCCCTTCCTGACACAGTCTCTTAGAACAATAGAATGATTTGGGTCAGAAGGGACCTCAAAGCCCATCCAGTGCCACCCCCTGCCATGGGCAGGGACACCTCCCACTGGATCAGGGGGCTCCAAGCCCCATCCAGCCTGGCCTTGAACACCTCCAGGGATGGGGCAGCCACCACTGCTCTGGGCAACCTGGGCCAGGGCCTCCACACCCTCACAGCAAAATATTACTTCCTAAGATCTCATCTAAATCTCCCCTCTTCCAGCTGAAAACCCTTCCCTCTCCTCCTGTCCCTGCACTCCCTGATCAAGAGCCCCTGCCAGCTTCTAAATCTTCCCTCTTATTTTCTAACTCTTTCCACAACAGTTGATATTTGAATACAAAACAGGGGATGCGTTGGAAAGAGCAGACACCCTGTTAGAACTAACCTGCAAACAAAAACCAGAAACCTCATCTGAAATAAACACATTTAAAATGTATTAAGAAATCTGTCACTTAAAAACGTCTCAGAGATCTTCTGCTGTTATTTTAGTATAAGTGACTGCACTGGAAGCAGTTGAGGATCTGTCTCCTCCTCCTATTCCTCCTGGCAGCGTACGGCAAAAACTGCCATGATGCAACAAGCGTTTTGTTGGGTACCCCAGTGGTCAGCTTGGTTGTGTGTGGAATAGATGCCCTATGGTAAAGTGTTGGGGTTTCTTCCCTTTTTTTTTTTTTTCAATGCTGTTTTCTGTGTGAATCATTGAGGTTAGAAAAGACCTTTACGCTCATCCATTCCAACCATCAGTCCCAACCCCACCATGCCTACTAAACCATGTCTTGAAGTGCCACATCTACATGCTTTTCGAACCCCTTCAGGGATGGAGACTCTACCACTGCCCTGGGCAGCCTCTGCCTGTGCTTCATCACTCTTTCAGTAAAGAAATTTTTCCTAATATCCAGTCTGAACCTTCCCTGGCTTAAATTGAGGCTGTTCCTCTCATGCTATCACTTGTCACTTCGCAGAAGAGATCCTCAGTACAAACTCAGTTTGCATAATACCGAGTGCTCAAGATGTATCCGTAACACAGGTTTTAGGCAACATCTTAACAATTCTAATTCTTGCCCAAAACAAGCAGCACAGAGGAAAAAGGGGGAAAGTGGAGGGAGAGATCAGAGAAAGTTGCACAATCTTCAGTTCAAGGAACAATTCTACAGCGGGAACAGCTTTTACGTTTGCATTGGCTTAATCCAACAGTGACCACTGTAGGTCTGCAACTGGGATGCTGCAACGTGGAACTTGTTCATCACAAATTTTCAAAGTTATATTCTTGCATAGTGCCATAAATAGGTGAAAATCTTACACCTGAATCCCATTAGGCACTTGTTTTTACATGCTATATTTAAAGCAAACCCAACATTTTTCAGCTCTAATGAGATGCAGTTAACATTCAATTTTCTTTATTAACTGCTCTGAAGTTACAACGCAATGTGGCTGATTGACTTGATTCTGTGATAGGCAAAGCATTAGTAAAAGTCGTGCTTTTTTTCTCTCTTTAATTAGGTAAAAGCAGCATCTATGAAGTCATTGCAGTAACTTCATTCATAAATGTCTACCAGAATGCAACAACATCATCTAAAAACTCTTACCTTGTAATACTGCCCCATGTTGACTGTCGGAGGAGGGTACTGCCCTGTGTTTTGCTGGCTTGGCATCCTCTGTCCAGGATAGTTGGGAGATGTAAGGGGTCTTGGAGGGTTGGGAGTGGGGTACTGACCAGGCTGGTTTGGAAACTGACTATTTGGTCCATACTGCTGGTTTCCATAATTCGGCTGTTTGGTGACAAGAGATGAAAGAAGACAAAAAATCTTGTTTGATGCAAGTAGCTGTCTTGAATTGATTATTAGCACACACTCAACAGTGGAAGCAAAATAAATAAAACCACCCTCCAAGTGAGTACTCCTCAACTTGGAGCCACTCGTGCCTAAACCAGGTCCCTCGTGTCTGGAGGTGAATAGTCACTCAAAAGCATAAAAGCCCCTTATCCCCTAAAGTGGGATAAGAATAACCGTGTCCCTTAACACACACACATGCTCAGCCTTGTGGTGCTGTCAAAGCCACTGTGTTTGACGCAACCAGAACTACAACCAGATGCAATGTGCACAAAATCTCAAGTGCTACCAGCCCCATCCCTGGGGCTCCTTTTCCAGATGGAGAATGACAGCACAAAAAGAAAAAGTAACATTAAAACCCAATAACGCTGGAATGGGCAGAGAAGAGAAGCTGTGTCGCCCATGTCTGTCCTCTCAACACAACTGCTGTGCTGGCACATTCAGCAATAATCTGACAACAGAAGAGAAGCTCTTACTGGTCACGAACACCTTGCTAGTGGGTTCTGTGCAGCAGTTTTGGAACCTAAGTCATGAAAACTGGAACTTTAAAGGTAATGAAAATGTCAATGTGAAAAATTAACTGATTAATAAGAAGTTTCCATAAATGAAGCTTTCAAAAATCAACAAGCAAATAGCATCAGTGCGATCTGCGGAATTCCAAATGTAACATTTAGGGCACTGTTCAGCGTTGACTTCTTGCGAACATGATCACATTCATTTACAATGAAAAATCTGCTTCTGAAGCAGCAGAAAGGGATTTACAGGTCTTCCTTGAAATACGAAATCTGAAGATAAAAATTATCTGAACAAGCCACATTCTGTGTTTTCTTAACTTAATTGTAGAGTAAGTGGCAGTACTTAGAGAGTGAAAAGCCTTCCATGAGAAGCACCTCCCACATAAGCGCATCAGGGTTTTTTATTTCTCATTCTTTTTTGTATTAAAAAAAAAGGTAGCTTGCCGATCAGGAAGGAAATGTAGCTCAGTAATGAATGTTTGCTATATTTCCCACATGCCATAGTAACCCTTTGCTCTATGTTTTCTATAAACTCTTACTACTGTTATTATAGCCAAGGCAATACCATAATATTCAAAGCTGTACACCTTGAGTTACCGCTGTTGTAGTCTCAACTTAATACAGAACTGTCTCTGAAGCCAGATTTGTAAAGACATTTAAGTGCACAGAGATGCCAAGAGACTTGGTGGGACTCTCCAAAGCATCGACTGCCTGATTCACACCAATTTCAACAGTAAAATGCATGGGTATTTTATGAAAAACAAAAGCTCATCTGTCTACATCGGTAGTTGTCCAAATTTTTTCATCATTTTGACCCTGAGTGTTTTGCCCAAGGTCGTAGCACAAGTCAATGGCAATGTAATTTTGTCTAAAAAGCCACTCAGATCTCGTATAAGAGCCTGGGAACTTAGACAGAAATACCACACTCCAAATAAACTTATATTAGATAAACGCTGACACAGAGGGATTTGAGTTCAGAGTGATTTATATTCTTCTCAGTGCCTATGAAAATCAAGCCTCAAGAAGGTTGGTCTTTAAAATAAACGTTATTACTATTGGTGTTTATGCAACGTACGCCCTGTATTTCTTTAGGACAATAAAACTATCCAAGGAAAGGCAGATCACACATGTACTGGGCTCAACTGAAGTATTTTACCTTCAACATCTCCTTTAAGTAGTCACATTAAATAAACCCACTCCTATTGAGGAAGTCTATGAATTCACCATCCAGTGTGAGAATCTCAAAGTGATGCTTCGAGAGCTCAACCTGTTTGGGGCCTTTCTTGGCCCCTTTCACTGTCAACTAGAATAACATAGTAAGGCCCAACCCAAATGCTTCAGAAGCTAAAAAGGAAGAGCTGCTGCCACTCACGTTCTAATGGCAGTATTCCTGCCAAGGCTGGAATAAAGATCATAGAATCCTTTGGTTGGAAAAGACCTTTGAGATCATCAAGTCCAACCGTACTTGTCCACTACCAAATCAGATCTCTCAGTACCTCATCTACTCATCTTTCAAATATCTCCAGGCATGGGGACTCCACCACCTCCCTGGGCAGCCTCTGGCAGTACCTGAGATCCCTTTTGGTGAAGAACTTTTTCCTGATGTCTAATCTGAATCTCCCTTGGCACAACATGAGGCCATTTCCTCTCGTCCTATCGCTGTCACTTGGGAGAAGAGACCAACACCCACCTCACTTCAATATGGATGGACCTACCTTATAGGGTTGCACATCATGCATTACCCAACACATTGCAACTTTCAGTCAAAATAACAGTGTATGCAAAACAAAATTTATTGGATTACCTCTCCTGGGTACGGTCTCTTTATACCCTGTATAGGCAGAGACTGGGGCCGTGGGCCCGGGTAGGCTTGCTGAGGCATCCTCTGCCCATGGGTGCTGAAGGGACTCATCCCAGGAGGCCGAGGCTGGTTCATGCCCATGGGTGGCCCACTCATGCTGGAAGGCGTCATTCCTGCTCCCATGCTTGCTGGGTTCATGTTGCCTGGCATAGAAGCAGGGCCACGAGGACCAGGCTGGTTCATAAACTGGTTGTTGTAAGCCTGAGTTGGACCCATCTGGAAAGAGGAACAAACCTTCAACGGAAGAAGAAGAAAAAAAAAAAAAGAATAAAATGCGACATGCATTTAAAATGGGAGGAGGGAGGTGAACATGCTTTAGGGGGAGGGCAGAAAGGGAGGATTTATGTCGCATTTTCCTTCAATGTTCTCCAACACTTGATGGGTGGTGATGTTACTTATAATAAAAATTCAATTGGAGTTGTAGAAGGCACGAGAGAGGCAGATGGATGTAAGTCTAACATGAGCAATTAAATGATTTTAATTGGCTAGCCTGTAACTGCAAGGTAACATAGGCTGTGTAAATACAACACTACGCTACAATCTCTAAGACATTGTGCTTCTTTACATAGAATCATAGAATGGTTTGGGTTGGAAGGGACCTTAAAGATCATCCAGTTCCTTGCCATGGGCACACCTTCCATTAGACCAGGCTGCTCAAGAACCCATCTAACTTGGCTTTGAACACCTGAATATCACCTGGCATATGGGTACCCACACTTTGAAACTCAGAGAGGTAAGAAAGCTAAGGAGGAAAGAACCTGAACTGATAAAACTCTTGTTTATTTTAACAAAAAAACACCTATCACATTAAGTTATGATGTGTTAGAGGCTACAGATCCCCAGAAACCCACTTGTCACGTAGCTGTTCTCATAGACCACAGAATTTAAAAGCAAATCTCTTTTCTACTGTTGTTATCTTGTTTGAAGGTGACAAAAAACCCCAAACACCAACAGCAGTTGACAAAATAAAAAATTAACCAAGTGGTACAAAAATGTATTCCAAGATTCCAGAATGTTTTACTGCGTACTCAAATTTAGAGGCAAAGGTAGCAGTGATAACAGTCGGATGCAGCTGTCAATTTGAGTAACTTCAGGTTTTTTAAGGGGCTATTTCCAAGTGGCAAAATACAGTTAGGGAAAAATATGTGAGACTGACTCATACACACCTCCCTGTAGCTTCTCAGAAGCGTTTATAACCATGCTCATGCACAATAAAAAATAAAGAGTAGGCACCCTAATATACAGTGGGGTGAGGAGGACAGCCCAACTCCCTGTATGGTCCGGACAGGCAGGTATGGAGACATAAGGGTTGTTCTCTTACCGGTCCGTACTGGTTGATGTCCTTATTCTGCGTTTCCTGGAGCGCTGCCACAGTGGCGGTAGCTGTAGCTGTTGCTGTAGCAGCAGCAGCAGCAACTGCAGCAGCGGCAGCGGCGGCGGCTGGCTGGGTGAAATCGGCTGGTGGCCTCGTGTGCGGGGGGATCCCCATTCCAGCCGGGGTATTCGGGCCGCCAGGGTAACTACAGGGAAGAAAGGGAAGAGAGAGAGAGAATTGAGATGTGCCTAGTGGGGCTTTTTTTTGAACACTGGTGTGATTCTCACCTGGAACTGTTCTAAACTCAGGTATCAATGGCTAATGAAAGCCAGCAGGATGAGGAATTAGGCGTGTACAGGAGACAGGTGATGCTCAGGTGCAACAGTCATAAGGCTGCCACAGGGACTGCAAGGCATCACTGTCTGTTGTTTCAGGGGCTGCAACTGCTGCTTTGCAGCTCTGCAGCTCACTGAATTGAAATCCTGAAAGTTCCTGCATGCTCCATGTCCCAGCAGAGTAGGGGCAGAATGCAACGCCACACGAGCAGAGAGCTTCCTCCACGGCAGCGTGTTCATCTGCCGCAGCGATGACTTACACCAAGTTTAGTGCAGAGCATTCCTCCCCGACCCTCAGCACAAAGGCTGGGAGAGACCTAGCGCATCAGCCCTACTGGATCCCACCCAATGTTCCTACCCGGCTCTCCAATTGACCGTAAGCGATACTAAGGCAATCCATGCCTTTCCCACTCCAAGACTATCTTTATGTAAAAATATAGGCCAGTACACTCTGCCCACTTTAGAGATGTTCATACAAAGCTAAAGGAGCTTTCTGCTTTGTTCAAAGTCAATCAGAAGAGCAGTGGTCGAGATGAACAGAGAGAGGAGGTCTCTGGGACCCAGGCTCATGTTCTTCACACCAGACTGACTCTGTCAACAACCTTTCCAGAAGGCTTTGCAGGGGGACCATGAATATTGGTTTCAGTTAAGTGGATGTAATCACCCTCATCATAGAATGGTTCAGGTTGGAAGGACCTTAAAGCCCACCCAGTCCCACCCCCTGCCATGGGCAGGGACCCCTCCCACTGGATCAGGGGCTCCAAGCCCCATCCAACCTGACATTGAACACCTTTAGGGATGGGGCAGCCACCACTGCTCTGGGCAACCTGGGCCAGGGCCTCCCCACTCTCACAGTAAGAGGTGGTGAGACAAAACCCCTCCAGTCCACAAAGCACAGACACAGAAAGTTAAGATGTGACAAACCTCAGGCCATTAGTTTTTACTTATTTCATTAATGCAGTATTTACTTCCTCAAAATAAATAACACAGCTTGACCACCTCTCTCAACAAACATCTTACCACCAATTCTTTCCAAGTTCCTGCTGTGAAGTAAGTATTTGGGCAGAAATATCTCATTGCACAGGAACCTACTTTGCTGAATACTCAAGCTTATTCTCCATATGCAGGTAGAAATTATATCATCAATACCTTTCACATCCTCCCCTTATTAAATGTTAATCATTCCTAAGCCTGTGGTCTGTTTAACAATCTCTCTTAATTAAAACTTTATTTTGGGGGGTTTATTAGAGCTAATTGATTGACCTAAGCAATTTCCATTTACTGTGATGAACTTCATTGCAGTTTGGGTAGCTGATTTCCGAAGCCATAAAAGCAGTGTGCACTCCAGTTAATCACTGTAAAACAGCTACTGAAACTTCATGTAATTAAAACAGAATCATAGAATGTCCTGAGTTGGAAGGGACCCACAAGGATCATCGAGTCCAACTCCTGTCCCTGCACAGGATACCCCAACACTCACACTGTGTGTCTTAGGGCGTTGGCCAAATGCTTCTGGAATATTGTCAGGCTGTGACTGCTTCCCTGGGAGCTGTTCCAGTGCTCCACCACCCTCTGGGGGAAGAACCTTTTCCTGATGTCCAACCTAACCCTCTCCTGGCATCTTCCTGCCATTCCTTGGGTCCTGTCATTGGTCAGCAGAGAGAAGAGCTCAGCACCTGCTCCTCCTCCTCCCCGTGTGAGGAAGCAGTAAAATGCAGCGAGGTCTCCCCTCAGTCTCCTCCAGGCTGAACAGACCCAGTGACTTCAGCCTCTCCTCACATGGCTTCCCCTCTAAACCCTTCACCAGCTTTGTGGCCTCCTCTGGACTCTCTCCAGGAGCTTTAGATCCTTTTTACATTGCAACCCAGGACACATCTGCCCCGTCACTCAGAGAAGCTCTGTTTACATCTATTTTCCACCTCAGATGAGTCAATCTTACCTGCCACCAAAGCCTCCGCTCCCAGGGTAGTTGGGGCGCCCATACATGCCCTGCTGGATGTACGGCTGAGTGGAGCCCGCCTTGGCCGAAAACTGTTGCTGTTGTCCAGCAAACTGAGGGGAATTGATTCCAGGGTTGCTGGTAGTCATCCCAGAAGCCATGGGATTTCCTGCTGGGTTCATAGGGTTGTTAGCATTTGCCATTGGATTTCCCAGCACCTATGAGCAGAAACAGGAGAATAAGGGGCTGTACCTTGAATGATATCAAGCAAATTAAGTCGACTTGCTGCTGCAATCGATAAATTACAACATAACCACCCTGTACTCTGAACTCTAATGAGCATATACCTTGTTGACGTCTAAGGGCACATTCCTGATGATCTCTCCTTTTGCCATTTCCAAACAAACACTTTTCTGATCTCTAATTATCCTTCATAGGAGATTTTTAACTAGATGGAACCCAAACTAAGACACTAATGAAAAAGGTTTTGATAAAAACGCTAAAACCATGCCCTATAGGTGACAAATTCGTTTAATTAAGAGAAAGAATGTGCTTTTTCTTCTTTTTGATGTAGGACTTTGAAATAACCTGCAACCATTCAGCCTCACTGCTATTCTGTTAAGGGTACTAGAGACGCAAAACTGTGAAAGAATGTACTTTAGTGGCTTAACCTGTACCCGAATGTATCTCTCTCTGAAGCGTACAGAAGCCTGTCAGCTGTATTTATTGCTTCTAAAAGGGAGTCCTCTGCTCTGTTTCAAAAGGATCTGGCTCGTTCATTTGAAACAATATTTTTCCAGTTGAACCAGAATTGCTACGATTTCCATTGAGATATAAGATCACCTGCGTGGAAACCTGCCCCCTACTTGGGAAGAAATTTAGTGGTTATGATTTTCGCAGAAGACCAAGCCATCAGCTTTGAGAATCTCTGAAAGAGAATTGGTGAACCCGGCTCACTCCTTTCGCGCAGCAAGACTTACGGGGAACGCTGTCATTCATTTCAGTCTGCTCTCAACAGCTACAACTCAGCTTCACGTTTCACCCTTCCCTTGCAGTGATTCTGAAGGAGCATTTTCTTCTTTTTACCAAAGCACTTTCTTTCTTTCATTGCACATTCCCCTGAAGTATCATGAAGAGTTCAAGCAACATTGCAGTGTTCTTATGAGAGAACAAAACCATGAGGGCTTTTCCCCCCTGTTTGCTTTTGCCTTTTTAAGCATGAAAGATTTCCACAAGGAATTCTATTTCCATTTTCTGGCCAATGTATACACCTATGTGTTTAATTGGGTGTTTCTCTCCCAGATGGGATCCCTTTTCTTTTAAGGTGTTAAAAAGAAATCAACAATAATAAACGAAGTTATAGAACATGTAACTGTTTCAGCTCTTTCTTTTTTAAAGAAACATTTGACCACAACCAGTGCTGAGATAACTGCTGGGTGAGTATCAATATGACTTGGTCCCTGACTGGTTTCTTTTTAAAATAGCTCCACCTGTAACTATTTTGTTTCTAACTTTCTGACCAGAATTGAAATAGTAATAATTAAAAAAAATCCACAAAAAATATTGTGTGAGATATAATATCCCTTGATTTGTAAAAGGTAGAAAAGACAGGTTAGATTTATGCACTATTTGCACTCATTAAAGATAGTGATGTGTTTAGAGCATTTCACCCATGGTGTAAGAAAAGGCCAGACTGTCTGAGAGCTTGATTTGTGCCACATCCCTTGGAGAGCACGTTATCACAAATAATTGGCATCTCCTTAGTTAAAGCTGCTTCTTTTTGTATGGCGTAATTCAATATA
Organism: Neomorphus geoffroyi; assembly: GCA_033558235.1. NCBI lineage: Eukaryota > Metazoa > Chordata > Aves > Cuculiformes > Neomorphidae > Neomorphus > Neomorphus geoffroyi. Next base: position 35,406,117 of record JAUMJM010000016.1, read on the forward strand.
CACTGCAGAGAACAGAGAGGGAAGAGCAGAGGGAACCCAATGAAAATGCAGTGAGCACAGCTCTCACGTGGAAGCCAAGAGCTCCTGCTTTTTTTCCAGTGCATACTGAAATATTTTTGCCAAGCAAGGCAGTATTAGCAGGACAGGCTGAAGTGCACAGCCTATAGCTGGTAGTGAGCACCTCAGCAGACTTGGCACCATGTTTCACCAGCCCACACACCGTGTGACACAACTCTGGGTCACATCAGCAATAATTCAAACTTGGCGAATCTAGCTAGGAATTTTAGTTTTAATAAAACAACCCCTCAAATTCAGTCTGCAGTTCCCAAGAGGTTTGGGATTACCCCAAAGCCATACTTTAGGTGTTGAAACCACACAGTGCAAAACCCCTGCTAAACCCCAGGCTGACATTTGCATGCAGCTGAAGGAGTCCCCGACTCGACATCTCAGACGCCTCCTCTCCGATGTCACCAAAGAGGACATGACTGGAAAAAAAAATGTGGTATGCACAACAAAGAGAACACAGACACTGTTATCGATCCCAAGATGACTTTCCAAACAGCCTTCCATTTCCCAAACATGAGTAAAAACCCATATGGGGAGGGAGCATAAAGACGAAGCTTACCTGGCTTTGCGAGGTGTTAGTCACACCCCATACTGTGGTGACCACTGATAAAGAGCCGGGGGGCTGGTTGGTGTTCTGCTGCCAGGGAACAGAATCGTAAGGGAAAGACCCATCACTGCAAAAACAAAGGTTTATGAGGGTGAGATTTTGGAAGTTTAAAACAGTGGCAAGTCTCTGATGGGGGCAAAGGGATTAACACCTGACTTTTACCTTAACTCCACATTCCTTTCTCCATGGTTAGCCTAGCACTCCCACATGCATAAAGTTTCTTTAATAGCAATGTGACTGTATCAAAGCCACACTGAACTAATGAATTCCTTCACTGTATCGGAGCACAGGAGTTTTACCATAAATGTCTGTTAGCAATGAAAGCAAAAATTAACTCAAGAGGCAGAGTTTCCAACAAGGACACCACGGAACTTGCTCAGTTTGCAATTACAGAACGGTTTGGGTTGGAAGGGATCTTAAAGTCCACCCAGTGCCACCCCCTGCCACCGGCAGGGACATCTCCCACTGGATCAGGGGGCTCCAAGCCCCATCCAACCTGGCCTTGAACACCTCCAGGGATGGGGCAGCCACCACTGCTCTGGGCAACCTGGGCCAGGGCCTCCCCACCCTCATCGTGAAGAATTTCTTCTTAATGACGAACCTAAATCTTTCCCCCTCCAATTTAAAGCCGTTCCCCTTGTGCTATCACTACAGGTCCTTGTAAAAAGTCCCTGCCCAATCCATCTGAAGCTCTTCAACAACCACTGCTTCGGCTCCCTTGTGTTAATTCAATTCGATTTTGAGACCAGGCTGCAGCTCCACTGTCTGCATCGGGTCCCCAAATGGCCAGAAGAGCCTCGAAAGGAGCAGCAGTTCAACATCATTTTGCAAAGTAGATTGAAATTCAGAGAGCATTCTCCCACGCGATGGATAAGCTGCATGCCAAAAACAGTATTAGCTAATCAGCATGCTAGAAAATCAACTGCAGATACACAACACATCTTTCAGATAAATATGTGGATGAGAGGACTAGGTTTTTCCATTAGCTGTGCCCACAGACACAAGCAAACATTTCTTCTCCTAGGAAAGCATTGGTGGTTTCAAACTCAACACAGGGTAGGTATGCAGCCAGTGTAATTAATGAAGTATGTTAAATCCAGTGAAAGTAACTATTAATCCCATAACTGTAAAATATATCCCACTTGAAATTTGCTCTTTCTCATACTATTAACTTGTAAATTAAATTTCTATTTGCATAGATATAGGCACATGGGTTCTCTCCCCATCTAGATATATATACACCATTTAACACACACACACACACACACTGCTCCTTCATTTCCAAACACAACTGAGCTGCATTTTACACCAAGAACTGTGTTTTCCCTGCACTGCCAGCTACCACCGGAACTCTAGATAGAACTACCTTGCCCAAAGAATCCATATGCGTTCTAAGGCTGCTGTATCCGCGTGCTTCAAAGCTTGCACCAGGAAGCGCCACACAATATGAGACACACGACCAATCTGCCAGTGTCCTAAGAAGGGCTCTGGGGCAGACCGGGGAACAGACCCTCATATGTTCCTGGACAGCAGATCCAAGCTTGGACCACTTCTCCTTCCTTAGGTGACGCGAGCCAAAATCAAGGATGTGTTCATTCTTTGTTTTTTTCATAAAACCTAGTGTAAATCACTTAAGAATAGAAATTGCATTCATAGAATCACAGAATGCCCTGAGTTGGAAGGGACCCACAAGGATCATCGAGTCCAACTCCTGTCCCTGCACAGGACACCCCCAACACTCACATCGTGTGTTTGAGGGCGTTGGCCAAATGCTGCTGGAATATTGTCAGGCTGTGACTGCTTCCCTGGGAGCTGTTCCAGTGCTCCACCACCCTCTGGGGGAAGTACCTTCTCCTGATGTCCAACCTAACCCTCCCCTGGCATCTTCCTGCCAATCCCTTTGGTCCTGTCATTGGTCAGCAGAGAGAAGAGCTCAGCGCCTGCTCCTCCTCCTCCCCTTGTGAGAAAGCTGTAGACCACGATGAGGTGTGCATTGCACAAAGTGCGCACGCAGGTGATAAAAACTGCCTATGCCCCAAGTAAGCAATAATATAATAACAGCAACAGCAACTGTGTTAGGTAGACTGAAACAGTGAATGCATTTTACAAATAACTAGAAAATGTTAAACAAATTCCACAAAGCTGCGCCAGCACAACAGCATCATATTAGGACATCATTGTGAATTCAAACTGACCTATTTGTTTCAAAATACCCCAATTTAATTCAGCAATAAAATCACACACACACACAAATTTAATTAAACTAGGACAAAAATAATTTCCCCTAACAAATAATCAGGGAAAATTAATGGTAATAGTGATTCTCTATGAGATGCTTGAAGTGTAATGTTTATACTGACAGCATCCATATAAGATGATGTGTGAATAAGGACATATTTCATCAGTAAGCCTCTCAGCCCATATTTCTTTAAAATAGTTTCTCTCAGAAGAATGAAAATCTTGCCCCTCTCACGCAGAGGCTCAGGCAATGGCCTTGGTGACTAATATTGTGAATGACGCAATCCAAGTCCCATCCACCAGCATGGAGACAAACGATGACTAACCCAGAATTTGCGACTGCTGTGAAGCCTTCCTCTTTTTTCCTGCTCTGCATGATGCCTTCTATTTTACTTCCTTCTCTGACTGTTTTTGATGATGTCTGCTCTATGATTTGTTTGGATATTTACAGCACATACAAGTGTTTGTACACTTCAATGACTACAAAGAAGCTCTCTCCATGACATAAGCAGTTGAAGGACTCGCTGCAGCCACTCCTGTCTATTCCCCGCTGATGCGCTGTGGACAGGTAATAAAACCTGAGGGACAAGGCAAATAGATTGCAAGTGTATGAGTAAATAAGAAGGGTAATGACAGGCAGGAGTCAAACCAGAGTCACTGAAGGTTCTTCTAAATGCAAATTGGCCATATGGTTGGTACGCATATCCAGACTTCGAGCCTTAGCCTGCTGTTACGAAGTTATAACTACTTCTTCCCTTTCTTTGCCTCCAAAGCACATTTCTCTCACTCGTTCCTCTCCTTTACAGCACACAGAAGAGATCTCGTTTATTACTTCACCATACTTTCCAATGGCAGAGTCAGAGCATTTGTTCAGTGGAAGGCTCCATGGAGTTCTCCAAGACGACACAATCACTTCATCTAATTACAAAGATGAGTATAGAATCATAGAATCATAAGTTTGGAAGAGACCTCTGAGATCATCGAGTCCAACCGTGCCTGTCTCCCTACTAAACCCTGTCCCTAAGAAACTCATCCACCCGTCTTTTAAACACCTCCAGGGATGGCGACTCCACCACCTCCCTGGGCAGCTGTGCCAATCCCTGACCACCCTTTCAGGGAAGAAATTCTTCCTAATGTCCAGTCTAAACCTCCCCTGGCACAACTTGCGGCCATTTCCTCTCGTCCCATCGCTGTCACTTGTGAGAAGAGCCCAGCACCCACCCCATCACACCCTCCTTTTAGGCAGTTGTAGACAGTGATGAGGTCTCCCCTCAGCCCCCTCTTCTCCAGGCTAAACATCCCTAATTCCCTCAGTCTCTCCTCGCAGGGAGAGACTCTCTACTCTCCAGCCTCCTCATCAGCCCCAGAACCCCTTGAGTAAATCACTGAAGTTTTACTTTATTACAGTCAAAATGGGTGACACCTCAAGAAACCACATTGTTGACATAGAATCGTTAAAGTTGGAAAAAACCTGTAAGATCATCAAGTCAAACCATTCTGAGAGCTTCCAGCACAGCACCCAGCACAGCACATGAAAGCCAGAAAAAAGACCAGGTACAGCCATGTTGAGAATATTAACTGTGCACACTGAATCATGAGACCATTGCATTACCCAACACAGGACTTTGCTTTAAACTTTTGCAGGCAACATTAATATCAGAAATTATGGTGACATTGCAATAGTGACGTATGTGCCTTGCAGAACGTCGCCCTCTCTTCACTGCAGCTTCACTTTAGTTACCTCAAGGAGAAACACACAGCATTCCCATGGTTTGCCTTCTCCAGCAGAGTGTTTGAGGATGACTTTTGCGACACTGGATACAATATCAGCCCTTCCTCCACCACTGAAAGCTTCTTTGGTTTCAAGCAGCAGGAGATGCTGAAACACGTGCCACTCAACTGAAGGATTACTTGTCCCTCCACTCAGCTCTTTCAGCTCGCTTTTCTGTCCTTAGACAACCCAAAGGAATACTCCCACCATCAAAGGAAAATCCATGTAAGTACCCTAATGAAATGTGACCAATCCAATTCTCATTTGCAAAGGAGCAGTGGCTTTCCGCTATTATTACACAGAGCTGTGAATTATCCCCAAATCCCTTTCCTTTAAACTTGAAAACGGCAGCCAACAGAGAAAGAAGCTTCAACCTCTCCAGCCACAGCGAAACGCTGCCCACAACATTGTTCCTGTTGAACGGTACAAGGGTAATTAAGTCTCTCACTACACCCTGGAGGGCACTGAGTCAGTTTGGGCTCAGCTGGAGTCCACTAAAAGAGTATTGACTAAATTTATAATAGTGTTAATGAACCTATACATAGTACTGGTCAGCACTGAAGGCCAAACAGCAGAGGAAGGCATACAGCAAAGAGGAAGAGATGGAGAGAGGTTACTTCTCAAACTATGATGTGGTGAAAACACAATGAATGAATAAGGAGGAAGGATTTCTCAGCTGCTGGTGAATGTATTGAGACCACCTGTGACACAACACTCATGCTGAAGAGAGACATTGGTACTGAAGTCTGAACTGCTTCTATTAATCCCAGTACAAGTAAAACAGAACCAGATATCCAGCCTCTGTGGAATAGGTACAACCATGGAATCACAGAATGGTTTGTGTCAGAAGGGACCTTAAAGCCCATCCAGTGCCACCCCCTGCACTGGCAGGGACACCTCCCACTGGATCAGGGGGCTCCAAGCCCCATCCAACCTGGCCTTGAACACCTCCAGGGATGGGGCAGCCACCACTGCTCTGGACAACCTGGGCCAGGGCATCACCACTAACTAACAGTCCATCAGACACAGACAAACAGTTAATTCTAATAAAAGTTGCTTAATAAAAATGAGCTCTGTGAATTAATACTAGTGAATTACTGTAATTTTGACGTGATTTGTGGCATTATTTGAAAATGCTGTATTTTAAATATGTTTAAGTTGTCATTAAAGAAACTTTATGTATATCTGATACTCTGTTTACATGTCCACATTGATGGAGGAAGGAGAGATTCAGATGGTTTAGTGAAGGATGCACCCCTAGAGCATTGGTACTTCACACAGAATCATGGAATGGTTTCAGTTGGAAAGGACCTTAAGGATCATCCAGTTCCACCCCCCTGCCGTCGGTAGGGACACCTCCCACTGGATCAGGGGGCTCAAAGCCTCATCCAACTCGGCACAGCCTTTAACAGAGGCCACACAGTTGCCAGACAGCAATGCAAGAGGAGTGACAAGTCCCCATATAGACAGCAGCCTGAGGCTTGGACTCCTGACCACAAATGCGCTTGTTGTAGGCGCAGCTGCTGAGCACTGAGAAAAACCCACTTTGGACTTACATGTTGTGGAGGAGGATATAAATGCGAATTATACCTTCCTGGTGATTTTATACATCACTTGTTGAGAAGGCCAAGTGTCTAAAATACTACCTTTCTAAGCATCTATGCCAGTTTTATACACTGAAAATCTACCAGCTACTGCAGAAAAGCACCAGATGTTGGCTTTCTACAAAATCTTTTCACTGCAAGCACTGCAATCAAGCTCAAGTCAGCTTTACAGTTTCATAAAATCATAGAATGGTTTGGGTTGGAAGGGACCTTAAAGTCCATCCAGTTGCAACCCCCTGTCCCCTGGGCAGGGATAACTCCCACCGGATCAGGGGGCCCAAAGCCCCATCCAACCTGGCCTGGAACACCTCCAGGGATGGGGCAGCCACCACTGCTCTGGGCAACCTGGGCCAGGGCCTCCCCACCCTCATCATGAAGAATTTCTTCCTAATGTCTAATCTAAATCTTCCCCCTTCCAATTTAAAGTCATTCCTCCTCGTCCTATCACTACAGGGCCTTAGAAAAAGCCCCTCTCCAGCTTTCCTGGAGCCCCTTTCAGTACTGGGAGGCTGCTCTGAGGTCTCCCCAGAGCCTTCTCTTCTCCAGGCTGAACAACCCCAGCCTCTCAGCCTGTCCTCATAGCAGATGTGCTCCAGCCCCTGAATCGTCTTTATGGCCCTCCTGTAGACCTCTTTCAGCAGTTCCATATCCTTCTTATGTTGAGGATTCCAGAACTGGACACTGCACTCTAGGTGGGGTCTCACAAGAGTGGAGTAGAGGGGGAGAATCCGCTCTCATGCCCTGCTGGCCCCACTGCTTTGGATGCAGCCCAGGGCACGGTTGGCCTTCTGGGCTGCGAGCACACATTGCTGGCTCGTGTCAAGCTTCTCATCAACCAGCACCCCCCGTAATGTTTCTGAAGGACAGCCATCCCACCTGACTTGGAGCTGACACACACAGAGCCCACACAGTCCTTTAAACCTACTGACTCTATCGTAACTTCTTCAGCTGATGCCAAGTTGAGAAGGCAATTGCCTGCATAATGCTGACTGTCACCCCTCTCACATCTTCTTGTCACCCATGGACACCTGGAGAGGAGAGCACCTGACGACAAGGAGTGAGGTGTCAGAGACCTTCCCATGCCAATGGCATCTTGGCCTGTGTCAGACCCAGCGTGGCCAGCAGGAGCAGGGAGGTGATTGTGCCCCTGTGCTCAGCGCTGGTGAGGCCACACCTTGGGTTCTGGGTTCAGTTTTGGCCCCTCACTCCAAGAAGGACATTGAGGGGCTGGAGCGCATCCAGAGAAGGGCAACGAGGCTGGGGAGGGGCTGGAGAACAAGTCCTACGAAGAGAAACTGAGGGAACCGAGGTTGTTTAGTTTAGAGAAGAAGAGGCTGAGGGAAGACTTCTGCCTGAAAGGAGTCTGTAGCAAGGTGGGTGCTGGTCTTTCTTCCCAAGTGACAGGTGATAGGACAAGAGGAAATGGCCTCAAGTTGCAACAGGGGAGGTTCAGATTGTTCACCTAAAGGGTTCTCAGGCCCTGGCAGAAGCTGCTCAGGAAGGCAGCAGTCACCATCCCTGGAGGGGTTTAAAAGATGGGTAGATATGGTGCTTAGGGATGGTTTAGTAGTGAACAGGTATGGTTGGACTTGACGATCTCAAAGCAGTTTTCAACCAAGTGAGTCTATGATTCTATGATTCCCGTGCAAATACCCATGGCCAAAAATCAGCATGGTCCAAACACAGCCGAGAACCAGGGCTCCCCATCTGTTCTTGCCTGTCAGCACCTCTATTTGTATCTCACTCTGCCTCTGCCACCATCCCGGGGCGCACAGTGCTCAGGGTGCCCAGCACCCAAGGGCTGTATTCTTGGCTGGAGCCTCTAGGTGACACTAATACAAAGTAAAACACAACGCTCTCCAAACAAGGCTCCTTGCTCCTGCCTCACCTCTCTTTCCCTCTAAAACCTCATCCATCTGCAGTGGAAAACAATACAGATCCCACCATTAGAAGAGGAAATAAAGCCCTCAGCAACTGCAGTACCCACATATGTGTTTCACACCATGTCTCACAAGTGCAGCAGTTTAGCTTCCTTCATTCGGGTTTCGGTTTTGTTTGACTTGGGTTTCACGAATGAACACCACTGATGTAATTTTAATTATTAATATCGAATCAATTAGCAATTCTTCTTGATTAGGGCACCACCATAAACTTATTTTAAGCATACTGGCACTGAAGAACCGCTCTGCATGGTACATTGCAAATACTGGATTGGAACCGCCTTTTTGGTTATGGAACTGACATGTATTTCACCACATTTTTATAATTCTCCTATCAGTATGAGGAAGCCTAACAACTTCTTTCAAAACAGAATTGCAGAACACCATTAGCAGTTTCCTGAGACGCTAAAATTCTCCAGGTAGGACTTCAGCTATGTTTTTTTTCCCAATTCGATAAGCCAGAGATCCCCAACAATCTATTCATAACAGATTTAATGGATTTTTTACTTTGGTTCAAATTTTCATTGAAAATATCCTTGGCCTTGAGTATGAATTTGAAAAAAATCCTCAATCTGACACTTGAAAGCCAAGATTTGTTTCTGCTGACTGGCAATCAAAACCATTTCAGAGATCTGCTTTTGTTTTCTTTTTAAAAACCCTGGACGTTTAGAAGGAAACAACTGACTTCTCCTTTCCCATTGAGATTTTTTGTTCAGGGGAACAAACTCGACACCTCACCAGCTGAGATACCTCCACCATCCGCGTATGGCTAACGCGCTTGGTCAAAGTGTTCAACTTCAACACTTAAAAATTAGGTTTTTGTCTAGTTAACCGATATTGAAATGCATTACTCTTAAAAAATTTTCATAAGACAAAATTTAACCAAGCTGTCCCTTGAGCTTTTGCGTTATGTTTTCCATAGACTGTAGGAACCACTCCACACAACCCATTCTCCATTCACAGAGGACCATGGCAGAACAAGGAGCCATCGTGAGGCAAGGACACGAAGACCACTTGCAGACAGCAAGGAAGACATAGCATAAGGAAAACAAAGATTAACTGCCTCTTTCATACACACACTGTCAGAAAACAAACTAAAATCCAATATTGCATTGAGGTATCTTAAGGACTTAAAGATGGTGGTATAGTAAGTTTTTATCTTGATACTGGCTTTGGATGGCTGGCAGTAATTTACTTGTGACTGATGATGCCCGTGTGATATGTATCTTCCTCACATACATTCCTCTATATAGTAATATTATTTGAAGAAGTTTAAACAGTATTGGCATAAATTAAGGTTCCATAGTGTACTTCACTAAATAAATACATAATAGAGTCCCATCCAAATCACTGGATGTATCTGCATAATGCAAAAGTGAAAAAAAGTCAATTTGGAAGCATTCTGAAAGACTTGATTACCTTCTGCCTCTTAACGGCGCCACTCCAAACATTCAGATCTCAGAGAAAACATACAGCTCCAAAAGTTATCCCCCCTGCCGCTTCTCAAGTCTGTGGTTTCCCTCCACTCTTTCCAACGAGATGAAGTTATGCTCTAACCTTTTGGAAAGGTTTGATTTTCCCAGCTCTCCAAATGCACACAGGACCCATATTTAGCCCTTCCCTACCAAGAGTGAATGACTCCATGCGTCCTGGCTGTTCCCGGTACTGGGTTGTGAGCAACGTAAACTGAAGAGGAATCATAGAATCATAGAATGGTTTGGGTTGGAAGGGACCTTAAAGATCACTCAGTTCCAACCCCCCTGCCACGGGCAGGGACACAAAAGTGGTCAGGAATTTCATAATTCGCTGTAACGAGAAGGCAGGCTGTTTTCTGGTAAAAGCACAGATGTGTTCTGAACCCATTCTAGGTGAGCAGATGCAGGTGAAGCCCTCAAAAGGTGAAAGCCTTGGTGGTGCAGATGGCACCTGGGGCTAACAGATGGCACCTGTGACTAGTGGGTGGCTACCACCTCCTCCCTGGAACACACACATTTACAATAACCATTCATGCAGCCGCACACATACGCACAATGCTCACGTGGAGAACGAGACGGCAAACTCCAGCCAGCGGTCCAGCAGGCGATGCCCAGTACCTCTGGATGCTGAAAGCCCTGAACTTTCTCTTTATAGCCCTGACAAGGCCTGGGAGGCCTGGATGACTTATGGAGGTGGGAATGCTGCCTTCCATTTCACCTTGGGTTGCTGCAGGTCAGGCTGTGACACGCTTGCTGCTGGCTCCACGCGCAGCCCCATCAGTTCGAGCCGTGCCTGCAAAGTGCCACGCTGCTCAGCAAGAGTCGGCACCTCCAAATCTGACCTCCCAAAGCAGGAAAATGCCAATCATTTGTTTAATTCAGAAGTTTGCGAATCTGCAGGTGCCCACAGCACCCTGCATACACACATTTCATATATGTCCATGCACACGTGCAGAGACACTGAGATAACACAACTTATCACTCTCCGGGTGGAACAAACGATCACAGCTATGCGGGTAAGAAACAAAAACGCCTCAGAAGACGCCGAAGGGGTCACCACCGCCTGACACGATGGGACCACAGCACCCCTCTGATCAAAGGCAACAAGATCCCAGCGTCACACCCGGCTCCATTGTCACACACCATGCAAGCCCAGATCACAAAAAATCCACCGGTAACCAGCCCTGCTATTCGCATGCCACCTGTTACCTTTTCCAAAAGGCTGGAATTCTGACAAATGCAGCTCAACCTTTATTGCAATCTCCCAGCACAGCCCTGCTCCATCCATGCCCGATTTATCCCACGTGTGTCGGAATGCGACCCCGAGCCCTCGGTCCCCCCCCAATGCCACCACCAGGCATCCCTCCTGCTCTGCTTTATCCATATACCTGGGTTTCCATATCCGACTGCTCCTTTACAATAAAAAACACACCCACCCAGTATTCTACCATTGCCTGTTGCCTTGGTAATCCGAAATGCTGATTATCGGCGACTGAGCCTCGCATTGTTCACCCCGCAGAGCGTCTGCTATGTTAATGGGAGATAATGGCAGCCAGAAGACTCCTTTTGTTCCCAGCTTTGCTGTTTATTCACAGTGCCTGGAGGTCAGCGACTGCTACAACAACCGGGGAAGGGACGGCTGGAAGCTTTTCCCTGGGAGATAAAGGGGGGGGAAACACTGAGCCGGGCACCGGGAGCGCTGCAGTAGGTGCAGAAGGGAGATGGGATGGACCCGAGCTTCCCAGATTTTAGATGGAGCTGATTTACGCTCCACGACAACAGAAAAAAACTCCTTTCTCCGAGAGGAGGGAGAGGAGGGAGGGGAGGGGGTCAGAACCGGGGATGCGGGGCTGGGGGATGCGGGGCGCGGGTATGAGGGATGCAGGGATGGGGACTGCGGGGACTGGGGGTGTGGGGATGCGGGGATGGGGGATGCGGGTTACGGGCATGGGGGTGTGGGACTGAGGGATGCGGGGATGCACGGGCTAGAGATGCGGGGATGGAGGATGCGGAGGGATGTGAGGCTGGGGGGGCTGCAAGGTTGGGCACTGCTGGGCTGGGAGGTGACGGTGGGGGGCTGCGGGGCTAGGGGATGTGGGGCTGCGGGGATGGAGGCTGCAGGTCTGAAACCGGCTCCTGTCCACGCTGTTGGGAAACGCTGACACCGCCACGGGGGCACACAGAGCACCCCACCGCATCTCCCCTGACCGGAGAAGCGGAAAAGGAGAGCACCAACAGCCTGCAGAACTCCCCCCTCTCTGGAACCCTCCCAGCTCGGTGCAGACGAGGGCAGATGATGCCCCAGCTGCTGTGCTTTCCCTCATCCCTGGAACATCCCTTTCCTGGGAAGAAATCGCCAATTCCTGCTCCCAGCACTGTCGGCATCCTTAATGTCCCCAACGCACCCGCACAGGTTGCTGATGTGCACTGGCTGCTGAGCAGGCTTCCCGGTCGTCTCCACCGAAAACCAGCCTGGGAACGTTTAGCAAGAATTCCCAATCCATCTTTAGTGAAACCATTAGAAATGCATCCTATGATTCTATGAAATGCCCTATTTCCTTTTCTTCCCTTCTAACCCAAACCATTCTGTGATTCTATGATTCCCACTGTGATACTAAAGAGAACCCAAGTGTACGGGAATAAAGTCGAAAAATGACAAAATAATCTATCAGGAATTCACTCCTTTGTAATCTATTTACAGGGAAATCCTGTGGAGGATTGCATTTTCATCCAAGTGAATAAATAACAGTAATGGCATCAAGAAAAAATCAGCCTTCAGACAAAACACACATCTGTGTTCCTCTTGCCAAATTATCCAAAAAGACAAAAATCTTTAGAAAAATGACAATGTATTTGCCATCATTTATGCCAATAATTTTTTTCCCCCTCCACTGCAAACTGATAATGTTCCCTGAGTGTAGAACTCCCTCCCTGCTCAGAAGCCATGTGCCCTCCTGGCAGGCAGTGTGGGCACCCTGCAATCTGCTCCTCACACCAAACTCAGCACCTGGGAACCCTAAGGTTTTGCTCTCCCAGCCCTCTGTGCCTGGAAAGGATGCTAAACCACACAACGGGACCTGATGCTGCAGGGTTCGAGGGCACTGGCTTAGTCCTGATGTTCCCTATCCGAAGGTAGTCAACCTAGCTAAGACTCCCAATGATCTTAATGAGTTTTGCATCAAAGCCAGACAAAGTACAGCTTTCAATGCCACCACGAAGTTATGTTGACAGTAGAACTGGTAAAAACAAGGGGTGCTGCCACAGCTGCATGTTTTTTAATTCCAGTGTCATCAGAAATGAGTTCGATTCATCAAGAGCAAGTGACAGAGGGAACCTTCCCAACACATTGGAGGAGGAAAATCACCTCAACTCAGCACAAATGATCTGCTCTTGAGAGCAGCCCTCATGTAAAGAGCACGATACGATTGTGATTATTGCTAAACAGTAAATTGCAATCAATCAGACATCCTCAGGAACTGGATGTTCCATATGACCCAAACACAAAAATGACAGCTGCCCTTCCAAAGGTGTTATCATCGTTTAAAACCCAGCACAGATGGGACAAAACCTGAGACGGTGAGATATTGTCTCAGTCAGCGGACATACCTTAAATAATCACAGAACGGTTTGGGTTGGAAGGGATCTTAAAGTCCACCCAGCTCCAACCCCCTGCCATGGGCAGGGACACCTCCCACTGGAGCAGGGAGCTCCAAGCCCCATCCAACCTGGCCTGGAACACCTCCAGGGATGGGGCAGCCACCACTGCTTTGGGCAACCTGGGCCAGGGCCTCCCAACCCTCATCATGAAGAATTTCTTCCTAATGTCTAATCTAAATCTTCCCCCTTCCAATTTAAAGCCATTCCCCCTCTTCCTGCCACTCCATGCCCTTGTAAAACATCCCTCCTCAGCTTTCCTGGAGCCCCTTTCAGTACTGGGAGGCTGCTCTAAGGTCTCCCCAGAGCCTTCTCTTCTCCAGGCTGAACAACCCCTACTCTCTCAGCCTGTCCTCACAGCAGAGGTGCTCCAGCCCTCAGATCATCTTCATAATATTTGCCAAGTTTTTATCAGAGTTTTTAAAAATATCAGCTGACACATTTTAATTTTAAAAAAACGACCTCAAAACAAAACGCTAAAACTTTTTACCTGGTATATACAACAACGTAGAACATGTAGAACTCGCATGTACTTAGCAGAATAGAAGTACAGAAGTATAGGAGTTGTGCTGCTACCTATTGGCACAGCACCCACTCTGAGTTTCTAATCAATACCGAAGCCCTGTTTGCACACTGATGCAAGGTGCTGCACACACAATACAACATAGTCCTTAGCCTATACCTTTTACCAAGCAAGTGAAGAATACGTGTTTAAAGAGAAATTAAGCTGCCCATCACTATCTGCAGAGATCACGTCCCTCCATCTCTCCTGTTACCACAAGAATTGACCAAAAATTTCTCTCACTGAAAATGAAATGCACGTTTTTCACATGAAAATATTACAAGTTTAATTATTAACAGCTAATGGTTACCCGTGATCAGGTTTCGACCTGGGAGAGCGAATCGTTTGCTTTTAGCTTCCACGTTCACTCAAGGTTTCTCCCACCTCCTCCCCACCATAAATCTGTGCACTAGAACTGGGATCGGTGGTTTCGCGTGGAAGACACAATGGGCAAACAAATCTTCGGATGGTACTTAAGAGCAATTAGTTTTGTCTTTAAAATTCTTAGAGCATCAGGGGCCTTACTGATAATTCTGTTCTGAACGAATCTTGAGGGTTTGCTTTTTTCTTTAAGAAACAGCACTTCTGCAGAAACATTTTTGGGTTCTGAACTTTTCCACGCGTAATGTGCTTGTATTCACTGAAGTGTGTCCATGCTACAGTGGACCTTTCGTTTTAACCATTTCTCTCATCCAGAGATTTTTAAAGTGACCATCACTGTCTGTCAAAACTGCTCATGATGGCAAAACTGAAAAGGCAGCAACCTTTGCAGAAACTCTGACCCCACTTCTACTGGTACATTATAGCGAGGTCACTCCTGGTTCTTAGCAAATGATGGAAGAGCCAATCCAGTGGAAATTCAGACCCAAGAGCTCCTACTGATGTTGAAAGTTCAGCACTGAGTAAAGTTTAAATTGGAAGAAAAAAAGGGACAAATCAAACACTAAAACCAAGGCCTCTTGTAAAGCAAGTCCAACCAATAAAAGGTATTTATGGCGATTGCTCAAACATAAACCAGTAATGATAATAAATAAAGCACCTATCGTAATATCGAAGTACTACTTAATTTGATCTACTGTTTAATTTTCTCAAAACCCCTGTGACCAAGTAATCTGTGACAAAAGTAATGTTATCTTCATATTTTCCATCAGTCTTAACTGCCCCATAGAGACACTGACACCCTTCGGTACCTCACTGCGAGACGGCTGGCAATTCATAGAGGACACCACAATCTGAAGCAAGAGAGCAAACAGTAAGAATGCTCATGACAACATACTAAACAGCAACTAACAACGGTCTATTTTCAAGTGGTTTTGTAACTAAGTAAGTTTTACTACAAGCTATGCAAGAAATGAGAAGCCACTTAGGACTTTCGTCTGGTCACATTCACCTTAAACTGAATTCCCGCTGGGACTGATGGAAACTGTACCCATTTCAGCCAGGATTCAGCTTGATCCACGTGTAAAGGTCCATCACTTAATGCAATGAAGAGTTAAGTAGGAACTTGACCAAAGCAAAGGAAGGGGTGTAGTGGCAGTAATTTGTACTTACACAACGGACCTTAAATTCATTTAAAAGTGAAAAATCAGTCACTTTGAGTAGTATCTGTTATTACAGACATCATGTCATATTGGAAAACTACATCACAAAGAAGTTACATGACTCTCTGCATGAATTTTCACTCCTATGCAGAAGGCCAGCCTAAAGACTGCTGGCTCTCCATAAATTCCCCACAAATCCTTACAGTAGGGCTTATATTAGAAGTTACACAGGATTAGGGAGGAGGGTAGGTCTCATGCTGGTCCTTCAGTACAGGAGAGAAGTTTACCCACAGGAATCAGTAAAAAAAGGATAAAAATAAATAATTACTGTAACATTCAAATTTGAGCTAAGTATTATTACACTGCACTGACAAAATAAAAGATAACTTTGAGGGTTTTTTTGAGAACCCCATGCTCATTCAGTTTATAAAGCACAGGAATTTGCAGTCCAACCAACTGCCCTAAATGGAGCAGTAGGCATTTAGCTGAATTTTTGTTCTATATGCAACACTAAATCGTTCTGTTACTGAACAACTAATCTTACAAAGAAATTAGCACAATACAGTCCCTACTCTAAAAGCATTTGTAGTGCATCTGATGGACAAAGTCACTGATGAAGCTGGAGAAAGGTCTGGAGAAGAAGTCTTGTGAGGAATGGCTGAGGGAGCTGGGGTTGTTTAACCTGGAGGAGGCCAAGGGGAGAACTTATTGCCCTCTACAACTGCCTGAAAGGGGGTTGTAGCGAGGTGGGTGCTGGTCTCTTCTCGCAAGTAACAAGTGGTAGGATGAGAGGAAATGACTTCTAGTTGTATCAGGGGAGGTTTAGACTGGATATTAGGAAAAAATTCTTTATGCAAAGAGTTGTGAAGCACTGGCAGAGGCTGCCCAGGGCAGGGGTGGAATCTCCACCCCTGGAGGGGTTCAAAAAACGTGACGATGTGGCACTTTCGGGACATGGCTTAGCAGGGACGGTGGGGTTGGGCTGACGGTTGGACCGGATGAGCTTAGAGGTCTTTTCCAACCTCAACAATTCTATGAAAGCCCTCTTTGATTTGTCTGCTTCAATTTTCTCTCACAACTCCATTAAATTTTAATAAAGAAGAGGTTGTCCCTAAAAACAAGCCAGACCTGAATTCCCTGCAGTCTATATGTTCGCGGTTCTAAAATATGAATCCTTAGATTTAGAATCTTGTGACACATTCTGGCATCAGAATTTATTTTAAATAGCCAAGCTGTGTTTCAACTTTGAGACTGAGCAGTTGTATTTCTGCAGTACCATGTACACTGGATTCTGGTCCTTGACTGGTGTTTTGGGTAATTCTGTTGGGAGCAAAAGCAACAGCAGAAAAAATGTCTTTACTGAAAGAGTTGTGAAGCACAGGCAGAGGCTGCCCAGGGCAGTGGTGGAGTCTCCATCCCTGGAGGGGTTAAAAAAACATTTAGACATGGCACTTTGGGGCATGGTTTAGTAGCATGGTGGGCTTGGGCTGATGGTTGGACTGGATGAGCTTAGAGGTGTTTTCCGACCTTAATGATTTTATGAAGAAGCTCTGTGTAAAGTACTCAAGACAGTCCAACGAGACAGGAAGGGTTTTTTTGTCTAGTGATATTCAGCAGCTGACACAGAGCCTGTATTCCCTCTGTTAGGCTACGTAAGGTTCTTGAATATCTTCTAATTTAATAACTAATTATTTTACACAGCTCGAAGTAGCTGGCTACATTAATTTCTTGTAGGAAATGCAAAGCATGCCTTTTTTTTGGTTGAATTCACACAAACCCCTTGTGAATTAGACATAAGATACTGTGAACTTTAACACTAAGCTTTTGACCCAAATGTAATCTACTGCAAATACGAATGTCGCTTCATCAACAGCTTTATTGCTGGGATCGCACTTAACGGCTTTTCATCTTTTGTCCAATTCAAACAAACAGAAAACCCAATTCCTCTTCACCCCGCACTTCACTACTGTCTTACAGACTGATGATAAAACATTCATGAAAGTAAATAGTTCCAGTTGAGAAAAGAAGTTGGGGAGCCACAAGATGTCTCATTCTAATGTTCCACCTGCGAGGCTTCAAGCAGCCATGGTTATGGCTAAATTACAGACACCAGCACACGCTGAAGCAGTGAGGCGGGTGTTCCACATCCCTCACAGGCTGCTGCAGCTATTACAGATAAAAAGTTAGACCATGGGAATTACGTTTTGAGAAGAGCATCTCATAAGTAAGCAGCAGTAATTTAGAACTGACTCCCAGTGTCTTCCTCAATAAGCATTTCAAGGGCAACACTCAAGAGAAACTTAGAGGCACTGTTTGCCACTGGGCAGCGTTTTTTACTGTTAGGCAGAATATTGGGTAACCTGGTACCGCCAGAAATGCTAGGATTTAAGTTTAGCAGAAGAAAGTATTTATTTTTTGACACGTGACAGAGTTTCAGTGGAAAACTGCCGTGAAAGGACAGAGTTGGGTCTATCTTATCTAGGAACATTGCACACAGCCCCTCTGAGATAGAACAGTGCCTTCATCTTTACTTTATAGACTTCAGGGGAACAGAGGCTAAAAGGTCGTATGAGAATCAGGCATCTAAAACCTACCAAACTACACCTAGGAGAGTGCACACATTGCACCACACTTTCTCTGCAGACTGGCCACTAATTTCACCTTGGCTTCTGCAAAGCTTCTCCCAGGTGTAAAATCAGTTATTTTACAGGAGAAGATTTTCTGTGTTGGTTTTTTTTTTTGAGTGTGTTTACAATCGATCATTTCAACTGAAAAAAAGAGGCAATTTAGGTTCTCTGAAAAGCCAGTGATACTGTATTAGTTGACTACAAAAGAGGACTTTGTTCTCAAGGGCTATAATAAAAGGCACAGCATTTGCATGGTTTTCCCATAAAAACAACAATATTAAATAAAGAAAAAAAACCCAAGCCAAAATCAAAAGCGGTTTCCAGATGAGTTCACACATGTAAACACACTGGTACAAAGATGTCCCCAAGCTCCATCCTAACACAGAAGTCCAAGGTACTGGTGCTACCATGGAATCTAGATACCAGGAGATTAGCCTCATCCGCACTCTTATAAACTTTTACCAACAGAAGTGTCCTACACTAAAACCACTTTGTACTATTTATGATTTCTTTAATCTGATGAAGCATCAAATGAAGATTTAGCCCTGTCTACACTTACTCTTCACCTCTTGGCTTCACCTAGGTAGGCTCTGCAGATCAGAAATACAGATACTGCTCCTGCACATAATTTGGTAATCAAAGGCTTCACATCTTCAGCTTCTTCTAGTACCTTTTAATGCTCACATCTTCTCTAAATTACCGTAAGTGCTTTGTCATCTTCACCTGATAGAAGGTGCCACAGGACATTCTCCCATCTATGGTTATGCCTGCTATACAACTGTTTTCCATACAATACATTTCCAATTACGTTAATGATGCAAAACCAGAACATCATTAGAACATTTCCAACCTCAAGAAAAGGTATCCATATTTATATAAACAGCAGGAAAACGCCTGGCGAGAGACACGTTATAGAAGTTTATCTCTAGGGCAAAACCTGAAGGTTGAAAGCGAGCCCACTGATCACAGAGTTGAAGATGCAAGCATCCTTCACCATGCATCAGGCAACAGCGAAGACAAAACCCGAGGTTATTTAGCTCTTGCTGTAATTACAAATCCCCTGTAGTGCTGTTCAGTGCATGAAACAGTGGAGCTGCCTCCGTCAAAGGTAACCAGCACTTCAGTTCACAGGTCTGGCCTGTGGTACATCCGTATGGACCGGGCTGAGACTCACCTATGAGAGAGGGTGGGTTTCATGGAGCTCATAGAGTTCATGGGGGGTTGCATGGGGAGCTTCCCTGGAGGATCGTTCTGCCGGCTTTTCTGGTGGCGAAGCAGCAAGAGCCGTCCCAGCTCCTCACACCACGACGAAAGCAGCGCTGCACAAACAGAACAAAAGGACGGTAAGTGCACAACCAGAGGACTGGCACAGCCAAGGGCAGACACAAATGACTGTAATAGGAGTCACAATCCGAACAGACAAACCCCAGGAGTGAAGAGCTTGTCCACTAACCACCAGCCACATTATTATCCTATCAAATCAAGTCTGTAATTGCCCTATGCCATCATTATAATGTTTTTACACAAGGTACAAACATTCTGCACAGCCCAGGTGGCACAAGGGAACTTGTCTGAGCTCAGTGGCACCAAGATTAAGGAGGGATGCGAGGGACGAGGACATGGGACGGCTTCTGTTAGTGAAAGAAGACGCAGAAGAATTCACTTCACACTAATAGAAATGTAACAAAACCATACAGAAGACACCATCCACAGCAAAGAATAACAAGATGTCTTTTCTGTTTGTCTATTTTTGTGCCAAAGAGTAATTGGAGAGGCATGAAAAGAAACCCACACGCAGGAATTTATTTCCAAACCTGCTATCAGCTACCAGTCTTGAAGAGATAAACAGGAGAATATGGTCACGCTGATGTATGGACACAAAGTTAGGCAGTTAAATCTGCATTTGACCCCGCACAACCCCTAACTATGTATTTCCATTACGTGCCTAATCTTCTGGTCAATGAGGGTAATTCTGTGCTTACAGGAAAATCACACTTATAGACTATGATGATGCAGAGAATTCCTAGAGGGATGCAAAGCTTGCAACTCCTACTGAAGACATGAAAGGGGTCATTATCTCTGAAAATACGCACCCACAGTAAGAAAAGACCAGCCCCTGGTACAAAAACCATGGACTTTGCAGTAAGCAGAGAATGACTGCAGGTGAAATCTGGCTCCTGCGAATACACCCAGCCAAGACACCTACTGGAGCCTCTAGCAATGCCTGACTGAGCCTCAAAGCCGCCTGTTGAATTCCAGCATCAGAAGTGGCTCTGGTAAAGAGTCACCAAGGTAGGACACGGTGAAGACTAATTGCACAATTCTGCTGTTGAAAGAAATGTTCTCGAGTGGAAGTGCTTGGGGTTTTTCCTTGTTTAAAGTATGCTTTACAAACCCCTCAGAACAAGAAAATGCTTTGTACTTCATTTTGCACCAAGTGCTTTCCTGAGGTTTTGTGAACCAAACACAAATTAACAGATTGCACAAGTAGGGGAGAACCACAGCCTACTTCAAACCCAAGCGATTTAGGGTAGGAGAGCTCTGCGTGTCATTTTAGGCTTGTTGAAAGAGACGAGTGCAGAATTCTCCAAAATTGAGGCTTTTATTTGCAGTTCTTATTTTTCTAATGGCTGTCTTTTCACCAAATCACATCATGCGAAGCAGTGGCAAACTGCCGTTCCAGGGTACATCACCTTCTGCTTCCAGTAGCTGCTCACAGGTACTGCTAACACAGAACGGACCCAAAGAGACTCACTGTAAAATTGTATTTGTAGAGGGGAAAAAAAGGAACCAGCTTTGCCAAGAACACACACAAATATGATTTTTCAGGAGGAGAAACAACTGGAATTTCTCAAGTTTATTGGCCACGCAAGAAAAATACTTAAAGCCCAGGCCATCCCTAGGAATTAAGCACGTATTTGGACAAAGGAGAGGTGGTAATTTCAGTGCATTTATCAAGCAGGAGGTTAAGAGCGATGGTTAGGGAGGCATTTTACAGGTCTGCTGTGACAGAAAGGGGACACCGCTTCTTTATGGAACTAAATATGGTCACTCGGAAGCCGTCGGCCTCCAGAAAACATTCCTCCAAGCTCTGCGAAATGTTCCAGCTATGCGTGTCAGTCTAAGCTGTCCTCTGTTAGCCAAGGAATCTGTCAACAAGTATTTGATCAAATTATACACACCTTTTATCCCTGGCATATCATTACTAATGTGCCAGTGAAAAAGGTCCCCCCTTCCCCCTTTTCCAGCCACTTGGAGACGCAAATCCCTGCCTCACAGGGTTTCTTCCCGTGCATCGTGGTCACTTGAGCTTCAAGAAACACGAACAAAGTGTTCTGCCGAGCGCAGAGTAACAGTGGATGCTGAGCACTTCCCCAGCCGAGTGTAATCACTACAGTGTCAGATGGAAACCATCCATCTTAAACGAGGCTCTGAGGGGAGGAGGGAGCTGCTCCTGCCGCACACCTATACACGCTTCATAAATAAGGTAAAAAGCAACAACCCACTGGGTCTGAGGGCATGAATCTACAAACAAAAGCCAAACCTGCTTGGAAAAAAAAAAAAGCAGAGCAACTTCTGGAAAAAGAATATGTCAATGAGATGGCATCGCTTTGGTGAGGCGAAGGTAAGAAAACATCTTATGAGTATTTTTCAACCAATATCCAATACACATCTTTATAAAGGTGAAATGTAAACCATCAAAGAACAAAGAGGTCCTTCGAGTTAAGCTGGACCGTTTCATTCTACAAGTTGCCTGGAGAGGACTCGTGTTTTTTGAGAAGAAGAGACTGCAGGTATAAAACGTGGCAATTTCCTCATCTCTATCACAGCGCTCATTACGGAGAGGTTTAATCTTCCCCCCCCAGGGACATTTTGGCTCATGTACCATGTATAATAATCACCCTTTTCCCTGTGTCGGTGTTTGTGCATGGAATGAAAACAGGGCTGTTTGTAGGAGTTACCAGTCCCCCTCCACCCTGCTCAGCAGGAGCCAGAACCCTCTCAAGGAGTCTGCTCTCATCTGCTGGAAGCGCTGGGGCAGCCTCCACTCTCCCCTGCGCTGCTTTCTGCTTGGGAAGACAAGCACGGACCCCCCACGCACATCTGGTACAGCTGGCTTCTGGAGAACATCACTTCCTGGGCTATTCAAGCAAGATGAAACAATCTCAAAATGAATTTACAGATTACACCATTCATCTTTAGTGTACTTAGTTACTGCTTTTTATGCTGACAGTATTGGGTGCATCTCAACTCATTTACACTCAAAGCACGAGGAATTCAGTATCAGACTATAATGAACAGATAAAGCAGCAAGCACAAAGGACGGCTACAGATGGTGCCAACAGTCAGTCTCTCCCTCTCATCGCGCAGCCAAGCAGCTGCTTTTTCTCCCCCCTCCGCCCCTCCTCCTTGTACAACAGGAGCACAGATTTTGCAGATGGACCATCCACACCGTCTCTCGCAGCCTCTTGCTGCGGCAGTTTAATGAGCAGATTTAAATCGTATTCCTGTGCTGCATTGCTACAATGCCCCTTGCATGTAATGATGCAGCTTTCCTACTTCAGCTGAAGTCAACTGTTGCAGTGGGGGGAGAGGAAAAATCCCTCTACGTGCCCGTACACAGCCCAGGTGTAAAACACAATGCAGTTAATGCACCAGAACTATTTTTCAACCCTGCTCAGTCAGCTCATGCCAAAAGATGCATAATAATGGCAACCAAATGACGTGCTGATGGTTTAAGTGTATTCACACATTTATTTGGCTTAGGGGCACGCTCCGGGATGATTGGTGCAATATCTGACCTACTTTTCTCCATTTGTGAAACCTGTATCATTCCTAACGGGATTGCGTTTCACTATAAGCGTTGGTGTATTTTCATAGGAATAAATCAATACTGATTTGCTAACAACTGCGTTAAGAAACCAACACAGAAACACGCAGCCTCAGCTTTCACATTTGTGAAAAAGAGAAAACAAGAAAAGATTTAAAAATAAGAGAATTTTCAATTCCGAGTAGCCCAAGGGGTTTCCCTAAGGAAGTGAGAGGAAAAAAGCTGCTCAGAGATATTCAACTTGCTACTACACAGTCCCATTTTTGCTTCTCCTTTCTCTGAAGACGACCAGACTTTGCAAGAGTGCGTCTCGGCACAGAATGTGACCGACCTCTCCTTAAAATACTCATAAATACTCCCACACACCCAGAGCTGGCCACACTTTATGTCCTTCTGGATGCCTCCAATGGTTTTAAATGCTTTCATTGAAAAAAAAATCCTAAGACAGTGCAATGCATCCACATGGGGATCCTGGGGACAAGGAGAAGGAAGAGAGCTGGAAGTCAAAGATTTATTTTCTTTTCCCTTCAGCCCAAGCCACATTTCAAGCATTTCTCTGCAACCACAGAGCTAAGCTTGCTTGAAAGAGAAAGGAAGCAATTGTTATTTAATCCCCTGCCTCTAGGAGTCAGGTCTTTAAGAACATGCCAAGTATCATAAAATTTGTGATACAATTATTATGACCAGCCACATCCCCTGGTACTGTTCCACATCCCTGGTACTGTTCCACAACCAAGGTACTGTTCCACATCCCCTGGTTCGGTTCCACATCCCCGGTTCTAGTTTACATCCCCCGGTATCGTTCTATACCCCCTGGTACTGTTTCACATCCCCCAGTACCATCCCACATCCCTGATTCCGTTACACATCCCTGGTACTGTTCTACATCCCTCGTATTGTTCCACATCCCCTGGTTCTCTTTCACATCCCCATGTCCCGTTCCACATCCCTGGTTCTGTTCCACATCCTCTGGTATGGTTCCACATCCCCTGGTCCTGTTCCTTTCCTTCCAGGGCCCTTTTGTGCTGAAAACCTGTCAGGCAGTAGACAAAGGTCTCCACCACCCATTCTGTGGTACCTTCCCATCTCTCCGAGCTGTGTGCACCCATCACCCAGCATCACAACCCCTTTGGAAGCACCTGGCCCTTCTGTTCGGAAAACCAAGGAGTGTGAGCCGGGGGGAAGCCACGGATCACGCCCAGGCTGCCCCATGCCGCTTACTTCTTGACAACAAATGATGCTGGCGCGCTTGCAACAATTCCGTGATGGATGTTGATGACGCAGTTCAAAGGATAGTTTATAGCCATGGCATCAAATATTGGAACAGTCCATTCCAACCTCTTTTGGGCCAGAGAACAGAAAGAGGAAGGAAAACAGGCCAAGCGATCAATGCTACCCCACAGACTCACTAATCCATTTCATTAGCTGCATCCACGCTGGCGCCGAGAGCTGCAACCCTGTAAAGGACTGATTTAAGTCGGCGCGGTGCAAAGTGCCGTAGTCAGCATCTCCGAGTGAATGAGCTGGTGGGCTCCCTAGAAAGCAAAATACAGAGAAGCGCGGCGCTAATCTATTTACCTATTATGATACCCTGATATTAGTTACAGTTTATCACCTCAGTAAATCGCCGCCTCTTGTTAGGGAACGTACTTAAAAGGTGCAGCAAACCATTATTTACAGGCAGACACTATATTTACAGCCACAAAGACAGGTGAGGAGGGGATAGGACAACAGCTCAGTAATTTCAATGCCTTCTGCTTCCTGGGAGAGCGCTGGAGGAGCACAATAGGATTACCGCTTCCTTGCTGCAGTTGAGCTGCAGTAGATAGTTCAATTGGCAGCCTGGCAGCCTCGTATTTCTTACTCACTGCAAGGAAAATATTAGGGGAAAAAAGGAGGAGTTTGATTCAGGGAAGACTCTGTTCAGCACTGTCTCGCTGGTTTGTTTTTGTGACTCAGAATGAAATGCGTTAGGCTGAAAAGACATTTACAGCATAATAAATGCAGCGATTTCTCACAGATTGTGTCCATTAATTTTATATCGCTCTTAGAACCAAATCCATGTTTTTCACATGGAGTATTCCAGATAAGCTACTGAGCTACTGAGGGCTTTCCATCCTCTTCTGCATAGACTGCAACTGAAATACTGGTTTTATAAATCATCCGGTGAGGTAATTTGGTGGGGTGGGAAGGGAAGAAGCAAACACAAGAGAAGGAGAGGAGTGGCAATAACTATTATCTTCGTTATTTATGAACGTTATTTTTATAAAGGGAAATGGAGATTACAAACTGTTCGGAAACATATATTAAAATGTTAACTACCTAATGCTCGATGTGCTGTGGTATTAGAGAAACAGCTTCAGTTGCATTAGAAGGATAGAATCTTTGTCCACAGTTTTGGGAAGCAGTAAATCAGATGCTTTCTCCATGTTTTAAAAGCTATTTTGCTTTTAAAGAGCTGGGAAATGGACAGAGAGGGAGAAACTATTCCCCTCCTCACACCCTCCAGCAGAGCCTGGCAGGGGCTGGCAAGCCCATCAGACAGTCAGTCAGGGTAGGAAGGGTTGGAACTGCATGATCTTTAAAGTCCCTTCCAACCCAAACCATTCTATGATTCTATGAGAGCGAAACCACAAAGGAAAGGGAGTGCAAGCATCCATTAGGAGAGATTCCAAGTACACGTGTTGGCCCCTCCTCTTCAGTTCCTCCAAGGCACTGCTACGTGTCCAAACCCTGCGACAGCAGAGCCGTACCCTTGTCAGCACACATGTTTCTGCTCCGGGTCTGCCTCCACGCCGACAGCACAAAAGCAGTGGACACAAAGCCAATCACACAGCAGAGGTAGCTGTCTCCCAGCAGCCTGGCTTTCAACACGGATTTGCAGCGGTTCCCAGGGAGTCACAGAATCATAGAATGGTTTGGGTCAGAAGGGACCTAAAAGCCCATCCAGTGCCACCCCCTGCCATGGGCAAGGGACACCTCCCACTGGATCAGGGGCCTCCAAGCCCCATCCAACCTGGCCTTGAACACCTCCAGGGATGGGGCAGCCACCGCTGCTCTGGGAAACCTGGGCCAGGGCGTCCTCCAGGCCTCCCTCTCTGACTGCTGGCAGATGCCCTCTCCACACACCACACAGAGCCAGTGCTTGCTCCCACCTCATGCCAGGTTGCTTCCATCCCCAGCTGGTGGCTTTTCTGGAGCAGCTGAGGACTGCATTTGCTGTTCTCCATTAGACAACATCAGTGATGTGAGCTTGAATGGTCCAAGTCAACATGGTGGGTTAAGCTGACTGGTTTTACCTGCGGTTAGGGGTACCAACACAAAACTGCTCCACTAGTGGAGTAGTGAGGAGAGCAGGTTGTATCTTGGTACCACTTCCAAACACGCACAGATCTAAGAAGTGCTTGTCCCAATGACCACATGGCAAACAGCCTGGAAATGAATGCCAAGGGGCAGCTGGCTTCAAACCTGCTTTGGGAGACACAAGCTAATCCTAACAGGTGCATCAACAGCCATGGTTCCACATTGTGAAACAGGACATGATGTACGTTTCCACCACTAATATCCAAGTAATGACTTTCATCACCCCCTTTACTACTTTGGTGATAGCTGTGTCCTGCAGAAATACCCAGCTTTGCGCCGGTAGCATCTACCATGCAGTTACGTATTACCATTAAAAATGCAAACACTTGCAGGTTTGTAGCAAAATGGATAAGTGGGGACTGCCTAATTAAACTGAAAGTATCACCAAATTAATTAACAGAGGTTTTATTCAATAAAACTGTTACTGCAAACCTGAGCGTTATCTAGCACGTGCTTTCAGGGCTGCTATATGAGGGTGGCACCATGAACAAGTCTGGTCTTGAACACGGGTCCAGCTGGCCTTGGCGAGGCTTCAGCTCGCCAAAAATGCCTCTCAAGACACATACATACAGGCTTCCCCTAAAGCTCTTGCCAATTGGAATAGCACATCCTGGAGGCACAGATTTGAACACTGCCATCCTTATCCCATGACTTGGGATTCCCCAATTTCCTTCTACACTTGCCAAAACTTGGCAGAGCATTTTACCAGCTTCACTACATTAACTTTGAAGTAATACATTACAAAACATAGCAACAATGGC
Organism: Neomorphus geoffroyi; assembly: GCA_033558235.1. NCBI lineage: Eukaryota > Metazoa > Chordata > Aves > Cuculiformes > Neomorphidae > Neomorphus > Neomorphus geoffroyi. The sequence continues at coordinate 35,433,157 of JAUMJM010000016.1, forward strand.
TCAATTTGGCAAGCACAAAACACTCTGCACGGATCCAGATAAACTACGTAAGCATCTCATTGAGGCCAAGCTGTACCCACGTTGCTACAGTTGAAAACACGCCCCATGATAAAGAGAAGACAAAGCCAGTGAAAGGCCACCAGTGAGCGAATCTTGGATACAGCTTCCCAAAGCAAATGCACTCCAATAGCATTAGACTACTTGTTTTCTTACTCATCCAATTGCTGGTTTCGCTGCTTAGATTTCAAACAACAGAGCCTTTCATTGCTGCTGCAGGCTTTTATTTTGTAATGCCTGTCCTAGTCGTCAACAGATTTCACACACACAATACGTGCGTCTGAAAAATGGAAGTGACTCACTTTAACCCATGTTTGGCTAGATTTGAACCAGTGGCCTGTAAGGGAGAGGCTCAGGTTCACTTAATCCACTCTAAAACCTCCAGTTCCTGGGTAAACAAGTCCTTAACCATGGGTACCACCAAAAGCGCTAGGAAAAAAAATCATGGAGTGGGTCAGAAGGGACCTTAAAGCCCATCCAGTTCCAACCCCCCTGCCATGGGCAGGGACACCTCTCCCTGGATCAGGGGTCTCCAAGCCCCATCCAACCTGGCCTTGAACACCTCCAGGGATGGGGCAGCCACCACTGCTCTGGGCAACCTGGGCCAGGGCCTCCCCATCCTCACAGAAAAAAAGGTCTTCTTAGTATTTCACCTAAATCTCCCCCCTCTTTCAGCTTAAAATATCACAGGCATTTCAACCACAGTCTGAACACAAGGAATCCATGCATAATCAGCGCAGTGATGAAAGTATGGAAAGGGAAAAATCTAGAGACTATCTTCCAAAAGAAAAAAAAAAAAATAATAACTGCCGAATCTGAGGTCCAGTTTCCTACTGGTGAAAAATAATCCAAGTAAAAAATGACTAACAGTCAAAATGGATTTTTCAGGAACAAATCACGCCACAATTCCATACCTTCTTTACACCAGTGGACAAAAGCTGAATTTTAGTGGGGCTTCAGTGCTGCTTTACGTGACATTCTTACAAATAGAATCATAATATCATTATGGTTGTAAAAGACCACTAAGATCATCCAGTCCAACCATCAGCCCAACACCACTGTGCCTACTAAACCATGTCCCCAAGTGCCATGTCTACACATTTTTTGAATACCTTCATGGATGGATACTCCACCACTGTCTTGGACAGCCTCTGCCAACGTTTCACTACTCTTTCAGCAAAGAATTTTTTCCTAATAAACAAGGGAAATAAGGCCCAGCTGAACACAACACAAAAGGACTGGAAACTTTACCTTAGCAAACTATTAAACCGATGGTAAGTAAAAGAAACCTCATTAAATGTTTTTTTTTGCAGTTTATTCTCGGTCTGAAATTACTGAATGATTCAGTTATGGACATCCACGATGCAGACGGATAACGAGCTAGAATATGTTGTATGCTGATTTATAGACAGCATAAGCTGGAAAGAAGCATCAGTTCACTGCAGAAAATAAGTGTTAAAATCACCTTGAAAAGCTGGAAAAATGGTCTGAAACTACAAGCAACAGGGAGAAGTACAAAGTACGACAGTGTGCACCTTCTCCACAACAGTGTGAGAATCATCTCTGAAGGCAGAAATTCTCGGAAGCGGAGCTGAAGGCCGAGTTGTGTCGAGCTGCCCCAGCAAACTGAACCAGCCTCCTCAGCTGGGGGAGCGGAAGCCAAGGCTGAAAGATGCACAGTTCTGCTTTCTCTCTACCCCACCGCAAGGTTCAGCCACAGAAGGGGGAGAAGAGCCACGAGAATGGTTAGGGAGAAAACTAGAAAAGATGGCATGGACTAGAGGTTTTGGTGGGTTTGTTTTTCAGAAGAGGGAAGATTGACAGCAGTATTTCAATTTGCCAAGTAACAAAGCAATATCCATATCCACAGCCAAAACACAAAAACCCCCAATATACAATGAGACAGAAAAACACAGGTTGGGCATTAGGAGCATCCTAACGCTCCTAAATATCCTAAGGGGGTAAGTGGTGGGATCGCTGTGAACCGAGGTGCTGAGGAAAGGTCAGATAAACATCTGGCAAGAATAGCATTAGGGATTCTTCAGGTAAGGGGACACGGCATAGATGACTTTCTCAAGTCTTTCACAATCAAATGATTATGAAAACAGGAATTCAATCAAATAGCTGGCATTATAAAAATATTTCAGTTTGGCTTGTGTTTCTAATTATTCCAGAAACCCAAGAAATGTAACAAATACTTAACATCTCATTTAATGAGTGGGGAGTTCCCGCAGTGAAGTGCCCATCCAGCTACATGGTTTACTGGCTAAGTTTAAAAGACCAAAGACACCAAGCATGGGTGATGCACCAAAGGTCATGCCATTTGTGACAGAATTGAGTGCCAGAACAGAGAGGATCAGACACTGTGCTCTCCTTGCAAGGACAAACCACAACCACCACATCAAGGGGTTCCTGCTTGGTGCCCGCAGTTTCTGTGCCTGCCATGGAACATTTTCAAACAACAACTGTAAAACATCTGGAGAGGCTTTCAAGGAGAAAAAAAAAAAAATTACGCAACCCACACAACCAAAATTTATAGCAGAAATGTGTTTCCAAAGTTAACATGGTGCAGCCAGAACTTCTGAGAAGGACCAGAAGCTATTTTAGGCACTTTTGCTTCTTGGTTGTGCAGTTTCGCTCTTTTCTTTAATTTTACATTATTTTATGTTTTTATGGGAAACGAATGTTTTATCAGGTGTCCTCAGAATTTTTATTTCAGTACGATTAGTGTAATACAAGCTTTCCCAAATTCTCTTTAAGTCTTGAAGGAAAAAACCCGTTAGTTTTCAAAGTTGGGGGTTACAGGACTGTTTTTCACACTCTGCAAACTTGATACTGGAAAAGAATCAAGCTGAAAGCATCCTGGCTCCATCCTTGTGCCTTGTTTTTCATTCTTGAAGAAAATTACATGACATACAAAATAATCTCTATGTGCTGAACATAAAAACATTTAAGGACATCAGCAAAGAGAAACCTGGCCTACAGGCGTTTTTGACGTACTTATTTCTGTTTGAACAACACCGAGCAGACAGACGTGCGCACACACTGCAATTTCAATGTTTCCCATCTCGCCCCCCAATTAACAGGTTAGTTTTCTAACAAAGTCATTATTTCTCTTTTTCCCTCTGTGTCCCACCATCCCTGTCATCTTCCCCTGACTAGCAACCTGCTCTGCTCCTCTGGTACCCATCACCTTTCCTTGAAAATTGCCTAATTAATTAACATTCAATTAACATACCAAAGTTAAATGCCAAATAATTGCTCCCAAGCTGCACTGGGAACTTGGTAACTAATTTAAGCAAGAGACGGGCTTCTTTACCCTGGAACTTCATTTCTTCTGCCTGTGTCCATTGAGCTAGCAGACATTTCTCACCTCAAACGTGAATGTATTAAAGGAGTGGACTTAATGAGCCACAGATGCTCTCGTTAAGGCATTCCAACGCCATTCAAGACACAACATAGAATCACAGAATGGGTTGGGTTGGAAGGGGCCTCAAAGGCCATCGAGTTCCACCCCCTGCCATGGGCAAGGATACCTCCCACTGGATCAGGGGGCTCCAAGCCCCATCCAACCTGGCCTTGAACACCTCCAGGGATGAGGCAGCCACAGCTTCTCTGGGCACCTTGCCTATTTTATTTATTACCAATAAAGCAAAAATAGCAAATCACCTATGCTCTGTTATGATTAGAGCAACAGAGAAAACTCAAGTTGGCGTAAAATAAGAAACATCTAAATTACCCTACTCTGAACTTCAGGTTATTTAAATTGCATTGCACGATACAAAGCATTCAGCAGCAACACTGCCTTTAGGCAGTCCTGTCTTCTGCTGTCTGTGCCCACACCCTGCTGCAGCTTGCGTGCTCCCAGCTGTGCATCTCAGCACCTCCCTCAGCACAGCAAGGACCTGGATCTGTTGAAACAAGACCAGAGAAGTCCATGAAGATGATCTAAGGGCTGGAGCACCTTGCATCCGAGGACAGACTGAGAGAGTTGGGGTTGTCCAGCCTGGAGAAAAGGCTCCAGAGACCTTAGAGCAGCCTCCCAGTACTGAAAGGGGCTGCAGGAAAGCTGCAGGGGGGCTCTTTGTCAGGGAATGCACGGACAGGATGAAGGGGAATGGTTTTCAGATGACAGGGGAGACTGAGTTGAGATATAAAGAAGACATTTTTTATTTTGAAGGTGGGGAGGCCCTGGCCCAGGTTGCCCAGAGCAGTGGTGGCTGCCCCATCCCTGGAGGTGTTCAAGGCCAGGTTGGATGGGGCTTTGAGCACCCTGATCCAGTGGGAGGTGTTGGAGGGGGTTGGAATGGGATGGGCTTTGAGGTCCCTTTGAAACCAAACTATTCTATGATCTCTTTGAGTGACCACCCTGTGAACTTGACCAGGAATTCAATTTTACTAGATTTTTTAATCCTTCCCCTCCTCAACATTTATTTGGTTTGGGTTTGTGCTTTTCCCTCAGTGAGATGCATTCCCTGCTGTGGCTCTGAGTCCAGCCCAAGCACCAAGGCTACAGCGCTCTGCAGGAACCAGCGGCTGTTCCTCTGCATCGGCAATATCTGAAGACCCGGCTCCAACACACGTGCACACATCTCGGTTCAATTAGCTGAGCTACAAGCACCCAGCGGCTTCAATCATGAGACTGTTTTATTTAAACACCAAAGTATGAGCATTAGTTTTAGATTAGAAATTGCTGTTTCCTTGTCTTCAGGGGAATGTTTACAGTTTTTACATAGGTAGAATTAGGTTATCTACAGAATAGGGGAGAGGTTAAAAAATGCATGACTAATTGCTTTTTACACACAGCTAGGGAAGAATCACAGAACGGTTCTGGTTGCAGTTGCCCATCCAGTTCCACCCCCTGCCATGGGCAGGGACACCTCCCACTGGATCAGGGGGCTCAAAGCTCCATCCAACCTGGCCTTGAGAACCTTCAGAGAGGGGGCAGCCACCACTTCCCAGGGCAACCTGGGCCAGGGCATCCCCACCCCTCATTGTGAAGATTTTCTTCCTAATGTCTAATCTAAATCTTCCCCCCTTCCAATTTAAAGCTGTTCCCCTCATCCTATCACTCCATGCCCTTGCAAAAACTCCTCCCCAGCTTTCCTGGAGCCCCTTTCAGTACTGGGAGGCTGCTCTGAGGTCTCCCCAGAGCCTTCTCTTCTCCAGGCTGAACAACCCCAACTCTCTCAGCCTGTCCCCACATCAGAGGGGCTCCAGCCCTCGGACCATCTTCATCACCTCCTTTGGATCTGTTCCAACAGTTCCTTATACTTCGTATGTTGGAGATGCCAGAACTGGACACAGCACTCCAGGTGGGGTCTCACCAGAGTGGAGCAGAGGGGCAGAATCCCCTCCCTTGGCCTGCTGGTTCCACTACTTTGGATGCAGCCCAGGACACAGTTGGCTTTCTGGTCTGCAAGTGCACGTCGCCAGCTCATGTTGAGCTTCTCATCAAGAAGCCAGTAGAAATCACAGCCCACACTGATTTTTCAATACTTGTCTTTTCTCTGTCTAAAAATAAAAAGGAATGGGGAAGAGGGGAAGGGTTCTTTGTGACTTCTTCATCCTATGGAGACGTAGAGAAGAGCCGACTGCCTAAATTCTGACAGAGAGCATTTGGCCCCTCTCTCCCTGCACACCAGCACTATCAATCCAAGCCTGCAGTGCTGGGAGATAATGCCATCCCTGCTCCTGCCATCTATAAATAACAAATGCATTCAGATCCAGCCGAGTCACGTGGAAAAGCTGGGCAGCACTACATCTGTGTGTGAGCATGCATCCCAAAACCCAAATAATTCTAATCATCTTGCATGAAATAAGCTTTAGCTTCCCAAATTTCGCCTTGGCTCATGTACTCTGTGGCTCAGAGAGAATGGCTATGATTTTTTTCCATACCGTCTTTCCTTCAGAAGGTGCTGACTAGGACATCAGCAGGGCATTGTGCGAAAGCGTATCATGTGCTGCTGCGCAGACAGGCTGCTCGGGGAGGCAGACAAGAATCAATTCCTCCGGCTGATCCTCCCTCCCCTCTCATTGACATCTTCTCCCAACCACTGAAAAGGCGAATGGGCGCGAGCGAGTCAGCGGTGGGGAGCGGTGGGCGGGTGAGAACGCCAGACAGACAGCACAGCATGGATGCCACACGCCGAAACGGTTTTCCCATCTCGTGGCAGAACTGCAGCATGAGGCTTCCCAGCCTCCTGTGAATATTTCAGACGGAGGACTGGGATGGGCGAGGAAATAATACAGCCCTAATGACACACCAGACCACCTTTCAGCACCAGTATTCTACAGCAAATCTGTTACAGTAGTGCAGAAAGATGATTTGAAAAATATATATATATATATATAATTTGGATACTTAAACAATCCCATAGCATCAGGAACAAACACAAACAGGAAACCATTTCAGACAAGTTGCATGTGGCTCCTCAGGGCGTTTTCTGGGAAAATGACTGGAACACAACCTGACATGATCAATAGAGCTTACAAAAAATGTTGTTTATCCAAAGCTATAATACTCGCAAACATTATCAGGAGTAAGATTATCATCTTTAGAAGCTACAACTGAAGCGAGCATAAACTGAGGAAGAGAGGAGAGAGGAGGAAGGAGGGAGGGAGGGAGCCAGAGGATTTCCCAGGACTTCAAGCCCTGTTAATCCTCTGGAGCTTTTCACGGGGACAGTGTGGCTGTTTCACAGCCAGTAGAACAGCAGCAGTTTATAGCAGCACTGAGCAAACACCCTGTCTAAATAGCAACCATATCTGGATAGGAGGAATCAAAATGGACAGCAGAACACCAAATATCCCGGGAAAAAATTCTTCACTGAAAGGGTGATCGGCCATTGGAATGCGCTGCCCGGGGAGGTGGTGGAGTCACCGTCCCTGGAGGTGTTTAAAGGGAGATTGGATGAGGCACTTAGTGCTCTGGTTTAGATGATGAGTAGGTGCAGGTGTTGGGTCATAGGTTGGACTCGATGATCTCAAAGGTCTTTTCCAGCCTTGTAATACTGTGATACTGTGAAAACACACAGCAAGGTGCTATCCAAACAAATGGTAAATAAAAATTTCCATTCTTGATCAGAGCCATTTTGGAGCAGCTCCTGCTCCTACTGAAGTGGGTGGAAAATACCATAAATAATTTTAGATCACAGGTCATAGAATGGCTTGCTTGGAAAAGCTCTTTGAGATCATCATATCCAACTGGTGGCAGAAAGGCGGAATCTCTTATATTACATTTACACAATCTCTACCAATCAGATCCTTTTTTTAAAATATACCATTTTCAGTATATTGTACCAAAATGTAACTTCTCCTTTACACACTGATAAGTACTTTCATGTTAGTCTAGTAGATGATAATTCTAATTTTAGTGACATAAACTAAGAGATTATGTGAGGAAGCGGCTAGAACAGAGGTTCAAAACCAAGAGAAATGAGTGCAAAAGATAAGACACTATGTTAAAGAAAGATAAGGTACCTGAAGGGTGGGAGAGATGCATTTATTGCCCACAGATTTTGCCTGGTTACTCACTGTCTGGGGACGACATAAATGGCCTTTCACACACACACGAGAATTGGCTCCTTCCATAAGGAACTTGAAAGAAATGCAATAAAAGTTCAAAACCAAGATGGCATGGGCAACAATTTCCCAGGGAAATTAACACAGGAATGGCTTTTGGAAGGAGCTGGTTACTTGAAGGGCTTGAAAGAAAGTGTTTGCAGCCAAGCATTAGGAAATCTTCTCTAAGGGGAATAGTCTAAAGTAATTTTGAAAACACAAGGGTGGAGGAAGAGACGAGAAGAATCCTCAAGTGCAACAAAACCCCAGGGAACAAGGACCAGACCTGAGAGCGCTGGCTGTGTGTTTAATGAAAAGGGAGAATGGGAAATTACATGGACTCCAAAAAGGTGTGATTTTATCCTCCTCACTCCTGTACATTGTACTTACAGAACAAGTTTCTACTCCATTTTCTTCCTGCTTAAAGCCCATGTATTTACCTCCCCACAGAATAAAGCCTTCGAAGAACTACGTTTTCCAAAGCTGGCCGAATTCAATGTCTTCATGCAGTACCCCATCTAATCTTGCCCACTGCAATATGAATTGGAATCCTCAGCATAGGAAGGACATGGATATGTTAGAGCGAGTCTAGAAGAGGCCATGGAGATGATCCAAGGGCTGGCACACCTCTGCTATGAGGACAGGCCAGGAGAGTTGGGGTTGTTCAGCCTGGAGAAAAGAAGGCTCTGGGGAGACCTTAGAGCAGCCTCCCAGTACTGAAAGGGGCTCCAGGAAAGCTGGGGAGGGGCTCTTGATCAGGCAGTGCAGGGACAGGCTGGGGGTAATGGTTTTAAGCTGAAAGAGGGGAGACTGAGATGAGATCTTAGGAAGAAATGTTTTCCTGTGAGGGTGAGGATGCCCTGGCCCAGGTTGCCCAGAGCAGTGGGGGCTGCCCCATCCCTGGAGGTGTTCAAGGCCAGGTTGGATGGGGCTTGGAGCCCGCTGATCCCGTGGGAGGTGTCCCTGCCCATGGCAGGGGGGTGGGACTGGGTGGGCTTTGAGGCCCCTTCCAACCCAAACCATTCTATGATTCTATTAAATCAATTGGTAGTAGCAACCTGCAGTTGGTGCTATGAAAACTAGAAATTACAGCATTTCAAAATTTCACGTCATTTCATCAACGTCAGAGAAAAAGCCGCTCTCTGGAATTGCTTCTGCATTCTGCACACACATCATCCTTCTACCTCTGCATTAGCACAACCCTCTTGAAAAAAAATGGTGTTCTCAACAGGCAGTTTTGTTCCCTCTTGGATTTGACGCTGACTGTTCAGATCAATTCAGGATACCAGCTCCAAAAGCTGTCGAAAAGGGTAAAAAAAAAAAAAAAAAAAAAAGACAGGCATTGCAGCTTGACTGTGCTGTTAGCCAAAAAAAAATTGGTAAGAACCCGATTTTTTAACTTCCTACACAACACAGTTGTTCTCCCTCTGTCCTCTGAGTCATATCTGTTCATGTTACTAAGAAAGCCCCACAGAGCCAATATTGCTAGGGAAGAACAAGATGTATTTTCAACAAGACTGTTGGCTGATTCCAGCTGCTGCAAACCCCTTATTTTCAGAAACGATAAAAGAAGCAGAACAAACACTGTGAATTTCAGGTTCCAGATTTCTTGAACCAGGGATATTTGGTGTGGAAAAGTAAAAGCAGACACTGTCTATCTGTCTAGAAAGATAGCTCTTGGAAGGATGGCACTGTGTTTCCTCCTACCTTTATACAGCGCTTACAGCCACTAGGCCAGAAATCTTACTGACTGTCCATCATGACCACAAAAATCATCACAGCATCATAGAACAATTTGAGCTGGAAGGGACCTCAAAGCCCACCTAGTTCCACCCCCTGTGTTATGGGCAGGGACACCTCCCACTGGATCAGGGGTCTCCAAGCCCCATCCAACCTGGCCTTCAACACCTCCAGGGATGGGGCAGCCACCACTGCTCTGGGCAACCTGGGCCAGGGCCTCCCCACCCTCACAGCAAAACATTTCTGCCTAAGAGCAAATCTCAATCTCCCCGCTTCCAGCTTAAAACCATCCCGCCTCATCCTGTCCCTGCACTCCCTGATCAGAAGCCTCTCCCCAGCTTTCCTGGAGCCCCTTTCAGTACTGGGAGGCTGCTCTAAGGTCTCCCCAGAGCCTTCTCTTCTCCAGGCTAAACAATTCCAACTCTCCCAGCCTATGCTCACAGAGGGGCTCCAGCCCTCAGATCATCTCTGTGGCCTCCTCTGGACTCACTCCAACAGATTCATCTCCTTCCTGTGCTAAGAACTTCAGAATGGAATGCAGGGCTTCAGGTCAGCTGTCACCGGAGCAGAGTAAAAAATCCTATGTATTAACATTAATACAATGAAATTTAAAGATAATAAAGAAAAAAACCAAACAGGGCAAAATATTTCCAAATTGCAAAATGCTTCAGTTTTCAGGAAGTAGAATTCAATTCTAAAATTATGTACATCTTAATAGCTGTCTGTAACAAGTATTTTGTAGCAGTATACTAAATCAGATGTTTTTGAAATGTGAAGTTTGAGAATCGCCATGTGATCGCGACCATGCAGTCAGTCTAAAAGATATATGTGTAAACAAAGCACTTCTTTTATCTGCAAGTCCCTGATAAACACTAGCTAATCCTCACCTAATCCTGTGAAGAGAACATCATCCTCCTTTCACAAAGAGGGAATCTGAGGTAGTGAACTAATCCCTTGGGGAAAATCCTCAGGTTAGGATGCCAGAGAGACTAGTTATTGTCTACAGGTACAGTGAAATCACACCTACCTGCTGCCAGGGTGAGGGACTCTGAGGCTACTGACTGGTAGCTCTATGTGAAAATTCCTGTCCAGTCTCCCCTCTCATAGAATCATAGAATGGTTTCAGTTGGAAAAGACCTTTAAGGTCATCAAATCCAACCACTGATCCAGCCCTGCTAAATCTGCCACTAGACCATGTGACATCTACTCAACTTTTAAACACCTCCAGGGATGGGGACTCAACCACCTCCCTGGGCAGCCTCTGCCAGTGCTTGACAACCCTTTCAGTAAAGAAATTTCTCCTAATACCCCACCTAAATCTCTCCTGGTACATCTTGAGGCCTTTTCCCCTTGTCCTGTCACTGGCTACTAGGGAGAAGAGACCAACCCCCACCTCGCAACAGCCTCCTTTTAGGTAGTTGTTGAGAGGAGACCTCATTGCCTTCTGAGTCCTCTTCTCCACACTAAACATCCCAGGCTCCCTCAGCCAGTCCCCAGGAAGCCTGTGCTCTAAACCCTTCCCCAGTTTTGTTGCCCTTCTCTGGACGTGCCCCCGCATCTTGATATCCTTCTTGTTGAGGGGCCCAAACTGAACACAGCATTCAAGGTGCAGTCTCACCAGCACCGAGTACAGGAGAAGGATCACTTCCCTACTTCTGCTGGCCACACTCTTCCTGACGCAGGACAGGATGCGGTTGGCCTTCTTGGCCACCTCAACACACTGCTGGCTCATATGCTGGTCTCTCCCTGAGGGACCTTTCAGATAGCTGTTGACCAGAAGCCCAGGAAGGAGGGAATGGGTTTGGACACCAACTTAAGAACAGGATTTTCACCTCTATAGAGCAAAGTCTTGAAAGGAGAGAAGAATCGCTCTGCAGGATGATAATGGCAGTCATTAAGGACACACACTCACAGTCAGCCATGGCATCCTGAAGAGGAGAGGATCAATGCACTCAATATCCGATGTGGGATTAGAGCTCAGAGGCTCTTTTCCTAGCCTGGATGCAGCCCACTAGACCACGCTAATCTGAGAGGAGGAGTTCCTGCAAGGGAGCTGGAAAAATGCACAGATTCACGTCATGGAACATAAAACGAGGATTCTAAAACCTCTTTGCAAATTCATACCCAAGCAAACGTGCCACTGAACGCTAGAGAATAAATAATAACTAAGTGGCAAAGGCTAAAAATCTTTTTAAATGGACTTCCATGCAAATGCTGGGAAAGTGCTTGGGACTGGAGTCTGTTTGACACCTGGAGCAACAACCACAAGGAACTCCAGCATCAGTCCAACAGTTTGGACCAGAACGTTAAAGAGAGAAAAGATGGTTCAAAGCTGAAACCTAGGATCAAGCCATCAAAGCTTTAAAAGTAAAATAGTCTAGTTCACTGCAGTATTTATAAAAGGTAGTACCTCAAAGCTTTCAGGGAGTGCAGACTAAGCCCCCACTATTACAGACTGGAATAAACTAATAAAGCATGCGTAACGAAGCCTTGCAAAGCAAAACCACATTTCATCCTGGAAAAATCCAGGAATTATCGATAGCGGAAGACAACATGAGTAGGCCAACACGAACAGCTTTGTAAGATAAAAGTGATGCATTAAAAAAGAGTCACGAGGGAAGATTGGAAGAACATTACATGATCTACAGCAAATATGACTGTGGATACCATGATGAAATAACCGACAACCTCTGTCAGACAGGTTCTTGACTAAGAGGTTCCTGCAGGTAGATACTGGTCAAAAAAACAAGCAACAAAACCCACAACCTGGGCCTTTGTGGACTAAGGTGAGGGAGAAAGAGCAGACATAAAGCACAGTCACTACACTAATTACACATAACAGCAGAGCAAATAACAAAACCAGTTACTATCTCTCGGAACTGATGCTGCTGTGTTCCAGATATTCTGTGACTGGAAGCCAGAAGGTCTATAGTAAAGACCTTTTAGTAAAGGTGATAAACTAAAGTGAATCAGACCAATGGTCTCTAAGTTCAGGCAGTATTTTCATCCATCCAAGGCAATGGAGAAAGCATTCTCAATGTGCTTCATTTGGCAAAATGCACCTTACAGGAGGCAGAGAAGCCCTTTCCTGTGTTCAGACAGTCAGCAGCTCAGAAACTTAAGATCAAATAATAATCTTCCATAAATGGCCTCAAGCTGCGCTGGAGGGTTTAGATTGGATATTAGGAAAAATGTCTTTACTGAAAGAGTGGTGAAGCACTGGCAGAGGCTGCCCAGGGCAGTGGTGGAGTCTCTGTCCCTGGAGATGTTCAAAAAGTGTGTAGACGTGGCACTTCAGGACATGGCTTAGTAGACACAGTGGTGTTGAGCTGATGGTTAGACTGGATGATCTTAGAGGTCTTTTCCAACCGTAATGATTCTATGATTCTTTGTGGAACTGAAAACACAGCAATCCCAATTCTCATGCACTTGCAGGCAAGTTAGAATCAATCCGAATTCTAAACAAACCTTTACAATACAGGAAACATTCCTTTTTCTCTTTGGGAAAAAAGTGGGGTTTGGGGGCACTGGGTTTTTGAAAGCCTGCCTGCCAATTTGATGATACAATGGATTTTTTGTTAGTTCTTTGGTAACTTACATTTGATCAAGATAAAAATTGGCTATCTAGATATCGCTACTACAACTACAGAGAGGAACAAGTGGCACAGAGATCCATTAGATAAGCATAACTGAAGAGAAAAAAAGCGGCATTGAGTGCTCAGGTGGAAGAATTAAAGTATAAATCTGCTCCATTCTTTGGAGCAGAGACCATCTCTTCAAATGTGTTTGTACAGTGCTTAGCACAATGGGCATTTAATCACTAACCAAATATTAATAACTAATATTGGCAAATGCCTCAACCTCAATAAAGCAGCACATCTGTAACTGGCATTTTTTAATGGTGGAAAGAATCAGAACCATAAAAAAACCATTGTACAACGACACATTAAGAGTGATAGAGCCTAAACCTGGTGAAATCACGTGGCATCCTAAAATAGTATCAAAAATGCCAAAAAAATTATGTCATCACGTGCTGGCTCACAACTTGCTTCAAAGGGCCTCAGCAGTTCTGGGTTTACCTTGTGCAACTGAAAACTCCACATTAAGTAACGTTTTGGCTCTTAGCAGTAAACAACAGTCAGAATAAGGCAGAAGACACCAGTGACACTGGCTGCAACAGAAAAATCAACTGCTGTTACCTTGCTTGGGGAAGAAAGAGGGGCAGAGAAAAAGTCTCATATGCATCAGCTCTATCATCATCCTCCCTGCACACACAGAATCACAGAACGGTTTGGGTTGGAAGGGATCTTAAAGTTCCACCCCCTTGTCATGGGCAGGGTCACCTCCCACCGGATCAGGGAGCTCAAAGCCCCATCCAACCTGGCCTGGAACACCTCCAGGGATGGGACAGCCACCACTGCTCTGGGCAACCTGGGCCAGGGCCTCCCCACCCTCACAGGAAAAAAATTCTTCCTAATATTTCCTGTTTCACCTTAAAACCGTTCCCCCTTGTCCTGTCCCTGCACTCCCTGATCAAGAGCCCCTCCCCAGCTTTCCTGGAGCCCCTTTCAGTACTGGGAGGCGGCTCTAAGTTCTCCCCAGAGCCTTCTCTTTTCCAGGCTGAACAACCCCAACTCTCTCAGCCTGTCCTCATAGCAGAGTTTGCTCCAGCCCTCAGATCACCTTTGTGGCCTCTCTCTGGACCTGTTTCAACAGTCCCATATCCTTCTTATGTTGGGGATTCTAAAACAGGGCACAGGACTCAAGGGCTGGGGTCTCAGGAGAGTGGAGTAGAGGGGGAGAATCACCTCCCAACCTGCTGGCCACACTTCTTTTCATGGAGCCCAGGATACCATTCACCTTCTGGGCTTACATCTTAGAGGTCTTTTCTAACCTTTATGATTCTGATGATAAGGATTCTTAATGATAATGTTAAGCCAACTTACAAGAAGGGTTAGAGGGAGGATCTGGGGAACTCCAGGCCTGTCAGTTTGACCTCGGTACCGGGGAAGGTCATGGAGCAGATCATCTTGAGTGCTATCATACAGCACATGCGAGACAACCGGGTGATCAGGCCCACTCAACACGGGTTCACCAAAGGCAGGTCCTGCCAGACCAATCTAATCTGATTCTACGACAGGGTGACCCATTTAATGGACGAGGGAAAGGCTGTGGATGTGGGGTACCTGGACTTCAGTAAAGCCTTTGACACCGTTTCTCACAGGGTCCTGCTGGAGAAACTGGCTGCCGTCAGTGTGGACAGGCACACACTTTGCTGGGTTAAAAACTGGCTGGATGGCCGGGCCCAAAGGGTTGTGGTAAATAGAGTTAAATCCAGTTGGAAACTGGTCACGAGCGGTGTTCCCCAGGGTTCAGTGCTGGGTCCAGTCCTGTTCAACATCTTTTTCAACGATCTCGATGAAGGCATCGAGTGCACCCTCAGCAAGTTTGCAGATGACACCAAGCTGGGTGGATGTGTGGGTCTGCTTGAAGGAAGGGAGGCTCTGCAGAGGGATCTGGACAGGCTGGATCCATGGGCTGAGACCAACGGGATGAGGTTCAACAAGGCCAAGGGCAGAGTCCTCCATTTGGGACACAACAACCCTGTGCAGCATTACAGGCCTGGGGAGGAGTGTCTGGAGAGCTGCCTGGCAGAGAAGGCCCTGGGGGTGTTGGTTGGCAGCGGCTGAAAACAAGACAGCAGTGGCCCAGGTGGCCAAGAGGGACAATGGCATCTTGGCCTGTGTCAGACCCAGCGTGGCCAGCAGGAGCAGGGAGGTGATTGTGCCCCTGTGCTCAGCGCTGGTGAGGCCGCACCTCGAGTGCTGGGGTCAGTTTTGGGCCCCTCACTCCAAGAAAGACACTGAGGGGCTGGAGCACGTCCAGAGAAGGCAACGAGGCTGGGGAGGGGCTGGAGAACAAGATCTATGGGGCAAGACTGAGGGACCTGGGAGTGTTTAGCTCAGAGAAAAGGAGGCTGAGGGAAGACCTCATCCTTGTCTTCAACGGCCTGAAAGGAGGCTGTGACGGGGTGGGTGCTGGGCTCTGCTCACAAGTGACAGCGATAGGACGAGAGGAAATGGCCGCAAGTTGCGCCAGGGGAGGTTTAGACTGGACACTAGGAAGAATTTCTTCACTGCAAGGGTGGTCAGGGATTGGCACAGCTGCCCAGAGAGGGGGTGGAGTCGCCATCCCTGGAGGTGTTTAAAGACGGGTGGATGAGTTCCTTAGGGAAAGGCTTTAGTGGGGAGACAGGCACGGTTGGACTTGGTGATCTCAGAGGTCTCTTCCAACCTTATGATTCTATGATTCTATGTCCTGAGAAACATCACAGGACAAGGCATCACGCTGTAATTTTTCTTATGGATATTTCATGCATCTGAAATCCAAACTGTTATGCCTGCACACTGATAATGTGACCTACTGCTGTTTTTGGTGCGATCTGCAGTAGCCACCAGAGAGCTCTGGCTTCACGGGTGCTGCCTGGCCATGCTGGCTCAGCTCGAAGTCGGGCCGGCGCCTGAACATGCTGGTTAGCAGTCAAAGCTGGGAGCTGTTCAAACACGGTCAGCCACGAGGAGGCTTCTGAGATCTTCTCTTCTAAAGCCAAGGAGGTCCCTTGTGAGTACTTGCAAACCACAGTCATTCAGCTGTGCATCAGCTTAGCCAACACTGGGCAGATTTTTTTAATGGCAAAAAGCTCCGATGGCTTTGCTACTCAAAGACCAGCACCTTGCCAAATGGGAAACACACTATCTAGAAGCAAAAGGTCAGGAGAATTTTTTTCCAGAAACAATGGTCTAGCTTGTACTCTGAAATACATAAGATAGAAGGAATATATATATATTCCTTCTTTCTTTCTTTTTTCTCTCCCGTTCCTTCTTTCTCCCTTCAGATGCAGACACCTACTTTATTAGATTTTGGGATAGGAATGATGAGCCTTTATTAGAAATTTACCTAAAATTGAGCCCAAATTTTATCATCTGCCCACGTAAAAGTAATTAAAAAAATGCTCTGACAGCCCCTTAAAATCCAGAAGGACCAAGTGGTGAAATTATCTTTGTAATTGCTGAAATCATTTTGCTACTACAACACTGCTTAGAGCATATGGCATGAAACCTTGACAAAGATTCCTGTCTGCTTATTTATGTTGATCTGGCCTTGGTCAGGCTAGTCTCTTCCTCACTACACTGCATTTGAAACAAACCAAAACCACCCTACAAAACACCAGCCTGCCCTGGATACTATTGCATAGAATCATAGAATGGTTTGGGTTGGAAGGGACCTTAAAGCCCTGTGAAGATGGTGAGGCCCTGGCCCAGGTTGCCCAGAGCACTGGTGGCTGCCCCATCCCTGGAGGTGTTCAAGGCCAGGTTGGATGGGGCTTTGAGCACCCTGATCCGGTGGGAGGTGTCCTTGCGCATGGAAGGGGCTAGAACTGGATGGGGTTTAAGGTCCCTTCCAACCCAAACCATTCTATGAATTTATGAAGACAGAGAACAAAATTCCTGTTAGAACAGAGAGGCTCTTGGCTGGAAAGGCTCAACGGAGCCTCACTGTCCAGGAAGATGATCTGCAATACCTCTACAGACAAGACCCACTGGACACTGGATATTTGACTCAGGCCCTCTGATCACTTCCAGGCTATCTGTCATTACATTTTTTAAAATAATAAAAATAACTAGAATAAGCACAGAAAGTGTGCTTTGGAGAAAAGCCAGTTGGAGCAAAAGTTGCTTTGTCTGCGAGTCCAAAAATACAGCCTCATTCACTCACAAGAGAAACTATTCATGGACAGAAAGAACACTGCATAATTTGTTGGTCTTTGCAGGGTTTTCTTCACCCCCCCAAGACTCCCTTTTCCTACAAACAGCATGAGGCAGACAGAACCTTTTGCTCCCCCACCAATCTTGAATATTTTAGGTCTTGTATGAGTGAATCGTAAAGAGCTGCGACACAAAGTCCAGTTTAACCAACTGCCAAACAGGAAAGCACTCATTACTCCTTTAAAAGCATCCTTTGTGCAAATGGCTACAGCAGAGCACGATGAATTAAAAAAACCCAACCCACACGGGCAACATGGCCAAAGCCCATCTATTCAGCACGGTGCAAACAGCAGGCAGACACTGCTGTCTCCTTTATCTGCTTTCTCAAGCTGACCTTGTTGATCGGCACGATCGTGAGGCAGCACACGGTATTTATACAAACCCAGCGCAGGGCGGGCGGCTGACTCGCACTGGAATGTCAGCAAAACTCTGCTTGCAAGGCTTTTATCACTGACATGAAATCTGAGTCTTAGGAACAAGGCATTTGAAAAGTTTGTTCAAGGAGAGATGCACCAATTAATATTTGTTAATATGGACAGTTACAGCTCCAAGAGTTCAATTTACCATGCGCCTTACAATTATGGAGGATGTAAATTAATTACACTCTGCACTGGCAACAGAGCAAGCACAGTAACAAGATGTACTGTCCTCTTTCACAGCACAAAGAATTTAGCTGGCCATTTAATCCTATTGCCTTCTTCTACTGTAAAACATTTGAGGTGTGTCCAGTTCCAGTTTAAAGGGTTTCAGATTTGAATTTAACATCCAGAAACACATAACTGAGCATACAACATAGGTAAACCAGGTCAGTTCTTTGAAGATGTCAATGAAGATATGCCTGAAGAGAACCCCATTCATGTAACTCATTTGCCCTTTCGAGGAGCCTTGGACTAAGCTCTCGGTAACAGACTACCAAGAACTGCAGTAGTCATGGGATCTGTGGCTAAGAGCCTTGCAGTCCACTTGGAATTGCCTAACAGAGACACACAGAACCAACAGCTCTCAACCTGACAAACAATTAACATGTGAGAGGGAACAAAATCACATAAAAAATTAATGGATTCACCCAGTCTCTGGAAAAAGACTTTGAAAGCAAGACGATAAAATTTGCAAGTGGCACATTTCTGGGTTAGAAAAAGACAAGACGGGGAAGAAAAAAACACGTATGGTCAAGTGGACAACACACTACATTTCGTTTTGATGAATCATAGAATTATAGAATCATAGAATGGTTTATGTCAGAAGGGACCTTAAAGCCCATCCAGTCCCACCCCCCCCATTGGCAGGGACACCTCCCACTGGATCAGGGGGCTCCAAGCCCCATCCAACCTGGCCCTGAACACCTCCAAGGATGGGGCAGCCACCACTGCTCTGGGCAACCTGGGCCAGGGCCTCCCCACCCTCACAGCAAAACATTTCTTCTTAAGATCTCATCTCAATCTCCCCTCTTTCAGCTTAAAACCATTCCCCCTCACCTCATCCCTGCACTCCCTGATCAAGAGACCCTCCCCGGCTTTTCTGTAGGCGGTATGACCATTTGCACCAGATTAAACATGGCTGGGTTTTAAACCTGTAACAGCCTTTCGGGATAAGGGGATAGCACTGTAAAAACTAGGTTAAATCAATATACAGTAAGAAACAGAAAGGTGGGACATGAGAAGGAAATGGTAATAATACTTTAATTACTGCTATTTAAGTCCAAGGATCATTGTTCAATGGAACGTCGTATATAGCTTTGGTTTCTCTGCCTTAAAAAGCTAAGCAAATAGTTAAAAGATTTGGAGATCAGCAAACATGACTGAGGAAACACAAAGAGACCTGAATGAATAAACAGCAAGACACTCCATTATTGATAAAAAGAGGAATACAGAAACATCAAGATTCATGGGAAAGATACACCTGACAGAAAAGGTTTCAAAATTATGTTACTAGTACTCAGAAATGAATACATGTTTTTTTACTACTTCTAGTTTTCTCTTTCACACATCTCAGTCAAGTTCATTGAAATCCTTATTACCAAGCATTTATCAAGCCAAGTACAGAGTGGAACTCAAAATAAAATTAAGCATTTATATGTACATATGCTCACTGACATTAGAAAAGATAAATGACATAAATGGACATTAAACATTAGCTCTTGTTCTCAGAAGTACAGCAAGTTTCATACATTTGTCACATGCGACATCTCAGATCAAAGGTGGAAGAAAAAAGCGAGTCATTTTCTGAAATGTAGGATACCAACTTCAAAAAAGACCCAGCAATTATTCTTACCTGATGATTCTATTCAGCATTTACCTCCACAAGGAAAGCAACACGTAAAAACTTCTTGTATGAGTTAACAAGGGAACAGGCTGAGCTCAAAGAAATGACAAGCTGAAAAATCAGGATTAGCTAAGTGAAGGCCAGAAAAGAAAACTGAATCACGCACGCCTGCTGCCTATACAAAGTGCTGGAGCCGTGCACTTTAAATCAATCTGTTCATCCCAGGCAATATGCATATCAGGACAATTATTTGTTTTCCTTTCTCCAATGTTTAGTCACTATAAAAGCCATCTACATGAAAACAGCTTGTGCTTTACAGTTCTGACGAAGCCCATAAAAAATTAATAGAATGCGAAGAAGGAAACACGATGATGCATAGGGATTATGCGTCCAAAAGACAAGAGGTATGTGCAGGTCTCATCGATAATACGCTTAGTTCATCTTCACATCCGAGGCAGCATTTTAGACCTAATGTAACAGGTTGCCCAGGGCAGTGGTGGCTGCCCCACACCTGGAGGTGTTCAAGGCCAGGCTGGATGGGGCTTTGAGCCCCCTGATCCAGTGGGAGGTGTCCCTGCCCACGGCAGGGGGTAGAGCTGGATGAGCTTTAAGATCTCTCCCAACCCAAACCGTTCTGTGATTCCGTGATATGACTCTACGATTATAAAATGTGTTTCAGGAGTCAAAACTCAAATACGCATCAATTGAAGAGAAAATTTATTCAATGGTTTCTCTTTCATTATGAGGAATGGGAGAAACAAGTACAGGAAAATGAACTCCTCTGGTAAAGCTTTGTGCATGCTCAGCAGAATGGCAAAACCTACATCAGCCAGTGCAAGGATGGGATTTTATCTGTTAGGTAGGATTCCAAGTACTTTTCTAGGGCCAAGGACGCTGACACTGCCCTCTCCACCCTTCGGTTTTTGGACAGAGCAGAAGCACCGATCTTAGTGCCAGGTTTTCAGCCCACTTCCACACCCCCAGTTCCACATCCTATGGTGGGCGTGGAGACTTGGCTGGGGCACTTAACCACTGCATCTCATCCAGGAGGATACACCAAGGTGCAGAGCTTCTCCCCATGCTCCACCCTGGAAAGCCAAGTGGGTTATTACAGAGAAAATCCCATAGCAAATTTGCTCAGCACTTTTCTCGGCTCATCTGGGATTTCCCTACCTTCTCCCAGCAAATGTATATAGTATTGCTCTTTCAAAATTGTGTTGAATCGGGTCAGCAGAACTATTTTTCTGTCTTTTTTAGGAACAGATGCTAGGTGTATATTAAATTGCCTTCTGGTGCCTTATTTACAATACGCTATTTCCTTCTAATACCTTAAGAAATGTAAACACATGAGCAGCAGCAACAAATCAGGTTAAAATCAGTCACAGTGAACAGAGTCTAGAACACTGTTTGTATCATAAATCCTTATGTTATCAATGTGGGAATTAAACTCTGATAAGCAACTATAAAAAGGCCTTTTTTAAGGTTTCTCATTCATCCTCCTGAATCTCAAGATTGCTGGGTCTAAGAGACATGGTGAGAATAGGAAACTATTGTGAACTAATGCTCATTAACACCAAGGGCTGGGGAAGAAAGCGAAATCAAGTGCAGGCAGCAAATAATGAAGATCCCATCCATGTTTTAGCACTGTATTTGCTCACCACAACAGCAGACACTGATTTCAAAGATGCTCTTCTCTAAACAGTACCTCTAAGCAATAAATAACCTTCTAGACTTTAGAATTTGGGATAAAATTGAAATTGAAGAACTCATCCCCGAGAGGGGTCATGACACCTTTCTACTGCATGCACGGGGGGAATGTCCTACTCCTTCCCATCTTCCGACACACTCCTGGTATCAATTTGAATAAAACCTGTTTAACAATATATGGGGTAACTGCTCTTGGATTTCTTGCTAGAAAGTAGCTCTCTACACGGTTACATTACAGCTGCTGTTTCACTGTAATTTAATGCTAATTCCTTCATGTTAATATTTGATGTTTTTAATACCATTGTTTTCTAAGGTGTTTCTAAAAAAAGTATTTACCTCAATGAGTCTCCACTGGTGAAATTAAATTAAACACAACAAAACCAGTTGTATGAGTCTCTCTGCTGCAGACTGACTAGACCCTCCACCAAACTAATCTGCAGAGCTCCCGAAGCACATTATAAGTAATACACAAGCCACTAAGCTCAAAAAGGATGGAATTACAAGCACTAATGAGTCATAAGCAGAGAGATAGAAACTAAAATTACAAGTTGATTAAAGATACCCTTCCACTGACAGGGACAGTGAAAGGAACTGCACAGCACATACTAATTCATTTCTATCATTAACAGGTTAAGACTACTGGTGTCAAGGTTAACGACTTGAATCTTGCTCCAAATCATTCCTCTGTTTATACCGTTTTGCTGCTCACAACTGCCTTGTTATATACCTGTTTGTTTAAAGAAAAAGAACATATGGCACTAGAGACACCCAGATAGCAAACACAGACAGGTCCATCCACCCATCTGCCTACGCACGCCAACTGACCATCACATCGGGCAGCCCCTTGCCTGCGCAGGAGAGAGATCTTGGAAGCCTGCTTTCAAACATGAGACAAAATTGTGATATCACTTCGTACTTGAACTTTTCAAAGAAGTTATAAACCTTCTTACCAAGTATGAGCTTGTAAAGCAAGAAGCACACCTAAACATCAATACTGCTATCAGACACTTGGTCTTGCCCTTGCTTGTACCCAATATCTTCATCTTAGGGAGTTCCTCCTCACCCTCCCTGATGGTAGATTTAGGTTTGTGTATTAGCATTCAGTTATTTCTGTGTTCATGGACTTCAGCTGCCCTGCTCATGTTTTGGATGTTGTAACTGTTTATTCAGCTGTCTTTAATTCTAGAACTGGAATCCAAACAGCACCTTCAGTTTTGCTAGAACACAAACCTCAACAAACTTTATCAGCTACAAATATGTTTTCACACCAACGACACTGACTAACTGAAGGCAAATTTGGGGTTGGAATATGCAGAAAGCAACAGTACCACCCAGAACACAGTGCTTAGTGAAAAGGCTGGGAAGTTCATATAAGCAATAAGAGATGAAGTTACTTCCAAGAGCATATTCCTTGCCTCTTCCACTCCTTGTGACCATTTAAATCAATATTCTGACAGCACAACCGCCCTCAAAAAGTCTAATATACGTGCCTATCGCAAATACAGTTTGTATCAGCAAAGAAAAGAGATCTTGCTAGTTTATAGCTCCCACTAATTTCTTGAGTGAAACAAGCCGCATCAGCAAAAGGCCACTTTTGTTGTAAAACTATACCTACCCCAGCACTTTTGCCTTATCGAGAGTTGTAAATAAGCACAGTCCTTACTGACATTTCCATGCTCACATAAGTTTTATGTGTCGATCTTGCTTCAGCTGATCTCACCCTCACTCTACAAAACTCTGCATTGTCATAGTTTAATGCCTTTCTCCCAGAGAAATCACTGAAACCCAGCAACAAACCGTCTCCCAAAAGATGCATGCTGTTCACACCACGTAAAACTGAACTTCAAGGGACAGTAAGTAAATTTTCAGTGCTCAGATTATGAAAAGGGAAGCTTATGCAGCTTTGTGGGAAAATGGGAAGGGGCTGCAGAAGGTAGGAAGTTACCCATCTGAGGGCTGACTTATAGCAGCCAAAATTTAATTAATTTAACATGCCAGTAACTCCATAATTCATAGAATCATGGAATGGTTTGGGTTGGAAGGGACCTTAAAGACCATGCGGTTCCAACCTGCCCTGCCATGGGCAGGGACACCTCCCATTGGATCAGGGTGCCCCAAGTCTCATCTAACTGGCCTCTGGTAACCTTTTCTTCCCCTCTTTCTTCTTTGTCTTTTCCCTACTTATTTACAGTGCTGTCAAACCAGAACACAGGTCTATTCTATTCCTTACAAAGGTAGAGCTCTCTTCATTTTTTAAGAGAGAAATCACTATCAGTGGAGGAAATCTGGTTATGCATTATTTTGCCACTTGAGTCAATGCTGGTATATGCAGATATTAGTACTCATGCAGCATGAAACACAATCTTCAATCTCTAGTGTAATTAGGAAAAGAAAGGGGACTTAAGGACAGGCCAGAAATATCTTAATCATCAATGAAATCTGCAGCAGAAGCTTCTGGAGAGAGCCACTTAGATTTTTTTTTTTTCTTTCTTCCCTAGGGTCCTTGATTCATGCAAAACTGATTTCAAAACATATTAGGCAAACAATGAAAATACATATGGGAAAACTCAGCTGTAGACTCCAGTTTTAGACCGTGACAACTGGTAAAAAAAATAAAAAATGCCTTATTCTGTTAATAACCTCAAGTTCTCTGAAGAAGACTTTGAAAAAATTGCCACATACCATGAGTGAAACTGCACAACAGCTTGAAATGGCATCTATCAGAAGGGTGGTTCATGGTGATTCCATTGATAGAAAAACAAGAGCCACAACCAGTCTCCAGCTTAAGGTAATAAATGCTATTTAAAGTGAGATTTTTGAAAAATTATCTGCTGTTTGACACGCTTTGTGAAGATCAACAAATACAGAGACGTTTCCGTGCAAAGACAATGAATAATAAATATTACTTTCACATTAAGAAATTAACTTTCATATTGCAGTCAGGCATTTTGACAGTCAGGGCACTGCATCAATGCAGGCACAGAAGCAAAAAGTGAGGCAATGTTGGGGGAAAGTGCCACCATGTATTAAACACAGCATTGAAAGTTTGCAGAAATAAGCTGCAGAGGAAATACCCAGGCCATTACTTAGGACTGCACTGAAACAAGAGATCTTTAACTCACATGCAGTCCTATTTTATGATCAGGCTCTCCCCATTCAAATAAATTCCTTCATATCAATCTTTTTTGGGTGACCCTGACACTTTTTTGCAATTTGTACATCTGTAAACTGGAAAGCCAAATGCACATTTCAAGTAAAGTATCCGTCACCCGATATTTTGGATGACTTAGGCAAGCTCTTGAGTGTTCATCAGTTGGACGGGGCTCTGAGCGCCCTGATCCAGTGGGAGGTGTCCCTGCCCATGGTATGGGTTGGGCTCTTCTTCAGCTACAGGAGAGACATTTAAGATTGAGAAGTAGGAAACTCAGAGTGAACATTAGGGTGACAGAATCCATCACAACTGGGAATCAACACCGAGGATTAAATAACCTAAATGTCAAGAGAGGACCCATTTTCCAATGATCTGCCTCAGCTTTGCTTGACTTGAAACTAAGAAGAACCCAGCAGAGAATTAGGACTGACAAATCTGGCCCTGTGGAAAGCTGCTTGCCTGACTGCATCAACTGCTTTTTCCTTGCTGTTTAATAAAAAACAATTAAACAGTAAGTATCTCAAGTCTTTGTGATCCAGATAAACAAACAACAGTGAGTACTGAAAGATGATGTTCATCACTCCCCATTTTTCCTAAGCTTTTCTCATGCCTTTGCCATGAAAGCAGAAACAGCAACAGTTCAGGTACTTCCTGTGATGACAATCATACAGCCTTTTAAACACCCACTTCCCAGGAGCCAGAGAGAATCCTAGGTTTTCACCAATGGTTTTCACACGTTCATCACTTCTGCATCTGCTAGCAACAGCTGAGGAGATCATCCACTAGACTGTCGTGAAGTAAAAACATGACCTGTCAATGCTCTCCAGCTCTCGGACCAGCAGGGACAGCCCATCTCACAACACTCGCCAGCGCTGCCTGGTGACTAATTTTATCCCTACCATCCCCATCTCTTCTCAGTGCAGTTGGGGCCCTATGAGATTACTGGGGTTTGTATGCCAAAGAAGAGAGAATAACTTTTGAAGGGCCAGAATTTTGGAGCATTCCAGCTCAGGATTATAGTGCAATTCCTCTACAAAATGAAACAGGAGTGACTTTTCCTGGAGGATAGCTGTGTGTCTATTTGTTGTCCTTGCTCAGAGGGCAACTTATACCAGCATCTACTCCAATTAATGTCACTTCAGACAAGCCAAATTACAGCAGAGTTTACTTTTTTAGAAGCGTAGCAGGGACCACATTTTCTTTTACCTTGCTTGACTGTGCTAAATGAGAACAATGCAGACGTAAAGAAAATTACCTGTGTAAGGGAAAGTTTTTTCCTTGCAAACGGGATGGCTGTGGTGCACCTCCCTCATCACTCATGTGTAAGGTCTCAAGCAAGACGTATTTTCAAATGGCAGCATTTTATTAGCCTTCCTGTCTTCCCTCACCCTGCATCACCCTGACGGTAGTAACAAACTGAGTCACCATGGCACTACGTCAGAAGGCAAAGTCAGAGCATCCTTTCACTAAAAAAACCTGTATTAACAACCTGCAACAATACAAACCAAATTGCTCAGATGGAACAGCCCCACAGAGACAGAAACAGGTCCGAGGTGGGACTTGGGAAAAGGGCTCAGGTGAGGCCAGGGGAGGTTTAGGCTTGACATTAGGAAGAAGTTCTTTACTGAAAGGGTGATTGGCAATTGGAATGCGCTGCCCGGGGAGGTGGTGGAGTCACCGTCCCTGGAGGTGTTTAAGGAGAGATTGGATGAGGCACTTAGTGACATGGTGTAGTTGACAAGTAGGAGTTGGGTCATAGGTTGGACTCGATCTCAAAGGTCTTTTCCAAACTTATGATACTGTGATACTGTGAGGCGACCTCCCAAATGCCCCTACAGGCTGTGTGAGACATGCTCAAAGCCCTACTTCTACTGCACGTTTCAGTTTTGATTTGATACAGCACACGTAATATCTCTCACTTCAGAAACACGACAACATCTCTCATGGTGTTGAAGGCCACCAGGCACTGTGTTAAAATCAAAGTGGGACCACCAAGGCTACAAAACTGCTTCCAGCATTTCAACAGGTAACTGAAAACTCCCCAGCGAAAGGCGGTGCCCCATCCCTGGAGATGTTCAAGGCCAGGCTGGATGGGGCTTTGAGCCCCCTGATCCAGTGGGATGTGTCCCCGCCCATGGCAGAGGTGTGGAACCGGATGGGCTTTGAGGTCTCTTCCAACCCAAACCATTCCATAACTCTCAGGTAAACTGTCTTTCATCTCTCTAGTACTCTCCCCTGCTCAGGATAAAGCAGAGAGGTGGTAAAGATGCGTAACCGCACAGCATCACATTCCTTCCCACACCTCCCCTGCAAAGGACACTTGTTGTCAAGTGTCAGTTCAGCACCTTCTGCGAGCTCTACATTGAGCCTGACCCCCCAAAGCCAGCCTGACGTCTCATCCCGATCTGTGTCAGTCCTCAGTGCACGCTGAGTGACTAACGCACCTAACAAACAGTTTGTATTGCACTCCTTATTCCCACATGGAAATATCTGCAGAGCTTCATCTATAAGTGCAAGAGAGAGAAAAGCAGCCAAAAAAAGATATCTGGGACAGAACTGAGGAGACGACTCAGAAAGATGCCAAGGAAACCAATTTTTTTGTCTTCCCCCCCAGTTTTAAAAGTATTAATAATTAATGTCAGAGAAGGCCCTGGGGGTGTTGATTGGCAGCGGCTGAAAACAAGACAGCAGTGGCCCAGGTGGCCAAGAGGGACAATGGCATCTTGGCCTGTGTCAGACACAGCATGGCCAGCAGGAGCAGGGAGGTGATTGTGCCCCTGTGCTCAGCGCTGATGAGGCTGCACCTCGAGTGCTGGGGTCAATTTTGGGCCCCTCACTCCAAGAAAGACACTGAGGGGCTGGAGCGCGTCCAGAGAAGACAACGAGGCTGGGGAGGGGCTGGAGAACAAGTCCTACGAGGAGAGACTAAGGGAACTGAGGTTGTTTAGCTCAGAGAAGAGGAGGCTGAGGGGAGACCTCATCCCTGTCTACAACTGCCTGAAAGGAGGCTGTGACGGGGTGGGTGCCGGGCTCTGCTCACAAGTGACAGCGATGGGACGAGAGGAAATGGCCGCACGTTGTGCCAGGGGAGGTTCAGACTGGACATTAGGAAGAATTTCTTCACTGAAAGGGTGGTCAGGGATTGGCACAGCTGCTCAGCGAGGTGCTGGACTCATCATCCCTGGAGGTGTTTAAAAGATAGGTAGGTGAGTTTCTTAGGGCCAGGGTTTAGTAAGGGGACAGATATGGTTCGACTTGATGACCTTAGAGTTCTTTTCCAACTCAATAATTTTATGATTCTAATAGGAAGTAAAATCAAAACAAGCAAGAAAAAAACACTTTCTCTGGGTCAAATGCGTGTTCAAGTGGAGGTAAGAAACCACTTAAAGCGCTCACAGGATTAAAAGCCCCTTCGACAGGTCTGATAATTTCAAATGCCTAATTCCATTATAGCCTCTGGCAGCCTGTGAGGGCACATTTTACCAACCAGAGGCCACCAGGTCATGATAGATGTTGACAGAAAACATTAAAGGTTAAGTAGATGTAAGGCCGTAAAACATTTCAAGCTGTACAGTGTCAACAATGTTAACGAACAACCACAGTATTGCTGGAGAGGAGAAAAACACCAGTTGGGTCTTTCCAGCAACTGCAGTCCCTGGGAGCCCTGGAGAACCTGGTGGCCAGGATGGCCAGCACCGGGCATGCTCACCTAACTTTGCTATATCAAAGCCTGAATTTCCTAAGCTGATTAAAATTCATAAAGTTCAGGATCAGGTTAATTAAGTTTAACATATGCCCCGACAACAGATTTCATAGAATGATAAAATCGCTTGGGTTGGAAGGGACATTAAGGCTCATCCACTGGCAGCAACACCTCCCACTGGATCAGGGGGCTCCAAGCCCCATCCAACCCGGCCTTGAACACCTCCAGGGATGGGGCAGCCACCACTGCTCTGGGCAACCCGAGCCAAGGACTCCCCACCCTCACAGGAAAATACTTCTTCTTAAGATCTCATCTCAATCTCCCCTCTTTCAGCTGAAAACCATTACCCCCAGCCTGTCCCTGCACTCCCTGATCAAGAGCCCCTCCCCAGCTTTCCTGGCCCCTTTAAGTATTAAACTGATTTCACTAGTCCTGTTCAGCTGGGAGCACCAGCAGCAGGGCAGCGTCACAGCGGAGCAGCGAGGCAGGAGACATCCTGGCACCACAGGTCAGGCAACCTGCAATTGCCTCTGGGTAACAGTACAGCATTTGAACTTTGAAAAGTAGCACTCAGATCCGAACCCTGATGAGGGTCTAAGCCAACAACTTAGCAAGACACAGTGATTTCTCCTTGAATCCACCACATACCTTGCTCAAGAAAAGCGGTGTAATCACTGCAGATGGCAACGCATGCTTCAACTCTGCCTGAGAGTATTTTATACAATAATAGAATCCTTTAGGTTGGAAAAGGCCTCCCAAGCTTATCCAGTCCAACCGTCAGCCCAACACCACTGTGCCTGTTGAAAAAGCACCACGTCGACACGTTTTTTTCAACACCTTGAGAGATGCAGACTCCACCAATTCCCTGGGCAGCCTCTGCCAGTGCTTCACAACTCTTTCAGTAAAGAAATTTTTCCTAATATCCAATCTAAACCTTCCCTGGTGCAACTTGAGGCCACTTCCTCTCATCCCATCACTTGTTATTTGGGAGAAGAGACCAGCACCCACCTCGCTACAGACTCCTTTCAGGGAGCTGTAGAGAGCCATGAGGTGTCCCCCTCAGCCTCTTCTTCTCCAGGCTAAACAATCCCAGCTGCCTCTCCAACATATTTATGCAGTTGCAACTCCAAGATGTAATTTTGATTACTCATTATTTTAAGGTATCTAGATTCAATGACAAAGGCCATAATTACATGTTTTGAAATATAAAACCTCATATTTCACATTCCAAACTAGCTAATGGAAAGGAAGGTATAGCACAGATCATTTCCTCTGTGTTTACAGAAAAAGCTTGAAAGTTGCTCTGCTTACTCTGTCCTATAAGGCACCACGAGAATATTCACAAATAGGTCTTTATGCTTTTCTTTTCTTCTTTTAAAAGATCCTGAACGACATCCATCTGAATAATAAATTGCCAACACCACAGACAATTAAATTAAAAGCTGTTCAATATGTAACAGGGAGGGAGCTGAGTACTGACCAAACCTGACACAAATAGCTCGCTAATTTGTCAGCAAGCCAAAATAAATGGAGTGGGCTGGCTACAGGTGCAGGTAAATGCCTCAGAAATAGACATCAATGAATCATTTTGCTCTCTACACCATTGCAGGTTACAGTTACTTAATAAGGAGGATATTTTTGCCTTTGCAACATGGTTAGCGAGTGCTTCAAGTAAGCTGTTTTAAGTCAACACTTAAGATGGGACTTCAAAACTTCCTTTGTCTGATATCTTAGAATTTGTTCTTAATTTATCAGAAATTATAAACTGTATCTTCTGTTCTGCTTATTGCAAAATCCAAGATTGTGGGGTATTACACTGTAATGATCAATCTCCCAGTCCAAAACTCTCTTGATGAGAGAATAAATCCCTCGACATTTTTTGTTGATGGACAAAGCAGCAGTCAATGTCAGGCAAGCCAGGTAGCCCACAACCTAACCTCACTGTACAATGTCTGTATGGAAGGGTAAAACCAGCGGGTCATCGCATATTAAATGTTTCTTGCAAATAAAATAATTTGGTCTTTATAATTCCCCATCTCAAATACTTCTCCAAAAATCCAGCCACTGGGCTATCTCCTCTTTCTGCTCAAACACGATCTGCTGAGCCCGTTTTCTACAAAAGAGATGCAAGGAGCCACAAATAATAAGACAGAAGCTTAATTGCATGTTCAGAAGAAGGTCATCCTCATATTAAAACCAGAAACACAAATACACAAGGACCAGCTACGCTTCTATTTTTTAAAGAGCTCCAAGGTATATTCGCAAGCCGTAAAGTCATGAAGTAAAAAGATTAAAATCCATGGTTTATAATGGACTAAGACCATATAAAAGCTTACATGAATGCTTCTGGTTTTAACCTGATTCTAATGTAACTTTTACCTAATGAAGCGTATTTCTTGACAGCCACAAATTACTTCAGAAAATCACATTAAGAACCTTCCAGGTACATGGGCCAATTAAGGAATTACAGTATTTCCACCCTGAGGAACAGTTAGAAAACATATACAGCCATTTGGAATGCTGACCGGAACAAGACAATTCAACAGTGCTTGTCTACGTGCAAGAAGATGACACAGTTTAGAAATTTCTTCCAGACCAGCCTCTCCATTGCTAGAAAACAGTAGGAAGGCATATGATCAAAAAGGTACATAGAAACATGAAGGATTGGTGCTTACTTCCAAAAATATGCCGTTTTCTTACACCTAGGATAGGAGGAGGTTTCACACACTTACAACCCAACACGACAGCCTGGCACATTGCCCAACACGCATTATAAATCAGAGCAGACAGGCAAACTCAGACAGAACCCCAGCTACAACATCACAGTTCACTAAGGTATTACCAAACTCATCAAAAAGGCAAATGGATGACACAACCCTGTGGCACAACTGTCTGAGCAGGGCAGCTGAGGTAGCGCTATTGACAGCAAGAGAACAAGAAGGCTGAGCAAGATCGGTTGCAGACCCTGTTAAACAGAGCCAGGGAGACCTACAAGCTGCTCAAGGCAGTCAAACAACAGCCTGTGATCAATAGAAGCAAATACTGCTGGCAGATCAAGCAGGATCAAGGCTACATAAGCCACTGCAATCTGAATAAGTGAGTCATGACAGGCTCCTCGGAAAGCTGTGGTGTTAGGGCAATGCTTGGAAAACTCAGTTTTCTTAAACAGTTGGATATTGTCTGTAGATAAGGCAGTAAAAGGACTGTTAACACCTTGCTCTGAAGTCTGGCTGGAATATGGATAAGTAAAGCGGCAATAAGTGAGCGCCAAAAACCCCCACAGGATTTTTTTCTTTTCCTACTACTTAGTAATGCAGAAATAAGGTTGTTAATAAAATGTTCAATATACTAAACCACTAAAACACATAGCAGGTCAGTAAAGCTGGTTAGCAGAGCTAACTGAGTACTCAAATGAGGCATATGACAATCACCTGTTAGCGCTGTTACCTTCTTGGGATTAAGTAAAAAAAGATACCAAAGAATAAGTGAAGGAGTGATTTTTAGGAGCATCCCAGGTTGCCTAGTTCTGCTGAACCTCTACTCACTTCATGTGTCACTAAGCTAGGTCAGAATGACTTTGGAAATCCAGTACAAATAGTATTAATGATAAAGACACGAAAGAAGGAACCTCTGATATTCGAACAGCATCCTAACAAGCTCGTGTTTACCAACAATTGTGAGGGTTTGTCTGCTTCCAGGTTGTCACGACAGGAAAGAGTCCAGCTTACCTACCTCCTGAAATCCAAGGGATGTAAGGGGCACTGAGGGGGTACAAAGCACACCAACCACTAACAAGAAAACACAGTTAGAGGATTAGAAGTTGATAAACTTTAAAGGTTATTCATCAAACTGATAAGAACTCTACTTCAGTTATAGTAAACAAGAATGCTTCCAGCATTTCAAAAGGCAACTGAAAACTCCCTAGCAAAAGGTGGATGCTCCATCCCTGGAGGTGTTCAAGGCCAGCTTAGATTGGGCTTTGAGCCCCCTGATCCCATGGGAGGTGTCCCTGCCAGACTGGCTGGCTGCTTTCTCATCGATGATGAACGGATACGCACTCTTCCCAATGCCTTAAAAGCTATTACTGCTTTGCTTTATTGTGCACTGCTGTACCTTCGATAATTACCGAAACATCCATTCCATCTGAAGGCTCCCTCGTCCTTTTCCAGTCTGGTTTTTAAGAGGCTTGGTTCAATAACTTCAAACTGTTCTGATATTGAAGAATCTGATTTTATATAGAATCATAGAATCACAGAATGGGCTGGGTTGGAAGGGACCTCAAAGCCCATCCAGTGCCACCCCCAGCCACGGACAGAGACACCTCCCACTGGGTCAGAGAGCTCCAAGCCCCATCCAACCTGGCCTTGAACACCTCGAGGGATGGGGCAGCCACAGCTTCCCTGGGCAACCGGGGCCAGGGCCTCACCACTCCCATCAGGAAGAATTTCTTCCTAATGTCTAATCTAAATCTTCCCCCTTCGAATTTAAAGCCGTTACCCCTTCTCTTATCACTACTTGCCCTTCTAAAAAACCATTTCCCAGCTTTCCTGGAGCCCCTTTCAGTACTGGGAGGCCGCTCTGAGGTCTCCCCAGAGCCTTCTCTTCTCCAGGCTGAACAACCCCAGCTCTCCCAGCCTGTCCTCATAGCAGAGGTGCTACATCACACCGGGGATTCCAGAAGTGGACCCAATACTCCAGGTGGGGTCTCATGAGAGTGCAGCAGAGAGGGAGAATCATTTCCCTTGACCTGCTACCTATACGTCCTCTTGCAAAAGCAATTTAGATATACCTAGTGGAATTTTTGTTCCTACTCTGCCATTAGAAGAGTCAAGAGATATTAATAAAATATGTATTTTCCAGCCTGTTAACTTTTAGCTATTTTTATAAGGATCTGGTTGTTTTGGTCACTCTAAAGAAAGGATCAGTCACTCCCTGCTGTGGGAAAACAGATGCCATACCTGGTGTTTTATCACAGAACTCCCTGGCTTCATCTGGAAAGGCACTAGAGGGAAAACCACCACAAATTCCAGGAAATTCAGAGAACAGGCAGTGGGGTCATTTGTTACAGCAACATTTTTCAAACTCCCTAGATATGTCTGCACTGCATCATATGCTGTACCTACAAGGTATCGGAGGTAGCAAACCACCCTCTCTGCCTGCACAGCCATCCACATGTCCCAGCCAGGTTCTGATCCCCAGATTATTTAGATTACCCAGCTCCAGCTTGGATAGCTCGGCACTACCATGCAGCAACACCTGGGCAGCACTGGGAAGAAGCCACCTTTACCCACTCATTTCCCCCTCCTCGAGCCAAAGCCTTGCTGTCCAGCTGCTTACAAGCAGCTTCCTGGCAGGCTGCTAGCAGCAGCCTCTGCTTGTTCCCCCAAGACAAAACAGCAGTTCCACTTGCAAGAGCAGCCCCAGAAGGTGTTTCCTGTGGCAGCCTCTGCTCTCAAAGTGAGAGGAACAAAACCAGAGAGCATCTTCACTGAGATCCTGAGAACGATCGTTTTAGCATTGTTCCACACGGTAAGATTTGGGGTTTGTTTGTTTTCCCCTGGTTAGCTCCTTTGGTTTTTTAATGTAACATTCTCTCTTTTGTTGTCAGAGAAACACGAAATTGCAACTGTAAAATCCCACAGAGCAACAGTTTCCTGTTTCTTTTCATTGCTGCTGGTCAGGAATATCCCCTTTTCTTGTGACCAGGACACCAGCAACACATCCTTGCATTGTTGCAGCTCCAGTGACAACCAAGTCTAACACGGGAGCTTCTGTGTCCTCAGCTTACCTTGTGACAGAGAAAAATATGATTCTCTTGTCTGGGTTACACATCTTGTAATCACAGAATCATGGAATGCTTTGGGTTGGAAGAGACCTTTACAGGTCATTGAGTCCAACCCCCTGCAGCAGCAGGGACACTTTTAATTTGATCAGGTTGCTCAGAGCCCCATCCAACCTGACCTTGAGTGTTTCCATGGATAGGGCCTCCACTGCCTCCCCAGGCAACCTGTGCCAGGGCCTCACCAACCTTAGCATAAAACCAGTCTTCCTTTCATCAGGTTTAAATCTACCCTCCCTTAGTTTAAAACTGTTCCCCCTTGTCCTATCCCTGCACTCCCTGATCAAGAGCCCCTCCCCAGCTTTCCTGGAGCCCCTTTCAGTACTGGGAGGCTGCTCTAAGGTCTCCCCAGAGCCTTCTCTTCTCCAGGTTGAACAACGCCAACTCTCTCAGCCTGTCCTCGTATCCCGCCCTTGGACAATTTTTCTGGCCTCCTCTGGACCGCCTCTAACAGCTTCATGTCCTTCTTGTGCTGAGGGCCCCAGAGGTGGATGCAGTAAAATCCCACAGAGGGGTTTGGATTGGGTTGGATTCAGAGCCTCTCAAGCGTAATTGCGGCACTAACCTGTGCAGCAACAGAAGGCCGGCTTTGCCAGACCTTCCTCTCTAAATTATCTCACTGTAATTAACACAGTACCTGTTACTACAACAACAAATTGTTTATTAATTGAGCCCAAAGTACCCTCTACTCCACTCTCATGTAACCAATCACCATTCACTCTATCCAGCATGAGGGTTCGAGGAGCACACGCTCCTTTCGGCACAAGCAACACCAGTAAAGCTGCATGCGTTCCACTGAGGTTATGAACACAGCAACGTTTCTGCCAGGCCCACCGAGACACTGACAAGCACAGATTTGACGTTTGCCTCCATTCTACTACCTCGACACAACATTAAAGGCTTAAGTTCCAAATCTCTCTTACAATCAGTAATTTCAGTTGTTACCATGAACCTGTCCCTCGCACGTTCAGATGACTCCTTCACTAGTGAAAGGTCATCGCACTCGCAGATTTATTTCCCCAGGTATTTTCTGACAGCTCCTCCAGAAAGCAGGACAGGTGGGAATCACATTAGGTATTTTTTAAATCAAAATTTTAACTATCAATTCAAATCTGAGCCTTTGGTAACGCTCTGCTGGTGGCTTAAACTCAAACTGAAGCGTTACTGACCAAGTTCTTCTGAAGTAAGTTTACATGAACTCAAACTTCTGCTCTCGAGTTCTACTGTGCTAACTGCCATCTTGATTTAAGCGCTCAGCAAAAAGAGGAACAAAATCCCGCTAAGCAGATCAGGGGCAGCACGGAGGAAATGTGCCTTCACTTGAATGAGAGCAGCTTCTACTTTTACTCATGATTAGCTGCTGGTAAGTACTTTCTTTACCAATGTAACTGTAATAAAGTTCTAACTTGAGGAAAACTTAAAGGAATATTGGGTAACGAAGAACAATTTTAGGAAGATCTTCATTTTATGTACTTCCATTACCAGATAGTGTTTCAGCGATGCTAGTTGTTTCTCTTAGGTCTAATGATCTGGCCAGCCTAACGTGATCGAGACACGACTTCTGGAAAGGAACTGCCTTCACAGTAACTTTTATCTCAAAACTCTATAGATTGGCACAACAAACATCATCTTCTGTACTTTTACGGGCCAAGAGAAATTGTTGTCATAAATGGGTGTTCAAGCCAGCTGGTTCAGCCCATCAGAGAGCATTACTTCATCCAAAGTTGGCAGATACTAAGGGGTTTTCAGCTGGATGTTACATGGGCTCACCTGAACGCAAGGGGAGTAGTTTGCATGACTGAAGTCAACTTTGGTTTTCACAGTGACTCCTGTGGACACAGGACACACACTACTTCAGGTAAAACCTGTTTCACTTTAAGCAGCAAAGTCACTGGTTGGAGAGCTGTCATCTGCCATCCAAGTCTCTGCTCCCAGCAAACCATGCTGTTGCAAACACTGAACCTGTATAGACTCCTTTCATTCCATTTTTTCTGTATGTTAATATATGGCATTTCAGTCAGCTTTAAGTTATTATTTGCTTTAATCCAAGTAACTAAATAAAAATAACAAACAAACCAACATCCCAAATTCCACTCTGGTATCACTAGTTTGAAACTTTCTGAAAACTCTAGAAATCAGACACAAATTAAATAATCATTTTAGGTTTTGCACAGGCAAAGGAATAAAGAAGATTTTTGTTATTTGTTAATATTGTTATTTGTTATAATAATTTGTTATTACTCAACACAAGGGGCAAAAAACTTGTCAATGTGAAGACCCAAAGCTGCCATTGATACCGACACTTCTTTGGGATCTGCTCTGAAACCCTTTGCTACAGATGTGAGTTCTGCATGGCGAGGTCTTTACAGAGACAGCAAAACTGAAATGGTGGCAGCAGTATTGTCACTGCTGTTTGCAGAGCGGCACATCACGTTTTGACAGCGCCAGGCAGGCTAAAGTTGGAGCAAACGCCACTGCTAATTGCTCTTGCCGCTGGGGTTTATGATTGCAGCTATAACAACCAAGATTCTTGTAAAACACTAAACGCTTCACCCCTGCAATAAAAATATGGTGAAACCCAGGTAAATTAGCAAACCGTGAATTCCCTTCTCGCATCCCCGAATCTCCTAAGAGGCAACCAGAGGGCAGGGTGGCCCCATCCCGGCTTCCCGCTGCCATCCCTGCTGACAAGATGCAGCAGCGCTGCCTTTACCCACAATGCACCCACACGCAGACACAGTCGCGCACGCACAGTCACACACAGAGACACACACGGTCATACACACACACCCCCGCGCACACACACACACGTTCCCCCCTCCCCAACTTACCCACAAGTTCTATTCCATCCAAACCCCCCCTGTCTTCCTCCGCTCCCCCTCCTCGGCTCGCCTGCTGCAGGAAAAAGGCCACAGATGTCTGCAAACACTTCTAGGCAGAAAGCAGCCAGTGCAGAACAAAGACAGCCGGGGTTGCCTTCATCTCGGCACAAGGCAGCCAGGAGCTATTTCCAAGCGTGTTTGCTCTCCCCCCTCTCCGAGGGCACCCTGCTCGCTCTGCTCTGCTCTCTGCCTGTCCAGCTACTGCACAACACACATCAATTATTCATCGCTTGTCTCCCGGTTTCCAGGCAAAACCAATCACAGATGGAGTCTTGCTAATGGGCTCGCGCCGTACTTGCCAACAGGCGATTTGTGCTCCAGCTACAACCCTCGAGAGACAATAAAGAGAATCAGGTTAAGCTTTAGAACTTCACACGTAGGCGCACAGACCCAGAACGGCGTCAGACATGTCAGCATCCCCGTGACACCGCTTCGGCGCGCAGCGTGGCAGAAGGATGCTTTACATCTTCTGAAAGATGAAGCTCTGCTTTACATCTCAAAAAGGGGGGGTTTAAAGGGAAAAAAAAATATATGAAATGCTCAGGAAAAACAAAAATAATCTCACCTGGGCTGCATGTTACTGATATTGATGGGGTTTCTTTTCTGCCTCTAGTGATCCATCTCCTGCTTTCCCATCACACCTCTCCCTCCTGCTCATACTCACACACAGCCACTTTGCCAGGAGGGAGAGGAGAGAGGAGAGAGAGAGGAGGGGAGGAAAAAAAAAAAACCACCCAGGCAGCTCACATTTCAAACTTGCAAGGAGGGGTGGTGCTTAAAAGGCGAGGACAAAGCCTCTGCCTCTGGCACCCGGCCAGGGCGCTAAAACAGATCCCCCCACTCAATTAATTGGGAGCAGCGCTTGTTGGGGGCCGCGGGAGAAACCCTTGAGGGCGCCGGAGCTGGGGAGGCGATGGATTTGGGGAAGGTTCTGCGCTCGTTCCCCCCCCGCCCCTGGTTGCTGAGTGCTGGTGACTAAATCCATCAAAGCAGGCATGCTAATTAGCGGGCAGAGAGCGCCCAGGGCGGCCCCCCCAACGGGGTGCCTTCCGCACGGGGGCCGAGGGGATCGGAGGGGATGGGGAGGGGAGCGCATGGGGAGGGGATGGGGAGGGAATGGGATAGGGATGGGATAGCGAGGGGATGGGATGTAGACAGGACTGGGAGGGAATGGGGAGGGGACGGGGATGGGATGGGACGGGATGGGATGGGATAGGGATGGAAATGAGGAGGGGATGGGGATGAGATGAGGATAGTGTAGGGATGGGCTAGGGATGTGATGGGCTGGCATAGGGATGTGATGGGGACGGGATGGGGATTTAATGGGATGGGATAGGAATGAGATGGAATGGGGAATGGGATGGGATAAGGATGGGCTAGGGATGGACATGAGGAGGGGATGGGGATGAGATGGGAATAGTATAGGGATGGGGATGAGATGGGGATGGGCTAGGGATGTGATGGGCTGGCATAGGGATGTGATGGGGATGGGACAGGGATTTAATGGGATGGGATGGGAATGAGATGGAATGGGGAATAGGATGGGATAAGGATGGGCTAGGGATGGACATGAGAAGGGGATGGGGATGAGATGGGGATAGTATAGGGATGGGGATGACATGGGGATGGGCTAGGGATGTGATGGGCTGGCACAGGGATGTGATGGGCTGGCATAGGGATGTGATGGGGATGGCATAGGGATGTGATGGGGATGGGACAGGGATTTAATGGGATGGGATGGGATGGGGATGAGATGGAATGGGGATGGCGGATGGGATGAGAATGAGGAGGGGATGGAGCTGTGGGAAGGAGATGGACGGGGAGGGGATAGATCGGGGAGGGGATGGAGATGGAGCACCGGGGCGAGAGGGACCGGAGAGGTAAGGGATGGAGCCGGAGAGACCAGCGGGGTGGGAGAACAGGGGCGGGAGGGACTGGAGAGGAGGGGATGAAGCGGGAGGGATCGATGGGAAAGAGGCATGGAGCAGGAGGAACCGGCGGAGAGGGAGCTGGAGCACCGGGGCGGGAGGGACCCGTAGGAAGGGGATGGAGCGAACGGCGGGACGGGAGGGACCGGCGGGGCAGGAGGAACTGGCAGGAGGGGAGAAGCCCGACCCGAGTAGGGCGGGAGAACCGGGGCAGGAGGTGCTGGTGGGCTGGGAGCCGGCAAGGCGGGAGATAACCGGCTGTGATCCCCAGGGATCCCGCTTGTACAGCAGCCTCCGCTGCGGAGGGGAAACTGAGGCAGGCAGGGAGGCAGCAGGGCTGCGTGTTCCAACTGGGTTCGGGGGTCTCCAAAAACTCATCCATCCTCCCGGTGCTCCTCACAGCATCCCTTTTACCACCCCACTCCTCACAGCATCCCCTTCCCACCCCACTCCTCACAGCATCCCCTTCCCACCTCACTCCTCACAGCATCCCCTTCCCACACCACTCCCAGTCCAGCACTGCCCATGGAAGAGTTCTACGCAAATTTCACGTATCCAGCCGTGCCACGGGGCAGCATTCCAGCGTCAAAGGTGGGGGAGAGGGGGTGAACCAGCCAAAAAACCAAAACCAAAACCAAACAAGTAAGAAGCTAATGTGACAATTTCGCTCCCTCTCGGAGGGAGAACTGGCAGTTTAAGTTGTGGCCAAGCGAGCCCCAGTCTTTTCCTGCCAGGTTCCTGCGGTGCAGAGCCACTTCCTGACCTGCACAAAGGCACCTCCAGCTCTTAAAGGCAACCCCGGCGCTTTCCCTGCCCAGCAGGTCCCAGGGAAACTCTAACGAGAATGACAGTCGCCCACGGATGTCGTGGAGTTCCCATCCCTGGCGGTGTTTAAAAGATGGGCAGATCTCAGAGATTTGGTTTAGTAGTGGACAGTACAGTTGGACTCGATCTCAAAGGTCTTTTCCAACCAAGCGATTCTATGATTGTAAAAAAGGAGGGAAAACAAAAAACCACTGGCTCGCCACCAAAATCCCTTCCAGAAATGACAGGAAGGACATTGAGGGGCCGGGGTGCATCTAGAGAAGGGCAATGAAGCTGGTGAAGGGGCTGGAGAACAAGGATAGTGAGGAGCGGCTGAGGGAACTGCGGTTGTCTGGCCTGAAGAGGAGGCTGAGGGGAGACCTCATTACTATCTACAACTGCCTGAAAGGGGTCTGTAGCAAGGTGGGTGCTGGGCTCTTCTCCAGAGTGACAGGCAACAGGAAATGGCCTCAAGCTGCACCAGGAGAGGTTCAGATTAGACATTAGGAAATATTTCTTCACTGAAAGGGTTCTCAGGCACTGGCAGAGGCTGCCCAGGGAGGTGGTGGAGTCCCCATTCCTGGAGGTGTTATAAGCTGGGTAAGTGAGGTGTTCAGGGATGGTTTAATAGTGGGCAGGTATGGTTGGACTCAGTGATCTCAAAGGTCTTTTCCAACCAAGTGATTCTATGAGTCTATGGTTCCTCACCACACTTGCACCCACACAACCGTGCTTTGTAAACACCTCAGCAGTGAGAGCCTGTGAGATGACAGATCTGAGCTGCAAACCATCACAGATATCAAAGAACAGCTCTTCTCTGAAAAATAATGCCACAAACCAGCACTGTCAAGTTTCATGTTCATTTCTTTCCCAGGGAATCCACTTCAAATAAGTAGAAGGTAGGCGTGCTCCACTCCTCGCTTCCACTCCTGACGTCCCAGCTCAAGGTCAGCCTGTCAGATAAGGCTACTCCGTTCTCTCCTTGGCTGGGACACCAAACCGTACCACACATTAATCCCTCTAGAATGTTTCTCCAATCTCAATGCAGCACAAGCCTGACTGAAGGAAGAGTCCTTAACAAGCACAGCTGCTACAGCGCCTTCTGCTAGATCCTCGGATCGAGGTGGATCGACAGGGCTGCTGAAACAGACTCATACACA
The DNA here is from genome assembly GCA_033558235.1 of Neomorphus geoffroyi. Taxonomy (NCBI): domain Eukaryota; kingdom Metazoa; phylum Chordata; class Aves; order Cuculiformes; family Neomorphidae; genus Neomorphus; species Neomorphus geoffroyi. Next base: position 35,473,779 of record JAUMJM010000016.1, read on the forward strand.
AAATGTATTTTCCATCACAGCTGATAAAATTTGAGATTCAGTCACGCAAAGTAACAGTACAGAACCTCACACAACTGTTTTCATAGAATCACAGAATGGTTTGGGTTGGAAGTGACCTTAAAGCCCATACAGTTCCACTCCCTGTCATGGGCAGGGACACCTCCCACTGGATCAGGGGGCTCCAAGTCCCATCCAACCTGGCCTTGAACACCTCCAAGGTTTGTTGCCTTTCAGAGTGGACGGATGCTTTAAGGAGCTCCAAATTACACAGCTGGGCTGGGAGCAGAGATAGTAGCAAGCACAGGTTCTGGAGGGCTGGCATAGCAGCAAGAGGAGTATGTGGATAATCCCAAACAAGGACCAAATTCCCTGCTAATGTAACTGCACTGAGTTCAGATTTGGATACTAATGACATTTGTAACCGACTATAACTCTAGATAAGTTCTAGATACACAAAGAATGGACATTCTTTGAGCTTGTTTCAGGTTTTACTGCATTTACAAAATTTTCACAGTTTGTAAGCTCTCATGGTGTTAAAAAAACACACAAAGCAACAAAAACAAGAACGTATCAGGCAGGTGCAATGTCCTGAATATTGAGACTGGCTCCTTGCTCATACAAGCCTCAATGAAAATTAATTTTACTATTTTTGTAGAGAAAACTCACATTCACGTTTTTCCCTCCAAGGAAGAGGATTGCCTTGACTCCCCCCTGCAAGTGCTCTTTCTAGTGTAACTGTGCAAGTTTCTCTTTTAAGCTGCCTGTCTTTCAGCGGAAGTGGTTTAGTGTAGACAAATCACTTATCTAAAAATTATGTACTTACTTCTCCTTTGACAAATCTTCAGCAGGTTTCTAATCCCACCCTGCCACTTGAAATATCACTTTCTGTGATGACATTTGAGTCACAGTTGTCAGAAGCATCAGGCTCTGTAGTTAAATGGATTAAATCACACTTCATAGCACATAGCATTTTGAAGGAGGGGCGGTTTATCATTTGTAGAAATTAATCATAACAGTTTTTTCTCTAGGGCAAATTCCCAATAATTTTTAAAGATTACTATGTTTAAGCCCCACTGACAGCACTATGTCACATTACATCACAAGGAAGGTAATCTCAGGCAGTGATAACTATTAGCAAGACTCACTGAAGGCATCTACTACTGGGAGAAGCAGGTCTGCACTGGGGAAGCATCTTTTAAATGCAAAGGTGGGAAAGCAGACCCTTTGGCCGTGCTTTGCGTGGCTCTACTGAAGCCCCAGTGATTCTGCTGTCAGTGGTGTGCTTGGTCGCTCACATCTTGAGTGACTGCTCTCCTGTGGGGCCAGCAAGACCCTCAGCCCCACAGCGGAAGGAGACAGGGGGTCAGGGCTTCATACACTCCTATAGTGGTGAAAGGAGAGAGCTAATTCGGGACACATCTAGCTGATTAAGGAGAACAGAAGAGAAGGCTCCAGGAAGCCTTCCAGTGCCTAAAAGGGCTCCAGGAAAGCTGGGGAGGGGCTCTTCATCAGGGAGTGTAGGGATAAGACAAGAGGGAATGGTTTGAAGCTGAAAGAGGGGGGACTGAGATGAGATCTTAGGAAGAAATGTTTCCTGTGAGGGCAGTGAGGCCCTGGCCTAGGCTGCTCAGAGAAGTCATGGAGGTGTTCAAGGCCGGGCTGGATGGGGCTTCGAGCAGCCTATCCTTGCAGGTGTCCCTGCCCACGGCAGGAGGATTGGAATTGGATGATCTTTAAGGTCTTTTCCAACCCAAATCATTCTATGATTCTATGAAGTGTGTCCAAGTCCCATTTACCCTGAAACAAGAGGCATCATTTGTCTGTTTAATGTATGTTGTCAATGCCAAGCAGTATCACTGGTCAGAATTCTCCCAAATCTCAATCCTGACAGTCACCACATGGCACAGAAACAAACCACCACCAGCACATCCGTCCAGTATTGCTCTTTGCTGTCCATGCCAAGACACTTTTCTCTCAAGAGTGTTTTTTAAAAAAGTCAGAATTCCCTCTGAGAGTCATGATGGTGCAACAGACCTGCATGCCCTGGGGAACATCAATGTTTATGGTGAAGAAGAGAATGATTTTTATGCTTGGGTGTCTCTGACTGCTTTGGAAGTAATCCTTGCTTCTCCTCTCCCTTACCTCTCTTTTGTGATATTGCAAAAAATGAACCAAATATATCAACTTCTGTAATACAGGCACATCACCCAGAGGAGAAGAAGAAAAGGCTGCAGAGGGGCAGAGATCAATTCCCCAATGCGGATGTTTCAGTACTGAGTTGATGTCATCATGTTCCTCTAATTTCATTATGAGAGGAAAAGTGCAGAAAAGGTGTTCAGAGAAAAAAAAAAAGGCATCAGGGAGGGGTAAGGAAATGCTCTTCAGCTGGCTGAATTGCCAGTTATTGCCCATTGAGTCACACCAGAACCCCTTAGCAATGCAAATTTTCTATGGCCAAAGAATTAAAGGTTTATCTTGGGGACCAATCTTTACTCATCAGAGTTTTGCTGCACTCTTGAACACAGCAGGGTAGCTCCTTACACCATTTGTCTAAAGCAGGTTATTTGCCCAAGAATTAGTTCCCTGGATATGTATATATTTTACTATTGATTCAAAGGATTCAAACAACTCTTTAGAAGGCTTACAATTACAGAGTTGAAATACACACAATGCATGGATCAGTGGCCTTGTGGGTTTTTCCTAATGTTTCACAGTAGGCTGAATCAGTTTAAGCTGTTACAAATCACGGGGCTGCATCCCAGTCAGAAACCAACCATGTACTTGGGAAAGAAAATCCTTTGACTCGGCATAAAGTGTCTTTCATGCGTAACCCACTTTTCCAGGATCAAACCAACTCCAGCCAGAGAGAGGTGTGAGAGGAAAACCCAGTGTAAAAAGCAAAGTAAAAAAGACTTTTACGTGGTTTGGTCCTGTCTTAAGTCAAAAATTGCTCCACTGCAGAGATGACTATGACTGAAGTACTCACCCTTCAGTCCCCTTCTTTGTCAAGCTTCATAAAACAAAGGGTATGTGAGCTAAAAAATGTAACAGCACAGCATCTTCCTTTCTCCTGCTACCCATGACCACTGCTGGCATGCGCCCTTAGCAGCTCAATCTTTTGATGGACCTCCCAATCCAGACTACACACCTGGAAACACCAAAAGCTGCTTTGGATGTACAGAACAATTGGACCGAGACACTCAAAACCTGTTGAAATGGCCTATTCAGTTTTCAAGACCATGGAAACACTCATCTTCTTGTTAACCCATGATAAAAAATTGTTCCTTCAAATCTATGCTCAGGACAGATCTGTAGGCACTGCAATGAAAAACACCACTGTCGATTGTCATCCTCTCTGGAAAAGGAAGTCTACCTCAAATCCTGCTAACATGATGCAATGTCGCAATTTTCTAATCTCTATTTCCTTCCTTCCTTCCTTCCTTCTTGTGATTAAATATCTTTACCATGTGCAGGAAAACAGAAAGATCTATAAAATTACAATGAAATATGGGGGTAAAAAAACCAGGATTGCAGAGTGAAGTCACATTCATCATGTTTGTGTCTGTGGTTCTCTTCACAGCTATGCTGTTACAGAAAACCAAGAAGTAAAACCAAACCATGCAGAAATAAAGAATGGAGTACACCAAGGAAAAATCACCTCTGTAAGGCAGGATGACAGTCAGAAGAGAGGCTTTATAGAACTAGAAAAACCCGCTGTGCAGTGATAGTATCAGTTCTGAACAGCCTCCAGTGCTATCGCACCAGGAACCAAGCTACAAAGGGCCACGAAGATGATCCAAGGGCTGGAGCACCTCCTGTACGAGGACAGGCTGAGAGAGCTGGGGTTGTCCAGCTGGAGAAGAGAAGGCTCTGGAGAGACCTTACAGCAGCCTCCCAGTACTGAAAGGGGCTGGAAGTTAATGACAGAGCATTTTTTCTGTGCTATGATTGAACTCTGAGAGCATTCAAATGAGGAAGCTGAGATGCAGTGTGATTTTTCAATTTAAAAAAAATAAATCCATGAAAACAACACTGACTGTCACTATCCCTCAGACAATGCAGAGTCCAGAAAACATGTGCATACAGGTGTTCAAGGATGCCATATCTAACATATGAGAGGTTTCATAACAAACAAAGAAATAAAAGCCCAAAGTTACAAATTAAAAGAAAAGTTACAAATTGGTGGCTATGCATCACTGTCTTGGAAATCTTCCATGCTGGAATACAAAGACATTCATCATTTGGATGCCAGCTCATGCTTTGAGCTTTGTATTTAAACAAATCCATGTACCATCATGATACACTTTTTATATCAATCTGCCAGAAAGCCATACCGGGTTATTTTTAGCGAGACAAAGTACAGTTTAGCTTGCAGAGCAGCCTAATAAGGCAAAATGCTCTTGGTGAAGACCAAATGCAGTCACTGTCCCTTTTCCCCCCCTATATTAGTCAGTCTTTAAGAGCATCCTCTTCATTTTGCCCGTTTGCAATTGCAAAGCCAAGATGGAATGGGGGGGATCTTTATCCTTTTGTCTGTTTTGATAATCAAATACACAGTGACTGAAGAAGGAGGGAAATGATCTAAAAAGACAGTGAGTTTGCTCAGATTAGTCAAGTAAACATTTTGGTAGCCATTCATAATATCATCGAATGGTTTGGGTTGGAAAGTTCATCCAGTTCCACCTCCTGCCATGGGCAGGGACACCTCCCACTGGATCAGGGGGACCAAAGCCCCATCCAACCTGGCCTTGAGCACCTCCAGGGATGGGGCAGCCACCGCTGCTCTGGGCAACCTGGGCCAAGGCCTCACCACCCTCACAGCAAAGAATTTCTTCCTAATGTCTAATCTAAATCTTCCGCCTTCCAATTTAAAGTCATTCCCCCACATCCTCTCCCTGCACTCCCTGATCAAGAGCCCCTCCCCAGCTTTCCTGTAGCCCCTTTCAGTACTGGGAGGCTGCTCTAAGATCTCCCTGGAGTCTTCTCTTTTACAGGCTGAACCCCAACTCTCTCAGCCTGTCCTCATACGGGAGGTGCTCCTGCACTTTGATTGTCTTCGTGGCCTCCTCTGGACCCGTTCCAACCATTCCGTATCCTTCTTACGTTGAGGATTCCAGAAATGGTCACAGGGCTCCAGGTGGAGTCTCACAAGAGTGGAGTGCTTAACACTCATTTTTGCTTTCAAGAACTGGTAAACTTTGGTCTCAGGCAACTGCAAACATTGCTGGCCTCATGCCTTCCCCTTGCCACATTTCCTTCCACCGCGCTGGCAGAGGAACAAAGCTTTAAAGTGGATATAAAGGACTCTCGGGGAGTGTGTGTATGCTTATTAATAAGGATCTTAAAACTAAAAATGTTCCAAAATCCACTAGATTACTTAGAATCCAAGAAAACCACTCATTTTGACATGTTGTTGCTGGAGGGGGGGAATAATTCTGTAACGGTTTATGAGAACAAGATTAAAACCAGCAATTAACACTGGCTTCTATCTTTAGTAATTATTCATATACCTGTTTAGCTCATTATAAGTCGTAGCTCCAGGCTGTCTGCCTGCATTCCTAGGACACAGACAGCAACCTCTGCTAAATTGACTCCACTGGCTGTGCTGGTGCTGCAAGTGCTGTTTTCAAGGACAGATGTACAGTGTTAGACGGGTAAAGAGACGAGCAAATTAAAGATGGGTGTTCTGTCAGGAAAAGGACTGAAGAACTTGTGTCAGCATTTCCCTACATTAATAGGACCTCAGGTTTTTAACCCTTCATCACCCATCACTTAGATTTAAGAACAACCTTCCTTATAATAGGTAGCACAATTGTGTTTTCTCAAATAAAATAATGCAAATAGACATTAGGAAGAAATTCTTTGCTGTGAGGGTGGGGAGGCCCTGGCCCAGGTTGCCCAGAGCAGTGGTGACTGCCCCATCCCTGCAAGTGTTCAAGGCCAGGTTGGATGGGGCTTGGAGCCCCCTGATCCAGTGGGAGGTGTCCCTGCCCACGGCAGGGGAGTAGGAACTGAATGGGCTTTAAGGTCCCTTCCAACCCAAACCATTCTACGAGTCTATGAAATACAACAGCTCAGAACAAAATAGAAGGGCATGCACTATAGATCACCATACATCTATATATAGATATAAAGGGATTCATGAAGAGCTTTTAATCCTTCTTAAACCGCAGTTCATTTTAAAGCATCATAGCCTGTAGGTTAAAGAAGCTGAGAGCATTAGTACATGGTTACCAAAACATAACATTGCCATACAACACAAAAGTACTCCTCAATGTGACATCATCAATAGATGTCCAGCATATTCCTACCAAAAAGCTACACTCACATTTTGTATTTCTCTTTTTACCAGCTCAAGTCTGCATGTTTCTGTTTAAAGCAGCATTTGTATTTCTTTAAAGGAGGCTGAAAGGCTTTTAAACCTACTCAGAGAAGTATTTAGCAGTACAATCACAGAAGAGAGCTACACTGGCCGCTCCCATCAAGCGCAGACACAGTTAATACTGGCAAGAGGCTGTGTCTGACATGGCCTTTATTAGCTCCCCATTGAAATGAAGGGATTCTCACTAGAAGAGGGCTTCTGACATGTACCTAAACAGATCTTATTGTACTAGAGGATTTCTACCATAGATCTTGTCTGCTTTGAGCAAGTCCACACCATGCAATGACATGAACTACAGGCAGCCAGGAGCCCTTACTGGCACACAGAATGGTTTTGGTTAGAAGGGACCTATAAAGGTCATCTAGTCCAAGCCCCCCACAATGAGCAGGGACATAACTCAAGGAGGCTGCTCAAAGTCCCGACCAACCTGGATGTGAATGTTTCAAGGATGGGGCATCTACCTTGATACGCTCCTGTGCAGGAAGACTGCCCTGCACTGTGACACTGATTTCAGTCTCAAAAGCCAGGCAGGACTATCACCATGCTATTACACTAGGGGCTGTAACCCCTTCTTCTTGGCAGGGATAACGAGCTTGGGAACTTCACTCCTGACCATCCCATTTCTGACTCCAGGACTAGGCTTGTCACAGTCCCAGGCTCTATCACACTGTGCTGTATCTCTGCTGCACTGCTTTCACAGAATCATAAAGAATGGAAAAGACCTCCAAGCTCATCCAGCCTAATTGCCAACCCGACCTCACTGTGCCTATTAAACCAGGTCACTAGTGCCACATATGCCTCTTTTCCACATATGCCTCTTTTTTGAACCCCTCCAGGGACAGAGACTCCACCACTGCCCTGGGCAGCCTCTGCCAGTGCTTCACCACTCTTTCAGTAAAGAAATTTTCTCTAATATCCAATCAAAATGTCCCCTGGTACAACTTGAATCCATTTTCTCTCATCCTACCTCTTGTTACTTGGGGGAAAAGAGCAGCACACACCTCACTACAACCTCTTTTCAGGTGGTTGTAGAGAGTGATAAGGTCTCCCCCTCAGCCTACTCTTCTCCAGGTTAAACAACTCCAGTTCCCTCCTTTCCTTCCCTTCAGAAACTCCTCTCAGTAGAAGAAGAATCACTGATTGTCACATGACCTGCTCCTTTCCCTATAAATGCAAAATTAAAGAGGCTTTTCAGAATTTCACTATAGACATCATCTTTCCAGGAAACTAATCTCCAATAGCCCTGAATTCTCAGTGCAGTAATCAAACAAAAGGACAGTGTATTTCCAACAACTATAGCTATTGCAAAGTTTCCAAGTACTAGACAAGGCAGGAGATCAAATTAGAAGGTAACACTTGATCAATGTTTCCCCTAAAGTGAAATGATGTTTATTATGACTACTGAAAATTACCTCCACCCCATGATGTGATTAAAAATACGCAATTGGCAGCCTTAAGAAATCTAACATATGGAAAAGTCCTGCAACGAGAATTTGACAGAAGACCTAAAAAGTTTCTGTTCTTTAATGGAGTGAATTTCTGCATTCATGAAACAGCAGAGAGGCTTATTAGGGGCTTTCATCTCTCGCTCCGCCCCAAATACACTTTTCCTCTATCTGAATATGGAGAAATGCTAAAGTTCACACTTCAAGGTTTTTTAATCATCCATCTGTTAAATAATTTACACTCTGCTAGAATATGCGGTAACAATATAGCTATGAAAATATCTATTACTCCATAGCCTGGGCATTATTTCTTACTTCTCAGCTGCAGCGCTGCGTGGAGAGTTTCATTAAAGTAGTGCTTTAATGATGTGCAGGCACCAGAAAGGTATCTTGTCTATAAGAAATAGCTTGTCAAGTCAAGAATACTTCCACTGTGAAAGAATTGCCCTTGTTTTAATCAAACATGGATTGAAAGCAGCCCTGAAGAGAAGGACTTGGGGTGCTGGTGGATGAGAAACTCAACATGAGCTGGCAACAAGTGCTCGCAGCCCAGAAACAATTCGTGTCCTCGGCTGCATCAAAACAAGTGGGACCAGCAGGGTAAGGGAGGGGGTTCTGCCCCTCTACTCTGCTCTCGTGAGACCCCACCTGGAGTTCTGCATCCAGTTCTGGAATCCCCAATATAAGAAGGAAATGGAACTGTCGGAACAGATCTATAGGAGGCCACGAAAATTATCCATGGGCTGGAGCCCCTCTGCTGTGAGCACAGGCTGAGAGAGCTGGGGTTGTTCAGCCTGGAGAAGAGAAGGCTGTAGGGAGACCTTAGAGCAGACTCCCAGTACTGAAAGGGGCTACAGGAAAGCTGGGGAGGGGCTCTTGATCAGGGAGTGCACGGACAGGATGAGGCAGAACGGTTTTAAGCTGGAAGAGGGGAGATTTACATGAGATAGTACGAAGAAATTAAGCACACCAGGGAGTGGGGTAATTTTCAGTAGTCATAAGAAACAATTAATTTTGGAGAAAACAATGGCAATACGTGATTTCTGTTTTTCCTCATTTTCGGTAGCAATCCCTCTACAGAAAGGATTTTGGGAATGATAGGACTAGGTGATGACTCTTCCTTCAATTTTTTTATTGGCTTCCAGGAGAAAACATATATAATAACACTTCCAACTCAGTTCACCTCTATCGACATGTGCTTTCTCCACCGGCCTCAGCATGAAAAAACCCAACACATGCACCAGATACTCTTGTTTTTTCTGTTGCAACTTAATTTACATTACTGAATAGAGTTTCCAAACTAAACTAACAGATCAAGGAAAAAATATGAAATGCCTTTAAATTTGGAGTTTCCTAAAACCGAAAGGAGAAATACTATATAAATAGTTTCTATACTCTGGGAGTGAGTACACAAAAGCCATCAGTTTACAATGAGAAAAAAAGAATATTGATCAAATCAACATTTTGTTTTAAGTCTCACCACTGCTATAGGGAGACATGAGCTGGGCTGAAGAAGTGTGGTTCTAATGTAATTAATATTCCTATGATTAATCACTAGAGTTAATCTATTGCTGAGATACCCAAGGAGGATCAGAATATCACTGAGACAGAAATCATCTGTAGTACAGGTTAACATTTTGCTTTAAAAGTACAACTAAATTCTTAAAACTTTGACATTGCCTCATGTAACAGCAAGAATGTTCTATGGGCATTCAGCAAGAAAAAAAGGCATGAATCCCTACAGAACGCCACAGGAAGGCAAGATGTAACTCTGCATCTACTAAAATGTGAAACATAATTTACATGATTCTAATGAAATATTTATGTTACTTTCAGACAAAATATTGACTGAGATAGATGAATTTGTCAAAAGCATAAAAACATTCTCTAAATAATTACATTAAAGAGCTGATATTTGAGTAATGATGCTCTTTGAGAGCAGTCATCCCACAGGCAGAGGAGTGCAAAGGTAAGAGAATAAGGTGTGGGGAAAGAACAGTTCTGCACTGTGGTTAATGCTGCAGAGGTTGGCTGTGTCAATCAGATGTAATGCCAGCTAGCAAGAAAGCTCAAACATGGACCGCAAATCTGAAGGAAAATCCATACATCCTTAGAACTCTTGCATTTAACTGGTGGAGCAACGAGTGGTGCCCTTGGAAGGAGCAACCAAGACAGGAGGAGCAGCTACTAGAGCTGCCGCCTTTCCAGGAGGGCAGGAGCATGGGGAAGGAAAAGCTTTCAAGGCTGAGGTGTGCTTTGAGGAGGCAGCCACGCTGGGAATCCCTCCAAATTGGACCAAATGCTCCCAAGTAACCTGGCACGCTTTCCATTCTGTGTTTGTAAATGAAAAAAATGGAGATGTAGAAAAGAAGGCGTCACTTTTGCCCAGAAGCTTATGAACCAGAAGCAGCACCCCAGCCCCAGTACACTCGGTTGTATTCACGAAGACAGTAAACAGAGAAGAGAAAATGGAATGAAGTCCCTCTGTCGCCATTTCAGCCCTGCTTGGGAGGAATTCAACACATTAACGTGATCGATTGTGCTTCTGCATAACATCAAATCCACTGCTCGTCTGCCACTCTCACTTCAGGGAATACGCAAGCACCAAGGGCTGGTGGTAGATGCCACAGGGAGAAGGTGAAGAGGTCACCCTGCTCTGAGGGGCACTGGTACAGAGTCCTCAGCCCCTGCAATGAGGCTGGCTCCCTTCTGTCACCAACTGCATTGCCCCGAAGCAGGTCTCATAAAAACACAATCCTTACGCTGAGATATTTGGTTAAATCAGGTTTCTGACCAGAACTTGCAGTGGTAAATCGCAATTAGTCCAAAAGCTCTTGTGACTGAGTTAACACTGTTCTTTTCACCAGGAGGTTCATCAGTTTTAAGATGATGTCAAATCAAGGAGGAAGCCTCATGACTACTGTAAACTCTTTATCCTTTCCCTCCAAAATGACAGTAGCAGAGAAACAACCATGTGATCAAGGCAGGTGGGAGACTCCAGACAGCAGCTCCCAGTACATGGACAGGGTTAATTCGACTCCCACCTCTTCCTCCCCAGCCTTTGCCTCTCATTGCTCTCTTTGTTGTCTATCTTGGTTACATGTTCTTTAAAGAAAGGACCTGCAAACAGTGTGCAGTTCCTTAGCACAAGTGGCCTTGTGCTCACATGGGACCTTTGAGTGCACCAGTGAGGAACGTCAAAGCAAAACCAAGCACCATTGCCTCAGGGAACCAGACAAAACCATACGATGGATCCTCTGAAAAGTCCTACTCTTCCCTCTTTGGTGGCCACAGCAGATGAGGTTGCCTTCTCAGGACAGACAGGACTTTGACTATAGCCAGTACTGGGTATAACAAATATTCAGCTGTCTAATGTACAGATTAAGGCAAAAACTAAGGTTTTGAATAACTTGTTTTAAAAGAGAAGAAGGTTGGGAGCGATGTGTTTTTCCCTTTTCAAAAGACTTTCCATTATAATCAGGGATGCGACTCCAACAACTGAGTTCCAGATGGTGTTAGCTTGGTTGAGCAGCCTTTTGCGATGGTTTGGGTTGCTATAGGGCCTGGGTTATCGCGTTACCATCAGTAGCTGCTCGGCAGTGTTCACAGAATGAGCGCGCCGGTCACAGGTCAGCTCACACGCCTACACCGCCAAACCTATTATCTCAAATTCAGCCTCCCAGCAATCTATTGTGATTACGAAGCAAAGGACCTAAATCAGGTATTGATTGCCTGGTTCATTTGCTCAGATCTAAACTACTTTTGAACATTTGCTCATCTTTTGCTCACGTTGCAACTGTCCACAGCTCAAGGGAATTTCATACTGAGGGATTCTGCTTAGAGAAATGTCATACTTTTTGAAAACACTTCACATTACATCTGTCATCTCATGCTTAATAAGCTCCTAATCAGTGGGCTGCATCCCTGAAACATTATCCCTTGCCTGTAATTGGGAGTGTTTCTCATTTAGTAGTTTCTCCCCCCCTAAAAATCCTTAAATAGTTACTTAAGAGGACCGATGCAGGAAAGCACATTATGCTTTTCCCACCCATTTGCACTTCTGCAGTCTAAGATGTAACAAAAGAAACAACACACTGTAGAATGTTATCATCTAACACCACAGTGTGTCAATAACAGACTCTCCTCATGTATGTTTTAATTCGTATTAATTTGCCATATATGATTTAATTCTAAATTAAGTTGCTGAAATTCCATCAGCAAATGTTTTACTTTACCACTGTTTGATTTTTATTGGTTTCTCCCCCATGGAATAAACCCAAGATCTTTTTTTACCTCCATGTAATGTCATGAACATTCATAGAATCGTAGAATGGTTTGAGTTGGAAGGGATCTGAAAGATCATCCAGTTCCAACCCCCTGCCATGGGCGGGGACACCTCCCACTGGATCAGGGGGCTCCAAACCCCCTCCAACCTGGCCTTGAACATCTCCAGGGATGGGGCAGCCACCGCTTCTCTGGGCAACCTGGGCCAGGGCCTCCCCACTCTCAGAGCAAAACATTTCTTCTGAATATCTCATCTAAGTCCCCATTTGGTACGACAGCCACATTGTACCAAGTCTTAAAAAACTGAGATTTTTTTATATTACCTCTAGCTAAAGTCACCAGCTCATCTCACATCACTACTTTTGATCTAAAAAGATCCCAAGTGAGACAGCAAATAACCATTAGACAGTACAGCAAGTGACAGCCTCGAATAAGGGACATCCAAAAGATTCACACAGAAGATCAACAAGAAGCAGCACGTTTTTTAAATGCGTACTTACAACTGGCACTCAGTCTCCCCCATGGTGTTCAATAAGCAGAGCAATTTCTCACTGTCTGTGCAATAAAAATCAAGGCAAGGGAAAAATTTTCCATTGCATCTAGTAACAAAAACTGTGTGCATATATTGGCCCTTCAGAACTATGTGGTCTTACACTTTGTCACTTCAGAGCAGATGTTTAATTGGGAGGAAGCGATTTTAAACATCTGTAGCCCACATCTGAGAAGCTATATGGAGACCACACAGAGCCTTGAGGAAATTAAAAGTGAATGCAATTATGTCACTTGCTAGACTGCATGTTTAAGAGAATTTAAAAAAATAAACAGAACCAGAAGTTTCAATGGAGAACCTTCAAAATCCTTCCTCTCCCTTAGGAAAGAACTGGTACTTCAGGAGATATAAAGTCCATTAACTGAATAACCAAGGTTTGACCAACAAGAGACACTGCATCTCCCGAAGGATAGAAACAGGGCGTAGAAGCCAATTTAGTATCAAGCCTTTAATTCCTTAGAGGAACAAAGCAAAACAGAGTAAATGAAGAAACACAGCTCAGTTCTAGTGGGTCTCAGGTGTATTGCAGTAACTCAGGTTTAGCAAATACACCTGCAGCATCCACAACAGCAAATGCCTTCCACCAGGAACAGCCATGGGACGGTCTCTCAGGAATCCAAGTCTGCAGCAGCAAAGCCTGAGCAACCGGGTTGCCTCCTTATTTCTAGTACCATAATTACGAGGACAGGCTGAGAGAGTTTGGGTTGTTCAGCCTGGAGAAGAGAAGGCTCTGGGGAGACCTTAGAGCAGCCTCCCAGTACTTTCAGTACTCCAGTCTCCAGGAAAGCTGGGGAGGGGCTCTTCCTCAGGCAGTGCAGAGACAGGATGAGGGGAATGGTTTTGAGCTGAAAGAGGGGAGATTGGGATGAGATCTTAGGAAGAAATGTTTTCCTGTGAGGGTGGGGAGGCCCTGGCCCAGATTGCCCAGAGCAGCGGTGGCTGCCCCATCCCTGGAGGTGTTCAAGGCCAGGCTGGGTGAGGCTTGGAGCCCCCTGATCCAGTGGGAGGTGTCCCTGCCCATGGCAGGGGGTGGGACTGGCTGGGCTTTGGGGTGTCTTCCAACCCAGACCGTTCTGTGCTTCTGTGAGTTTTTCAGAAGCCAGGTTTTCTTCACTTCACAGAAGAGCCCAGATAAGAAAGAGTATTCATCTCAGCCTTTTCTGATTGGGTAGCTGATACAGAGCAAAAAATGAGCTGGCCAAACAGATTGTTCCCCATGAATGTGAGGACAAATGTCCTACACAAATCAGAGAGTTACTACAGTTTTAAAATTCTAATTTAAAAACCCTGAAGGTCCCTTCCAACTCAAACCTTTCTGTGATTCTATGACACCTTAATGAAATTAAAAGCACCTTTAAAGAAAAATACATATGCAGCTTGGGTATGCTACCCTCCTCTTTAGAAGTCACTTTTCACTACACTATGCACAGGTAGCATTGGATTTTCTAACTCGAATGTGAATGTTGTGACTTCTTGCAACATCAAATACATAAAAATAAATGTTACTTCATAGGAGGATCACTGTTTGAAAACTTTATTTTAGGATCAAGGCAATAAAACGGCAATGGGTCAGCTCACACAAGGTTTGTACAACAAGAGGAAAGTTACAAGGTTTCACAAAAATTAGAAGTGACTAGTAAATATTTTTCTAAGTCCACAAAACCAATCTCTAAAAATATTCTTCAAGGGGAAACCACACCTTCTGATCTGCTCTCAGAGCAGAGAGCCGCTACTGCAAGCAGTAAACTATTGGTATTGTAGTTAGGAATAGCAAAATATTGGTATGATACTTAGGAATATGAGAACTATTGGTATTATACTTAGGAATATACAAAGAACTTGTCAGAATTTGCAACCTACAAAACTGCCAGAGTGACTCCATGGCAGAAGTGAAAGATCAGAGGCTGTAATGATGTATTCTGCCCTCATACATCCACTTATCTAGTTAACATGCTTTGGTTCCATAATAAAAAATTCCTCTTTTAACCTAAACTACAGTGTATGGCTTTAAAAAAGCAAGCAGCTCAAAGGAGGAAGATGCTGGGAAGGATCAGATTCTACACTGTTTGCAAGTACCCTGGTCTTCAGCCCTCTATGGAAGCCCTCTGGTCTTCTGGAGCAGCAGGGAGAGCACACGGGATGCCAAAAGTTTTGGACCACGAGATGGTCCAGAGACTTCTCCATACAAATCAATGTGATACAGATTGTAACTCGCACATCCCGAGCATCAAAAGCACACACCGTTTCAAAGCACTGCGGTATCTTTATTCTCCAAGTACTATAACTGGAACATGGTCCTCCCCTCCTGGGAACAAACCCAAACAGAAGTAGCAAAACTTCCAAGAAAAAAATATTGTTAAAAGCTTAGTGGAAAACTTCCATTTTTGTCCTGCCTGAAAATAATACATTACTTCAATCTGTAGCACATACAGATAAGTAAAAAAACACCCAAATCCCCCAAACCACCAAAAAACCAACTTGAATTAATTACTTGCTATTAATGAGCAACCAAAGACAGAGAAACAAGGACGCTCTCTCATCCCCAATGCGTTATGATGGCCCACTCAAAGCTGATTCAGGAACTAATGTAGTTGTTTCAAGAAAGAAAATAGCAAAAGATTCAGTCTTTGGCAGCTTTTAAACCATCTGCTCTGCACTATTTTAATCGCTTCTGCTCGGTGCAGAGATTATGGGTTTCAGTTCATTTGTGGTGGAAAAACAAAGAATGCTGCATTTCTGGAGTGCGTGGGGGGAAATCCAGAATCCTCCCATCTACTCTGAAACTAGGGTATTTTGAAGAAAGCAAAAGGCTTACTGCTTGCGCGCTCGAGCATGGTAAAAACCCCTCCCCCTCCACGAGGGATTCCTCCTGTGCCTTGAAGCAAACACAAATTGGAATGTGCCACACTGACCTGAAAAACAGGAGACGTGGGGAAGTAGCTCCTATTAGCCACTTTATTAGGGCAAAACAATTAGCGTCATTCTTTCCAATGGAAGAAGCCAGAAGTTCCATGGCCATTTGTGGTGGGAAATCACTTGTTCACATGGAGAACTTGTTTCCTCAGCTCAAAAGTCACAGACTTACAGTGACTTTCTTGTAATATTCAAAGATCAGTAGGTTAGGAGCAGTAGGTGGGTTTGAAGTGATGATCTTTGTGATTTCTCCTCCCCTCTCTCCATGCCCAAAAGAAGAGCAAACAGTTCTTGGAGAGGCCAAGGAAACAGAAAAGGATGGTCCCACAGGTCATTTGAACAGATCTTCAACTAAAAGTGTCCTCTGTGCAGGTGACTGGTGGATCAACACAAGCGCTTGTGTTTACCTGACTGAGCTACACGAATGACTGTTCCCCTGTACCACTTTCAGCTTCCCTGAGGAACTGCACTGCCACGGTTTCTGCTTCCCACTGTGTCTTCTTAGCACTTCTAAGGGGATCTGACACAGCTCTTTGTTCTGCTCTGAGCTGAAATGGCATGCCAGCTCTTTCCCAGGGTACCGGAGGGAAATGTGTCTTCCCCAACATCAAGAGCTGATGTAGCCTTCTTCAAAACACTGAAAGACTTGCCAGGACCTCAAATGATTTAGCCTGCGATCTGACTAAGATGTAGGTAGGCAAACGTAATTAGTGAGAGGGAACCTGATCTCTGTCTAACTGTGTCAACTTGCCCAAGCTGAATGTCCCACTGAAAAGGAGAATTTTCTGCTATAAGGGTTAATTCTTGGTATTCCTATGATCAATAACTCCCATATGCTACCTTTAATATCGCTATCAAAGAAGCAACTCAACTACATGAAGGTCAGCATGGATTTGGCTAAACAGGATTGCTAAGTTTGTTTGCATGGCCTTGGATGACTTATGGCATTGGTTGGAAAACAAAGTGCATTATGAAATTTTTCCTTTTCCTGAACATTTTTCAACCAGTCCAGCATAAATTCACATTTTGTGCCTTTTGCAGTCATCAAAACTAGCAGGAAATGGAAAATATTCACAAAAATGTTTGACTTTTGCATATAGACAAACTGTGCACAATAATAAAAATCTAAATGTCATCCACAGTTCATCACGAATATAGAAGGCATCCAGAGAATATAAGTAGTAGGACTGCATATCTATTTTATATGATAAAAACACTGATAATAAGTGCTGAAAAGGTACAATATTTGTTACGGTGCAGAATAAACCCATTTGCTTGTAGCTAAGAATATAATAACTCTTAACTATGTAAATGGAGGCGATGGAGAAGATCCCTTGGTTTACACAGATTTGTGCAGCCTCTTTCCATTGCTGAAGGATCCCCTAAGTGGATTAATCATCTCTGATCTCACCACACTAAGTTAAAGACCTCCACAGGAAACACTTTTCTCGCTACAACAAATGAAACCACAGCGAGGTACCTTCCGTACTCTTTTTTTTTTTCACCTGGTACCCAATCCACGTAGCGTTTTGCCTGCATATCCAGCTACCTCTGGAAAACAGGACCTGAGTGGGTATTGTGCACTCACAGAGGGTGCCGGCCAGAATCAGAAAGGGATTGCAGTGATGTAGATTTACGACAGAAATGTCACAGTCTACAGTAAGGCAAATATCCTGCTCCGCTCTGCCCCGGAGGTAGAAGCTTTAAAGGTCATAAAGCAAGGCTTTCTGGAGATGCTTCTCTTTAGCTTCCCTAATCAGAACTCACAGTTCGCCTTTTGAATGAGAAAGGGATTTACTGGTGGCAGGAGTGCTTTAAACTGCACAGATCATGCCTTTGTGTGCACTTGGGATGGTTGGTTGCCACGAGCACTTAAGACAAGAGATTTGTGTTGTTTCTGAGTCCCCAGGATGCCTCACACTCTTGCTCTCTGCAACGTATGAAAGACAGATCACAGCACTCTTTCTTCACCTTCACCTAAGAGCAACCCCAGAAAAAGACAATAAAAGGAAAAGAATGAACAGTGGGAAATGGATTTGCCCCTCAAAGAACTCTCTAGTGGTCAGCAAACGACTGGTTTCTCTCTTCAGTTCATTATTTGTACGCAATCTGAAATATTTATAAATATTATAAATCTCAAATATTTATATTTGAGACGCTTCCAAACAAAAACTTCAAAGACCTCATGCACGCAAGAGATCTCCTGATGGACCTAACAGCCACCTGCTGTCCCTCTGAAACATCTAGGGTGACTGAGAATGGAAATCCTGAGAGCTGGCTGTGAAGAAAAGAGACAAGAGTTTAGTGAAGCTCCAGCTGTAACTCAAGATCTCCAATAGCTTGCTCTAATTGTAACTAAATCTGACCACTTAGGTGATTTTATTACAGGTTCTACTGTAACCTGTTATCCATGTAAACAACTTCTGTGTATAAACTGACTGTGTCCTCACTTTGATCCTTCTGCTATCACAATGAGTGTTTCAGATATAATTTGACACTTTAAATCTGTTTAGTATGCAAAATATGGAGATATGATGAGAAAATATACCTGGTAAAGGAACATCTTGTTTTAAATTAATTAAACCATCATCTTAGGGAGACGCAGGGGAGGCAGTCAGGTAATGCTCTACAAAAAAGATGGTCAAAAAATCCACCATTCAGGCCTGAGTTTTCCTCCTGCTTTGCTGGCTGAGCTGGTGTCCTCCAAAAGAGACAATTTCTAGTATATTCAGGAGAAAGCCGCTTGCATGATGCCCAGGGAGGCTGTGAATGCCCCATCCCTGGAGGTGTCCAAGGCCAGGCTGGATGGGGCTTTGAGCCCCCGATCCAATGGGAGGTGTCCCTGCCCATGGCAGGGGGTTGAAACTGGATGGGCTTTGAGGCCCCTTCCAACCCAAACCATTCCACGATTCTGTGATGGGCTGCTTCCTTCCTCTAACCCCATGCACACAACTTCAGCAGTGGCAGCAGCTGCTCTGCCTCCCTACAGGTTGCACTCCTGACCTGGGGCTGGGTGCTGAGCAGCTCTGGGAGAGGAGGACCATGTGGGAGATAGATACCCAACAGAGGAAATCTGATGCTTTCGCACTTGGCATACACATGAACAAAACATTGACTAACTTTCAAAACACCAGCCTAGGTTTATTTAACTATCTTACTTGCTTTTCTTTTCTGAACCTACTGCTGTTGATAACTTTATTAACTCCCTCTGCAGTCCCTAAGTCCCCATGGTGTGAGTTTTACCAAGTGGAAGAAATCTGATCTTTTGCAGTGCACCTCCTTGATTAATCCCTTGCTGGTACATCAGGGCAACTTCACCATGTTATTTAGGCAGAGAGCTAAGTTAAAAGCTTCCCACCAGCCCCAACTTATTTACGAAAGGCGACTGAAATTCCCATAGGTTTGTTTCTGGGTAAGAAGCATCATGTTGTCCTTTGTATTCCCACAGGGGAAATTCTTATTAGGCCCTAATGATTCAAGGCTAACAAATACTGGGTTATTTATTTATGACATCAAAAATTAAAATAACACATAGAATTGTAGAATCATTAAGGTTGGAAAAGATCTGTAAGATCATCCAGTCCAATCGTCAGAACAATACCCCTGTGCCTGCTAAACCATGTCCCAAAGTGCCAAATCTATACACTTTTTGAACGCCTCCAGGGATGGAGACTCCACCCCTGCCCTGGGCAGCCTCTGCCAGTGCTTCACTCCTCTTTTGGTAAAGAAATGTTTCCTAATATCCAATCTAAACCTTCCTGGGTGCAACTTGAGGCCATTTCCTCTCCTTCTTACCACTTGTTGCTTGGGAGAAGAGACCAGCACCCACATGAAACCAAAGGAATCAAAGCTCCTTCTGTATGACAGCCATTCTTCATTTAATGTTTCTGTCCACATGCTTTTTTCACTCCTAGTTTTGTTATAAAAATGAATTAGCAATTTGGTTAGTAGAGTTAGTAATTCGGCTTTCAGAGACTGGACAAAGGGGTCATTTCACAAGAGTCATATCAGCAAGAACAAAGCTGAAGAGACTGTTGTCCTGCCACACTGCAAGGAGGAAAGGTGCCTAAGAAAGACCAGAGATCTGAATGCCACGTTGGAGTTAGCAAACATTGTAAGAAACTTCCACATATTCGCTGTTGCGACTCCAATAAAATGCCAGCATGCAGAGCTCGGAAGAGCTGATGGGGGAAAAGCAGAGTTTAAACTCCTTCCCATCCACTTTGCTTTGGACCAGCACTGCCGTCCTATTATTTGTTGGCTCAAAAATACTGATTCAGCAAAGAATTTAAGCATGTTCCTAAATTTAAGCAGTTTAATTAACTTTGACGTCAGTGAGCCTGCTTGTGTGCTTATAATTAGATATGTGCTTGCTGAAGCAGAGCCCATCTGAATAGAATCTCGTTGATTTTAATTTGGCCCTTTGTCTTTGCCCCTCATTTATTCTTCGCAGTGACTGAAGGATTAGTGCTAAGGTTCTGCTTCAGGAATGCACTGGAACAACTCATCTTCACTCACAACATGCAAAAAGAGGCTGAGGAGGTCTCGGAAATCAAGCGTGGGCCTAAGTGCCTTCCTGAATAATGACAATTTCATGATAGAAGAACCATGAGAGAGGCGAGCTATTTCACTCATAGTGTAAATTGCGTGGTCCAGTCTTTCTTGTCCTAAGTCCAATTTTTTTTAAAAAAGACAGAAAATATTTTCCATTTATGTAAATAAAAAGCCAAAAGTTTGATCCATTTAGTATATGTGGAAATTTCCTACTAAGCAGCTAGTTCATAGAGAAATTAACTGTATACAGGAATCCTAACTAACTGTACACAGGAATCCTTTTTAACTGTTGTTCGCTCTTGCAGTGTGGACAAGTCTGCTGTAAATGTCTTATTTGCTCATTTGAACGATGCCTTTTAGGTCCTGATCTGGGATATTTTAAAGTCAGGCAAAATCAAACACAAAATACTAAAGCATTAAATTAATCTTAAAAAAAGGAAATTTCATGAAGGGTGAAAACACAAACACCTCTCATCCATACAACAGAAATAACAGCTCAAATCCCAGAGGAGAGGAGAGAGCTCTTTGCCTCCCCAGCAGACGCTGGAGCAAATCAGCAAGATCAAAGCCCAGCTCCTGCCAGGCTGCTCTGCTGAACACCTCCAGAGGAAAAAGAACGGTCTCTCTTAACATGCTCATGCAATTGTATTGGGCACACAGATAGCATCTGGAGCAAGCCTTTCAACTCAGATACTTCAGCCTATTCTTCTGTGTTTATGGCCTTTTAAAACCTGGAACACAGGACAGCCAGTATTAACTGCAGGTGCTGCAATTAAAGGTGGATTTGGAAGGATACAGCAGTGGAGGGGAAAGACGGATAAAGAAGGAAATCCAATAAGCAAGTTCACTATGGAAAATACTACAGAAAGAGTTACTCAAAATAACCAGGCAACCCTGAAGAATACTTCTTCTCAAAGACACTCTGACATCCATCACAACCTTCACCTGCAAAACTCACTGCAGGGTACCCTGATCCTCCATCCCAAGATACGCTGCGCTAAGATGCCGAGCAACCAGAACAGCAATGGAGTTTTGATGCAGTTTGCATTAATTGTACTGGTAAATACATACCTGTGCAATATCAACAGGTCTTTGAGACACATGCACCAAAAATTCAATTTATTTTGTCATTTTTCCAGAAACCCCACTTACAATTGTGTGCAAGCAGCGAAACGGCTGGTTAGTCCTTCGTCTACTCAAAACCTGCTGGCACACACCTAACGTTCTGCTTTCAAAGGAGCACTGGGAAAAACGTTTAGGAAGGTCCAGCCCCAGGTTATACTGAAGGGAAAGCTGGTGATATAAAAACCCAACCATCCATCTATATTTAACGGGTGCTTTAGAGACACAAGAACAGACTAAGGACATATCAGTTGGATTAGTATGTTAGTATATTAAAGCAATATACTAATACAACTAGAATCACAGAATGGTCTGGGATGGAAGGGACCTCAAAGCCCATCCAGTTCCCACCCCCTGCCATGGACAGGGACACCTCCCACTGGATCAGGGGGCTCCAAGCCCCATCCAACCTGGCCTTGAACACTTCCAGAGATGGGGCAGCCACCACTGCTCTGGGCAACCTGGGCCAGGGCCTCCCCACCCTCACAGTAAAGCATTTCTTCCCAATATCTTACCTAAATCTGCCCCCTTTCAGCTAAAATTCTTTTAAGGCTGTTTGGTTTGTTAGGACAGGATGACATATCGGGGTTGAAGATGTAGGAAAAAATTCGTTTAGCTTGTAATTTTAGTTGTGGGGTATTATTCGCTTATTAACTTGTGCATGCCATAAGGAGAACCACATAATTACCTGCAAATCTCATGAAACTTCATTACTTTGGATTTTGTTTTACCATACGATTTAGTTTCTCTGGACGCATCCAGATTTTTCACTGTAAAATGTCTATTTTCAGCTTTAGATTCAGGCTCTCCCGCACTAACTTGGCTTCTCTTGAATTTGCCAGCTTTGCAGGCAGAGCAGGTGTACGCTGTCCTTCCCTTTGGCTCCCACATTGTGACCTCTCCCTTCTTTGCTCCCTATCTTTTTGATGCATCACTAAAAGGAACAGACCTTCTACTGCTTTGAAAACTTAAACAGCTGCCAAAAGAACAGATGTTTTTTAATGTACACAGCAGATGATTTTTGGTCCGAGCAAATGGAAAACACCAAATCCACAATTTCTCACCAATTGAGACTTTCTCTCCAGAGAAGGGGAGGCTTAGAGTCCAGAAAAGGCACCACTAACAAATTATGCTTCCAGACATGGAACCTTAAAAAGCAATCCCAACACTGCTATAGAAGACCGGGATTTCTGCATGCATGAGCTTCTTCAAGCACAGTTTTATATTTTCAATCTCTCTGCGACCTTTATTGCTTTATTGACCTGATAAGCAAAGAGTATTGGACAGAGAGATGAAAGGCAGATGAAAACATCACCTAAGCAAACAAATGCAACAATAGAACAATGATTCTTTACAGACTTTTTTTCCACCTTTGTAGACTAAATGGCACCTGCTGAATAAATGGCTTCTTTTCATGTGGCAATGCATGTAATTAATATCTGACTATTCTTAAGTTTTTAAACCACTGCCCAAATATAGAATCATAGAATCATTTAGGTTGGAAAAGACCTTTAGGATCATCAAGCCCAGCCATTAACCGAGCACTGCCAATTCCACCACTAAACCATGTCCCTAAGCACCACATCTTCACTTCTTTTAAGTATCTCTGGGGATGGTGCATCAATCACTTCCCTGAGCAGCCTCTTCCAATGCTTGATAACCCTTTCAGTGAAAAAATATTCTCTAATATCCAGTCTAAGCCTCCTGGTGTAACGTGAAGCCATTTTCTCTCGTCCTATCACTTGTTTCTTGGGAGAAGAGATCAGCACCCACCTCATTACAACCTCCTTTCTGGGAGCTGCAGACAGCGATGAGGTCCCCCCTCAGCCTCCTCTTCTCTAGACTAAACAGCCCCAGTTCCCTGAGCCACTCCTTATAAGACTTCTACTCCAGATTTTCAGTTTATTTCTATTTTCTTCTCTACAAAATTCCCCTCCAGGTGATTTGTATCACGCAGAGACTGTCAGCCATTGATCAGTTGTAGCTTTTGAAGACATCCTTAGAGGTCATCATCATCTTTCAATAGCGTTGAAGACAATCTGATTGACAAGTTTAAGATCTGATGAAACGTGGGGCCAATATATTTCCCGTCCTACCACATCACCCTCCCCAGAACTGGAGACGCTGCCTCTCCCACGCTGAGTGAAAGCATCCATCATTAATGCACAAAGATGTGAATTCTATGAGATCAAGAAAATAGGAGGAACACAGGACACAGTTTCAGCTGCTGAAGTCTGGCAGTCTGTAGGGCTGACTGAACCAAGGGGCAGTGCCAAGCCAGACATGCAGGCAGGATTCCCCTCTAATTTTCTAACATCACCTTTGATGTTTGCTACTCTACACATTGCAATCAAAGACAAAAAAGAAAAATGCTGAAATGCCTGTGCGTATGAGGAATGCTGAAAACCACCCTGCTGTCCTTCATGAGGACCCAGGTCTGCTTGAAGCTGAGCTCCTAGCAGAGACTCTGCAGGAAAGCTGGCTTCTCTGCCCTGACACATGCTTTGGATTCTTGTAACAGCAATAAATTCACTCAGTTTGAACTGAGTTTGGATTTTGTGTGTCAGAGCTCTCATAAATAATAATCAAAGGATCCCAACTGAGCCTCCATCAGAGGTCTGATGATCCATGAGCTCTGTGTCCTAGGCTTAAGGACTCTGCTCTCGGATGCTGCTCTTGTTTCAAACCACAGCTTTCTGTCCCTTTGAGGCACCAAATGATCCTATGTGGGGGCTGATCCTGCTTACACAAAGCAAACAGGCAACACAGCACTTCTTTCCACCCCTTATCCAGGCTCTCTGGAAGGCGGATCAGTCCTCACACCCCATGTCAAGCACACAGCTCCACACAATTGTTTTGATGTGACTGAGAGCAGGGCAGAGGCAGGAACTCCCGGAGCAGCAGCTATCGTACTGTACCGCCACTGCCTTAGCTGATGGACTTCTGCCTTCTTCTTCCATCACTGTAATATTTGGCAGCAAAGAATCAAAGGAACGTTTGCTCCAACTAAAGACTTTGTCTCTACCCATCCATTTTTCCATGCATTGAAAGGAGAAAAAAGAATCTCTCTCTTTTGGAAGAACATTTCTTCTTCTTTCCATTCTGACAGTGGCTGGACCACAATATTGGTCTCTTCTCCAGCTCAAAGTAATGCTCACCCTAGGTATTGAATGGGTATTCAGCTAAATTGAGCAAAATTTTAAATCAGAATTTAAAACCAATTTATTGTCATGAAGAGCACGCCAGACATCGTAACAGAAGAGAAGGGAGGTTTACACAATTTTGTCTCTAACAAAAATCTACCTCAAGTTTTTGCTTTTGCTTTGAAGATAGCACAATAACCAACACAACTCCAATCGCTTGTTGTTTTTCCTTTGGTCAAGTCACAGTTACCACTAATTATTTCAAACAAATACATCTGGCTGTAATACTAGAAGACCTCTAAAGCAAAATCCCCTAACTGTTTGCAATGGTATCTGGCTTTTCAGGGACCACTAGGACTACTCCAACGTTCCCAGCAGGAGACAGCAATTGTTATAAATTCCCAAAACTGTATATCTCCCAATCTCATTTTAGACCAGCAGCAAATCATTCTTCACAGTGAGAACCTAGGGGTCTCTCTGGTTCTTTGCCTTAATTGAAATTGCTTCTGTAGTAAATACACTAAATAATTTCATTTGTTTTCTCTATGATGGAAAGACAGCATCTTCCAGAGTGAGCAAGATTAATGTCACTCGGGTCTGACCAGGCAATCACAGGGGAGACTGTCGCTCAAGAAACAAATAAACCTGCTTTGTACGCAGATGTTCAGTGCTGAATTCATCTCCTCAGGAACAGCCCCTGTTCAGCCTTCTATTATTGAGTTCAAAGCTAAGTCAGGAATCTTTGCCTTTTAAAATGTTTACTCTTATGTTTGCTGTAAGAGCTCGCTTTTGAAGATGCACATTTTTAACCAGTCTGTGAGTCTGAAACCAGGGGTCAGTGTCTGCGGCTGCAGGTTTGAATGTGCAGAGCCCTGAACAGGGCTTTGGGGAATGACAGCAAGGCAGAAGGCATTTGAAAACCTGTAACTTGCACTGTCCACTAAACTTAGTAACCCCAGCACACTTTAAATGCAGGCATTTCTCAAAGAAAAGGAATCCACTGAAGGGGGTTGTATTTAACTCTTGGTCTGATCATGTATTTCATAAAAGCTGAGTTTCTATATAAAATGCTGCTGCTTTAAGTTCTGCCAAGAGAGAATCTCCGAGTCAAGCAGATACTCAGTTCATACAAAACACAGGAAAACACCGGCTTGTAACAGTGCACAGAAGAAATACATATTCACAACAACAAAGCATAGGTACAACAGAGATACGTGCATATGTACTCCACAGACACATAAAAGAGTCAGAGATTTGCTTAGGACTGCATGATGTCCAGACATTTTGATGTTTCATGAATGTTTTCGTTCCAGCATGTTAGGAAATCCTGCCTCTGAGCTCCAGTCCCAACAACAGCATCTATGGAGACATCAATCTGACCCAGTCCCTGCCCAGGGGATGGAACAGGATGGACTTTAAGGTCCCTTTCAACCCAAAGCATTCCACAACTCTATGATCTTACAGGAGTAGAAACACATTCACCACCACAGACTTGTTTCTAGGACTTCACATCCAGACTTTCACAAAAGCCTTGTTTAAGTCACAGAACGATTCAACATAACTTAACTTCGGAGTTTCACATCCGCACCTTTTGGGTTTTATTATGGTTAAGCGAAGTTAAGTTAAGTTAAGTTAACAAAACGAATTCATAAAATGGAAACAGAAGCCTTCTCAAACCTCTACTGAACTTCTCTGAAAGACAGCACACATTTTAAGGAACAATATTGCATTTGTTTTGGGAATGTATTACTTAACAGCCCCCTTCAAAACCATTTTCTGTTACACTCTGCTCTTTCTCCTTTAATGAAGAGGCAGAAAGACGAACACAAATTAGAACAATCTATGATGATGAATCCTTATGATTCTTTGATTATTCTTTAACTGATGTTTAAATGAATGTATTTTACCATATAGCACTTACGTAAATACCTTGCTATCAGCATACTTTAACAGGTGTATCTGAACGTGAGCATTAACTAAAACACTTTCTCAGTGAGACTTGGAAACCTCTTTTTAAAGAGAAAAACTACATATAACGTTGTGCCTGCTAACCAGTGTGTTTCATAGAGTGTCGTCTCTAGACTATTTCAAACAAAACTTTTCCTAACTAGCTGACTGCATGCTGCAGATGAACCTCCAGGAATTAAGAACATATCCAAAACTTCAACCAGTGGACTCTCAATTATCTTTAGGAATTGAACTTGCTGTCCTGGAGGCTGATCTGATTGCACAGTTCATGCTTTGGGTCATCCAGCCCTCCAGCAGTAAAAAAGCCACTTGTCCCCATGGAAGTTGCTCTCTTACTGTTCCCATAGCTGGACTCCTCAGGAGCTTCTCTGAATGCCCCCAAGATGCACTGGCATGGAGGTACAGTACATTTGGATGCACCACAGCTCAGGGCTGCACGATGGAAGCTGAGAAAAGGTAACTTGTAAAGGGCAAATGCTATTCTGAAGAGCTTGCTTTCTTCTCTCCCATGAATATATGTATGTTTTCACAGCTGCCTGCCTTCTTACTGTCTGTTTGGGACTTACCTGATGTTCAAAGGGACAGATAGGCTACTCAAAACAACAACAGAAAATAAAACATCGATATGCACGCTGAGACCAAGCTCTAGTTTGTCTCTATCACCAATTTTCAGTTGCTTTCAGCACATGTGGGGTCCCTGAAGCAGGAGACAATGACAGAAAACAATGACAGAAATCAACAGAAATCTTCTCTGGAGAAGGCCAGCTCCAGTCCAAGTGAAAGCGTGTTGTGTGCACCAGGAAAAGATACCGCCCAGGAATCACACAATGAACTAATTCACTTCAAATCCACTGCAAAGGATTCAAGCAAGTACCAGCCTTGGGGAAATCCACGGCACAGAGTAAGAGGAGAGCAGAGCTAACCTGTTGCTACAGTGGAGTCCTAAGGGCTACAGCAAAGGCATTAGCAAAAAATATTCTAACCTGGCAACAGAGTTTTTACTGTTACATCCCCCAAAGTCAGAGTGGGTACCATGGTAACAAGGACCTGTCAAATGTCAAACAGAACAGCCCAGCAAACCACCTGATATTTTGGCTTGACACAATACAGCAGCAGCAGCAGCTTGGCCATGCAACCTCCTTCAGAAACAGAGGTCTTCGAGTGCACAACACAGCAGTGAGAGCCAAAAAGGAGTAAATCACCATTCCAGCAAAGTAGCGCCTATCTACATAGGTGTGTCATGAGGCCCTAAAATTCAGAGTGAAGATAAACAGGAATCGCCAACCTGAGGATAACGAAAGTCTGACACAAGTATGATTGTGTTTCTGCTATGAGAGGAGGGCTGACCAAATGCATCAGTAGCAGGCAACTCAGAGGAAGGGAGCGGGAACAGCTCGAACAAGCAGGATCCATTTCTCGTTCTGCAGGTTCTTCAGCTGCTCCTTCTCGAGCTGTTTGAGAGCTGACTCCTGACAAGTCTGCTGCACGCCAAGCCAGCCTGCCAGAGGCTTAGCATATAATTTTCCAAACCGCACATCTTTCGGAGGTTTTTTCTGAGTAAACTCCTGGGCAAAACTAATGGGAAAAGTCCACTGTGCCTTCCTTGTGATCCCCTTCTGCAGTCAGTGGAAAGGTTGTTGTCACAGCCTACACACATGAACGCTGCCTGCCACTAAGCAACAGCGCTGACTGTGCTTCCCTCTGGTCAAGTGGAGGTGCTGACCCCATTAGCAGAAACTAATGAAACTAACTCCATACTCTGAATGAATTAAGAAAGAATTACTAATTTATTTTCAGTATCCATACTATAAATATTTATGAAAGAGAATCCTAGTTGCAGGAAAGACATATCTTGTTCCAGAAGAGAATTAATTTGTAGGATAACAAAGCGTAGATGTCCCAACTGAAACCACAGCTCCGCTACACCCACAGGGGAAGGGGTAGTTTCTATCCTGTACAATATTGAATCTAACTAAACCAGACAAATAAGAATGTGGTGGAAGACGTACTGTTATCCTTGCTTCAAAGATATAAAACTGCAAACCAGAGTGCAAAGCAGCCAAGGGCACTCAGTGACAACCTGTGCTAAGAGCGGGCAAGGGAACCTAGAGATCCCCTGAAATGCAGCCAGCCTTCTGCATCAAAAGCTGTTGCAGCAGGTAGCAGCTCAGAGAAAACCATGCTTTTATTGTAATGGAGAGTGTCAAGTGGACAGTTTTAGGACACTGAGTACCAGTGGATCAGACAGCTGCATGGAAACGTACCAAGAATTCAGGAATACACAGATAAAAGGTTCTTAACTGGCTTCCAACTCCATCAAGTACCACATTATACAGTCAGGTTCTTATGTTTATTGAGTTTTATCTTTGAAAAGGCAGTTTGATATTCCATTTGCCTTTCCTCTTCCCCCTCCCTCTCCACTGTCATTCTAACTGAAAATCTATTCCAAATGCAGCTGGCCCGATAGTTCAGAATTTCCCCCTTTTTTCAATAATTTATTCAATGTCCACCTATGTGTTTTTGTGCCAACACTGTCCTGTGGCTTCATAGCTCTTGGTTTAAGTTGTTTATTAGTTAGTATTTAGGTACATTTTGTAATCCTGCTAAGCTTTCATTTCATGAACAACCTAAGCCAAGCTCTTCTGCTGTAAGCAGAGCATCAGGTTTCATTCTCCTCATCAACCACTTGCCCAGGTACAGGTAACACATTCATATTTCTTCTCCAGTCATATAAGAGCATTTGACTTGAGTGATCTTCTGAAAATCTTTGGTGTGTGGCACAAGACTGACAATTCATACGCTACTTTTCTCCAAAGGCAGGTGTCTCAATCGTTTAGTCCCCTCAAGCTGGAGAGATGCCATCAGCCCTGGCTGTAGTAATTCCCATTCTATAATTGCAATTCTTTTAGTCACCTCACTTTGCCTTGCCTGCACAGACAACATGAGCATTACTATTCGAAACAGGCAAAGTGCTGTTCTAGCTTTATTTTCTAAGTTTTCCTCATTCACACTGCAGCTTCATTTCATCTCGTCTCTCCTTTCCTCTCATTTCTGGAGGCTTCATTTGAGAATACACCAAAATAGACTTTGCCCAACCTATGCTATTGCTTTGAAATAAGGCAGCAGAACATGTCAGGTGATGTACCCCGATCAGGACATACCTTAGGTCTCGGGATCTTGTCCCATGATGTTTTAACACCACCATTTGACAGTATTCTGACTGCAAATATCTTTGTTAACCTGGGGTCCAATTTATTCACAGCTTTGGCATCAGATCACTAAGAACAGCCCTATATTAGTTTAGAGTTATATGACGATGATTAAAGCTAAATAAATAAAGAAAACATAATGTAAAATTCTCAAATACCATGAAGTTTTCATTTATGCTTCATACAAAATAAAGTTTATTAAGTAATACTGCTCTTGAAAAATAAAATCAAAAGCACAGCAGGCAGAGCCTCAGGGGTTGAAAACAAAGCAATATCAAAAAGGGGTTGCTATCTCTGCGATCAAACATCTAACACTCAGCTGCCCATCCAAGCTATCACAGCATTTGTTTGCTGTAGCTTCTCAGTGATAGCTAAAGTACCTTTTCTGCACAGTTCTGCCCTCAGGCTCCTTCCTCCCTCTCCCTTTTTACAGAGATAGGGAATGCTGTCCTTCTCTGACAAAGCTCTCTGTATGATCTCATCCTGTCGTCCCCTTGTCTGGCCCCAGCTTGGCCTCCTGACAGAAGCAAAAGCAGCTACAAGAGCAACGAAGTTCAGTAGCTCGATGAAGTATTTAGAAAAAAATACTTCAGAGCAGAAAATTATTCCCTCTCTCTTTCTTTTTTTTCCTTTCTAAATAAGCACTCGATTGGTGAATGGACCTGAAATAAAGCTACCAAATCACTTAAATCTTCTACGGGAAGGAGAAGTGCAGCAGACAGCATGCTCAGAAGAGGTCCAGGGAAGCACTATGCAGAAGGAAGGTCTTGTTAAGGTCTTAAGGGAGGAAACCGGGAACACACAAACACCCACGCGCTCACACACTACAGAGGGACTGAGGTTGCTGCAGTTTGGAAGCAAACAAGCAGGCAGCCAACGTGCTGGGGCCATTCCCTATGGTGTCACAACACGGCAAAGGGATTTGCCATGGAAGGTTTGGGGAGCAGCTGTCACGGAGAGACACAGAGATTTTTAAAGGCTTTGTCATTTGTCTTCAGGGTGGGAAATGCTGTGTTTCATCTCCTGCTGAGGCAGCAGCCTGGATGCAGCAGCCTGGGCTAGAAGAATAAAAGGTGGCACAGATATTATTTCAGGTACAAACACCAGAAAGCAGAGACAAAAGGCACAGGCACTAAATCATGCTTGCTATTTAAAAGCACGCGGGACAACATTTTAATATTCTTCAAGCCACACGGGTCTCCCCTCAAGGCATTCTCCAGAACAATTTGTATTAGCTAATTGTTAACTATCCTAATGGCCGAGTAAAACAAGACAGACAAGAAAGCAGGTCATCAAATACTATCTCAGCACACCAAACAGTCCTGGGTGGGAGATGCTCTCTTAAGGAGCTGGCAGCTCCTGGCCTCTATGCTTGCCCTCCCTGGTGGAGGCTGTGCTACCAGAGAAGGTTGCCGTCCCCCCCTGGCTCCAGCCGCCCATCACCTTCCACTTGCCCCCCATGCTTGCCTGGGCCCTGATTCCCAGCTCCTGTGATCACTCCTCAACCTCCCCAGCTTATCAGGGAGCTCCCTCCAAAATGGTTTAAACCAACCAGGATGAAACTGCATGACACCAATTGCATGAGCCAGGGGTGCGAGTTTCCCAGTTTGGCAGCTCTGCCTTCTAGCCTCAGCCTCCATCCCTCTTCCATCAGGGATAATAGAGACCCTCGGGGCACTATCACAAGGACCCTCACTCCCCTGGGGCCCTGCAGAGCCAGCTCTGGGAGCAGAGCCGGTCAAACCGAAAACAAGCTGGACCAGCCAAAGCTCTTCTGCCGGTACAGGTGCTGGAGCAAGCGCAGGCTGGGAATCCAGGCAGAACAGGAGCAGGACTATCAATGGCACAGGTTCGGCTGCCTCTGCTGAGGGAAATCAGGATGCAGTGGTCCCCCTGCTCTGCACAGCAGGGCTGCAAAGCCAGGCAACCACCGCCATCGGGCCAGTCCCGGTGTCCCAGCCTGCAGGACTCCTGCCAACAAGCCTTCTATGCCATGCAGAGGTACTAACAGTGGATGGCCTTTGAAAGGATCTGGTGCAAATGTTTTTCCCCTGATGTCCACCTGCTCAAATGTGTTTTAATTAGAAAAGGTTTTTTTCTCCTTACATTTCAGAACATTGGACACTAAACCATGTATTAATAGATTAAAAACATTTCCAGAGCAATCCCTTTGGCAGCATTGAATTCATACTTCAAGGAATGAATTCAAACCATTGTAAAGCCCTCTTAAGCCTGGAGGAAGGGAAAAACAAATACTTATTCATTAAAAATAATGCCATTTGGTATCTACATCAAGGGACTTCTATAGCAAAGTGAGCGGAAGAAGTGTTGAAGGTGTCTTTCAACAGACGTAACAGAAAAAAGAAGAAGTTACTCAAAACAACATGCAAGCATCCTTGACAATAACTTCAGCAAATCATGAAAAGCAGCTGTTAATGGTGCACGCTGTCCACAAAAAAAGCCATGGACAATCTCAACATTTGTACAAAAAAACAAATGAAGGGGTAGAGCCACTGTTACAGAGCAGAAAATGTTAATGCACTCAGATGTGGAAATTAACCCTCTTGAAAGTCAGGATGGTCTGAAACGACCTCACGTTTGCAGTCCCATCCTGTTCATCTTTCAAGTTGCCCATTCCGTGATGTACAGCTCACAGATCGTATGAAAATGTGTCATCCATGGAATAGGGGCTGTGCGTGACATCTCACAAATATGTTATGGTATGGCCCAAAACAGGAGAGGCTAATAAAGACAGTAAGAGCACTAAAAACCATAGTGTGGATGGGCATGATGAAAGCCCTGGAATAACTGGTGAAACAACCGAATACACGGTACAACTAAAGTAGTTGTGAAGTTAAGATCATTGGAAATAAATTAGTTACATATGCAACTCGGAAAGCAAAGGATTGGGAAAGTTTTGAGAATACACTGAGAGAAAAGCACATCATTTCATTATGAGCTTTCCCAGTATTGCATCAATTAACAATGGAAAGAGTGAAATATGTACAGATTGCTAGAGGAATGAGTTTTTTAAAAACGCATATATTCCTAAAAAGTAATTGCTGGTAGAAATCAAACACTGACTTTGGGCATTTCCAAGATATGACAACTGAACCAGTGGTTTTCAAGACTATCCCCTCATCCAGGCTAAAAAGGAAAAGGACTACAATATGAAAAGATCCAAAGACTGACAACCTCACCTTCACTAATGCACTGATAGGGATACACCTCAGGAAGAACTGGTAAGAGATTGGGTACGACTACTTTTAATAGGTATATTTTCATAGGAAGTAAGGTTTTAATGTATCATTTAATGCACTCACAGGTGGAAATGCTCATTTGATAAGCTTTTGTTAAAAAAACAAACCAAGAAGAAGAGATGTGATAAGTAACTATGGGAGAATCTTACTAGAAATTCAGAAAAAAAGGGAGATTGTGCCAGGTCAACTGAGCATTTTATCTTCCACACAGCTTTCCTGGATGAAAATCAGACAGTATATTCAACATTTAGTAAAATTAATGACCCCTTCCCATACAAAAAACAAATTAATAAGTCCAGTGAACATGCCTTGATGTGAAAACCACCTTACAGCACTTAGGACAAAAGGGAGCCATGACTCAAGAAATTTGGGGCTGATAAAAACCAATAAGGAATATGAAATAAATGCTAACAACCCCATCGGTTAATTACAAATTACTGGTTCGGAAGAAGGTAACCTTTCCTGATCTTCTAACAGGGACTGCAGAGCAGTTGAGTACTAAGCATAGAAGTTATCCATGCTCAGTCTGGAATGGAGCGGTTATCTGCCTGTTTTCCAAACCAGCGCACATTATGTTGACATTCATCAGCTAAGAAAAGGAGAACCAGAATTAAATGCTCCAGTTAAATCAAACATGTGAAAAGCAGAAACACCCTAAAGTGCATTTTCTACTTGTACTATACAGAGAAGCAATGGCAATACATCACAATCAAATATTGCTACTTGATCAGAGCCTTGAAACAGATTATTGCCGTCAAATACTGGAAAAATGGCTCCTTGACACAATAACATCACCGCCTACTCGGCTCAAAATTCTAAAGCTAATGACTAGATACATGAAAAACCACGGTACTTCCCCTCCACAAGCGTGTACAGTCAAGGAATAAAAGTTTGGCAACAGATATATCAGGGAGTGCAGAATGAATGTGAAAGATGTAGAGGTTGACATGTGACACAAAATCAATGGTTTACCAAGACTGAAGGGCCTGGGTGCGTTCATTCCCACCATGAAATTACTGAACATCAGCAATTCTGGAAGTAACATTTCATTTACAAGATCAAACATGGCAACAAACAGCACTAGCTGGGGAAAATACAAATTTCAAAGTCGCGTATCCTCAGAACAACACTCATTTCAATTAAATCCACTTTTCAATGAAATCCTAAAAGCAGCAGCACTATTACCACCAAATGCATGTTTGGTTTTGAAAGAACGCAAGACAGTACCCAGTAGCATTTATTCAGAACATGACCATCGAAGAATCAGTAATACATCCAAAAAAAGGCTTTGCCTACCTGCTGATTTTGGAGTGAATTTGTCCCTGTTGGCTGCACATACTGCCAGTAGCCGGTATCCAAGATCCAAGTCAAATCCTTGCTGAGCTGCCACTCGACTGACCACCTGTAAAGGGGGACAGAAAGCTTCGTTAGGGGTTAACTTGAGCTTTTTGAGAAGTTACATTAAAGTGCTTATCAGCACTACTGTTAGGCAACTGAATCTGCTCTAACAGCCACAGGACAAACATGGCACAAGGCACTGCTCTTCAGGAGATTCCAGTCCCCTGGTATCTCCTGAAGGAAATTCAACCCTGGTGTCGTCTCATGAGCTGGTGATTTGACCACTCGCCACAAGAAAGGCCTGGTAGTTCCTCAAAAGCTGGAGAGAAAAAGCTTTTCCAGAAGAAATAACACAAGAGAAATGTATGCAAAGATTGTACAGAATACATTTTACTGTAATTGGGACTTCAAGATGAGAAGCCCCTCAAGCCTCTACCTGTGTCACAAGTCATTCTTGGCCCTGTTCTCAAGAGCAGCACCCAAGTCTTCCAGGTTAAAACGCCCTCCTCCACATGTTCTCCTGCACTGTGATCAGCGTTGCAGTCACTGCATCTCAACAATACCACAAGGGGAAGCCCAGTGACTGCAGTTTTAGAATAAACAGGCCTCTGCGAGAAGTATTTGCCAAACGCACTAAAAAGAAGTGCGGGAGTTGTTTGGTTTGGTTTTATTGAGATCTCCTGGAAATGGAAACTGATCTAGAAAGAGTACGCAAATCAAAGGCTGGAGTCAACTATTTCTCCAGGCCAGCAACTCAGCTATCAGCCAAGAATGTATCCTTACGAAAATCTGCATAGTGTAAACACAATACTGCAGCCATTCTGGCAAACCATACAGAAGTTACGCACAGCAGAACTCTTCTATTGCCTTCTAGTGGCACTGGATGACTTCAGACTCTGAGGCACAAATAAAATAGGTTATTCTTTACATTGCCATTACTGCTTTTCTTTGAAACAATTGTCAAGGAACTCCACAAGAAACAGAACACCACTTCCTTGGTGAAGCAAAAGGAAGTCCCTATCCTAAACAGCTTAAAAGAAAATACCCTTTTCCCACCCCTATTTCCATCTGAACACTTTGTTCTAAATTAATGATACTGCAATAATCCATGTCTAGGGATGGATCCTCCCAAAAAGAAACAGTACAGAACAGAGTGAAGGAACCAACATATGTGATAACCTATAAATGGTAAAGAAATGCACTATTCAAAAAGCATGTAGACGTGGCACTTCGTGACATGGTTCAGTAGACACAGTGGTGTTGGGCTGATGGTTGGACTTGAAGACCTTAGAGTTCTTTTCCAATCTCAATGATTCTGCCCTATGTATCCAACACTATTACATCGACCTTATCATTCTGAACTTTTTCCAATATCCAGTTCTCCTAATTAAATATTAAGAAGTAAATTCCTTTCTTAAGAAAGAATTAACATGGATCAAGTTCCTGGGTAGACCTTTGTTGTTTCTTTTGTTTCTACTAACATAGAAATTACAGATTGACACGGACTTATCAGGTGGCAGTGTCCCCTCCCTAGATTTCTTTTAACTCCTCTCAATCACAAAACTGAGAGAGCTTCAGGGGAATGAAATGAGAATTTGGAACAATCTGTACAGTAACATCTAAAGCTAGAACACACCTACTTATTTATCTCCCGTTTGTCTTTACAGTTACAATTGTACTTGTAATTTGGAGACAGAATGCAATTATTTTTGATAAATCAGAAAACATTTTGAACTTGGTAGATCAGCCTTCAATCTGTTACTCTTAAAAGTCTGATTGTTTTTACTATCCTGGCTAAGACTCTGAGTTCAAACTTGCAGAGATAAAATAAACACAAGCAAAAGGACAACAGCAGAACAACAAGAGCTCTCATGTTTCACGCTGAGCTTGAAATAGAAGTGCAGACCAGTGGGCAGCTCTGAGATCTGCAGAACACTTACATACTTGGAAATCCAACTGTTCCACTTTCCTGCTTCCAGCTTCATCACAGTTCAGCCGCTGGCAGGTAGGCATCAGGGAAGAGAGCAGTAGGAAGCAGACAGAAAGCTCCTCTAAAAACCCCATCTTGTGAAAGGCTCCTGAGGGCAATGTCTCATTAATGTGTAAATATTCTTTGAATTCCTTTAGGCATCATCTACTGTGCCATCACAGAGAAAGGCATTTCAGAGTCATACTCAGGGCTGTAAAATAAAGGAGAAAGGGCCCATTTCCCATTTTCTGTTTCGAAAATCCACATGTATTGGATGAGGCTTTGAGCGATCTCATCCAGTGGGAGATGTCCCTGCCCATGGCAAGGAGTTGGAACTGGATGGGCTTTAAGGTCCCTTCCAACCCAAAACATTCGATGATTCTATGATTTATTTCGAAACTGGACATCAACGAAGGCAGCTACACCTGCTCATCAGCAAGCACACGGTAACTTCAGAAACTCTTTGTTTGCTTATATGCTTGGTTCATTTTAAAACATGAATCTACAAACACTGAGGCCAAGTTCCTACTCTCAAATGATATCCTTCTAATTACAGGAAATATTCTCCAAGGTAACTTAGGAAATATAGAGAATCCTAAAACCCTGAGCCCCTGAAAGCAAATCTATGATTGCAATGGCTTCACTCAGTAGACTGTACAGCCTAGGTCAGTCCAAGTCCTAACAACAGGCTGAGGTTTGACCTCTTACACTCTCAATCATCCTCAGTTTCCTTTTCTTAATTCTCTCTGCCAGAGGAAGCATCGTTCTGTACCTCACTGTGGCCAAAAGCAGAGCTTCCAGATGCCAGGGTGCACAGCCCCAACACAGCCACGGCATCGTCCTGCCTGCAGCCGACCTCAAAGTGGGTGAAGTTCTACCTCAGTAAGCACTGCAAGCAGAAGACTAAGCCTTAGAAGGCAGAATCTGAACCTGCGAGTCTAGAGAAGTCAGCCAGCCAAGCTATGACTTTTTGCTTCAGTTTTTCATGAAAAATCTGAGGTAAAACAAATTGCAAATTCATTTTAGTGAAAGAAAATAAAAAATAACAATCTAAATTTGAAAGACAATGCTTATAATGACAAACTGCACAAACCCCCTTCTTCCTCTCAGAAAAACAACAAACCACTCAGCTACTAAATAGAAAACAGACACTTCTAATAAAATTTCCATTTTGCCAAGAGTCATTTTCCACCTAAGTTTTGCTTCTATGGACTCCTATCAGCTTCTATGCTACGAGTACATTAAATGAGGAAAGAGGCTGTGTTAAACTGTGCTCAAGAAAGCTTTCTCTGGGCCCTTCTTCCCAATCCTTTGGCTTCCATACACCACTACTTCAGCGATCCCCTTGGTCAACACGTACAGGATGGTTCACCTTTTATTCCCAGTTTCTTCATAGGCTCATGGGTTTTTGCATTTCAAGTTTGAAGTTTTCTTTCAGTTGTGACACCAAAACCGTAGTTTTATTTCAAAATTAAACTCAGACAGAACAGATCATATACCCTCCAAAGACCTTTTTGCCTACAATTACAGTCAGATGTTGCTCACTCGGTACTGCCAAGGCTTTCCTTTGGTGAGTCTGTACGCGAAAGGGGCCTTCTAAATTAACACTGAAATTTCTCAGAAACAGGACAACAAAGGCATCATAGGAATATGATCCAGAAAACAAGAAGAACTAACTAAAAGACATTTGGTAAGTTTAATATATTCAAGTAAGCAGACCCTGCTGAAATTTACCTTACAGAGCCTCAAAGGAAGCAGCCCAGGCAAACCTTGCCACTGCTATTGAGTGTCTTCAGGAATTCATTCAAGGCAGAGACCTTGGACGCACATCAAATTTCCAGGCTTAAGATGGCAAAAAGGTGGATCTCAGAAATTACAGGTACCCAGACAAACAACCAAAAAACTTACTAAGCAAATGCAGGTGAGTAAACCAGAACGCCATCACTAACCTGCTGGAACAGTACGATTTTCTTCTTTGATGAATTAACAGCCTTGGTAAGTGTAAGGCGTCACAGACTCTTCGAATCATTAAGGTTGGAAAAGACCTCTAAGCTCATCCAGTCCAACCATCAGCCCAACCCCACTGTGCCTATCAAACCATGTCCCAAAGTGTCACATCTACATGCTTTTAGAACACCTCCAGGGACGGACACTCCACATCTTAACTCCAAGATGCCTTTTGACATTGCCCTGTATGACACTGCCACAACAGAGGAACATAGCCCAGATGACAGCAGTATAAATCTTACTCAGATTATTAATTAATAGTCCTCTGTCAAATCAGTACTTGTCCTGGATCCAGATCACTTCTATGTGTTCAGTCATGACTTGGACAATGAAACAGAGTAAATTACAAAATTTCTGCATGATAACAGGCAGAAGAGTCTGCAAAAAGTTAAGAAGACAGGATAAGAGTTTAAAATAATCTTTATAAATTGGAAAAATATTTCAAAAACCAGGCCAAAGGCACATGAAATACCATAGATGGGAAAGTAAAATCAAATGCCGAAATAGAAAATGAGGAACACACAGCAGAATTCATTTGCTCAGTGTACGACTACGGATAAACACTGGGAACACATTTTAGGTATTGAATATCATCAAGCACTGGAACAGGCTTCCTATCAATCCCTGGAGTTTGGGGGGTAAGGGCATTTACAGTAGACCAGGAAATATCTATACAACATCCCAGCTTGGGGAAAGAGAGTAGACACCATGCTCCCTTAGGTCTGTCCCAAGCTAAATCTGAGTGATTCCAGACACTTACTGCTGACTGGAGCCGTGCAGCTCAGTCTGAGCCCTCTCTCAGGAACTCAGCAAGTCTGCAATCTCCTCTAATTTCGATCCCACTCAGGCAACTGTGCTGATCGGATGGGATCAAGTCAGCACAGTTTCAATGATCCATTCAATGTCATAGCTAAGTGACCATACATATATATGACCATATCTGCACATATTACACCATTTTGAACACGCTCCTGCTTCCTCTATCTGCCAGTTCAAGCCGAGCATATCAGTAAAAATTCAGATACCACGCAGGCAGCACCGTGTGTTCCGCCACGACTTCATCCTGCAATGCTGTAAGCACATGTCTTAGTTGACCTAAGCATGCATGCAACAAAATTCCACTGGAAAGCAGTGCATTTAAAAAACAAACCAGACATAGTTACCAGCGATAACCACAATCATAAACTGAGATCATACTTTATCACAGTTGAGAGGTGTGTTGCCAGCCCAAGGTTCAACACTGACTATTTCACTATGTTGTTTTACAATAACAGTTGAGACAGACCTTATAAAAGCTATCTCATTTCTGACCTATGCCTGGAAGATCTAGCTTTTATTTTCATGTAGATAAAGTGCTGACAACTATTTCAAGCTGCATATTTAAAAGCACATATACCTTATTTGCAAACAAACACTACTGGAACATTAACCACCAATAAGAAAAACTAATTACCCCAAATCTTTGAAATCTTTAATCAGAGTAATATTGCACTCAAAAGTGAGACACAGCTCTGTGGAGTTCCAGATGCCTGAACTTTAAGGATTATTCACAGAATCATAGAAGGGTTTGAGTTGGAAGGGACCTTAAAGCCCATCCAGTTCCAATCCCCCTGCCATGGGCAGGGACACATCCCACTGGATCAGGGGGCTCAAAGCCCCATCCAGCCTGGCCTTGAACAACTCCAGGGATGGGGCAGCCACCACTGCTCTGGGCAACCCATGACAGGGCCTCACCACCCTCATTGGGAAGAATTTCTTGCTCAAATCTAATCTAAATCTTTCCCCTTCCAATTTAAAGCCATTCCCCCTCATCCTATCATTCCAGACCCTTGTAAAAAGCCCCTCCCCAGCTTTCCTGGAGCCCTTTCAGTACTGGGAGGCTGCTCTAAGGTCTCCTCAAAGCCTTTTCTTCTCCAGGCTGAACAACCCCTACTCTCTCAGCCTGTCCTCACAGCAGAGGTGCTCCAGTCCTTGGATCACTTTCGTGACCTCTTCTGTACTCATTCCAACAGTTCCATATCCTTCTTATGCTGGGATTCCAGAACTGGACATAAAACTCCAGGTGAGGTCTCACAAGAGTGGAGTAGAGGGGCAAACGATGAGTGAGGTTTTGATAAGTGAAAAGCAGGGAAAATCGGCTACTAACTTCTTTTCTCTTGCTGAATTTAACTCCCCCCCCCACCTCCCCCGCCTCCTTTTTGACTCCTTTCTCATTTTGCAAGGGTAAGGAGCTACACCACGCCAAGCTGTGCTCCCTGTCCTTCTTGTCCTCACACTGTGAAGCACTGGAACAATGCACCTCTTCACCTAACAGGCCTGTTAATCAAGAGAGCTCTACGACTGCTTATTACAAAACTCCCTTCCCATTATGCTGCACTTGCAGTGAATCTCTTCACCAGAAGCAGTCAAGAGCACCCCCCCCTGCTGGCATCAGAATGAATTTTACCAATTCAATTTGCTGGTTGCTCAGAACTAGAAATGCCAGCTGATTGCCAGCTCAAACAGCTCTGTGTTCAGCCACTTGTGCGTACTTGAAATTATCCAAATGCAGTTTGAAGACTACAGCAGAAATTTTGTAATTAGAATTCTGCAATGTGGATGGTAATTTTTCCCCTCGGTGACACACAAAGATCAGATAAACAGGAAGCAAATTGAGGAATTTTGCAACATGAATCTGCCTCAAACAGAAAGAAAAAGGAAAGGGAGGGGGGGAGGGAAGGGAGGAAGGAATCTTTGTGATCTGAAGTGCTGGTCTGATGAGACTCTTATGCTCTAGTTGCAGAAAGGCTGCCTCAATACAGACAATTAGAGCAGGTGAGTGAAGTTATGTACCATTAACTGGTTTCGTGCTGTTAATGCCTGAACACAGACATTATGCGGGTTCTGCAAATGTAAGAGACTCTACAAAGCTCTTGTATTCAAACTAGGGCTTTCTCAGAATATATTTACCACCTTATTAGGTGGATAAGGACTGTCTTTTCAAAATAAAATAAACCAGTGTCCCTGCCAGCTATCATTTTTCTGGACACTTCCTCCAACAGTGGAGTAAATGATGCTAAGCAAGGATACCTCCTCCTTTACATCCTCTTCCTCTCCTCTGCATGTCTCTAACCACCACAAACATAGACCAGGAGGTCACTATACTGAACCCTCTCTATCTTTCATTTTCTCCCAGAGGGAAAGATGCAGGAGTTTTGCTTTAATTAAGCCAGCTGATGACTCGGTCACGGCAATACCACTGCCACCTGAGTCCTGGCAGCCCTGGAACAACAAACCAGATGAAACATCCAGCCATCACATGAACAAAGAGATTCCAAACACTAAATTCCATTTTCATTTGGACAGCAACACATCTTAAACAAACATTTTAAAGTTGAAACCTAACCTCGACTAAGGAAATTAAGTTACAAAGGGGCTGTAGGACACCACGAGGTCACACGACAGCAGTAACAGCGAGTTCCCTGGTAGCGTTACGAGTGTTCTGTGCCTGCTGGCTGTACTGACAGCACAGCACGTACGCTGCCCTGGAGGGCTGAGAGGCATCACAGCCTGATACACATAAGGCTGTGTGCTCAATCAAATGCATGCTGAGGACGATGGAAGCAGAATTTCTTCCATGTGAACTTCTTGCTCTGGAAGTCTTGGATGCAAAGACTAAATGCAACTGTATCTTGTCATTTTCTGAGGACAGATATGTTGAAGCAACTCTGTAATTACTCATATTGAGATCCTAACCTGATTTTTGAACGTCACAAGTTGATTTTTGATTACATACTTTCCTGCATTTAACAGAATGAACACAGCCAGGCGTGAAGGCAATGTAGCAGCAGAAACCTTGTGAGCACATTAGCATTGCTAGACTTTGCTGGTTTTGAGGCATTCTGTTGTGGAAACTTGACATTATTCAAAGATACCATTCTTCTTTTCATTTTATTCAAAAAAGAAAATCAATCATATTTTTCATTACCTATAGGATGAGCTAAAGTAGATTTCTGTGTCCTGAAACCAAGAGCGGCTATTTTTATTTTTCTTAAAATGACCTAAAAAATCTCAACAGTCTCAATTCCAGGATTTTCCAAAGAAAAATGCAATTCAAGATATTATTGTACCATGTATCAGTATCACTAACGAATGAACCTATAGCAAATACTTCCATCAGTTTAACACAGGTTCATGGGCAGGGCCATCTTCCCCTGGATCAGGATGCTTAAAGCCCCGTCCAACCTGGCCTTGAACACCTCCAGGGATGGGGCAGCCACCACTGCTCTGGGCAACCTGGGCCAGGGCCTCCACACCCTCACAGGGAAACATTTCTTCAGAATATTTCATCTCAATCTCCCCTCTTTCAATTTAAAACTATTCCCTCTCATCCTATCCCTGGCACTCCCTGATCAAGAGCCCCTCTCCAGCTTTCCTGTAGCCCCTCTTGGTACTAGAAGAGCTTCTATTTAAAAATTATAAATAAAATATATTTATAGTCACAGCAGATCCTAGGTACAGCTTTTTGTGATTGAAGTAATATACTGAAGACAACTTTTACTTCAAACAGAATTGTTCAGTATTTTATCTTTGGATTCTACTAACATTCCTTACCTTAATTTGTTTTCTTATTGGAAGAATGCTATGCACGCCCTTAGATCACTGGATTTATTCTAACTTCTTGACACAGAACTCTGGGGGATGCTATACAGTTGAGCACATTAAGATGGAGCCACTCTTTAACATTTGGATCTTTGGCAACTACATCCCAGTCTTAGTGTCTATTTTACATACATCAACCGCACGGTGCATGAAAATAATCCATGCACATCTGCCTCCCCCCAATAAATACAATGAAGGGCTCTTCTTCATTAATAATTTTAAAACTTCTATTTCCTTTGTGCTGCTTATTTATTTATATCAACTTATTCTGCAAATTGCAGTTGAAACTTTTGAATATTCCTACTCCAGTCAGAGTTTAATTCCTCCAAAATCTTAACTCCAAACAACAATTTTGGACTGGATCCTGCTGCCGGGTGCATGGGAAATAAAACATTCAAACCAAAAAATGCTGATGTGTATGCAATAAAATATATTTTCAATGCATTATAAAAAAGTTGGTTTAGGAACTGCCATGGTCTTAATAAAGAGTGAATGGAAAGAAAAGCACTGAAGTCAATAAAACTGTTGGAATTAGTATGTCAGGATTAAACCATCAGTCAATACATGTAACAAAGTAAGCCGAACAGGCATGCCAGAAACCCTGCTCAGCTGGAAGTGCAGCGTACTTAGAAGACAAGCAGCTTTCCAATCTCACCAAAAATGAGCAAAGGAAAATAAAGGGCTGAGAAACCCGTTAACTTCATAAGAACACAGCTCACTTTGCAATTTCAAAACATGAAAATAAATGCTGTATGTGCACATGAAGTAGCTGAGCCTGTGCACTTGTAAGTAACCTAAGTATAAATGTTTTTCCTTTGAATGATTTTACTTCATGTTACGGTGTTTTGCTTCCTGTTAAGTCATGGGGTCAGATCAACAGTGTTTAAGACAAAATAACAAAAAACTCCATAAAACGCAGATTCTGAAAATGCAGTTCCCTTGGCCACTGCAGACAGCACGTGGTATAAAAGAGAGGAGAGGAACCACTGCCACAGGAGGAACGGACGTACCGTCAAACAACCCATCAGGCTCTGCTCAAATGGTCTCTGGAAGGCTCTGGGGTCTCCGCACCAGTCCAGGAGCTCTGTTGCTGCATTATGGAAGTTCGCAGGGTTCTGTAAGTGCTGGAGAGAAAAGGCAAAGCAACACGGTAAATAACATACACAAAGGTTGACATAGCTTTTCCTGCATCACATTTATGTAGTTTGGAAGCGAGGAAGAGTAAATAATTCAGAAGCAAGACCTTAAGTTGTAAAGTTAACACCAAAAATCATACCTCGTTCTTATTAATACTTATACAGATTTTCTAGTTT
Organism: Neomorphus geoffroyi; assembly: GCA_033558235.1. Lineage (NCBI taxonomy): Eukaryota > Metazoa > Chordata > Aves > Cuculiformes > Neomorphidae > Neomorphus > Neomorphus geoffroyi. The sequence goes on from JAUMJM010000016.1 coordinate 35,517,877, forward strand.
CCTAATATGAACCCATCAGTTCAAGGCCACGGTAGCTGAGATACCAGAGCTCCCCTGAATTCCTCCCTCCACAACATCACCACTCCTTCAGTCTGTAACAGATTCTACTTGGAATCAAATCTGTCCAAATTGAGGGAAATTTCAGTCAAAGCCTTTGCTCTAGACTTATGTCCCCTTGTCAGGACACGCCAGCATGGTCAGGCCTTCCAACAACCAAGATTTTAGTCCCTGTGTGCCAGCCAGGAGGCAAACACAATCTTCAGAAACACCAGCACACTTACTGTAGTGACCCTTTCTAGGAGTTTTAGGGTTTTGAGTCATCGTGGGTAGACGATTTCTCAAGGACATGGTTTAGTAAGGAGACAGGTACGGTTGGACTCGATGATCTCAAAAGTCTCTTCCAACCTGATGATTCTGTGATTCTATGAGCAATTTAGGTGATCAGCTTCGGGATGATGAAACCCAGAGGATTATTTCTTGACTGAAGTGCAGTGGGATACTGCCATGACCAGAAACGTTCTCATGTGCACAGAAAGCACACAGAAATTTCCAGAGTGGAACCCTACCTCTCCTGAAGAGGCTGGCACAATTCTGAGAGAAGAAACTGGTTTTGGTTCGATATTTGCATGGGCAATGTGCTTTTTTTAACTGCTACACTCCTCTCTGTCTGTGTACTGAACAACGTAGTCTTGGTTTTCAGAGGCATTTAGTAAGCTTACCCAATACTATTATTCACATCATCATCCCTCACTGTGCTACACTGCCAAGGTATCTCAACATCTTAGCAGAAGCAGAGGGAGGGCACAGGAAAGAAGGAATTCAATTTACATTAATAACATTGCTATTAAATTCTTCAGTTCTGGTGATGCTAGGAAAAATCCCGATACAAAAAGAAAAGCGTATATTTAGGAATTGCTGGTATCTTTTTAAATAGCAGATTTAGAATTCTTGAAATTGCTGAGAAAAACATGAAAACAAGACGAGCGTTTTATCTGGAAGGCAGAAACCTCAAAGGCATAATTTTTAAAATACATCATTATTTTTGAATCTGTGGCGTAATTTGGGAAAACATGACCGCTCATTTCTAAGCATTTGGCTTAACAATTATGTTCACAACCTATTTTTTTTCCTCCTCATCCCTTCGTGCCTGAGAAGCCGCATGCATTAACTCTACAAGAAATGAAGGAAAACACAAATGCCTCCCATGCCAGGTTTTGAGAGGTTCCCAATCTGGGAGCTTTTGGATCATATTACTGTAACTCTTATTCAATGAAGGCTCTTGGTCAGAGGCCTTGTTTTAACCAGAGAGGACTGACCTGTGGGGCAGGGATTTTTAAAATGATAGCAGAATTTAAAAACGCAGAGCAGACGGGACTTGTGCAATCTGGTTTCCTTCCTCTGCTCTACAAACACAGCCGACAGCTCCTGCCACTGTCCAGCTTCACCTAGGCTGCAGTTTAGAATACAGCTTCTTTGCCAGCTGATGGTCTATTTGTTGGAGAGTCAATTTATTTTGTATACAAATTAAAGAGAAGGCTCTAGGGAGACCTTACAGCAGCCTTCCAGTATCGAAAGGGGCTCCAGCAAAGCTGGGGAGGGGCTCCTGATCAGGGAGAGGATGAGGAGGGGAATAATTTTCAGCAAAAAGAGAAGAGATTTAGATGAGATCTTAGCGAGAAATGTTTCCTGTGAGGGTAGGGAGGCCCTGGCCCAGGTTGCCCAGAGCACTGGTGGCTGCCCCATCCCTGCAGGTGTTCAAGGCCAGGTTGGATGGGTCTTGGAGCCCCCTGATCCAGTGGGAGGGGTCCCTGCCCATGGCAGGGGTGGTGGTACTGGATGGACTTTGGGTCCCTTTCAACCCAAACCATCGTATGATTCTATGAATCCAAGTAAATAAACATAAGAAGCCATATTTAAGGCCTATTGTAAAAAAAGGTCCCATAAACAGAACCAGCAGTTTCAGTTACGAATCTTGTAAGTAAAAAGGTGGTTTTTTGAAGGTTTCACTTAATCCTCCTGAGAAGCGACTGCCTGACACCAAATCTCACAGTGTACACTGTTCTTCCACATGACACTTTCATCTGTGGGGGAAACAGAAGTGGGTTCAAACTCCTCTACAACAGCACATGTAAACTCTGCTTCTATCAAATATACCATTTCAAGAAGGCAAGAAACATGTAAGCTGGTGGAAAAATTGCACCATACTGAACACATACTGGAGCGCTAGGACATGAGTCTCTCACTAGTAAAAAAAATCAAAACCAAAAACCCTTCCACACAGAAATAGCATAAGGAAAAATTCATTGAAAGCTACTCAGTTCTTTACATGGAAGCCTTTAATAATCCTTCCCTCCTTATGGAATGAGCTGAGATCTGCCGATGAAAAGCCCTAAAGAAGAGCTAGATGTTATTTATTTTCACAAGTGTTTGCCAGCTACACACATGACATCTTCCGCTAACGTTCATAATGAAATTTCCCCAGTGAGAAACAGACATTGTACTTGAATCAGAACAATTTTTATAGGTTTAGGCTAACAAATAAAAAGCAGAGCAGGAACTCAGCCATACGCTTAATTTTCAGTTTAGCACCACATAAATGCCAATTTCGACTTACCATGACACCACTGAAAAACAAGTTATCCCTTCCCTAGAGTAAAGGTCCAACATATACTAAATTTGCACTTCACTGTGGAAAAAAAGACTCCCTTCTGCTTTGCCTGGGTCAGAGTGGGAGTAACCTCAATGACTTGATTTGTTTGTTCTCTAACTATCCATCAGGTTATCTCCCTGCATCGGACCAAGCACTGAGGCTCAATATCATAAGCACCTTTTTAAATACAGAGGGGATGCTGCAACTCTGACTTCTTAAACACAACTATGCAATTGAAATGAGTTTAGAAATTTACTGGGCAAGATAAGCAATTCTATTAATCCCACTATAGGTTAAAAAGCCCCAAACAAACTGTAAGAAAAAGTCAGAATATCAGTGGTTTCTGTCTCTGCAGTGGTTTCTCTCTCTGCAGAGCAGATTTGAGTAGTTTCTGGGATGAGAGACAAGCTGATCCTTCAGGGACACTTCTAGCAATGTCACATGCAGTCCTGTCCAAGATGTATTCCTCACAGCTTTCTGACTTTCTTAATAATTTTAAATTAAGGTTTTTCTCTGATTTTCTTTTTCAGATTACAGAGGGCAAGGGTGCTTTCAAGGAAAACAAAGAGAAGCTCCAGCATGAATCAAAGCATGAAGGCAGGTGCAATTCCTCCCCTCTGTGGTGCAAGAAGACATTCCAAATGCCTACTCTGGGTGGTTTTTTTCATTTATTGACAGCTTAAACACTGTACCTGGGGCAAAAAGCCCCAATGTCATTCACAACCTCACAACAAAAAGCTTGCTTGAGAAGAATATCACATCTACTATATTCATTGAACAAGAAATTAAAGAGATTTTCTTAGCTTTCGATCCAAGAGCAGAAATACAAAACAAAGCTCATGCCAGACCCATCCATCAGCTTTGCTGTGAAGCGCTTCGCATGCCTGGCTCCATCCTCTTCAGCTGAAATTATTGGCAGCATTTTAACAGAAGCAAGGCATGTGCCTGAAGAGACCGGTCTGAAACTGTGCTTCATGTAAACAAGGGAAAAATTCACCTCATGAGGATAGTTTAGAAACAATTGACAACGATCCAGATCTGGCTATGACCCACCTTGGTCTACCCTTCAAAGCTACTCGTGAAGGGCTACCTGACAGCACTGTGCTCATTGTTTTCAACAACTGGAGAGGATTTGTATGAATAAGATCTGAGGCAGAGATGAACAAAGCCAATGAAGTGAATGAATCAGTTATTTACCAGATTGCTCTCAGTATCCCCTGCTTTTGAGAAGGCTATTAGTGAAACGCGACAACTTCCATTATTTGAAACCCTAAGAGAATTTTCCGTGTAATCATTTATAACTCCAAAGCCCAGATATTTTCTTAGCCTGAATGTAACAGAAATCACAGATATACCTGATGCATGTGAGAGTATCGTTATTGCAGGGATCACCGGGTAGTGCTCTGAAAAGACTCTCCGAGTCTCTTTATGGTCTTGGAAAGAATCTTGCGTCCTTTGTAGTGCTTCAATTAACAGTCTGGTGTAGGGAATGGAGAAAACAGCAAAGGACTTGGCTCTCTGCTTTATTACATTCAATAAGAGCAACCTGTACCAGCAAAGCCTCTTTCTAAGGACTAGGCTGACATTTGGGCTGGATTTCAGGGAAAACAGGGACATCTACCTGCTGCATGTGACCACCTCTGGGTTAAATGTTTTATTTACATAAAGAACAGATAATTTCTGTAAATTGGAGTGGGCCATGAAGATGATCTGAGAGCTGGAGCACCTCACAAATGAGGACAGGCTGAGAGAGTTAGGGTTGTTCAGCCTGGAGAAGAGAAGGCTCTGGGGAGACCTTAGAGCAGCCTCCCAGTACTGAAAGGGGCTCCAGGAAAGCTGGGGAGGGGCTCTTGATCAGGAAGTGCAGGGATAGGACAAGGGGGAATGGTTTTGAGCTGAAAGAGAGGAGATTCAGATGAGATATTAGGAAGAAATGATTTCTTCTGAGGGCCAGGAGGCCCCTGGCCTCCTGATTGCCCAGAGCAGTGGTGGCTGCTCCATCCCTGGAGGTGTTCAAGGCGAGGCTGGATGGGGCTTGGAGCCCCCTGATCCAGTGGGTGGCACTGGATGGGCTTTGAGATCCCTTCCAATCCAAACCATGAAGACTTGATGTTCTATAAAGCTCTGCAATGGGCCTGCAATTATAAGCCTCATACTCATATGAATTCAGGCTCCTGTGAGTGAAGCAGGCACACATAAAACAGATCTTATTTTTTAAGAGGATACTAAAGCACAGTTGAGTACTTTCAGCCTACACACCCACACTCAAGTGGGTGCAAACCACTTCCTGCAGCCAAAGACTCAATATGATTTGAGAGACAGAATCCAATTATCCACATTGAAATATGGCAAGGAAAACAGCCGCATCTCCTCTAAATATAGAAGACTGCAACCCAGATGTACACTCATGTCTCTTAGACCGAATAGTCTAGGAAGGAACGGAAGAATAACAGTCAAAATTAAAAGCAATTACAGAGGGTTAAAGTTATCTCTCATACATATCAAGAAATGCTAACATGACAGCACTGGTATGGAAAGTGAATCATTTAAACACGGACTCCATATGTTCCAGCGTGTTGCTATAGAAAACAAACGTACCTTTTTAGTTTCCAAATCTCTGGTGTGAGATTTTTTTTTTCCCTTCTCTGCAGAACACATCAGATTGAAGACACAGAACTAATTTGCCACAACTTAACCTATTCAAAATGAGATGTCATGCAAATAAGTTTTTGAGCAGCAAACTGCTTAACTACGCTAAACAAGTTATTGCATTTATTTACGTGATGTCGCACCAAATTATGAAAGCTGACTTGGGTTGTCTGTTTATTTTGCCGAGTTACGTCTGCTGTGTCTCACTCCTTGATTTAATTGAGCTGCTGAAGATAATACAACTTATCACACAGACATTGTGCCATGTTGCTAGCTTCTAGGTTAATTAACAGTAGCCTACAGTCACTACATTTCTCACATGGTTGGCCACTTGGACCCTATCTACCGTCTAGCTTCACTAATCAACAACTCTGGGAATTTCACATTAGTGACGGAATATACCAGCAACATATGTGCTTTTGACTGCACAGAATCCTAGAATGGTTTGAGTTGGAAGGGACTTTAAAGATCATCCCGTTCCATTCCTCCTGCCATGGTAGGGATACCTCCCACTGGATCAGAGGGCTCAAAGCCTCATCCAACCTGGCCTTGAACACCTCCAGGGATGGGACACCTGCAACTTCCCTGTGCAACCTGTGCCACAGCCTCTCCAACCTCACCGGGAAGAATTTCTTCATAATATCTAATCTAAACCTTTCTGCTTCCAATTAAAAGCCGTCCCCCTTGTCCTATCACTCCATGCCCTTTGTATAAAGTCCCTCTCCAGCTTTTCTGGAGCCCCTTTCAGTACTGGGAGGCTGCTCTAAGGTCTCCCCAAAGCCTCCTCTTCTCCAGGCTGAACAACCCCAACTCTCTCAGCCTGTCCTCATAGCAGAGGTCATTTTCATGGCCTCCTCTGGACCCATTCCAACAGTTCCAGATCGTTCATATGTTGGGGATTCCAGAACTGGACACAGAACTGCTAGATAGTAGGTAGCCTTTTCTTCACTCTGGTATTACCCATTCCTACACATCTTGTGGGAAGGCTGCACACTTGGCAAAACGTCTTGTATGCCAATCAGGGAAAGTAAAATCCAGAGGCATCTGCTGTGCTGCAGGACAGGGAGCTACGGCTGCTGTTCCACAAGTACTGCCAGCTAATGCCAGCACTAGCAGCTGCCGGCCTTGAACGGTGCCTCCCTCCTACAGTTTTTCCCACCCACTCTCCTGTGCAACACGAGGTTGCATGGCTGCATGGTGAACTGTACTAGTAATATCAACTGCATCAACTCTCCAAACCAGCACATGTTGCAGCTCCTTGAACCTTAGCAGCAGCAGGAGACAGAGCAGCAGCATGTCCCACTCCAGCATTCATGGGAACAGCAATTGGTTTCTGCACATCACCTTTTTGCGCCAATACTAGACTGAAGTTGACCTAAAAATAAAGATAGGTTTTCTTGAAGTGCTCAGTCTCATAGCACGCTGCCCTTGCGGGCTTCTCCCTCAAACCACATACTTCCACCACTTCCAGTGCAGCAGACCATGCTTGCTGTTCTGACCATGAAACAACTTCCCAAACACTGATTCCTGGTCATTACTCACAGTGAGACTCCCTGTGGGACCACACGATCATCAGATCTGGTCTGAGAAGCTAGCAGTGAACACAAAGCCGGGCTGGGAAGGTACCAGGACTCTGCTCTCAGCAGCCCACAGTTCAGATAAAACGCATCATGGAACTTCTCCCGAAGGTGGAGCTCTACCATCAATGTAAGAGCAAGACAAAGTTAAATGCACAGTACAAATGCTCCTCCTGCCCCATCACATCCCCCGTTTTTAAAATAATGGTACTTTTGATTATTTCAATCTAAAGAAATATTTTTTATTATAAATATCCTTTCTTATTCTCCACAAAACACAAGGCAGGCAGGGAGGTGCTAAAAGGAAATGTCACTTTTTAGTGCTCTGATGTTGCACGTGTTTACTCTGGGGTTAATCCTCAGACTCCAGCCGAGACATCCCTAGTTTAGACAACAAGCTCATCTACGAGTCCTGCAAAACCCTGCAATGTGTCCAGAGTTTCAAGTGATACAAAACCTATCTTTTCCAAATGATGAGCCAGATATTCCGCATGCCACAAAGCCTGCGTAGAGCTCGTGACATTTGAAACGTGTGTATCCAACTCAAGTCCACATGATCTGCTTGCTATTTTCAGCTGCTGGCACGCAGGTTTTCAAGCCTTTCTCCACAACAATGAAAGTTAAAACTCTCATATCATTGTAAAATCCAGGAATTTAAAACCAAACCCAAACATACAGTAGTTACGGAACTTTATATATCAAAATAATGATGCTCCAAACTATTAATGTAGAATCCATAGTTCGTTTGGAACTAAGCCAATTGATACTGGTGAGGAAGAAGCTGACCCACTGTTGTCCGTGCCTACGTGGCTTTTCTAACTTCGGTGCACACCTGCTCTGACGCGTGAGAGACAGATTTGGTGTGCAGGTGCTTTAGCAGATTCTGCCAGGCAATTCACACTTTATTTTTTGTCTTAATAGTCATCCAGACATGTCTACAACCACAAGCAGTAAAAAGGCACCATTGTACTGAAGGGGGGCAAAGAGGGGAGCAGGACAGAAAGGGACTGGGAAAGGGAAGGGACAGAAAAAACAGAAAGAGATGATGTGCCCTTCAACTGATACAACCCAGGAGTGGAATTACTGTGCTCCTGCACTTTGGGCAAAGGGCATTCAACTCCCAAAAGAAAACTAATCACCTATCTAAGGAATGTAAACAAGATTCCCACTCAGACACCCTAGACACAGCACAAGCAAGGGGACACAAGGCTGGCCTCTGCGTATTACTCAGCACACAAGTATGTTCCCACTAGACCTGAAGCTGATCGCTCACTCAGCGCCATAAACAAGCAGCAGAGGCCCTGACAATCAGCAAGGGTCATTTGCTGTCATACATTAATAGAGGCTTTATTACTTTAAAACGTGAGCAGGCTCCATGCATGAACCCAGCCACGAGCCCCTCTCCCGCTCCTATGTGCACTCCTCTACTCCACATCCCCATCCACCAGGAATTCTCTCTCTCCCTGGCATGCCCTCCACTGGCTGCAGCAGAGCGAGGGAGTTACAGAAACACTGGACATCAACCAAGGATGTGCTTTAAATGTAGGAAATGCTGTAACCTGAAATAGGTGGTTTCTCTGCTTCTCTTTTCCCAGTCAGGTGTGATTATACAAAGACCTTTCCCACAAGCAGCTGTAACCAGTATATTAAAAATTCATCTGCAATGAAGATTCAAAAGAAATTGACTTTTTCAAGAGGATAGAGGGAAGTATTGAGCTATTTTCTGTCTTTGGGGAGAGTGATTTGTGTTTATCTGGATATGGTTAATTCTCCACAGTCCCCTTCAATATGAAAGATGGTTTTGTTTATCAAAAAATTAAAAGACTGAAAATGTGCATTTTGTATTCAGATAATCCTCCCCAATTTAGTGGTTGTGAGGTTTAGAGATCCCCAATTAACAGAATTATCTTGCAGTTACATGGTTCATACTATTGGAGGCTTTATAAATATTTTATTAAGCTCACACTTTTCAGAAGCACTAGATACACTAAGAGAGAACTAAAACCATGCTAGTCATCCCTACTTAGAAAAAAGAAAAAATTAAAGGGAGTCACTCCTGCCTCATTTGTCCACCTCAGCTTCTTTTTCAAAGCAAAACAGTAAACACTGAGCAAAGACCACCACTTCTTTATCAGATGTTCGAACTACCTGAAAATACGGGGTAAGACAAGCAGGGGAATCAACATGAAAGACAGGAGATCACATGCTAAACAAACGAGAAAGAACAAATAAAACCCGCGAGCACTACTTAACTGCAAAAAGCAAGTTGTCCAGTTGTGAGCAGCAAGAGAACAAAACCTGTACTAATGACGATTTCTACAGATGGAAATCTTATACTTTTAGGATAAGGTGTGCATATAAATCAGGATTGGTTTCAGAAAATGCCTACACCTTATCGCACTCCACAACTGCCTAAAAGGAGGTTGTAGCAAGGTGGGTGTTGGCCTCTTCTCCTAAATAATAAATGATAAGACACGAGGAAATGGCCTCAAGGTGTGCCAGGGGAGGTTTAGACTGGATATTAGAAGAAATTTCTTTACTGAAAGAGTGATGAAGCCCTAGCAGAGGCTGCCCAGGGCAGGGGTGGAGTCTCCATCCCTGGAGATGTTCAAAAACCACTTTGGGACACAGTTTAGTAAACACGGTGGGGATGGGCTGACAGTTGGACTGGATGAGCTTAGAGGTTTTTTCCAACCTCAGTGATTCTACGATTCTAATTGAATGGCTTTGTTCTGCTGCCTGGCTCTCCTTACACTGTGAGACCACGCATCTATGCACGTGTGCTGGAGAAAAGTGAACTAATAGCCTTTGTTTGGCTGTTAGTTTTTAGTTTGCTACAGGTGGATTAAACATCCTGATCCTCAAGCACTGCACGCAGAAGCTAGAAAAGCTAAACCAGGCATCGTTCCTTAGCTTTACTGATCAGAATTATATTGCTCTCTTCCTGCTCTGTACCAGTCCTATCCTCATCAGTGCAGTGTATTTATGATATACTTTGATATAACGCTGTGTTATACAAGAGAACATTAAACTTCTTCTGTCATAACTCCTCTGCTGCTGTTCCACCCCACTCTCCCCTGCCCAAGAGGAAACTATGACTTGTGGGTCTAAAGGCTGTGATCCAGATCCAGCTGAAGATGGAAGTAGGGCATGTGAGTGGCAATATTTCTTTTTATTCATCTATTGATAGACAGAACGACAGTGCTCCGTCCAATCTTTGTGCCCTTCCCACCACCAGCACCTGGACCACTATTAACACAGGCTGAGAGCACTGAGAAGCGCAAGGGTTACAAAAGGTTCAAAATAATCAGAGGGCTCTGTATTTCCCTCATCACTTGCAAAGAGAGATTTTATGGGAAAAAAGTCAAGAAACCAAGGTGTAACTGTTTATCCTTTCTCTAAGCCCCCATGCCGTAATGTAAGGCTCCAGTCGGTCCTTAAATCTGCACTTACAGGTCAACTGAACTACGAAATCAGTTTGCCTTATGAGTTCACACATTCTTCTTGCCAACTACCTCAACATATCAAAGAGTTAATGTGCTCAAAGCAGTGGCCCTGCTCTTTCCTCTAGAATACTACTGCACTATTATAATAATGATCTAAGTATTTAATTATGTTTTTTATTGATGAAAACAGGCTTATTTGTCCCAGACTTGTTTACCTGTCTTCTTTACAGAAATCTTGCTTCAGAATGTCTTCTAGTAGAAGAGTAAGTGAAGGATACAGCAAAGCAGGTTGACCACACACAATTCTATGTTATGAACCATTTAATAACTTGAGGTGGATATTGCAGTGTTTTGAGATCTGGGACCACTGTTTTTTTTCATGCAGTTTGTCCCATACCGAGGTGTTTTAAAGACATTGATGAGGTATTACAACATCCCTTGACTGGACAATTACTGTTAATAGTGCATCATAAAAAGAAATAATGTTATCAAGGTATACTCCAAGTGAGTTGATGGCAAGGGGAAAAAGGCACCAACTCCAATTACCCTGACTGAAACAACTTTAAAAAATGCATTTAAAATAAATACACTTATGTATTTTGTCAATTTCAGGGAAATGAATGCACTGATTTTGAAAAATAACCAATAGCACAGCACAGTGGTTGGACATACTTTGTTTTCTAATTAATTTTTTGACTCATTCGAGTAATTTACTTACTCACTGAATGTGCTACTTATAGCACTTTTAATCAACTGACTTAATCTTTAATATTTTAATCTCTTAATCTATGCAGAGATAAAATCTCAAGGTGACTATTTAAAATGACCACTACATGAACAGACCCCGCTGTTGAAGATGTAGAATTCCCACGAGCAATTCTCACAGGTCCTAACAGCCAGCTAGACATTGCTAAGATATCTGAAAGTCAACAGGAAAAATGCTTCCCAATCTAACTTTTCCAGCATTCACAGCTCTTCTTGTGTGGTGCACGGAAGCAAAATGGAGCAACCACCACCAGCGAGGAGAATCTTCCTTCAGTAGATGATGGCAGAAATCTGCACAGCTGAAGGCTTCTGGTGTTAACAGTGGTATCACCTCTTCAAACAACATTTTTACAACATTTTCTGCTTTTAAAAGCAGGTACAGTGGTCCTGGAGTGTGAATGCTGTTTAAGTCCTACCTGCTATGGATTTGCTGTTGCACTAATGCACACAATGAGAAGAATCAGAATGGTTTGGGTTGGGGTTGAAAGAGGCCTCAAAGCCCATCAGTTCCAACCCCCTGCCATGGGCAGGGACACCTCCCACTGGATCAGGGGGCTCAAAGCCCCATCCAACCTGGCCTTGAACACCTCCAGGGATGGGGCAGCCACAACTTCTCTGGGAAACCTGTGCCAGGGTTTCTCCACTCTCACAATAAGAAATGTCGTCCTAATACATCATCTCAATCTCCCCTCTTTCAGCTTAAAACCACTCCCCTTTGTCCTATCCCTGTACTCCCTGACCAAGAGCCTCTCCCCAGCTTTCTTGTAGCCCCTTTCAGTGCTGGAGGCTGCGCTAACTTTTCCCTGATAAAGAGTCACCATTCTATTTGCCTGCATCACGTAAGGAAAATAAGGGACAGTGTTTGGTTTACAGCCATATCCCAAGTCTATTATGAGGAAGATTTAAAAAAAAACTGGCAATCCTCTTTTGGGATTTCCTCTGCCTTGGGAGCAAGCTGTTTCCTTCAGAATGCTGGGATATGGGCACTAGGGAAGCCTTAAAATTCTGCTCTGTGTCTGCCTGGGCTACCTCCTAGTGCAGCGGATCTCCATGGTACGTGGAGCTTCCCAAACAGTGAGCACCTGGTAGATAAACAAGTTACCGCAGCCTTGAATGGGGCAGTTCTCCGGGACTATCGGACCTTCACTGAGCTCAAAATCATTTTGTGTTTTTGTTTGTATGGTCAGAGTGAAAGTTTTTTTCTGCACCCTGAAGAACCAGTCTCCTTCAGCATAGCCTGAGAAGCCTCCTGTGTCACGACAAACTAATTGCATGTGTTAAGGGAAAGCTATTACTTTGGCTTCTTCCACTGAACATCAAAAAACCACCAAGGCTTGATTTTAAAGCACATACACTTACAAATACTAAGGGAATCGGCTACAAAGAGACCACACAAGCTGTTCCAGCCTTCCACAGAAGTCTGGGTTTTTAAAGCGTGAATACACAGCCACCTCTTCAGTTTGCCCTTTCATCTATTCCGAAAGACACACACACTCTTCATTTCCTAACTAGTTGATTGTATAAAAGTTTTAGGTTTGCAGCTTTAAAGCACTAAAAAAGATGAAGGTAAAACACAACCCTGATACTGGAAAAGAACTCAGCAAGGATATTGTGGGTGTCTCACAAGTCACAGAGCTGGGAAGAAAGAAGCCTGTCCTGACCCTGTGTTGAAATCTGATCTACTTAAAGAGGCACATGGATCACCATTTATAGCATTTCTCTGGGGCTAGGGTGAGGGGCGAGGAGGGTGGCAGACAGCCCTTGGTCTGGCTACATGAGCTGCCAGCAAGGCTACTAAACGTGCAGATGCTGGGCGCCAAGCAAGCATGTTTTTTCTCCTCCTGCACTGCACCTTCCATGACACTGCTGTGTCAAACCACCCTGAAAGCACACATCTCTTCCAGAGAACAGCAGCACTGTTTCTCCAAAGGCTGGGAAGGAATGATAGAAGACTGGAGAGTGGGGAAGAAAAGGCAAGCATATAGGTTTAAATTGGAAGGGTTTAGTTTAGAGATTAAGAAGAAATTCTTCATGACGAGGGTGGGGAGGCCTTGGCCCAGGTTGCCCAGAGAAGCTGTGGCTGCCCCATCCCTGGAGGTGTTCAAGGTTGGGTTGGATAGGGCTTTGAGCCCCCTGATCCAGTGGGAGTTGTCCCTGCCCATGGCGGGGGGTGGAACTGGACGGGCTTTCAGATCCATTCCAACCCAAACCATTCTATGATTCTACATTTCTGACTGACCCTGCAGTTAATCTCTCAAAAGGGCAAAGATGTGTTGATGCAGCCATGCAAGGTACTGGTTTGCTCCCAAACCCAACGTGCCCCAGTTCTCTGTGTGTGACCTGGAAATTACTCTTTGTGGTACAACGTTAATCCATCAGCTAATGGCCTGTCTCAAAGAACAAGGTAAATGTCTCCATGCTGGAAATTTATGGCCCTGTGACAGGTAGGTAAGTCTCCTCAAAAAAAACTAGTCATTGTTGGTGTTCTGCCTCTTTCTCCACTACAGCAAAAGTAACAGCACAAGATTTTTGAACTCTGAAAAAGCAAAGAGCAGTCTCTATGCTAAGTTCTTCAACAATGACAACAAAGAAATCAGCCATTGCTCTCCAACAAAACTACAAGTACTGCCACTTTCACGAAAGTGAAATATATATTTTTGGTGTTCAGCCACTGTCTTCATTAATGAGACTCCTTAATGAGCTGAAAACACAAGCATCCCTATTCTCTTATTTGTGTTAGAGAATGCAGGCCCCACAAATTCACAAGCGTGCCCAAGCAGGAGACCTCATTGTGAGGCATCCTTTGCTGTCTGAGAGAACAGAGGTATGTGAGCATGCCTGTGCCCACCAGAAAACCCCAAGCTTTCTTTCAGGCAGGATCAAACACAAACGAGAATGCTCTGCAAATGCTGGGACCTTCCTCCCTTCCCCTCAGCCTTCATCGCTGAAGAAACAACCCAGATGCCTACGTAAACCAGTAGTACATAGAAATTAAGTTAGTGATTTAACTGACAGAGTAGCCATTACACAGGCAAAAATATCTCTTAAAGGCTGTAAGAAGTGTAATTTGATATTCTTTTATCTAATTAAAATAATACAAGTTCTCTATGTACAGAAACCAACAGCTCTAGAAAAAGGAACTGAGCAGCATCCCCCATTTGTCCTCACTTGATCTAAAGGTCTGTTCTTACAGCTGGGAGGTTGAATTGTTCTGCAATTCTGTTCATTCTTCATACTATGGGCTAGGATGTCCAAAAAAGACACCAATTTGTGCCAGTCAAGGGCATGTTTTTTCTGAACCAGATAGTTGTTTATAAGAAACTGGGATGAAATCCCAAAATTCATATTTCCCTCAGGCCTCGAAAGGGCCATGAAATGCATTAACTTTCACCACAAAGTGATGAAAGAGAGACTGAGCCACCACAGACAGAGGCTGGATTACGACCAGCAATTCCACAGGGACAGATTCCTATTTCTGCCCCTTGACCTACAAACTGGCTTTGTTTGATTTATTCCGAGATCCTCTCTTATAAAGGAAACATGGAGAGAAAAATCAGCTGGTTTAGGTTTAAACTCTATTCTTTTTTTTATATCCCCCAAAGCATCTGCATGACCAGACTTGCAAATAAACACACATTTTCTGTTCTTTACACTACACCAAATTCTAGAAAAAAATAAACTTCTACTAATATCAAGACAAACATGTTAGAACATAACAATGGAGACTGCTGAGACTGAGAGAAAGGAAATAGATAATCATAGAATCATAGAATATCTCAAGTTGGAAGGGACCCATACAGATCATTAAGTCCAACTCCCTGCTACTCACAGGAATACCTAAAACAAACTGTACGACTAAGAGTCCAGATGCTCCTTGAACTCGGGCAGGCTCAGTGCTTTGATCATGTCCCTGGGAAGCCTGCTCCATGACCAACCACCCTCTCAGTAAAGAACCTTTTCCTATTATCCAATGTGAACTTCTTCTGGCACAGCTTCATTCCATTTCCTCATGCCTTAACCCTGGTCACCATAGAGAGTAGATCAGCCCATTCCCCTCTGCTGCCTGCCTTAATGAAGTTGTAAATAAAAGAAAATAAAATAAGTGTAACAGTATAGACATACTCTTACCCGTTCTGTTGATTTAGAGTTCTTGTGTCTATAACACACAGAAATCTATGAACTGGGAAATGCTCTTCTCCCTCAAGAAGCAAGAGGCACATGTCCCATGAATTGGACGATCTTTAAGGTCCCTTCTAACCCAAACTATTCTATGATGACTCTATGAAAAGTAGGCAGGCAAGTGTTTGACTTGGTTAATACAAATATAAAACTGAAACAGCAGGATTCTGGCCTGACCCAACAAAGAAAACTGCTCAGACAACAGGGAAAAATTATTTGGGAACATTATTTCACAGAATAATGTATTTCTGTTTTTCCAATTCAGAAAATTGCAAACAGTTCTGAAGACATGAACTTTGGAGCTCACCTCACGGAGGCAGCTGGGAAAACCAGTCTTCAAAATACCTGTGTGCTGCTTGCGTGCATGCACCTGTTTGCTGCATGCATGCATCGGTTTAGGGTTAAAAATGGAAACATCAACATGAGAAATCATTTCCTTCCTCACCTTTTCCACACAAAGGACCACTGCTATAAATTTTCAGTGGGGATTCTTGCATGCGGAGAAGAACGTATGTGAAGGGAGGACACATGCTGCCCACAGAGGGCACAGCTTACCAGGAAGGGTAAAGCAGGGATTGATAGCATCTGCTCGTTCCATCCTTGCCTTTGGAGATTCACTCGGTTATAAAAGCACTTGCAAGCACAGTTACAGTGGGGAAGTCTGTAAATGAGACTTAGATCCCACTGTCTTTCTGCACATTATAAGGGCCCTTCATCTTCACAAACAGATGCTTCTGAAAATGTTACCTTGCAAACACAAGTTTTTACATCTCCATGCACACCTGAGCACTAGAAGGAATGCCAACTGTTCGAGCCTCAGTCTCCAGGCAGTGGAGGTCTCAGGTGAGACACTGGATTAGAATCCAAACTGGCCCATTAAAATGCTGGATTACAGTGCACAAGTACAAGGGCTGCCCGTTATGACACCTTCAGGGCAGAGCTGGCAGGACCAGCACTGCTCTGCTTTCACCTGAGGCTTTGGGCCGAAGGTTTCTTAGAAAGGGGAAAGGGAAAGTTTGGCTTTTGAGGCTTGTACATGAGCTCTTGCAGCAGATATTCTTCTCTTCAATAAGATCACAATGTCTCGTTTCTACCACTCTCCTCCCCTCTAAAAAATTTGCTTCACCGAAAGGGTGGTCAGGCACTGGCACAGGCTCCCCATGGAGGTGGTTGAGTCCCCAGCCCTGGAGGGATCTAAAAGACAGGTAGACAGCATTCTCAGGGGCATGGTTTACTAGTGGACAGGTACAGTTGGCCTTGATGATCTCAAAGGTCTTTTCCAACCAAGTTATTCTATGATTCTATGAAAAGGTAAGGACAGTCATTAAGCAACAAGTAACCACAACGCACAACACACCCTGCTGTGTAACAAACAACACCCTCGTGTAGCAGCAATGCTCCCCGCCTTCAGCTTACCTGTTTTATGCACTGCAGCCGGTCATTGGTCTGCTGTATGTGCCTGTCCATAGAATTCATTTTGATTGTCTCCACTTGGCTTCTACCTGAAAGCCATTAAAATCCCTCGATCTGCAAGACAAAAAGGACAGTAAAGATCACTGAGCACAGTCCATGCACTTCTATCACTGGAACAATCAAGCAGAGCCGCCTACAAGAAACCCCCGAGCACACTGTAAGATGAAATAATAATGGCAATAACAATGATGGTCTGGCTTTTGGAAGGACAAGGGCATGAGGATTCTTCGTAATCCTCCTCTAAGAGAAAACACCCCTCATAAATACTAAATGGTTCAGACACAGCAGAGTATTTATTATAAAGCAAAAAACAACACAAAAAATGAGTTACAAAAACTTTGGATTTCTGTATTTAAAATAAAAGAAACAGGTATACTTTGGACTCTCCTCCAATCAGGAGGTCTATTTAATGAGCCCTTGAAATGGCCAAGAAGACAGTGAGTGACTGGGATTCACAACTCAACCAAGAATTTCAGAACGACTAACGATTCCACACAATCCAGCATATACGGAACAGGCCTGATGTTCACACGAAAGGGCTTAGCAGTTCCTGCTTTCTGGGAAAATTTGGCACAAACAGCTCTGCTGATTTAAAAGGCAAAAATGCCACACAAACTCAGACAGAGAGCAAGCCACTAAAAGCAGAAGTAGGCTTAAGTGAGCCTCCTGGTGTGGGGGTGTGGGCATGGTTTGCATTTCACTTGGTCCCTTCTGTTCCCTCTCTCCGGCCTTCCCTTATAGTATTCTACACTGGTAGAACAAGAGATCATAAAGACAGAGGTAAACAACCCATCAACAGTTTCAGTCCACGAGTAGCATTACCCACAGCTTGCACCATGACTTCTACTTATTGGTGTTTTCAGCAGAACTATATGAGACTCCAGCCTGGACTTAACAAGCTGAGCAGTTTCAAGTGTCTTTTTCTAGAATTCACTTCTCTGAGGAATTCTAGATCTCACACATACATATGTACACTGTCATTTTACTTTCACGGCATCTAAAATGGAAATGAAAACATAGATGTTGTGCAATAGAACATGAAAACAGTCTTTGCCTACAAATTCCCGTGTCTTTTTACTGCGACTGAGCAGTGGAGTCTTAAGTTGTACCTTTACACTCACAAAGAGGGAGCTGGTAGATGTTCAGAAATACACAAACGCTGTATTTATATAAAACTTTATACCACGTCCTGGACTTGCAGAGACCTCTCCCTTGTGAACCTCTGCAGTGGCACCAAACAGTTTGTTATTCAGAGCTATCCATGACTCCTAGCTATCCTACCACACATGACTCAAAGTCTTCCAGTACTGAAACGAGGCCTACAGGAAAGCTGGGGAGAGGATCTTCAACAGCGAGTGCAGAGACAGGACAAGGGGGTTTTCAGTGAAAAGATAAGGGATTCAGATGTGATATTAGGAAGAAATGTTTTGCTGTGAGGGTGGGGAGGCCCTGGCCCAGGTTGCCCAGAGAAGTGGTGGCTGCCCCATCCCTGGAGGTGTTCAAGGCCAGGTTGGATGGGGCTTGCAGCCTCCTGATCCAGTAGGAGGTGTCCCTGCCCATGGCAGGGGGTGGAACTGGTCAGGGCTTTGAGGTCCCTTCCAACCCAAACCATTCTATGGTTCCATGATCTCATTAGTTAAAGCACCTCTACGAGCCCAGCACTGTCCATACTCAACCCTCAGACACCAAAGTGCGTTTCCTGTGGTGGGAACCCTGACTGCATGGCTGTCAATGGTGAGACAAACTCCAGACCACGGCATGCGAGTGCACCTCACACACCCAAGCTGCCTGAGATTGCTGTACCTCGCTGATAATGTCCTTCCATGGCTCCGGCCAGATTAGACTCAGGAAAAGAAATCTTTTTTGCTAGACAACTAAATGAGGTCTTATAGCAGCAGCTCAAGCTCCTCATCTCCACTCTCTAGACACAAGAGGGTTCAATAAAGCACTCCTGTCAATAAATTATAATACTTATGAAATGGAAAAGCCAGTTTCACATACAAGTATTATCGTTTGATTATGCCAGTGCCACCTTCTCAATAGCAAATGCCATCCAAAGGTTCTCTAGCAAACGTAAATTGATATATTTTATTAAAAGCAAGTAATACAGTCTTATCTGCCTGTAAGACCCCCAAACAGATCTCAAGAGCCATGAAGCTTAATCTCTCAGTGGACAGCAGAGGTATTTATCAAGAGACAAACTAGCCCAGACATGACACCACTTCAGCCGTGATCCATCTTATGAGCTAGGACACATTATCTGCATTTTAATTGACCATCAGGACGGATGGAGAAGGGCACACTGAAAACAAGCACATCCACACACATAGATTTTTGTGGAAATATTAGAAGAAATGCAAGCTGAGGTGCTTCCTTTTTTTTTAAAAGAAGTCAGGGCAGATTTCCTAATGAGCCAGTAAGCAAAAAAAAAAAAAAGTATTTCTGGTTGACTTTGTAACACAATTTTTGTATGTTTTGGCATTACCTATTGAACCTCTCCAGTGCCATAGAGCCACACAGAGAAACTGAGAGCCGAGCTGAGAAGAGAATCTGTCCCAAGCAAAAGACACACAGACACACTCTCTACTGCCAGAAGACACAATTCTCGAGTCAAGTCAGATACACCAGCACTCGGTCTCGCAACAGGAGCTGCCTCAGGTGTTACTGGCAATAAACTTCAGGGCCAGGAGACCGCAGAGGGATTTGACAGAGACAAGGACAACAACTTACATTTGTGTACTGTCACTCACGCCAACAAACCACCCTGCACGGTGATTTATGAACCATACATGCAATACCATGCCAGTTCTCTGCCATCCAGTTACCCATAAACAACACTGAAGGTTGCTATCAGCTTCCTGAACCAGAGCTTACTATTGTACTTGTCTGAATTGTCATCCCTCCCACACGGCACAGCTTCCCAGAGCCTCTTTGGAGAAGCAGAGTCTGAAGGGGCTCTCGGAGGCAGGACTGGGAGCACAGTGCCCTGCTGTCTCACACAGACATGCCATACAATTTCTGTCATAAACTCATCAAATTCAGTCTAAAAATAGCTCTGCTTTTAAGACCCAGTGACTCCCATTGAAAAGTGCACTCTGACTCTCACCTTTCTCCTAGTAGCTAGAATTATCTTCACTTCCACCCTCAGACCCACTTGTTTTCACATCACTGGTGCTCTCAGATTAAAAGAGCTTTTGCCCTGCCAGGCTCCCTCCACTTAAACTACAGAATGGTTTAGGTTGGAACAGAACTTAAAGCCCATCCAGTGTCACCCCCTGTCATGGGCAGGGACCCCTCCCACTGGATCAGGGGGCTCCAAGCCCCATCCAACCTGCCTTTGAACACCTCCAGGGATGGGGCAGCCGCCACTGCTCTGGGCAACCTGGGCCAGGGCTTCCCCACCCTCACAGCAAAACATTTCTTCCTAATGTCTAAACTAAATCTCCCCTCTTTCAGCTTAAAACCGCACCCCCACATCCCATCCCTGCACTCCCTGGTAAAAAGCCCCTCCCCAGCTTTTCTATGGGCCCCCTCACTGCACGGACCAACACCCACCAGCTCTTCACCACCACCAGTTTGCAGCTTTCACCAGCCCAAACTCATTTATTCTACTCTGCTCAAGAGAAGCCCCTCAGTTTGCTGACTGCCCAAGGCAGGAAGCTTTTGTTGCACAAACCAAACAGCCAAAATTCTACATGTGAAGCCTCACGACAAAAAATGCCATTAACATTTTGTACTTTTAATATCCTGCCTCACCTCCTCCCAGGACTCATCTTTACCTTTGTCATAGATATACTGTAAGAGCATCAAATAGAAATGTTTTTTTCAGTGAGCATTACCGGCTGTAAGTAATTTCTGCTATAAAAACCACAGAGCTCATTAGTGGGAAACCATTTTTATCTGGAAATTATTCTTTCATAGGCCTCAGAATTAACAGATTAAATGTGGAAAGTAAGAATTATCATATGAATCTGATGTTTTATTAAAGCAGAATAAGCATTTCGACACCAGATTGTGTTGCCTGGAAAAAATAGCAGCAGAATTAGATTTCCAGTAACGATACTGACTACACAGGCACTGTGCTCCCCTTGTGCATATACACATCCTGAAACTTTTTAAAAAAATGCCTTTTCTGTTGATCTCACACTGTTACAAAAGTAGCACTAAGATTGTTTTACTTGAAAATAATGCTATTGAAGAGACAGAGGCGAGCAGGGCCAAATAAGAGCAGACTTATTTGGTTAAGGAGAACCTATCAGGTCCCGAGTGAAAATGACTTTGCGGGGTCCCTTCTGGTGGACCCGCATTAGAAATCATGCCAAGATTGAGGCGCTCTGAGCAGCTCTAGAGACAGCAGGGTATGTTGCTGATTGGGATTAAGGGTACTGCCAGAGAAGGATAGAGAAGGGAATGTTTCCCGGTGCTTCGTAACAAATCCCCTCTGTCTGGTGCACGGGTTAGCCAGAGAGGTTGCATGCTACTGCTTTGTATGCTAACTCCATTCAAAAGGGTAAACAAAAAAAAAAAGAAGTGTTCCCAGCACCTTCTGGTAATTCAGTAATAAAAAGCCTCATTCTTCTGGTGTCTCTTCCGAAGCAAAGACCTAATCTCTTAAAAAAAAAAAAAAGAAAAAAATTATGTGAATTATTCTTTGCCTTCCTCCTTCCCTCCCCTCTAGCATGCGAGTTTATAGCCCTAGGCAGTAATTAAGGAGTCCTCATTTACATATTTATGATGTCTCAAAAATGGAGAATGTATTTTTTTTAAAGGAACAGATGCATCAACCTGTTAGACTTTTTTTTTTAACCTTAAACATTTTTTTCTTAAACGATTACTACAAACCCCTCTTCAAAATTGAAGAATGAAATTGTGCAGCGGCTGCAAGAAAAGAGACTTTCACAGCCTTCTGCTATGTTCTTTGTTGGCTGAAAGTTCAAGTCAGGAGTTTGCAATTCTTGTATCAGAAATTAGACTTCCAGGAATGCGTGTGAGGACAGGCTGAGAGAGTTGGGGTTGTTCAGCCTGGAAAAGAGAAGGCTCTGGGGAGACGTTAGAGCAGCCTCCCAGTACAGAAAAGGGGCTCCAGGAATGCTGGGAATGCCCTCAGACACCCAGGTGTGAGTATTGGGGTGTCCTGTGCGGGGACAGGAGCCGGAAGGCTCTGGGGAGACCTCAGAGCAGCCTCCCAGTACTGAAAGGGGCTCCAGGAAAGTTGGGAATGCCCTCAGACACCTGGGTGTGAGTGTTGGGGTGTCCTGTGCGGGGACAGGAGCCGGACTCGATGATCCTTTTCGGTCCCTTCCAACTCAGGACATTGATTCTACAACAGCTTGGCGTCACTGCAAACTGACTGAGGGAGCACTCGATGTCCTCATCCAGATCATCGAATCATAGAATTGTTTGGTTGGAAAAGACCTTTGAGATCATTGAGTCCAACCGTACCTGTCCGCTACTAAACCATCCCTGAGCACCTCATCTACCCATCTTTTAAACACCTCCAGGGACGGGGACTCCACCCCCTCCCTGGGCAGCCTCTGCCAGTCCATGACCACCCTTCCAGTGAAGACATTTTTTCTGGTGTCTGATCTGAACTTGCCCTGGTGCAGCTTGAGGTCAGTTTGCAAACACCCCCCTCCCCTTCCAGGCGCTCCTGAGCCCAACAACACCCGCTAACGTTCTTCTCCCATCAGCTAAAGCAAATTATTCCCTCCGTGTGCTGAGAACAAGCAGTTTATACCTCTCAGGTGACTGTGACCCAGCCACAAGCCGAGTGGCGAGGGTGGGAGAGGGCTGGGGAGCTCAGGGCAGCCCGGGCAGGGGAGGGGAAGCGGGGCCCGCGCGGCGCGCTCGCGCCGGCCGGCAGAGGGCGCTGAAGCGCCGCGCCAGCACCCGCCGGGCCGAGCGGGCCCGAGCCGAGCCGAGCCGGGCCGGGCCCCGAGGAGAGCGGTCTGAAACAGCCCAGCA
This sequence comes from Neomorphus geoffroyi, assembly GCA_033558235.1. Taxonomy (NCBI): domain Eukaryota; kingdom Metazoa; phylum Chordata; class Aves; order Cuculiformes; family Neomorphidae; genus Neomorphus; species Neomorphus geoffroyi. Next base: position 35,540,580 of record JAUMJM010000016.1, read on the forward strand.
GCTCCGGGCACAGAATCATAGACTTGGTTGGTTGGAAAAGACCTTCGAGATCATCGAGTCCAACCGTGCCGGTCCACTACCAAACCATATCCCCGAGCGCCTCATCTTTTAAACCCCTCCAGGGATGGGGACTCCACCACCTCCCTGGGCCGCCCGTCGCCTCCAAAGAGAAATCCCAGAAACATCCCTCACCGCCCGGTCCCAGTAATAAAACGTGGCAGTTCCAGAGACAAAACACATCTTATCCCACTTAACGTTTTCCTCCACATTAAACACCTCAAAAAAGCTGTTTCTTGGGCCATCAGAGCATACCTCGGTGTATTCACGCACATAAACGCTATTAATAGGGTATAATTGCATTAATTCTCCTTTTCAGCGCAAGGCCACTGCCCCACAGCAAACCCACACCACACAGACCCAGAGTCAGACCCGAAAAAACATGTTCAAGGGCAGATTTAGTTTTAAACTAAAAGAGGAGAGGTTTAGACTAGATATTAGGAAGAAATTTTTTATGCTGAGGGTGGTAAAACACTGGCATAGGTTGCCCAAAAAGATGGTAGATGCCCCATCCCCAGAAACATTCAAGGCGAGTTTGGATGAGGCTCTGAGCAACCTAATGTGCTTAAAGACGTCCCTGCTCACTGCAGGGGGGCTGAACTGGGTGACCTGTAAAGGTCCCTTCCAACCCAAACCATTCTATGATTCCAATTCTCCCCTTCAGTACCAGGCCAGTGCCCACAGAACCCACCTCACCCAGACCTGCACTCAGACCCCAAAGCATGAAGTTCTGGTGCCAAAGTAGGCACTCACACAGGCACAGAGGCACCAGCATACGTCCTCATGCTATACAAAAATGCCTAAGTCTGCTTTTCAGCAAGAGAATTCTCAAAGATGCTCTAAAATATTTCAGTGCTTGAAGGAGTCTTCTAAGAAAGGTGGGGAAAAACTTTTTAGTAGGGCCTGTAGCAGCAAGACAAGGGCTAATGTCTTTAATCTGAGAGATTTAGGCTACATATTAGGAAGAAATGTTTTCCTGTGAGGGTGGGGAGGCCCTGGCACAGGCTGCCCAGAGAAGCTGTGGCTGCCCCATCCCTGGAGGTGTTCAAGGCCAGGTTGGATGGGGCTTTGAGGCCCCTGATCCAGTGGGAGGTGTCCCTGCCCATGGCAGGGGCTTGGAACTGGATGTCCTTCATGGTCTCTTCCAACCCAAACCATCATATGATTCTATGATTATTTTCCTTTCAAGAATAAAACTGGAATAAGTTTAATATTCATCCAGGACAACTGTTTTATTTCCCCTGCTGGATACACTGCTGGGGGGAGGGGACAGGGGGGGCAATATAAAATGTCAGGTGAAAGGCCATTTTAATCATCAAACACTTGAGAAAGGAAGTTGTTTTAATAAAGGTTTGTTTACCATAAGCTGCTAAATAGCTACTGCTGTTGGCTCTGAGCTATTAAAAAGGGCCAGATGTGAGACAAAGCAGCGTTTGTTATGCTGGGGGAGGAAGAATAGATATTTGTGCTGTGCTGCTTTCCATTGTTGCTCTACAAATGTGCAGTAATCCCCAGAAGACTTTCTATCATCTTTGACTGCGAGAGGGGGGGAAAGTGAGCGCGCGTGTGTGCGTGTGCTGCCAGCAGGCACAGCTTCAGCGAGGTGGGAGCGGGTTCGTGTAATTTATGATGGCTTGAGAGCTGCAAGGGCTGGCGGTTTTGTCGGGTTTAAGGAAGCCGTTTCCACAGCCGTGTGCTTGGGAGCATTTTTATATACAGAGCCTATTATATGCAGGCACGAACAGTCAGCCAGATACACACAAAAGCAAACCCACACATGCTTTTGAAAAAAAAAAAAAATACAGCATGACAGCTTGCATAAGCAAGCCTGCTGGACTCCTCTGGGAGGAGGAGCGGCGGTGCGCAGAAGTTGTTCAATCATGAAGCACATCTGCAGCCTGATTACAAAAGCAAAGGCGGTCGGGCTAGCTGGAAGCACTGCCACGGCACAGGGATATGACCTATGCTTACAGTACAGCCATAAAGAAACCCAACCCCAACAACAAAACCCCCCACTAAGAGCAGGATTGCAGGGATGTAAAAATACCACATCTCCAGCTAAGGAGAGCGCTCCTGCAACCCTGCACGTTGGTCACCGGCCAGCACTAACAGTAAAGCACACAAACTGCCTCCTGCGCTGGCAGCCCTCACCTCCAGCCCGCTGGCTGAAATGACCGGTTTCCTCAGAGCGAAAGCAGCATCTGCAGATCCCGGTTTCGGGTAATTGCCCTGCTGCATGCTTATATTACAAGGTTGGTTTCCCTGCATTCCTGGTGTCACCAGCTCTGTCAGCTTGTTATCTTTAGGGAGAGCAAGGAGGGAAAAGGACACTGCAGTTTAAAACAGCAAGAGGTAATAACAAAATTAAAGGCAAAAGTGCGTAGAAGTGTGCTCCTGGGGAGCCAAGGCTGACAGACCCGCTGTAGTGCTCTCCAAGGCTTTGCACACTCTGATATAGACAGATCTGCTAGAACAAACATTGACAGTTCCACAGCAGAATCCACTGATCCAGTGGTTTATTAAATGTACTGTAGCTTGCAGGTAAGAAATGCTAATCCTCAACGGGACAGCTACAAGCAAATGAGCCATCCCTAAAAGCTTGCAGGGTTGCACTCAAATCATTTCATAACCAGCATCCCTGATCACTCAGTATAACAATGCTGTAAAAAAACCCTTCCTGATAAATTGCAGATTCCCAAACCGAGACAGAATCTAACATTTCTTCCCACCTTTCAGGCTCAGTGGGAGGATTGCAGAGGAAATCAGGTGAGCACAAGAACTGAAGAGGATTTGCATTCTAGCATGTGATGCTCGCTTATTTACCTAATGAAAGCTCATTTCTTTCAGAGGTTCTGTGGTAAGATGTTAAGTATTTGTGGAAAATACTTTGTGTCTGCCTACTGAGCAGTGCGATACGCATGGAGTGCTGCTAACATCATCTGGTCCTCTAGGGGCTGAGCCTAGGGAGTTGCTATGAAGAATGTGTAGGAACAGTAAACTTTTCCCTATTCTTGCTAGACGTTTATCAGCTACTAAAGAAAGCAAACTGGTTTTGACATATTCATCCAAGCTATTTGCTCAAAACCTGAAAGACGAGCTACAGAAGATGACCTAATGTAAGCATTTTCTGAAGGTCCAGAGGAAACAGCAGCAACTCAATCCATCTGTACAAAGATGGTCTCGGAAGCAGGAGAAAAGAAAGACAGAAGAGAGGTAGTGCTAGCAGCAAATATTTTTAAGAATAACCTACCAAAAAATGAAGATGCTATTTTGTATTTGCTATGCTCCTGTAACATCTCGCTCCAACCAGACAGCCTGCAATATAACAGAGGTCAAAACCTCTTGGGTCAGCCCAAAGAAGCGCTCCTAGCAAGAAACATCTTGAGCCTGAATTAGAAATGAGAAGGATTTGCATTCTGACACTGAATGTCCTCCTATTTATTGGAGACATGTTCTGGAAGTTCAGCTCTATATTTGAAGGAAATTGGCTGCTGATTCCTTCTTGTGACACTGCATCATCACAACTTATGTTTCTCACTACTAGGCAGCAACAGGAACATCGTTAGCAATCCAGTCCCAAACCATACTGCACCCAATGAACGAATGAGAATAAATTTGAACTCCTTTTTTTCCAGTAAGTTTAGCACTGTGAAGAAGGCATAAAGTCAAAGCAGACGGTCATTTCTCTTTATGGTCTATAAACATAAGATTTATTCACCTCTTCTTTCATCCTACGAGAACTCAGAAATTGCTCCCAAGACCAATGATTTCTGGTGAGCCACCAGAGAATGCATCACTCCTTTGGAGAAAATCACTCAGGGAGAGAGAAGGAGAGGAGGAAGAAAAGCAGCATTACCTCAATCAACAAAGTCTCTAGAGAACAGAGCAACTGAATAGCTGCTTTGGGACACAGGCTCTAATAACTTTGATATCTGCCATTATCCTGGTCTGTGCTGATGAAATTTAAGTAAAGATTTACCCAGCTCTCCAGAATGGCAGCAAGATAAATTCCAGGAGGACCAGCAAAACCTGTAAAGGCTAAATATAGCTGAAGAAATAAGGTTGAAATTGACTGGCTGTGAATTTTTAGAGCCAGAGAGAAAGAGCAGTCACTGGCAGCCAGGTTATCTTTTCTGCACTGCTTTCAGTGGCTATCCCAAACCTGGCTTCTCTCAAACTTATTTTGAATCATGATGATTTAATGCCGGGGAAGGGCCATTTCTTTAAAATAAGTTAAACTAAAGATATGGGACATCTAGACACAACAAAACTACAGCCTTTTTTATCATCTTCATTTTAAAGTAGCAGATTGGAGATCCATCCACATTAATCCTTCTGGACCTGTAGGACACACATTAAAATCCAAGGTTTTTGTTGAATTATCTTGCAGACAAACATCCAATATTTTAAGTTAGCATCAAATCTAAATTACAAGACACCTTGCTGACAGTCTGGGTAAAATGATTCAGTGTTGGAGAAGCAAAACAAATGATTGCGTATTCCTTGAGGAAAACCTTTTTGTACAAAATATTGTGTGAACGCAAGGTATCGGGAGGCTTGAAGCATGACTGCTATTTATATTAGTCTCAACAGCTAATATTCAAGCACCCAACACACAACCAAAGTGACCGTGACATCTCTTGCTACGAAAACTTTACTAAGAAGCCCAGACATCCTATTGTTCATTTTGAAAACAATGTAATCTAAAACCTAGTTTCAACTGTAGAACCTTCATTCTAAAAAAGTCAAAGTTGCTCACTCACATCCCGACTATTTGACTATCTATAATGCAGTGGTTGCTTTTTCTGTTTTCTAAGAGCCCAAAATTCCAGTAAGGTGGAAGTTCTAGACACATAGATCACAAAACCCTGCAGGAGGTTTACACAGCAGTCTGCTGCCTTCAAGAAAGATTTTAACTGAACACTCGTGATCAGATATCTGCACTGCCCCATTCTGTTTTATCACTGTCTTATCATTTCAGAAGACCTTTGTATCTGGTCTTTGAGAATTGCCAGTGTCCCAGACCTATTTTACAGGCAAATGAAAAGAATTTTACACTTCCCATTAAATAAGTTTCTTTTTCACCAAGAATCTTAACAGACAATTCAGTTTCCAAAGGGAACCTGCTCTGTTTGCAAACAGCTTGGGATAATCAGGAACAGGTTTCAGTAGCATTTCTTCTGGGAGCTCGGATCTCTTGGGTGTAGCTCCACGTGGTCCCTCACTCTCATGTGACAGCACGGGCAAAGCTGAAATGGCATTTGGCAGAATGCAACACAGATATCAAGCAGGTGTTTTTAAATCCTTTGAAGTATTTGGAAACAGCAATTATACAAATGCTAAACTGGGTCTGAACAAAAGCTACTGCAATGGAAAAGGGTAGAAATAGATGTGGTATCCCCACTGAGGAGAGCACAGTTCCCATCGCCACTGCTGTTTGGAGCAGAACAGGCCATGAGTGAGACTGACAGCTTAGGAGTGACGGCTGTCTCTCAAATCAAAGCAGGCAGACTTCCCATTTCTATTAAAGGCAATGTAAACACAAACACTATTGCTAATGAATTATTTACAGTGTAGTCCATAAATTAAGACATTTAGGACTGTCTCATGTTTTTCATTCCACTGTCATTACTAGAAAGTATATGCCCAGAAGCTTTTTCCCATAACCAGAGGGAAAGTCAGCCCTGTGAACAGGGACCTGAGCTCCTCTCCTGACTAACCACCACCAAACACTTAGCTTCTCCAGCTCCCTGGGCTTTCCAATTACACCCAGAACTCCTCAGGGTACATGCTATCTACACCAAATACACATGAAGCACCTAACACAAATCACAACTGGGCTACCCCATACTAGTTTATGCTAAACAATCAAAAGGGATACAATACAATCTTTAACAAATATACTGGTATAAGTTAAGGATAAAACATCTCCTATTACCCTTCCTGCGATTTCACGACAAAATTGCCAACATTCAGCCCAACTTCCAAATACAGGATTAAACGAACCTGATAAACTTACATCAAACATCCAGATGATATCTGGATAAAAGTAGTTTAAGTCCAGATGGCATTTTCTTTTCTTCTATTCATATCCTTCCTTTCTGATTATTTGTTTAAATGGTTATTACAACACAGTGTTACAGACCTCAAAAAGCTTACACACTTTTCTTCTTTGTTCCCAGCGGCACCACTACAGACTGGGGAGGTCAGCTTATAGCCTGCGCGTTTTTCTGAAGCCCTGCCTGATTAGACGTACTCTGGAGCGACTTTCATTCTGATCAAACGTGACGGGCTGGCGACATGCATACAAAGCTGGTGGAGCAGCCGTGCAGCAAAGCCTTCGGCAGGCAGGAGTAGGTGCAACGTCTGATTTGAAACAATGCACGGCTCCCCCTGAAAAGGAAACAAGTAGCCCCTTTGAAAAGGCTCTGATGAACTCAAGGAGAGACATGGTGTTGCGACAATTTCAAACCTTGAAGAGCATAAAACTACTTCTATCCATCTTCTCGTCCTTCACTCTTGATTTTTGTCATCCTTGAGTGGCTGCATTTTGGCATCTTTTTTCCCCTGAATAGCAGGTCTTCATTAAATCTGAAATTTGGAAGGATAGCTTTTGAAAGGTAGTTTGTTTTTCAAAAGCCTAGCTGCCCACTACGCCATGCTACAGGATTGTAAAGGTTCCTGCCTACTGCATGGGATAAAAAACGGGAAGGGCAGGCTGGCACAAAACAGGCTGTGCTGCAGGAGCAGCCTGTTCGCTCCTGCCCCACTTGGACAAGGGATTCAGGCAGGCAGCACCAGATGAGAGGCTTTATTTTTTCTGATGTTGCTTCTTTGGACATATATCAAACCATGAAGAAGGAGTTATGTAGTAAACAGCAGCTCTTCCTTCCCAAGAAAACCTCATCTCATTAACTTACACTGCTTCAAAACAAGGACTTCTTCGAGACATCTTTTCCTATCTTTTCCATAGGCAAACTGTCCTTTATAAGACATCCAGACACTCAATAGCCTGGACATTTCTACTCTCTTACCTTTCTGTCTATCACCTGGTTAAGAGGTGGGCAGTCTTAGTTTTTCCTCTGAAGGTGATGGGGGCATTCAAAAAAGGCAGACAGTAAACTCCTAAATAATGCAGTGTCTATCTTTTCTCTCTACACTTCTCAGCCTATGATTTTGCTTTTCCGACTGTACAAAGCACAAGAAACAGGTAAACACCAACGTAAATGTCTTCTACCAAACAAGTCCTTAACTTAGTTGCTGGCAAGCATAATTTCAAAACAAAAGCCTAAGAGAACAAAACTCACCTATGTTTTCACAGTTTGCCACAAATGCAGGAGATTTACAGGCAAATGGGACAGATGTAATACAAGACACAACAAAACACAGTCCCCTCGTGCTTCTATGAAAAAACACGGGAGAAAGCACGACTCTTCAGTTCTTTTCAACTGCTACTTCTCTTCTTGAGAAGAATAAAAATTATTTGACAATCTTGTCTTTTTCTTACCAGCTAAAATACAGAGGTGTTACTCTAATACCATGTATTACAACCATCTGTAGGGCAGGGCAAAATCAGGGCATGAAGCCTTTCTTGACTCCAGGAGGTCTGGTTCAGAAAACAAGCTGTATGCGCCAGCGAGAAGTAAGCCATGTTATCCATAGACAGCACCCTCATGTGAAGAACTGGGAACCTGGGCCAGCCCGGTAAGATGCAATTCCTAATGGATTGAACAGTGACTGCAATGCTACTGTACAGCTAGGAGAACAAAACCCCTCGTGAGTAAAGCAACCTTCCCAAGAGCTTTCTACCTGTCCCGTCAAAACTACTCACTAGCATAAAATTTTCTTTGAATAAGCCTCTTCCCTTGCAACACTGAGCTGCTATTTATAAGACTTTGATTAAATTAACACACACAAACAAATACACAAAGGGTGTGAATGTTGGGTTGTCCTGTGCAGGGACAGGAGTTGGACTCGATGATCCTTGTGGGTCCCTTCCAACTCAGGACATTCTATGCTAAGAACACATGCACACATTGGACAGGATGAAATGATAGAAAGGAGACAATTTATATATATCAACACATGTAAATTATTGCAAGACTGAACAACAAGTCCTAAGTGTTACAAAACATGGGAGAAAAGTTTGCACAAGTGAGATTCAGCAGATTTGTCCCAGAAACAAGGGATTTTATTCTGCAGTTTAATTCATCTATCATGCAGAGCATGCCAAGCTTTGGCCTCGGTTTTTATGAATCACCCCATGTACTAAATTATAAAGGGAAAACGATACATTTTGTATCCTACTGCCACATCCCTACCTGCAAGAAATTTTTGAGTTAGCTTAAAACATTCATTTAACAAGACCTGTTCGAGAACTGAATGAGCAATTTAACACTGAACAGAATAAAGCAGCATTTATCACCACCAATGACCCAGCGGGCGCCGCGCAGGGTCAGCGGAGCATGGGCTGCCTTGTCAGTCTGTAGGAACGAAGCGGGGCTGGTACATAGACAGGAGCCATTTAGGACACGCACCGGCAAGGAAAATATCAGAGTTGGAAGGTCATATAAATTGCCAGACATGGAGACAAGATCTGTCAAAAAGACAAAGTACCTAACAATTTGAAGCTATTGGCTGGAGCTGCTCATGTCAGCATAACGTTAACATACGTTATAGCCTCATCGCAAAAAAATCCGTGTGGATGGATGAGAACTGCAGCACAACTCCCACCCTTATCTTCTGTTTACACAGGAACTCAGTCTAGCAGAGGCTTAAGAAAATAATTTCTCTTATTTTTTTTCATCTCAACCCAACATTTTATATACACAAGTGAGGGAAAAATTGTTAATACATTAAAAACATAGCTGTTGATGCCTCTAGAGTTACAAAGTTTATTGGAGCAGCCATCACAAGCACCTAGATTTTCAGATAGCAGTGAAATAACAACCTGATCCGGTGGCCCTGCCCATAACAGGGAGGGTTGGAACTGGATAATTTCAAAGGTCCCTTCCAGTTCAAACCATTCTATGAATTTTTAAATTATTGCTATTTTTTTAAATTTTCAAATAAAAGCTTTTCTGAAGAATCACTGAAAAACCTGAAATAGAAAAGGTGGGCATTTCCTGGATAGGAAATTAACTTGTTTATATTTTAAATAATCAGCATTTCTCCCTACTACTAGAACTGAATAATTACAGAGCTGTGACTGTTGTTCCACCAGATGTTGATGACTATCCATCCATTTTTAAAGTAAAATAATCTCCTGATTTCACTTCTGTTGAGACCACCTCTTTCGAGGGCACATGATTTTTATTTGCCATCTCAAAGCTTCACTGCTTTGCAATTTATTGCTTTTGTCATCTCTCCCCTGGCTTTATTTTGATCTACGTTAGAGAGAAGGCCTTCAGGAAGGCCTGGAAGGATGCGTCAAGTTAGTAGGTGGGACGCTTCCCTGTGAGAGAGTAATAAGTTAAACCTCCAGGAATACTCTCGGGGAATCCTGATATTGTTAATCCTCCAGGGTTTATGCATGAAATGTGACATTTAAGATTAGTTCAGAAGCATCTGTTCATAATGGGCAGAACTGAGCCTCCAAGAATGTTCTGCACATCATTTTAGAAAAAGACAACTCCTTAAAGCTTCATTTCCCTACCGAGCCACTAACGCAAACCCGTGATTATACTGACCCGTTTCTCATATTATGACCCATTAAGTGATATACGAAACTCAAATGACAAAACTTTCTGCAAATTCCATTTTAGGTTTGATTCCACTTACAGTGCATGCCCTGCTTCCAGTAATTTTTTTATTCTTGGAGAGTAACTTAGAACACTTATTCATAGAATCATGGAATGGTTTGGGTTGGAAAGGACTTTAAAGTCTATCCAGTTCCATTCCCCTGCCATGGGCAGAAACATTTTCTAATGGATCAGGCTGCTCAAAGCCCCATCCAACCTGTCCTTGGACACCTTCAGGGAGGGGGCACTGGCATTCTTACATGTCAATTTTCACAGTAATTACCCTGTTGAGCACCTGACCAACAAAGAAAAACAAAGTCAGCAAACAGATAACAAAATTTTCTGGATTTATGTTTGGTTTTGTTTGGATGCTTTAATGTTTGTTTTGGTTGTTGGTTTATTTATTTTTTCCTAAACACAATAAAAGCAGAAGCCAATTCTGAAGGATTTGTAAGGGCCATGTATATTCCCCTCTCAGCTATTCAAGCAGGCAGTAGGTATTCATGAGTACTAAGAGATGCACATAATTATGCCTGAATGATTATTTACCCAGAATGAAGAGCAACTGTGAAGCATCTATCACTCTTTGTTCCAGGTCAGAAGTTGCAGCTAGCCATTTAAAAAGAAAAAAACCAGCATAATGTGGGTGAAGCAACCAACAATATACTGAGCACTATGAATACTGAATACACAAATCAAAGGGTTACAGAAACACACAAGTTCTAGAGTTAGAACCATTTTTCATCTATTCTGGCACACAAATAGTTTGGTTTGCAAAAGAGACATTAACAAAATGTATTAATTTTTTTAAAAGATGCATTATATGCTTAGGGTGGCCGTTTCCTATGGGTTGTGATACATATCCTGTTTAATTGCTTTCAAGCAGACACTAAGTAGGACACACCCAACAGCAGATCAAGCCAACCAAGGAGACTAAGTATTGAATAGTGTGCAACAGCACTGGATATACTTGCAGGGTCTAATTCCTGCATTCCATCACCTTCAGATGGCCAGAAAAGTGTTGGAAGAGCTGTAACACTTAGTTTCCTGTGGTCTCTGGGTACAGAACTCTGCAGCCTGTGTCCACTTCTACTTCTAGGCTGGCACAGTACAGAAAAGAGGGACCGTGAGGTCAGTTGGTACCTAAAACGCCTCCTGTAACTGTCACCTGGAGAAGACAGGGGACTTGTTTAATCTGGTTTTATTCTGTGCTAATATTTCTAACACCACACGTACTTCTCAGGGCTGTTAAAGAAGGAGTTTTCATGCTGTGTGATATTTCATGTAAACAAATCGTGAAGATGCTTAAAATTTCTCATCAGTTGGAAAAAACCAAATAAACCCCATGGCTTAACTGTGTTTGATAGCATAGTAAATGGTGCTTTCCATCAGTCAAGCACAGTCTGAACCAAGACAGCACGACACACCTACACTGAGGATTTTAATTCATAAAATCATAGAATGGTTTGAGTTAGAAGAAACCTTGAAGCCCATCCCGTTCCAACCCCCCTGCCATGGGCAGGGGCACCTCCCACTGGATCAGGGGGCTCAAAGCCCCATCCAACCTGGCCTTGAACACCTCCACGGATGGGGCAGCCACTTCTCTGGGCAACCTGTGCCAGTGCCCAACCATAATAGTTCATCTAAATTTCTCCCCTTTCAGCTTAAAACCCTTCTCCCTCATCCTATCCCTGCACTCCCTGATAAAGAGCCCCTTCCCAGTTTTCCTGCAGCCCCACTGTGGTCAACAGCATTTCCCATAGAGTCCGATGGAAAGGAAAGGAGTGTGGAAAAGGACAGGACTCAAGCTACTGCTCTGCAAACCTGCAGCAAGAAAGGCGGTTTTACGGAGGCGTTGCTGCAGGTGCGCGTGGAGGCGTGTGGTCTGTTTGCACGATGGCCTTGAGCATGAGTGCTGCCGGTGGAAAACACTGGCAATTGTGGACAGCTGCTGTCAAAAACAGCTTGTCTGAAGTAAGGAAACCCATGCCTCATTCTTCACTGATTCTGATAGCGCAGCACACATCCTCATCTTCCTTACAAACAGAGCAGTGGGACAAAGGACAGAGTCGGTTTGGCTAACTTTGTTTCACTGAATTGATGTGGAAAAAAAAAGACCATGGCAGAAAGCTGGAATTAATTCAAAATAAAAAGCAGTTGGTTTTATCCTACCCTGCTGCACAGTGGGACACGGGAGGAATACTAACCACCTCCTAATCACAACCAGGACAGCTTAAAGCTAAACAATTTCTCATTTTTAAATATGTCATCTAAGAAAACAATGAATGAGTTAGGCTTTAAACTTGTTCTTTCTTCAGGGAAAAGAAATAGCAAAGGTATTTAAAATTAAACAGGACATTCACAATTAATCTGCTTTTTAATTAACTTACTTTGCTGCTGTAAGTGATTCTGCATTTACTCTCATTCTTTTCAAAATTCCAAAGTGCTACTTCTGACCTGTGATTTACTGTTGCCGTACATCTTTATAAGCAGTACTTTAGTTTAAGTGGCAGTTGCATATTAATTACAAAGTAAATTATGTGCCATGTAATCATGCTGTAATTCATTAGTTTACTCCGCTGTGTGAAAGGATAATGCTAAATGGAAGACCTGATGCAGAGTATTTTAGTAATTTCCATTTTTGCATCAAATACTCGAAATATTAACCAGAAAACATGGTCTGCCCTAAAGGGCACCTACAAAACCATTCATTGCGATTCTACTAGTGATTATACTTAAAATTTTCCTCCTTTAAAAAATTTGTACCAATTTTAGCAGAGTAATATATTTTTTCTAAAAGCCAGTACAGATTGAATTGCTCCTCAGACCAGGCAAAATATCACAAATACTGACTGAGTTGAAGTATCCAAATTTGGTTCTTCTTGCCATGACTCATCCTCAAAAAGACAGGCGCTCTCTGCTTTCGCAAATCAGGTTTCTTTGAAGTTTCAGCTCAAAAACCTCAACACTGAGGCATCCAGTAGTATAAACCACAAAGACACAGGCTAGAGGCTTTTATGATTCTTAATTACTGACACGTTGCATAAAGTACCCATAGCCAGAATAAGTTTACTACTGGTTTCAGTACTACTGGTTTCTGTCTGAAATTTGCAGAGAAATGCAATTCCTGTACACGCAGATGTCAAAATAAATCTATTACTGCAGTCCTATATTTACCAGCACCCATATGTAAATATTTATTTTAAAGGTAATGATAGTTGGTGAAAAATGAACTGGGCACAATACCATAAAGCTATTTCTGTGTCCCAGGTTTAATTATCCCTGCAAGTACCCAGTTTAATCAACAGACATACAAAAGCTAATTTTCACAAAGGTGCTCTTAAGTTATGAAGAATTCCTTGTCAGCTTTCAAGCTTCTCCTCCTCCCGCCTGCCTTGAAGTGTTCCAGCATTTACTGTTCTTCATCAAGAATTTCTGGTTTTCAATGCAAATTCTTCACAAGTTGTAATCTTTTCCACTGGCTATCACTGAGATGCAAAATGATGCTCTTCAGGTGATATTTAAAAGTCAACACAGGTCAGAGTACCTCCTCCCAAAACTAACATGATATAACCCACGATAAAGAGCACTTTCAAAGCCATGATATGGAGCAACGCTTTCACTTAAAATAAATTTACTGATAAAATAATTACTATGCAAAGGGTCCATGCTTTTCAGCACATGCTTGGTATCTCTGTACGCTGGAGCTATTTGCACTGACAAACCCAAAAGCCAGGTGACTTTATCGATAACTCTGCGCAAAATCCAGATGTATCATGAACAGTTGACAACTGCTGTGCAGTGTTTTGACTCCATAATCTTCATTACCAGGCAGGCTGCAGCAACAAAAAGAAACTCTAATTTTCCAAACACCTATAGATTACCAAATCCACAACTGAGTTTGCAGCACCCCCAGAATTCTGAAAAGTTTCCCTTTGAAATAATTTGTGAAAAATAAAGGATCCATGCTTTTAAAGGAGAGGTACGACAAACTACTAAGAGCTGTTCACTCCTTATAATTCTAAAGGCTTTGTTGATAAAACATCATAGATATCTTAAAATGTAAATAACGTGCACACACAGTAATTAAAGTTCCAGTGGGAAAAAATGGAATTAATGATACGGTACTACTGAAAATTTAAATATAGCAAAAGCGCATACTGTTTCACGGTACTGCAATTTGAGCACTACATATATAATTATGTAAGGTTTGAGCTGGTTACTTAAACTTTTTAAAATGGCAATTAAAGCAAACACACACACACCAGCAGCTTTTTAAAGAACAAACCTGAATCTGTGCAAAAACCTTTATGTGCTCTGTTGCCTCAGCTAAAAATAAATAGTTCTCATTCTTTGAACACTGTGGTCATGGATTTTGCACTAAGAAATGTAGTTAAAAAATTAATTTCAAGCTCTACTAGAAAAAGGAAACAATAAATATTTTGTCCAATGTAACGGGAAAAAGACAAATCAGTGGAAAAAGTAATTTTACTTACAAAGTTACACACAAGTACCACAACAGCTAAGAAAAATGAAAGCATTTGCTTCCCCTTCAGAAACAGCCACAAGACATTTAACTTTGTATGTAAGGTTAGGATCTGCTGAGCTGTGTCATTAATTTAGATCTGTAGGGACTGGGTTGCAGATCCACTCTCATCTTTGGCTTCTATTTTGGAACAGGTACTTAACACATCTATCGTTAACAACTGTATGGAATATATCATAGATCTATATCTATATTATATTTATATAAATCATAGTTATATATATATATTTATATATGATTATACATCCAAAACCCAACAACAATTAAAAACAAAAACACAGCTCAAATTCTCCTTCACATTTTAGCCCATGGTAGAAAGTACTTGTCTTCCAATTCTATATGGTAGTGTAAAAAAACATTTTAGAGCAAGTAAAGTTTAAAAAAAATTTTAAGATAATTAATTTAATTTAATTTCAATAGAATATGATTCTACGGGCGACCCACCCTTTTAGGTTCTTTAGAGATTTCCTAAGCTTCTCATAAAATCATAGAATGGTTTGGGTTGGAAAGGACCTTTAAAGCCCATCTGGTTCCAACCCCCCATGCCATGGGCAGGGATGCTACACCAGGCTGCTCAGGTTCCATCAATAGTCAATGGAGACAGGTACTTTCAGAGGGCAATTTGTCCCTTGTTAAGATAGATGTCAAAAATGAGTGGCACAATTTGCTCTCTGAAATGCCGATTTCTGCCTGCTGATCACAGAGCAAGTCTCAATAATTTCTTAAGAAACCAGAGTCTTCACTGTCTTGGAGGATGATGCCGACTTTTTAGTCCCCGCCTCATTTTTGAAGACGAAACTTTATTCCCTTGACACTTCTGGAAACTGTGTGCTAACAGTACGAAGCACAGTAATTTCAATTTGAGCAAAATTAAAAGTATATGAAAATAGAATCCTTAATTGCTACATTATCCTTGGTTTATCACTACAAAAATATTAGAACTGTTTCTTACATATATTTTATTGTAAATTGTATGTAAATACATTACAGTACATTCTTCTTGTCCTCTAGTAAAACACAAGTATACTCACTTCCAAAAATCACTAAAAATAAATATGTTGAAGAGACCTTTCCAGAGGCTTGAGCTTTACAGGACATGGGTATTTTATGTAATATATTAAGTAATTTATATAAGCCTCATTCTCTACACTGACACGTGCAAATGTACACATTTTTTGTACATAGGAAAATGGGAGAAATGTACCCATTAACTGGCGCCCTACTCAAGGGTTATCTGAGAAGCTGCATTCTACTCCTCCGTCATTCCTGGGCAAGTCACAGGGTCTTCCTATGCACTTGTTTAGCAGCAGTGCTATAGGGATAATGCACTTTCCTGGGATGTTATGGGAATACATAAAAATTATGAACTACTCAATTAGCCCAATCACACAGGTACCATAAAGGTATCCAGATGAAGTATATTGCAATACAAGCATTTTCTTTAAATTCAATATATCTCTCTGAGCTATGCACAAAGCCAAATTACAAAAGCTCACTCGGATGAATATCCTGAAAGAAAACAAGCCTGGAGTCTAGGGTGATGTATTACCACCTTTAATTACTAAAAAAAAATTAAAGGCTCCGAGATTACTCAGGCTCTTTTCCTTATCAGAAAGTTTATTCTAGCACCAATTTTTAAAGACAGCTCGAGGAACGTGACACTTTGGGCAAGACCATTAGCGCATTCTTTTTTGCCCTGGTATTGCCTTAACAGAGGAGAGTGCTACTGATTTACAGCTTTGAAAGTAAACAGAATTGCAAATCTCTCGCACATATCTTCCTTATCACCCTTCTCGGGACATGCAGGCATGTAATGAATTCCCAGCAACAGACAGGCCACCAACCTCCTCTCACCTTTGCTAATGTAACGCTTGAGATTCTCATTTGCCGGTGGCTGGCTGGTGAGCTCTCCTTGGGCACCTTTTCTCCTCACAGAGCTCACGGCTCCTGCAAAGGCAGCCCACGATACTCCAACTGCTGTTTACCAAGCCATCTTCAGCTCTACACAGATTACCAACCACTGGGCAATCAAGACAATACACCGTTTTACCTAATTATTGACATCTGGATGAGCTGTGTTATTAAACAAAAAAAAAGCCTCTGTTGTTTAGCAGTTCCTGGCGAGTCTGAAAGCTCAAGAGTTGTTTCCAAAAAAAGTCGTGTGTCCACTAATAATGCCCAATTACCTTTTCCTCTTAGTCACGATTTAAGATGAACTGCAAACCTGGATCTTCCCTTCCGATTTTAGCAGCTTAATTTTGTTCTTACATTAAAGTCCTCATCAAATTCATTTCTGTCCACTAAGACTGAGTTTTGATTACTCCTGTCATCATTCAACTGTGTGTAATAATTATTAAGGAAGCAGGAAGGCTGAGTCCTTGCTCAGTGCAAACAAAGCAGTCCAGACACCATGCTCGGCACAAAAAGTAGGCAAAAATTTCCTTACCATGTCCCTTACAGGCATCTATGTCACAAATGCAGTTGGTAACTCCAGATCTCAAATTGGTTTTGAAGAAACTGAATCACACAATGCCATATCCAAATCCTCCAGCTCAGCATCTCTCCATACGTTTACACTTCCAATCTTTTAAGGTTCAGCTCTCTTCTTCCTCTGAAAGCATCTCCCAAGACTTTCTTGTTTGTGAGACCATTTTCTTTCAAGGCTTTATCCATCTCCACAGTCCTAGTGAAGTCTCCAGAGCTGCTTGGGTAGCTTGCCCCAACACCAGCAAAGAAAATAAAGTTGATAGGATAATCTTTTTAATGCTAAAACCAGGAGTGCCCTCTAGTGAGATTCCACAGGGAGCATGTATGACTAACACTTGTCAGCTAGCGCCTCTGTTATCTTCATAGGTGGTCTGATCTGCTGGGAGTAGAATTACTATAACATCCTTCCCACACTGCAACATCAACTATGGGAAAGCAAGAGCAGACGGTGTGGTTTTATGCAACACTGATGGGACAGAAAACTGGCACCAGCTGGCGGGTTGGAGAAACCCTGAAACAGGCACAGTTGCTGAAAGTCCCATCGTGTACGCATTGTAGCGCTACAGCAGCACTATTTGCTCAGTAGTGGAGAATGCCCCGGCTCAGACACAGCGTTCGTTAACATGAGGAAGAGTTTAATAAATAGACATCAAAGACAAACTCATCTAGCAGCGCTTGCCCTCTTATTATATGCTTTGAAAGGCTTGCCTCTAATCTTTCAACCTGCTTTACCCTGTTGTTCATGGTTATAAGACTAAAACTATTAAAACTGGAAATGATACCTAAATGAAGAGACCCAGACACCACCTAAGCAGAGAAAATGCGGTGCACACGATCAAACAGGCAGGTTGAGAAATTCTGTGTCCTGCTGCTTTCATAGTACAGCATTGCTGATCCATTAGCAATGTAAAGCAACTGGGAGTCTCGCAGCATGCCTGGTAGCAGTGCTTGCAGTGAAAGCCTCAGGGAGTTTTCTAACTTATTAGAGACCTTTTTTTGTCAGCTTATGATGGCAGTTTTTTGTAGGGCTAAATAACCTGCATATCCACCTTTGTTACATCTAAATAGAAATATATTCGTACTTCAGAGGGCATGAATTAGTAGCACTTCTTTTTCCCCCCCTTCCAACCTGTTCGACTGAGTTTTTCAAGAAGTGGAAAGACATAAACTTTTGGCTTTCAAAAATTATACAGAGGTTTGCAAATAAAGAGGAAAGGGGCAGAGCAAATTATATATTAGAGGCTGCAGAATAATGAAAGCAGTGACACAGTGCTGGATATTGATAGTTATGCACACAGTGAATTTAAAGAGACCATCAGGTATAACAACACCGAGGATAAACTCACATTGTGCTGTTGGAGGGGGCAAGTCAGGGAGTGCAGAGCAAGAGACTCGCAGGGGTCACTGTTTAATAGGGAAACCCACCTCTCAGGAAAACTGTTTCCTAATTTTGTAAGTAAAAATGACAGCAGCAGAGTGAAGAGTGTAAAAAAGAGAGAATGAGAAAGATTGTATTTTACCATAGAAAATGAAGGATTGTTCCCATGGTAGGATCTTGGAGAGTGGTTTTGTTGGTAGCTAATTTTCACTAACATGAGACACTTTAAGCAAGAGGCTGCTACCATGAAGAGGAGACAGAGTTAACTATAACATGGAACAATAGAAGAAAGAACAGATGGAGGACAAATACCTTTCTTGCCTTCACATATCTGTGAAGCGTTTGACTTCGCACACATCGCAGTCGAGGTATCACAACTAAAACTAAATTTGATGGCTCATATTCCTAATAGGATACAGTGGCCTTCACCTTTAGGTCAAGAGTTCAAATGCAAGCCTTATCAGTGGTGACCAAATGTTATCACCATCTGCCTGCTTAGTGGCTGAGATGAGAAGAGAAAGGTTGTTCAGCTCGGTCCCATTGTTAATGGGCAGGTGTCTCCAGAACAGGAACAACCATCACCAGCGTCACTAACTGGAAGTTGAGTCAGAGAGGTCAAGAACTGAATGGGCATAAAAACTGAATTAATAAATTTAAGTGTCCCTCTAGATAAGGGTCAAGGCAGTTGTGTGCTTGCTGTCTACATAAAGAGCATTTCAGTCTTCAGGGCTTGCAGTCACATGCCTATCACTGGACTAAATTAATTTTTAAATGGAAACAGAATTGAATAAACTGATTTATAATTTGATTTAAATTTAGCTATTAGGCTGATTCCCATTTTCTTTAGCATCATCTGGAGGTAAACAGAAGCGTGTGCACATCTAGGGCTTATACAGCTGCACTGCCCAATATTAGGAGCCTTCTGAACACTCAGGGGTGCTCAGGTCCTCCAGCTGGACAGGTCGCAGATGTGGTCACAGCCACATCACAGCTACTTCACACAGTGCTGCTGTGCTCCGTGCAATCGGCTTGGAAAGCCACCTGGGCTTTTAAGTGTCATGACTGGGGGTGACAGCACTGGAAGGGTGAGCTGTTTTTTACTGATAATATCATATATAAGAGGGAATCTATATATTTTTTTCTTTTCTTGAAGGATTTGATATCTGCAAATAAACAGTGTTAGCAGAGCTATCTGAGCTAATCTCTTTATATTGATATACTGATAAGAAACTCTTCCTAGTTTTTATTCTGCTACCTGTTTTTAACTCCTTTATGTACACTTGTATTTCTAACAGTATCTCAAAAAGCTAAGACTTCACAGGCTCAGTCCAAAATATATATTTTTTTTCCACTACCTATACACGTATTTTACACTTCTGCTTAGACCCACTGAAATAATCTGATAATTACCTTGTTTTGATTCTCACAGTAAGTGTTGTGCTGGCGTCAACAAGGAAGCCGGAAGATGTCAGATGCCCAGAGAAGATAGCTTGAAGCATCAGCTTTGAAAAATTCTGGACAGATAGTAACTTGGCTCCCATCCCTGTCAGGAGAAGCAATCTGAGTGCTGTGCAATTCAGAGCATGTACATGCACACGTATCTTTGGGAACATGAGGTTTCTCCAAGAAGGAGGAGCTTACTCAGGCTTGCCCAACAATTCCCAAATTACAACTGTCGTGAAGCTGTGCTTTTGGCAAATCAGATATTTCTCCTTGTCCTAGTATACAAGAACAGCTTTCAACACCACTTCGGGAAACATGAGAGTGCTCTCTTCTACACTCAACACCCAGTATTTCTCACTGCTACCTTATTTGAAGCATGCTTTTGGATGCTTTCCATAATTCATAGACATCAATATTATTTATTATGAATATTTAAAGCAAAAAGCAAAGCAGAAAGCAAAAATTCTTATTCATAAAGTTGTTTAAAAAAACCCAAACAACAAAACCAGAAAGACCAGGAACTTGTTGTTAGTCTCTTTACAAAGTCATAACAAATTTCATCTTATGTAATTCCCACCCAACACTGACACACAGCCAAGCAAACTGTATGTTCTTCAGGTAGAAAGAAAACAAATTCTACTCCAATTAATTTCCTCTATCACACCTGAAGGCATTAATGCAATTGCTGGGAAATGATTGCCCTTTATAGATTATACCTGTGTCTGGCAAGGTGCACACCTGCAGAAGTGCAGCAGGGAGCAAAGATGTGAGTGGATATAATAAGTTAGAAGTAAATAGGAAAATACTTTGGACAAGCAAAGCTTTGGAAAAGGCAGGCCCTAACTCTGCTGTATAAACTCCACTGCTGAGGAACCTTAGCTGTTCCCAGTTTCCAAGCTCGCGTCCGAGCAATGGTGTGGTCTAGAGCACAGGACAGCCGTCCCCATATGTCTCACCTACCTTCCACTGACCAAATGCATAAAACTTCTCCCAGGATGCGCAAAGGGTGATGGAAGGGATAGGGATGCTGGTTCTCAGCAGAGCTTTGTGACAGGGGTAGTACTTTGGGCGAGGGATGTGGAAAGGCACCCAAAACAAATCCCACACGCTGGAAATATCTGAAAGTTGTAACCGCGATGCAGTTATCACAGCAGACAGAACCACAATCCTGTGGGCACCAACTTACTAACAAGTTCTAGAGGCAACAGCTTTTTAAGGATAATTGTTCATTCCGTGGAAGCAGGAGAGAAACATGCTGCTAATCACAGTCTGGATAAGATAAGCATACAAATGTCTGCTTTACCTCTATGGTTTTTGATAAACACATCAAATCCATTCAATCTTCTCAGGAAATAGAGCTGGAATTACCTGTCCAAGCTGCCCACTGTCAGTCCCCAAAAATTCTCATGAGGCATAATGCTCAGACTGCTAATCAATAGTATCGTAGAGACAAAGCAAACCCTGGGCTGTTTATAACGCTGCACAGATAGATGGGGATCACTCTCTGCGGCATTAGAAAAAACAATAAGGGATTATTCTGCTTTCACAGAATAACAGAATTATCACCAAGAAGAAAACAAAAACCTTCCTTTGTGTGCACCTCTTGACAAATTTCATAAACAAAAGCAGAAAGGGAGGTACTGCAGTATCATATCTTGAGAGCAATTGGAGCCACACCTGTGGAAGGCAACAGCCAACAGTACAGCAAGAGCCTCTGTTACAGGAGTGAGCAGAAGTTTTGCTATCTGCAATACAGAGACAGCTTCATTAATTTGTGTGTTTTACTAAGAAGGAAATTAATTTAATTAATGGAGCTCCTGAGGAAGCTTAACTTAGTGTGTGTGTGTATATATATAAAATACACAGACATATATATACACACTGATAAAATTAATTTCAGTTTTCTGAATCTGCCCACCATCTTGGCCTTTCTACAACGGCATCCTCTGTGTCATTCATCACTTCTGTTAAATGCGTTTGCCTTTTGCCTTTCAGTTTCAGCAAATCCATCTTTGCTCTTAAGTTACAGAGAGACAAAAAGATGTTCGATTCACCTCCACACTATTATTTTCTTCATATTCCCCTCTACATTCCCATTTAGTTGCCTTGTAAACTGAGTACATCGATATTTAATTTCTCTTCATCCCTCTAACTAATAATTTTGTTGCCAGGATTTAAATCTTGTCTGACCTGTCTATTCATAACCAACCAGAAAATAAGCTTTTATTCAAGGTGAGGTGACCTGTGCTTCATCTGATAGTATTTTCAGCATTATCCTCCAAATATTTCCTCAGTCCCAATTCATGGAAGTTCTAGGGGAGACAGCCTTCTACTTCAAGTATTTCTCCCCACTCTGAAAACAAAATACCCATTACACTAACAGAAACTCACCTTGAGAAATTCACCTTGTTACACCATTCCCATTTTGTAAGAATGATTAACATTGGAATATACTTTCGTGAAGAGCCTGAAAATACACTGAATTATTGGGGATACACACTGCCAGTATTAGATCACTGTTAAAGAGTTTCCTTAACATTACTGCCGGTCGCTAATTATTATCACCCTTCCTTCACATACACAGGCAATACAAAATACAGTAGTGAAAACAGGTGAAGTTTGACAGACTCTGTCTTCAAGCTCAGCTTCTCAAGGTAACAGTTCTTTTATTAGCGAGGGGTTTGCTCTCTCTCTCTCACACAAGGACACCTTGGCTCCAACTCCCCAGCTGGCAGAGCATGCAGTTGATACCATCCCACTGACTAAACGTGCCTAGACAGCAAGTTGTGCATCTTACGAATTGTTGCAAATTTCCTTTTCTTGAGCTACTTAGCACACAAAAATAAACACAAAGAAGAATTTCTCCAGGCCCTCCAGAGCAGAGAGGGAGGCAGCGATCCAGTTGATCGCTTGAGGTAACCTCCAAGTGCTCACTTAGGTAAAAGATGACACAGCCTCCCATAAGCAATGCCATTCCTGAACCTGCTCCTGCCCTTTCTCCTCCCGCTGCTGTGCTGGCTGTTTGCAATGCAGCCTCTGCACGTGAGGGCTATTGTCGAATCTGAGGCAGGAGAGAGCCCTTCATCACCCCACCGCTCTCAAAAGAAACCATATAAGCACGGTGCCAACACAATATGCGACCTGTGCTTGCTCATCTTCTTGCTTCTGCCTCTTTGTGTCACTACCCGTTAGACAACACTAAGATGAAAGTTTCTGTACTTTAGTCATAAAATTATTATTCAAATTTTTGTGTAGGGCAAAGGGGAAAGAAAACACAGTTACGCATCCCAGACACACACACATACACAGGCCCCATCTCTAATTCAAGGCAAACATCTCACAGCCAGTTTTCCTGGCATTTTATGCGAAAATATATATATCCAGGTTTGATGTTGAATATGTCAACCATGTCATACACAAAGCTTCACATCACAGTCTTTCAGGAGCAACAAGATGGTGAAACAAACACATTGGGGCTGCTGACTACCTTCAATCACCATTGAGGATTCTGTGGAGGCTCACAAAAGAAGTCATGGCATTTAGCTCTCCGATAACAACGTCGGACTCGCAAGATGCTCCTTGCCTCCTCGGCATAAGCCTCCTGAGTGGGGATAGGGCCACCTTGCCCATCTTGCTCTTGCCGTACCTGCCCTACCCTGGTTGACTTGTCCTCGTGGGCACACCACTATTGCTGCAAAGACTCCACATATCAACTCCCAACACCTACACTGCCACGCCAGGTTTGGGGCAAATTGTGGGTCGTCGCTTCAGCGCTCTGTATGGTTTTTTACCTTCAAAATCATCTTTCCCACCCCACTGCCAGGCATAAAAGTTTAAGATTATGGTAATTTCCTGTTATTCTTCTCTGGCCATGTCTGATACTTTCTTATCTGCATTTCTTTTGCTAAAGACATTTGCTGATCTTAAACCTGGCTTGAATGAATAGCAATTGTTCCCTTCTGGTTTTGAAGGTACTTTGTTTGTCTACCCCATTCACTGGCCTGAAATCAGCAAGGCCTCAGATGGCTGTTGCTATGGCAACCCCGTTCATTCAACACTGGCATATAATGAAGACAATGTGTTTTCCATTTAGATGAGTTTTTAGAGCAAAAGAGAGAAGACTCCTGCTTAACAGTCCCTGAGAATGCCAGGGTAATATAATCAGGGTTTGTGTAGAACCAGTAAAACCACGATGTGCAACTAAAAAGAGAGAAAGAAAGAAAGTTATGATGATATTTCACAATAATTACAGCGGTGGGCAAACGAATCAACAGCGGGACTGCATTTCTGTACTCTTTAAGACCTTCTCCACCAAGAATAATTCAGAAATAAATGTTTTGCTCATACTTTTTCCCAGCAAAGGGGCCATTTGGACACTACCAACCTGCTAATACGACACCAAAAAGCTTTTCTCTCTCTCCCACCGCTTCCCTAAGCGAAGAGGTATTTTGAAAGCACAACTAAAATATGTAGCTATGTGCTTGTTTTTAAAACAAGTTTTCATCATCACTGACAGGCAGAATTACCAATGCAAAAACTTTCTGTGCCTCCTCTTGTCTGCTGGGTACCGGCCACTCTGGCTACAGCCGCCCAGGCAGAGAGCATCCCTCTACAGCGGCACTGCAGACCCACGCTACTTGCAGAAGCGGAGTTATTAAAGAAAGGCTTCTTTGAATACAGATACGATTCACTTTTCATATCTATGCCATGAGTTTTTCTACCTCAGGTAGATTAATTATAAGCGTAGCTAAGCGCACGTCAGGAAGCAGACAGGGCTCTGCTCACCAGGAAGGAGGCACACGGGGAACGGCTGCTCCTCTCGTCTGCTGGGGCTTGTCCTGCAGTCGCTGCTGTGCATTGCCGCCACAGGGCACTGCTGAAAGGAGCACTTTAAAGAGATTCTTACAAACCTTTCCAAAAAAGCAGATCCTGGAGAAAGTTATTTACTCCTTTGATCCGCAAAGTCTGGACATTTCCTCTCTCTCTGTCTTCTTCCTCTCTCTTGTTCTCCCGCAAGCCTTTTTCTAACTTTTTATCTGCTTACCTTGCGGGCTTCACTCAGGAAAAGAAAACAGAGATTTTTCAGGTCCTTAGCAATAACAACAACAAAGAAGAAAATGGAAACTAGGCATTACGAGTTCTTCTTCTATTTACAGTGGAAACAGTGACTTGAAAAGCTTTTTCTTTTCCACTGTTTTTGCAGAGCAGCAGGGAGCAAACACTTCCTGAAGGGAAAGCCAGTTTTCCAAACTGAAATGAAGTCCAGTGTTTTAAAATAATTCAAACAGGAAACATCATGTTTGCAGTTGACGTGTCCTTCATTTAATCAGCTTATCTCCTCCTTATTTTACTCCAAGGAAGTAAGTGGATTTGGAACTAAGTTTTTTTTCTTTTCTTTTAGGAATCCACATTTATGTCACTTTTTTAAAATGGCAAAGTAAAAAAGATTAACAACAGTATTGAGTAAAACCAGAGGAACTGTATTTATCTACAAGGATTTTTTTTTGCTGAAGTTAAGACCTCCAGGAGTAAGGGAAGGCCTGTTTTGATACACAGGAAGCTCTCTTCGCACATGGAAGTGTCGTGGAATCAAAGTCAAGAAATTCTGGGTGTTCTCAGTAATTTCAGCCTTTGCATAACAGCAATTTTTGAAACTCTGCACATTCGCTGTGATGTGCAAACCATCCCAGGATTTCAAAGAACTGTGTCACCAGCTTGCTTACAATTTTTAAAAACAAAACATCGTGTTCTGCACACAGATCTCCACAGTGAGACATCTGATATTTCTCATCATCTCCCAAATCTAAGGTTTACACAGGTGGAGCCAACTAATCTGTCTCTGGTATCCAAGTGAGTCGGGCTTTGATGGGTTATAAAACTTAGTGACTACCCATATATTTTGTAACGCTATCTAAGGAGGAGGAAGACGTACGTCAAGGTCTGTGTTTGTTCCTTTGCACTTCTACAGCTGAAGAAAGCAGTCGTGTTTATGTCTGTCAGATCTTTTCTGGCTCTTCACTAGTGCTGACAGCCTACAGCCTTGCTTCAGTTCCTACAAGGCTCAAAACCTGCAGCTGCACTGCTTGGCATGCCTTTTCTCGCCCTTCCCCTCCACCCCTATCTCCCCCCTCTACTCCCCCCGTCTTTATTTCTAACTTTTTTGTGTGTGTCTAGATCAAAAGCATATAGTCACCAAACCTGAAGGGCCTCCAACAAGAGACAAAGACTGAATTTTAAGGCACGACTACAAATACGTTGCACATGCACTCATCCATGCACACTTCCCTCTTCTAATTTCAAACAACCAGCCTCTGTTCTGAAGACCGGCTGCAGAACTGATCTCACTTATTGTCAGAACACCAAGAAAACAGCCGTCATTTATGCACAGTAGACACCAATATAAATCAAGACAAGCCCAGAGTACTCAAACGGAGATTCACTGTCACTTCAGACCTTGAGACACAGCTCTTTGGCTCAAGTCAAGATGCAAGGTTATGATTCCCCATGTAGAATGACTGAATAACCCATTTTGTAGCATCGAAGGGTGGGTTTGTTTAAATCCAAGAACACAAGTTTCTTTAAAAATATTAGAAGAAATAACACTGGTTCTTACAGAAATCCCTTTATTCCCTACAAATTACAAACCTACACCTGGCTTTTTAATTTCAGAGTCCCCATAAACAACTGTATCTCAGAGTAACTGTACAGGCAAATGAAGTTACATTGGAGCTCTTGAAGGTAAACCAGAATAACTTTTCAGGTCAAACTGTTAACTAAAGGATTCATTTGTTTTCCTTCCTCCTCTAGAGACAAAACTACTGTAGAAACAGTGGTGAGTGGGGCAGAGCTGTAAAAGAGCAGGACAGCAACACAAAGAGCATGCGACAGCAGAGGGTTCAGAAGGGAAAATCTGCTGGTTTTCTTAGATTCGCAGCATCCCGGTTAATCACACAGACAAGATAGCAGCAGTAAGCACTGCTCCCTCACAAACAAAGGTGATTTCAACAAGATTCAGCAATGAACCTGCAGTGTACTTCAGTATCGCCTGTCTGTGTTTGTACCACGCCGGCGTCTCAAGGCTCCGGGCACAGACCAGCGGAGGAGGTGCTGCAGGGGCTCGACTGTAAATGTGAGTAATCCCACGAACATCGAGGGATTATTCTCCATGATTCAGCCATCTCAGTGTTCGCACGCAAAGTGGAGGAGAGGATAAAGCGGCTCTGCAGCCTGTAACGCAATGTGTGCACATCCAGCCATGCAAGGCAGGGATGGCACCAGCCTTCAGCTAGAACCATGTCCTCCCATGGGGTTTAGTTGCAAGCCAGCCTGAACGGATTCACACATGTGCAGAGCACCCTTCCCTCTGGCAGCTGCAGACCCTGCGCTGAGCCAAAGTTAGCAGGTCCTGTTTCTGTGCCAGTGAGAGCTCCCCATGCCGCGCTGTCAGCAGGTGAGGAGAAGGGAAACAAATGCCAGTAAGATCTTCTGGGCTTATTAGCTTATGCCCTGCATAGTAAGGGGAATCACTGGAAGATGGAGCACAGCAGGGTTGCTGCTCTTTGAGATACTTCAGATTCCTGACTCTTTTTACCTCCTCCAATTCATAAGCCTGTGCCTTCCTCAGCAGTGATGCTGCTTCTGGAAAAGGCACAGCATGGGTGCATCCTCTGCAGGGAGGCTGGAACTGGATGATCTTTCAAGTCCCATCCCTGGAGGTGTTCAAGGCCAGTTTGGATGAGATTTTGAGCAACCTGATCCAGTGGGAGGTGTCCCTGCCCATGGCAGGGGATGTTGGAACTGTATGGGCTTTAAGTCAACACAAACCATTCTGAGATTCTGTGAAGGAAAAAGAAATGTTGAACCACTTTTGGAAAAAAAACTGGAGAAAAGGCATTTTAACTCAATATACTCATCAATGGCAAGCACAGTACAATTTTTTGAGCCGGTCTGGTCATCTAATATCCTTGGACACTGATAAGGGTGTATCTTACCTCAGAAGATGGATATTACCCATAAAATTAATCCTATTCTTTTGGTGTCCAAATCACTGGATGTATAAGAACTTAGCTTTCAACAGTTATTCAGGAAATTAAGATCTGTATAGAGTTGCTTACCTCCCTGGAGGAAGCAGTTAATTCTTAAGTTGGTAAATCATTGACCTAAGTGTAGTACTTGGACATCTCTGTCTGAGAAGCTTTAATTTCTTAATTGTGTGTAACAGGAACTTACTCCCCTGGAAATTTTTTAGAAATGCTTCCAACACCAAAAATTGATTTTTTTTTTTCCTCTGTCTCTTTTCATCATGTTGAAGAAAATATACCCTGCACATGAACTAAAGTATGACTGTAGGCTGGTTGTTTTAATCAAAACATGCTTTTTTGATGGATTCTTCTTATGTTAAAAAGATAAATGGCGCTATAGTTGGAGAAACGTATATTTCCTTTGAATTAGTCTTTTGTAACATAAGTAAATTATCCAGAAAGTACTGAAGCACAACACTTTGATAATACAGGTGTTTAAATGGTAATAGCTATTGGAATTGGAATGGGAGTGAAACAATAAAGTCATTAGGGTGTTACAACATGAAATTAAGCTATCGCTATTACGGAGCAATATTATTATCCTAAAGTCTGCAACTCGCAGAGCAAATGAAAACAATGTAATGCCCCTCTAACAGTAGTTTACATTAGGATTTAGTTTAGCCGTGGTGTTTGCTAGTGTTGTAATATCTTTATTAGGCAGCACTTGTGAGCTGGAGCACGGTGTTGTAACACAGGAGGAGTAACATGGAGCTACTTAACATCCACCTGCGAAAATCTCATTTCCTACAAAAAGTCTTTTACTCAAAATTCCCATCATAGTGGTGACTCACATTAGGGTTAGCAAGAATGCAGAATTTTAAGAATTTTCCACTTACTCTTTAAATTACTTAATTACCTAATGAAGATTCGGCTCCTGTTGCCTTCTGTATGCGTCTATATAATCTCAATAAAATTTCTTGTTGTTTGGTTAAAAATCTCAGCTTCCAATTTGTTCAGTAATTGTTCCTGAGACGAGGAAGGATTTATGATATGAGAATGACATCTGTGTGAATATGCTAGGGAAAAAAGTACTTCTAATCAATTTTACCTGGGCATGGGCACAGTGGTGCTGGGCTGACTGTTGGACTTAGAGATCTTTTCCAACCTTAATGGTTCTATATCATGTCCTGAGTGGGTCTTCAGTAGGAAAGTGCTCTGTGTTCAGCAGTTCATTATAACAAAAACATATCTAATGATTTGTGTTATGATATGATATAAACATATCATATTCCTAATATCTAATCTAAATCTTTAGAAACTCTTTAGAATCTCTTTAGAAACTCATTAGAGGCACTGACCCTTTATGAAAATTCCATACAGGCAGGTTTCTGCTTGCATGCAGCTCCTTGTTGGATCAGGATCCAGGATTAATGATTTGTACAGGCTTTTTGGATAAAATAAAGTTCCCTCAGAAAACACTGGTTCAATATGAAACATTTTTAATCACTAAGGCTCCCTGTCTTAGATACTGAAAACTTCAGAGATCCAATATTTAGCAGTGTCAAGACTTGCTCTTGAGTCAATGACCAAGATAAGCCAGTTAAGTTGAGACTGCCCTACCACTGTTGCTCCTCACACCTGAAGGAACAATACAGGCACCCTAATATTTTTGTTACTGGAGAGCATTGTTGAGAAAGCTACTGAGGATTTGGAGGATGATGGGATTCTGCTTCACTTAAGAAACACCAGTTTCAAGGCAAATTTTTTTCCAACAACATTTTTGCTCACAGGTAATTTGAACGATTTTGGGTTTCCAGTTCATTTGAGATGGAAACTCAGGCTGCTGAAAAATCCTATTTCTCATACACTGCTCAATTAAAATATAAGGAATTTCAAGCTTTTAAACTCACTGTGTGTTCTTTTATAAACACAGGATGACAACATATATAAGAATGATCAACATATACAGGATATTTTTAAAATGTTACCGTCATATTCTATGATTTGTATGTGATAATGGGTTTAAATGCTAAAATATATGCTTATTCAAGAACCTCGTTCAGAATCTTATGCTTAATATGTCTGCCTTTCACATGGAATGTGTTAACCGGTCTTCTCAAATTGCTTCCAAAATTGTTGCAGATTAATAGAAACGGGGAGTGGGAGAAGACAGGGTAGAAGAACCCTAAATCATTCTTCAGTTCTCAAAATGCTTTAAAATTTGTTATGTTTTATGTATCGCAGCAAGTTTTTCTTTTTCAAACCCCAAAATTTTTCAGGCAACATTAAACCTTCAGAGGTTTGGGCTGGCTTCCAGAAGCTGACATACTTACCAGCATCTCTTTGATCTAGAAATCCTAGGAGAGTTTCAATTCTTCCTGGTTCCCAAATGGTCACAAATATTTCAAGAATAGCCTTTTCTGTGGTATTTCTCTTTCCACTTCCAAACAAACAGGGCAGTTCAAATGCATGTGAAAAATGCTGTAGAACATCTCTCCTACCTTTCTCAATCACTCAAATAGGATCAGAGTTGTGGATAAAGGTTTGCTTTTCGAAGCAGGTAACCCTCGACAAGCATTACGAATGCTCTTTGCCTAAGTTCTCCTCCCATTACAGACCAAACAGGAGCATCTCAGTCTCCTCTTCCTGGACTCGCATCTTGTTGCGCTTGTTTGCGCCTCTTACGGCAAAGGTTAGAATCCAGCAGAGCCACCCGCTATGCTCTCATTTACAAAATCTTTTTCCGTATTTCCCTTGTAGGAGTTATTGGAGCCAATGGCTGATTGATACCTTTAACCTTCTGATAACCTTGCAACAATACCACTGCCCTCCAAGCAGCTGGGCTCTGCGTAATCTTCCTCAAGGATGCATTATCTTCCTCAAGAGAGAAAAAGATTTATATAATGAAACTTTGATAAAAATCAGCTCTTTAGAGCAGTTACAGGATAAACTCAAAGGCCTGAAAAACTTTTAAGCGGGGCAACAAGTAGATTTAATATCATGTTTGATATAATGCCTACTGGGGCCAAATAGTATCTGTATCATGACTTGTTTTGGCAGATATATGTTCCTATGCTTGGCCTCACCTATAGACACCTTGGATTTGAGAAATTAAGGGATAACCTAAACTTCTTCTGACCTTGTAACAGAAAAGCAATAATGCAAGGACTTTAACGAAAGGAAATTAAAGCAAAAATAGGTTGTTTTTCTAAAAAAATAGAGGGTTTGCTGCCAATGACTCACACAGTATTTCTTTTTCTAAGCTGTCCACGATTACCTTGTTGCAGACTGCAATGATTTTGGCCTGTGCTGGAATGTGTTCCCACTGAAAACCATTGCTGCCTCATCGTCCTCCTGCAGTGCTCTCAGGTCAAGGCTCAGTGTATCGGGTATCACAGATAGATCACTACTCCAAAGCCCACTGTTCTAGCAGCTCTTTGGTTTCCCTTCACGTGTCAGCCTGACATGCACAGCAGGTCAGAAGCTGCTTGGTGGGCAGCTCTGCCCACACTGCTGCAGCAGAGCACACTTCCCAGAAAGGGACCAGACAGCCTGAGGTGAAACCAGCTCAGCCGTCCCAAGACAAGGCTTCCTCATGAATCACAGGCATCAGTCAAACTTACACCACACAAACACTGCACATTTGAGCAGCGGCATGCTTTGCTGGGGACTAGACGCATGCTAACTTTTACAATGGTGCTCATTAAAGCCTCCCTTTCCTTTTGTCTTTTGGATCTCATAGTGCTCCGGTGCCAGCCTGCTTTTAAAGATGACACTTACTGCTTCTCTGTGAAGGCTTTGGCTTTTGGGAAGAATGAGGTGGGTTGTCTGAGCAGTATCTGGGATCTTTCCAAACAGCTGAGCATACCTGAAGGTCAGAGTAATTGCAATGTGACATCACCCTACTAGTACTGACACCCCATAATACGATGGCAAACACATCATGGAATGGTTTGGGTTGGAAGGAACCTCAAAGCCCATCCAGTCCCATCCCCTGCCATGGGCAGGGACACCTCCCACTGGATCAGGGGGCTCCAAGCCCCATCCAACCTGGCCTTGAACACTTCCAGGGATGGGGCAGCCACCACTGCTCTGGGCAACCTGGGCCAGGGCCTCCCCACCCTCACAGCAAAACATTCGTCCTGAAGATCTCATCCCAATCTCCCCTCTTTCAGCTGAAAATCCTTCCCCCTCATCCTGTCCCTGCACTCCCTGATCCAGAGCCCCTCCCCAGCTTTCCTGGAGCCCCTTTCAGTACTGAGAGGCTGCTCTAAGGTCTCCCCAGAGCCTTCTCTTCTCCAGGCTGAACAACCCCAGCTCTCAGCCTGTCCTCATAGCAGAGGTGCTCCTGCACTCTGATTGTCTTCGTGGCCTCCTCTGGACTCGCTCCAACAGATCAGTGTCCCGCCTGTGCTGAGGACATTAAACCTGCCTCTATTACAGCAACATTGTAAGCCACCCATTGACTTTTTATTCATAAATATACCAAAAACCCCTCACTTATGCTTCAAATCTAAAAAGACAAGAAGCGAAGGTACTGATGTTACTGCTCTTTCAGACTGTGGGCCCAAGTGGCTTCCCTGAGCTCTGGCAGCTATGGAAGCAGTGTTTTGCTGGTGTCTGAAGCACAAAGCCCCCATCCCCACCGCAACACCACCAGACACCCTGCTTGCTGTCTCCAGCAATCCAACTGGCTGTCTCCACAGCCAAAGAACTGCAGCACCAAGTGCTCTGTCCTAGCGGTTCGGGGAAAGCGAGAAACTCCAAGTTTTTCAGCGAGGCAATTAACATCTTGCAAGCACCACCTTCATATTTAATCATATTTAGGAAGTATTTATCAGCAAAGACCTTCGTCAATACCCTCACCGCTATTAGCAAAAGTCACACCTGAGGAGCAAATGGGGACAGCACAGGAATATTATTCAAAGCAATGTGAAACACATGAACATTGCATTGTATTCATGTCAGGTACGTTCTCTTTTTACTGTCTTAATTTTTTACATTTTAAAAAATCACTGCATTACATGACATCTTTTAAAAGCTCCAACAAATTAAACAGCTTGACAGAAATATTATTGGAAAGGAGACGTGACTTTATGCAGGAGCATAGATTAGACTGACATATTTATCCTTTCTGACATTATAAAACAATTAAAAAGTCATCTTTCTTATGCTATTTTGAATTAAAGTGTTATTTGTAATTAGAGTCAAGTCCTAGAAGTAAGCGACTATCAACTGAAATCTTATTTCTCTCCTTTTTTTAGATTTGGTACTCTGTTCATAGCAAAAATCTTGAAAAATATCATTTAAAGTGTCTTGAACACCGTAAAAGAAAACAAACCATAACCAAAAACACAAAGAAAGATGTAAAACCTCCTTAAACAGAAAAAAGTAAATTGATCTCTCCACATTTGTACGATTTTCCAGAGAAAAGCTTGCAGAGTTACAGTCAGAAGCAAGGAAGGTTTTCTTCCCTATGTTATTATAAATAAATAAATAAATAAATGCTCTATGAGTATATAGTATATAAATATATAAAAATATAAAAAATATATAATATGATATTTAATATATAATATTGAACCCTGCAAAAGATAGATCTGAATTCAAATCCCAGACTCAGCGCAAGGAAGGAGCTCAGCCTATGTCCAGCCGCACCGGCAAACCCTCGGGACACAGCGCGTTACACAACGAGCTCTCCTTCCGCATGGACCAGCAGCTTCTCCGCACGGCAGCGTCAGCAACTGGCCTGGATGCAAGTCAGTGAGCTGGAAGGGAGAGGCTCTCATGTGAAGTTCCTTTGCAGAGGCAACGCAAGCATGAAGGGTATCAGTTCAAACCAAGAGGTGAACTGGAACAGGAGTTTCATCACATGGAACAAGCCAGTTCCTCCCCGGAGCGGCGTGAGCTGTGCTTGTTAGCGTGTGCGGGTAGCAGTTATCACATTGATCAGCGACTTCTGAATGACAAGCCTTCCCCCGAGGAAGCACATATTGTGACCACAGCTTAAAGACCCAATTTAAACACTGATGCCACAGAAATAGCTCTAGTTTAATCTAGGGGAAAATATTGCAAATATTGTTCTTTGTATTTTAGAATGCATTTGCAAAACTTTTCAAGTGCTATGCAGGTGTTCACAACATTTATTTACCTGAATAAATAGCAAATTTCGAGTTAGAGGGTTTTTCTTCCTGGCAAGAATGTGACAGAGTGAAGGAACCTATTTGTAGCTGAGATGGGTGCCAGGGTTAAAAAGAAATGGCTATTTCCATCAGAGGCTACTGTTCCAAAGAAAGAAAAAAGAATGCTACCCTTATTTCTATTATTTGTTTTACAATAATATCCGAAAGCCTTTGCCAGATAGAAAAGCCAACTGCGACAAGCATTCTCCCAGCAGAGATTTATAATCTAATAACAGGATATGGCATAGGTGAAGAGACTTGTCCAAGGTCACACAATAGATACACGGCACAAATAAGAATGTCAATACTTCCTGACACTCTCTGGAGTCCCTTGCCATCTAATTCACATCGCCTCCCTACACCTTTGACGATAAACAAGCCAAGTACCTATTTAGGGTGACAGGAGGGGGAGGACGATCCTACAGGCAACCATGAGCCCGTTTTGCTGATGAAACAGAAGGTTTCCATTTCTCCTTAAAGAGAATAGTTGCAGGCACAGTCTTTATTTGCTCTTACTGCAAAATCAGGCCAAATTATATTAATAAATTTAATTTTATGTCATAAATTCCATTTCACAACCACATGTAAAAATCCTTTTTCTTAAATATTGATACTTAGAAATAGCAAGATCCACACTGATCTTCCTTGTGATATTTGTTGTTGCTAATTTTCAACAGGCGTGTTTGAAGGAAATCTAAAGCATTAAGAAACGTAAGCTTAACTGTCTTCTTCCCTGCCTGCCTTTGTTTACCATGTAAATTGCCACCCACACACTTACTATTCACCAACACAGAGCCTGGGCAACTGCAGATCCTGTCCTCGGCACGAATAAGGTTATGCCTGGAGTTCCCTCTAAATCACATAAACCTATCTGGGGGTAAGGGGAAAAAGAGGTCTGGTGAGAATCACAGAGCTAATCTGACTTACGCCTAATGGACTTGAGGGTTGGGGAATGGAGGGAAATGCAGAACAAGGAATGCATGGAAAGTAGATCATTTCAGGGAAAGTAATTTTAACCCCATGAATTTGTGTTTGACTGGGCTTCCTTAATGAAATATACAACCCACAACTTAAAACCTGTAACCTAACTGTGCGTCCAAAAATGTGTGAAGGGGGCTTAGAAGAAAGTTGAGGAGGGACTTTTTACAAAGGCAAGTAATGATAGGACAAGGGGAACGGCTTTAAATTGGAAGGGATGGAAGATTTAGATTAGACATTAGGAAGAAATTCTTCATTATGAGGGTGGTGATGCCCTGGCCCAGGTTGCCCAGAGCAGTGGTGGCTGCCTCATCCCTGAAGGTGTTCAAGGCCAGTTTGGATGGGGCTTGGAGCCGCCTGATCCAGTGGGAGGTGTCCCTGCCCGTGGCAGGCGGTGGGACTTGATGATTTTTAAGTTCCCTTCCAACCCAAACCATTCTATGATTCCATCAAATCAAGAAACCAAAAAACCCCTGAAGATCCACAACTACACAAGTTTAAACTCCTCAAAGCAACAGAAATTGCTGACAAACATTTGAGGGCTCTTGTCTTTTAAAATATTACTTTCTTCCTTTCCAAAGCCTTACCTCAGCTATGCAACCTCACAATCCACGTGTGCAGGGCTGTCCCGCCACTGTGCAGACGCTCAGTGAAGGCACACAAGGTTGCTTACTTTCTCAGATAAGCATCGACACTGGTATTTTTCTGCCCTCCCCACCCATCAGTGCGCCCCTGAGCCAGGGGTTTATCCTGCGGGAAGGGAGCTCCAAGAGCAGCTCACTGCACTCTGCTTCCTGCGGGAGCTGTGGGAGAGCGGATTGGGAAACCTTCGCATCCCTCAGCTTTACTTCAGCTCAGGTATTACCAGCCTCAAGAGAATAAAAGCTCTAAGACCTCCACACTGCTGGACAGCACAGACTGCAGAGGGAAAACCAAAAACACCTCTGCACGGGAGAAAACACCTTGTTCCAAGCTTGCAAGGCAAGGTTCCTGCAGGGGAACACAGGCACTTAAAAAAACACAGGGAAAGTGCAGAGGGAAACAAGCAAAACTTTCTAACATTGCCATCTGTGACTGAGTTCCTTATAGAGGTCCACACAGGGACACATGCAGAAGCAAAACTCTGCTTTCATCAGAAGGCAAAACCCCTGCCCATTGAATAAACACACACACATAGCACTGTGTGCACGGTTATTAAACTCTGCTTTTATGTTTACAGAGAAAAAAAAAACAACTGAGTTAAACCATACAAAAAATTAATCCAAACTGTATGTCTAAAGATTTTCAGATATTGCTTCTCCAGTTACCTCATTAATAATGTTCATAATTTTGAATTTCCACGAGGGGGGTATCCCTTGCAGGTTTCAATTAGGAGTCTTTACTCTCTGAAAATCTTTACCTTAAACTAATTTTTTTTTCCTCCAGTGAAATGTTTTGCCATTAAGCAAAATGGAGGATTAGGAATAAACACAATTAATGGAGCAAATGTTTGTAGAATGAAAACGTGCTTGCATCAGCAGGCAAAGTGGGAGACTTGGGATAGCCTTCTCCACTCTTGATATTTTACTGTGCAGCCTCAGATACTACAGGAAAACAATTTAGAGTGAAAGATTATCCTGTGGCTCCTGATCAGGCGTTGTGTTTACTAAGGACAAACAGAAGTGATGTTATCCCAAGTGACATGTCAGGCAAGCTCAGTACGTATATTTCGTTCTGCCTCTTTCTTTCTCCCACCCTTAAAAAGGTTTGTGGGAATATGGATTTTAAAGCGGAACAACTACCAGGGAGTTGTGTGGCTGAGAAATTAAATGAAGCTTCCTGTAATCTAGATATCATACTCTTTCAGGGAGACTGCAGTGTGCTCTTCAGGTCCCTTTCCAACCTTAACGATTCTGTGAAAAAGACCTCCAAGATCATCCAGTCCAACTCTCAGCCCAACATAACCATGGCTACTGAACCACGTCCTGAAGGGTTTCTGAAACACCTTCTTTTAATAGAAATTTTCAGTTATTCTTTTCTCAAAATGTTTTCTTTAAGAACTAGAATGGATCTAAAGATTAGTCTACAGGCTTACTGCACAGCCACAGTTTCATAGACAGGATGCAATGGTGAGGTCCACCTTCTAACTCCGGTGTCAGCAGTTACATGGGAGATCATATGCAGTGAGGCTGCAGCTGCCGGAAAATTTCAGACTATTCCCTCAAAACCACTCATTCAATTATTCCCAGGTTCGCTTTGCCCCCAGAGTGGTGTTCCCTGCGCACAACGTCTGAGCCGGAAGCTGCAGAGACTGATCAAATCCCCACGGGGGAAGAAATGAGGAAAGGGTGGTTCTCATTGAGGATTTAATGCTGTTCTTTTCATTAAGAATCAGTCCTTGCAGAACGAATGGAAAACAGCCTGTGCTGTAAGTATCAGTGTCTGCAGCGCCGAGATAACCATCTCTGCACAGAAGAAGCTATGTTTAGGAGGCTGACTGGTTGGATGGCAAAATAAAGTTATTAATTGTGAAGGGAGGGAAAGTCAAGAAAAAGCTAATCCAATAATCTTCAAAAGAATCCAGTGCAGAGCTCAGAAAACGCTGGCAGAAGGGAGATGCCTTTACAGCAACAGGAAGACAAATGAAAATACACTTTGGAAAAGGAAGCTGCTTAGCAACTTCACAGCAAGTCCTACAGGCCTTTGCTGCCACCTCATCAGAAGTTCACAAGCTTCAATCCATTTTAGTATCACTGAAGTTTTAAAGCTCACTCTAGCGGTCTTTAAGGTCTAAAGCTCAAATTGTTTTCAATAAGTTAATTTATGACACCTTGAGAGACTAGCAACATGCGCTATTGTAAGGTTTGGCTAGAGCTGTATTTCCAGGAATTCTGCTGGTTTACTTGTGGACAGCCTCTGTCATCTCAGTTCTACCCTCTCCCTGTGAGCGGGTTGGTAACTTACCCAAAATACGGCATTTGAACTACTCGGAGTGAGTACACTTCACGAAATTTGACTTCTCTGCCCAACTGACACCACTGTCAAATTTAAGATTTGTGCACACACACAGAGTATATTTGTTGAGTCTTTAAACTACTTTACATTGTTTTTCTTTGGAAGTCCCCACAACACACCTAATTTTAGGCTTAGTTCTGCCAGCATATCTCTACAATGAGTGATTTAGTAAAAGGACAGGTACGGTTGGACTCAATGATCTCAGAGGTCTCTTCCAACCTGATGATTCTATGATTTGGGTCTGAAGGGAACTTAAAGACCATCCAGTTTCACCCCCTGCCATGGCCAGGGACACCTTCCACTGGATTGGGTTGCTCAAAGCCTCATCCAACCTTGTCTTGAACACTGTATTTAATGAAAGCATTATGTCTTGCAAGATTAGAGTTTGCTTATGCTTTCACTTAAGCCTGCTAATAGCAGTATAACATCAGTATCATGTAGATGTACAGAAATAAGGACTGGTGATTCTGGGCATGGGTACTGGATTACACTGTGCCTTTATTGGTAGAGCTAGCTTGTTCCACAAAGGAAAAGTCTAGATGCGCTCTCTCCCAAATCCAGACAAATTTGCACCTGAAGCTTCACTTTGCACCCCATATATTCTAATCAGCAGCAAAAAATAGTACAACTTGCACACTCATATGTTAAAATGCGGACACGTTGTCAAAATGAGATCTGTGATTGCTCCACATCTGGATTTGCTCTGCAACATGTGCTGGAGGGCAGCAGTCCGCAACCAACACCGACACTAATGTCCCTGTGGACAAGACCTAGCAGGGACATCATCATGGCCCCTCGCCCCCAAGGAAACCAACAGAGGAAAGCAGAAAGCAAGCTATCATGAGTTCTTCCACCAGCAAGGAAGCCTGGATCTTACAGTTCTCATAATGACCTGGTGTGCCAGGGTTCTGTGCCAGCCTTCACGTGCTATAGTTCCCATGCAACTTCCACAACAAAGGACTTCAGACAGAAAAACAAAGAGGGCAACAGGGTCACTGGGGACACCAGCTGCAAAACTAACTAGTGATAATCAGTTCCCTCAGCTCTACGCACAACAGTCTGTCTTTGGCCAACACGGTGTGCCACAACCACGTGGACTATTTTTACAGATGAAGTGTTTTATAGCTCAAGTCTTCTGACCGATCCACTGAGTCAAACTATTCAGCGCAAAGAAGTTCTTTCACTAATTCCAGCCACGCTTGGGCTGGTTTGTCTTGAACGGTCCAACAAAAAGTTGTGTCATTCATAAACAGACACCAACAAGTTTACAAATGCAGTTTTAATGGCATTTTATGGATGGATTACCTTTTCTACCTGCAGTTTCCTGACTCCAGCTGTATGACTGGACACAAAACAAGCAGTACCGTTGCTGCTCTAACTTCAGAGGCAGCAG
This sequence comes from Neomorphus geoffroyi, assembly GCA_033558235.1. Taxonomy (NCBI): domain Eukaryota; kingdom Metazoa; phylum Chordata; class Aves; order Cuculiformes; family Neomorphidae; genus Neomorphus; species Neomorphus geoffroyi. The sequence goes on from JAUMJM010000016.1 coordinate 35,579,799, forward strand.
AGAAAGAAGAGCAACTATGCTGCCTGTTCTCCTTTATCATCCCTTCTCTTTCCCTCAAAAAATGCCTCAAAATCAGAAATGCATTTCCATACACATTTTCAGCAGAATCTGTGGAACTCCATTCACTGACACCGTAACAAACAAGCCCTGCTTGTTCATGTGCTTTAGAAAGAATTATGGCCCTAAGCCTGATTTTATACTCAAATTTAGTTGAATATTTTTGTGTTCCTCAACAGCTTTTAGCTAGAACATATTCTCAAGCCTACACACACAACATTGTATTGCTAATTACTCCATTGGTGTGAAAGTCTGTCTGGGTTCTTACCTTTTATTTTTAGCCACTTCCCAGTACTTTTTGTCCGAGTCTGAACTGAGGAGCATAAATTTCTATTAATCAATCAATGATGGCAGTGGTGGTGCGCTCTAGTTTTTCATTCTGACTGCAAAGCAAAATTAAAAGCTATATTTTGCAAATTTAGGCATTATAGATTGTAGCGGCAGCTGGTGGACTGCTGCTGAGACAGACCGTCTTTTCCCTTCCAGTCCCCTGTGACCGCGATGGAAGAATTACAGGACAGCACGAGCAGCTGCTGCTGCTGCCCCAGAAGCTGCAAGCCAAGGTCTCCGGAAAAATAATTGGGGAGGCGGGGGAAGGGAAGAAGGGGGACAAAGAAGCTGGGGAGGGGAAGGCATTGCTAAGGCTGGCTGCTCAAACAACACGCTGCACCTTACCCTCAAAAGAAACAATTGAGCTGGTTTGGGCTTCCTTCAGTAAAGACAAGACCCAAACCACTATGAGGCTTTGAAATACTAACAATTTTTCATAGGGACTTTTAGCGATGAAACAGAAAATGAGCAAAGGTAATATTCCTCTCAGTCCGGTGACTGCAGCAGTTTGCTCTCGAATCCTCTAAAAATAAGGCACAGCGTAATGAGAAACACCGTTCCGTGCAGCTTTTGAAAAGCTTTAAGACAGAGTCACCCTATGGAGCAATTTATGATAGTGCAGGCGCAGCCCACAAGTCAATTCATGCCCTGTCTCCTGTAAGACAGGGCTAACCAAATCCCTTCTCACACGCATGCAGTCATGGAGATAAATAATTAATGACTCCAAGACAGCACGTGCAAACACTGAAGACCACTCATTTTATTAACAAGATATTAAAGTGGAACTAGCAGGAATTAGGCCAGTTTGTGAAAAAACTGCTCGGTGCAAAGATCTGCTCGCTGACAGATTGGGTCACCTAAGCAGTGGCTCAGTGCAGGTAAGCGATGTCCGTTTATGCTGCTCACCACACTAAATATCAAGAGCATCCCAACAGAGTTGAAAAACACAAAGACACTCACTGACCAAACAACATCTACCCACATCTCACAACCTGAACTTCACCCCAAAGCTTTCGCGTTGCCCGAGAGCTCTTGCGGGTTCAGCAGTTTCGTGCCCACAACTGCCCTTTGGGGATCTCGTGTCCCTCCAACTGAGACAGCAATGAGCCTCCCTCTGCCAGCACTTCTGGGAACAAGGAGCACCCTTCACAGCGGTGACTTTTGTTTAATCAGAAATAACCTATGAATTCTCAGCCCAGGGAGAACATGGACCTCTTGGTGTGAATCCAGAGAAGGTCACAAAGACAATCCAAGGGCTGGAGCACCTCCCATACGAGGATAGGCTGAAGTAGCTGGCGTTGTTCTCCTGGAGAAGAGAAGGGTCCAGGGAGACCTTAGAGCAGCCTCCCGGTACTGAAAGGGGCTCCAGGAAAGCTGAGGAGGGGCTCTTGATCAGGGAATGCTGGGAGGGATAGGATGAGGTGGGAAAGTTTCAAGCTGAAAGAGGGGAGGTTGAGATGAGATATTGGGAAGAAATGTTTTCCTGTGAGGGTGGGGAAGCCTTGGCCCAGGTTGCCCAGAGCAGTGGCAGCTGCCCCATCCCTGGAGGTGCTCAAGGCCAGGTTGGATGAGGCTTTGAGCCCCCGATCCAGTGGGAGGTATCCCTGCCCATGGCAGGGGGGTTGGAACTGAGCTTTGAGGTCCCATCCAACGCAAACCATTCTGGCAATTCTGGAATTGCCAAGACATACCATCTATGATACACAAATCATAAATGGATCGCATGTGTCTTGTTGTTCCTCCCATTAACAGACAGAAACACCAGGTATCAGTCAGTCCAGTGGCTGCTGCTTCATTTCTATAGTGGTGGCAAACACTTCCAGATTTGCCACAAAACAGATTAACTGAAGAAAACATTCAGCTATTCTAAAAGAAAGAAACCACCACCACCACAGATGTAACCTTCTATGCCCTGTGTACAAAAATTTAATAGAAAGACACATTCCTAGTTTTAGTCCTCTATGGGAGAATATGCTTCAGTTTAAATACATATCTTATCTTTTAATTGCAGGACTTGTTTTCAACCAGTATGTTCGGTCATTTAAAAAAATGGAGAAGAGAAAAAACATCAAATCATCTTTGAATTCATCTCATTCACATAAACCAAGAAATGCTTAAGGTCACAAGAAAGTATTGCTGGTTGAAACAGTTTTCATCAGTTTTGCTGTGTGTCAGAATCCCTTTCAAGATAACCCCAGAACTCTGAGTACAAACCCAGCACCATTATAAGCAAACACAGCGTTCTCTCCGTGTTCAAATTTCACGTTCATTTTGGGATGTTAAGCCAGTGATTACTATCTGAAGAAACAGCTCTTGATATACCATCAATTTCCTGGAGAACATATCAGTTTATTGAGCATGGGGGGGTCAGACTCTTGTCTCTCATTTGGTAGCATTAAGCCACACTCACTTTTTGGGTTTTTTTTAGAGAATTACAGTTAAAATATCAAGACGTCTGCAGAAGAAACTTACTCAAAACCCAATGCTATGATTATAAGGAACTCAACCTGGTAAAACCTTCCTCCTTGGCACACGAGAGCCCTCCTTGTTTCTAAATCCAGAAAGTATCTACTCAAAATTGCACGTCTGATGTTAAGCCCACCATCACTTTTATTTTTAATGCATATCGGAAAGGACTCTCAGCAACATTAAACCACTTCTGCTGCTGCAAATGCTTCACAGCTTACCACACAATCCTTTGTCTTCAGGCCACACTACCTACAAGGCTCGTAAAAGTCCTGGCCTCATGATGCTCACTGTGCAATTTCTCGTGGTGATTTTGAAATCACCACGTCCAAGTCCACTAAACCTCACACCTAGCTAACGCAATAATAAGTTATTTACCTCGGTCTAGGTCCTGGTGGGTGAGAAACCACCTCACTGAAAACATGGCCAGAGTTCCAGAATAGCAGGATGGTTGAGGTTTGTGCCCATTGCTTCTTGTCCTGTCACTGGGCACCACTGAAAAGAACCTGGCTCTGTCTTCTTTGCACCCTCCTTTCAGGTATTTATATATATTGGTGAACCTTCTCTTCTCCAGGCTGAGCAGTCCCAGCTCTCTCAGCCTTTCTTCATCTGTTTGATGCTCCAGCCCCTCAATCATCTTCGTGGCCCTTTGTTGGACTCTATCCAGTAGGTCCATGTCTCTCTGGTACTGAGGAGCCCAGCGCTGGACACAGCACTCCAGGTGTGGCCTCACCAGTGCTGAGCAGAGAGGAAGGATCACCTGCTGTGACCCACTGACAACATTCTGCCTGGGGTACCATTAGCCTTCTTTGCAGCAAGGGCACATTGCTGCCTCATGTTCTACTTGGGGTCCACCAGGACCTCCAAGTCTGGGTGCCCCCAGCATCTGCTGGTGCACGGTTGTTCCTGCCCAGGTGCAGGACTTTTCACTTGCCTTTGTTTAACTTCATGATGTTCCTGTCAACCCATTTCTCGAGCCTCTCCAGGTCCCTCCGGATGGCAGCACAACGCTTTGGTGTTATCAAGCACTCCTCCCAAGTTTTGTGTCATCCGTAGGACTGCTGAGAGCACACTCTGCTCCATCACCCAGAGCACTAATGGAGATGCTGAACAGTATTGGAGCTGGTTACTGGCCTCCAGCTAGACTTGGTGCCACTGCAGTAGCACTTTTCCTGACAGGCGAAGCTAAGGGAGCCAAAAATAATGGCACAGAAATCAAATTACTCTTTTATTCCCACTAGGAGCTTGGCAGATCAGAGGTGAACAGCATAATAGCGAGGCACAGCTGGAAATAGATGTTTCCTAGCTGGTCATGTTCTCTCCCTCTCAAAAAAAAATCCTTATTAACATCCAGTCCCAAAAGCTGTCACAGTGACATCTACCTCTAGGATCTGCATTTCCTGCAAGTTACCCAGGCTCCTTCTCAGCCTTTCTTCTTAGGGCAAGGAAACTGGTATGGTTCAGAGGAACAGAGTGAAAATTTGCAGTAACACTGATACAGACATATTTCTAAACCACACTTTAGTTCAAACAACTTTTTTTCAATTAGAAAAGCTAGTTTTGACTTCAGTTTCCTGTGCAGTCTGATTGCTCATCACTTGTATCCACCACGCATTAAAATAAACAGTTAAGTCATGACTTCAAAGTGATGCTGTCGCGATGTGGGTCAGAGCGCACGTTCAGCATTCATACCAATTTACAGCTTCGTAAACGAGGATACAGTTGAGGACAAGCGCAAGGGTTAAATCACACAAGATCCTTCACTGTCCTCCAGAAGCCTTAACCAGTAAAGGAACAGGACAGGTGTTTTCCCTCCATAATTCAATATAGAATGGTTTGGCTTATTGCCACAAGACAGCCAAGACACGGTTTAGTAAGGGGACAAGTATGGCTGGACTCGATGATCTGAGAGGTCTTTTCCAACTGGATTATTCTATGATTCTATGACTCTATGTGGCCTCAGAAGTTCCAGCATCACAAGCATGGAAAAAGAACAACAATAGAGATGGGTAAATATGGGTATAATGACAACCAGCACCTGGAGCAGCCTATTGCAGGTATTGATTCCATGTGGCTCCATAGTGGAAATGTAGGCTAAGGCAGGGCTCTTCCTAAGCAGCAGTTCTCTCCGTGACCTCTCAGGCTCTCAAACACTACCTGAAGTTACTGACCTCAGTCACTACACTCAATGCTATTTTTGAACTCGACCTTCTTTCAGTCTCTCCAGTAAGAATGATGCCTTTGATTCTTCTAGGGGTGTGGGATCATGCTGAAGAGGTAGGCACTGCCCACTGTTCTTTGTGTACGAGTGCTTTCTGCTCTCCCTTTATTATCTCTTTGTCCCTCATGTTTATTTACCCATGATTCACTTGTGTTCAAGGCCAGGTTGGATGGGGCTTTGAGCCCCCTGATCCAGTGGGAGGTTGTCCCTGCCCACGGCAGAGCAGTGGAACTGGATGGGCATTAAGGTCCCTTCCAACCCAAACCATTCTATGATTCTGTGACTTAACAGCTTGCTACCAGTATGTTTCTTCCCCTCTTGGATGGGAGGCCACTGTTTCACAACACAGAAACTTAAAAGAACCATCTGCTTCATGAAAATGGATTCAGCAGATGTTTCTCCTTCGCAGTAAGTTATCTCGGTGTAAGAGTTTTTATACCTACTAAACAAAAACACATACAGAAGCATTTAAAGGTGTTCTGTCATTTGCTCCCTTTTAAAGATGGAGCAGTCTAGAGTTCAAGAGCATGAGAAGTTTGGGTTGAATAAGACACATGTAATCATCGACTGTGCTGTACCTCACGTTTCCTAAACATCCATACAATGAGCAATTATTTCACATTTCATGCAAGGAGGATTAGAAAGATGACACCTGGGCTCACACGTTTAGCCTGAAGCTTCAGGCTGATGATGCGCTTTGTGCGTGACCGTGTGGGCACACATGTTGCCAAAAAACCAATCAACTGCAAGCTTACAAAAGTCAGAAATGAGACAAACATACAAAGTACATCATCTCATCAGAGAACATCACATCTGTAAACATTACAGTTCTGGTCGCTTGCATAGCACAGCCATGTTACAAGCAGTAAATTAGTTTTGCCTGTATTTATAGACAAAGAAATAAAATTACCAGCTACAGAAGACAAAACTGTCCCAAAACGCTGGATGTTGTAACAGGTACAGTCTTGACCAATATCAAAATTGAATCCAGCCCGTCATACTGTTTGCAGAAGCCCAGCTGCCTTTATGCAATAAAATGAGCAAATTTGGTCGATTCCTTGTTTTCAGGTACAAACCTATGATGTCATCAGGTTAAGAACAAGAGTGGTTAGTCAGAATCTTTATTAAAGCATAACTTCAGACTAATATCTCCAATCCTGTACCGCACTGTGAAGGAAGGGAATAAACATTAGAATTAAACTCAACAGCAGAGCCTATTTCTAAAAGACCTTCAGTTCATCATTAAGGATGATGTAAAGAAAAACTGCATTCTGCAAAGAACTGGAAGGAGAACCTGATATCAGTTAAACTTCAGATAAACACTGCTAACACTTAGGGCTCTTTGACAATGGCTATTAAAAGTTCTATTTACGCCAGGACTATTATTGAGGTTCCCTACTGAGGAACATAATAATTTGCTGGATGATTAGTTTATTGTGCAATTATTCAGAGCTTATTACATACACATCATCTCATAAGATAACGTGGATTATCCTACAATCTTCACATCTCCCCAGCAAGTCCTTATAAGAAGCTGGAGCACAAGTTGGTTTGACAAGTTTCTCTATCAAAACCACAGCTGGCAAAGGTTCAAACTGATCGCATCAAAAGTCATCGTGGTGCAATGGCCAAGGATAGGGAGGTCTGTACTCCAGATGTTTGCCTTCAATGAGCTGGGAGGAAAACAGGCTGTGGCTGTGTCCCACCAGTGCGAGCAGCACGATTATTTCAACTGAGAAAGGCAGATGCAGAGTTATCTAAACCTAAGTGGAAAAAAAGCATTGCAGCCTCAGCAAATCCATGGACAAGGCAGTACAAGCGACATGGTGACATTAAGTGCCAGGCTCCTGTTCTGGTGTGTACAGAGTAAATACCTGGTATACAGAATGCATTTGATAAACAACAAAGACTTCTCCATCCTGAACTCCATGGTATTGCTCCCTGTTGCAGCATAACAACAAGCATACGTCCCTTATTTAGGAAAAGGAGTCTCCCAAGATTTTACTTCATTTAACGGCATAGCTGGAACAAAGCTTTCTCCACAAGCTCATAGCCTTATGGGTTCATATACACTTCCCCAAGAGCAAAACTATTACTTCTTGTGCCACATGAGAAGAAAAAGTGTGATTTAAATCTATTTTTATCTACAAGCTCCTAGAGAGCTAGTACACAGACGTACATTTCTTGTACTTGCATATGTAATCAATACTTTACATTTACTATTTTTACTCAAAACTGACAGCTCATATTAGAGATTTCTAACTGCACAGATCAGTAGAGACTCATTCTGGACTGTTCTTTGTCTACAGCCATTTTTCAGGAAAGCCCACTGCCTTTAACTTGAAATAACACCAAAGAGAGGTGGTGCGGCAGAACTGGCTTCCTGCTGTACATTTTAAAACAAAAGCTAGTGACAACCAAAGCAACACTGAGATCAAGAGAGCACAGTTCTCAAAATCTAAACTGAAGCTTTATCACCTGTGGAAGAAGATGATATAAAACCCATGAAGATATTCACATAAAAGTTTAGTCTTAAGTAAAAAGAAGACAACTGAGAATACCCAGTGCCTCTGCTGTTCTTGATGTAACTTAAAATACAGTGTGAACAATACTTTAAGTGTTGTTGTACACCTGAATGCAGCTGGAACAGGAAATGTGCTGTACTGGGTTAATTCATCCATCTAGCTCAGTCTCCTGTCTCTGGGATCGCAGCAGAAGGTTCTGTGTTAGCAGGGTTTGTGAGCCCAGCCATTACCTGTAGTTTATTGCCTTTACTCCCCAGCATTCGCAGTCGCATGTTAGCTGGAATGTACGCTGCATGTCCTGTCTGTTCATGGACCTGTTGTCTATAGCCATGTTTAACCTGCTGATCTGCCTCCACAACCTCCGAGAGCAGCACATTTGCCAAGGAAGGCAATTCTCCCAGTTGCACAGCCAATGCTTCTCTACAAACAGGAGTCTCGCACCATTCCCTAACAAGTAGTTATGCCTATTTTTCTAGACAACCTGTAAAAATAATTTCCAGTACCCTGAAGAGTTCTTTCGAGCACTGGTACGCAGCAGCCAAACACACCTCTTGCCCTGGAGACTCTTCTAAGAATTTCCCATTGCATGGAGTGCAGGAAGAACAACAGGAGCTACCACACAATACAGAACACGGCACATATTCTAGGTTAGAGGAACCCAAACTCTTCAAAAAAGCAAACTGTTGTAGGGGTTTGAGCACAGATAGGGCACAATCACGTGTCCTATTCACGAGATTGCCACTCTGCTGACCAACTCACCATGTCATCATCACCATTCTCACCACTGGACATCAGACATCACTTTAACTTCACTGTCCTTAACTGATCCTTGATGATGAACAGGAATAAAAATAAGAATAAGAATATTACTATTATTGTATTATTGTTATTATTATTATTATTATTATTATTATTATTATTATTATTACGTGTTCACATTACCACAAGAGCTGTGGTTAAAACTCAGTGAAGACAAGGGAAGACTCACGTGGTGAAATTCACCGCCTATCAGCCAGCTAGATTACTTCTGTGATGATTATCTGTTTCTTGCAGAAAGAATGATCCAAAGGTACTATTTACATGTTTAAACTAACCCAGCTCAGTTTGTCATTAACGGCACACAGAATAATCATGTGAACTATCAAGCTAGCAGATCTGAATGGCAGTAACCTCTGCCAGAGGCAGCAATACGCTGCTGAGAGCACATGCTTTTCACAGCCTAATATCTCTCTCTAAATTCAACCAGAGCTGTCTGAATGATGAGCACATTTGAAAAGAGGCATCAAAATCGTTATGATGGGTCACACACATGAATTTAGAAGGCGTTTCTAAGCCAACAAAGGAGAGAGAGGTGCTCATCTCCCTTTGTACGTTCAATTGTGAGTGTGCACCTGCCTCTTCAGAGGGTTAGAATTTGGGATTTGCTCTGGAAAACACCCACCTTGGGTCTCAGCTTTTTCCATCATTCTGGATACCTGCTGACACCTGCCACAAAAGCCAAATGCTTGGGTTTATACTTATCTATTGACTATTCTGATTCATAGAGGAAAAAATCAGCCCCAGCCATTAGTACACTGCCATCTCCATTGGCATCACCAGCCACTTGAGCCATCTCTATCCATCCCTCCCCTCTCCTTCTGTTGTGCTCTCGGTGTTTATTGACAGTGCAAGCGGTGCACCGGTAATAGCATGAGCTAAGACAGAGAAGGAACACCGGTGAGTTAGATGTAATTGGGTTTTTATTAAACCCCTAATCTATATATTTGGAAAGGCAAAGAAACAGAGATTACAGGATTCACCCTTGACATTCTGCCAGATCACTTCAATCCTGTAAAATGCCCGCTAATGACCCGAATATAATACCACGGTGCTACAGTGTCATTTAAATACTGCAGGGTTCTTCCACTGGCAGCGCCAGCTGCAGACTTAATATGTAATGTACAGGATTATACTGCCACTAAAATATTACTTAGTGCTGCTGAGATTTCAAATTAATTCTGGGAGCTAAATCATTATGCAACTCTGCATTTGCAAGGATACATTCCCCTGGTTGTTCTAATAACAGCAACTTTAGAACTAAAAGGTTGGTACTGTCTCTTTGAGGCTTGCTCAAACGAAGAAGTGGCCTCTAAACTGTCAAGGAAATTAATGCAGCGATGCACGGATGCTTGGAACCAAGAAAATAATGGGCTCCAATAGTAGGAGAGCTCATAGCGATGTGGCTGATGAATCCTTTTATTATTTCACAATAAAAGAAGAGACGAGTCCCGTTTTCTCTCTATTTATATACATACATACTCGTATGTTCCCATCCACCACCACATTCCTCCACAGACAGAAGGTTTCTTCATTTTTTAGGGGACGATTTCTTGCTGAAGTGAATAATATGGCTGTTGGTATCTGATGAAACCAATCTGAGGATGTGGCTTTCAAGTCATTCTGAGCTCTACTTTTCCAAACTTAAATAAACAAGCTTTTTACAGCTCTGGTTTCTTCTTCCTATATAATTCTTATTTCTGGTGAGTATTTTGTACCTTTGGGAAACTACAGGACTTCAACACTAAGATGGACAGATCCTTGATGCTGTATTGCAACCAATGTTCAAAATAATTTGCTAATATATGAAGAAAGGGAAGACAAAATCAGAGACTGGCCTCACTGTAAAGGCAGATTTCTTCCCTCTGAATCTTTGCTCATTTTTAATCTTGTGTTTAGATGAGTTTCCGTTTCCCAGTTAAAATACCAGGCTGTTCACTTCTACAATGAAGTTCCTTAAATCTGGGAAACATTCCCAAGAGATATTGTAAAAAAACAAAAATGGAAACAACAAAAAAAAAACAAAAAAAGCCCCCAAAACAACCAACCCCAAACCACTTTTGGTAAATGAGAAACAAGATGAGGCCAAATATAGAGGCTGAAAACAACTTCTGGTAGTGAGTGTTCATTCGGAATAATCAATCCTTCTCCTTATTCAAACTGTTACCTATTTCCTCCTTCATTAATATTGTCCTTGTTTATGCTTGCAGCCAGGGCAAAGATTTTCCCCTCCCTCCAAATATAATTTCCTGCTATTGACAGACACGTTCAAGTGCTGGATGCGTGTACGTCTACATGGCACACTGCAGGCAGAGGCGAGCCTTCCTGGCCACCATCCAAGCCAGCTGTAAATGAGCCAGCTCCATACTGGAAGCTGTGTAGGCACAATTAGCACAGCAGTAAGCCTGATCTAACACAGCCTGCCAAGAGACCGAGCTTATTAGCTCGAGCTCAACACAATGCTAACGATGGATATGGGGCTTCTGGTTTGGCTCCATACGGAACGTGACCAGCTGAAGATCAAGCTGAAGATCAACGAGATCAAGCTCGTTTCTGCCCACGAGATATGGGGTAGGTACATGTCCTCTCAGGGTGTAGCCCTCTACTGGAGTCTCCTTCCCTGGAGATGTTCAGAAAACAGGTAGCCGTGGCACTTTGGGACATGGTTTAGTAGGCACAGCGGTGTTGGGCTGATGATTGGACTGCATGAGGTTAGAGGCCTTTTCCAACCTTAATGATTCTATGAATATTTGTTTCTCTCCAAATGAGCTCCCAAAACACTTTGCAAACCAACAGGACCAGAGGGCTGCAAGCAGATGGAGGGGACGGGGGTCTCCAGGTGAGAACATCAAAAGCATTATGAGAAAAAATGGCACCAGGCAGGCATAAGGCACCAGGTGGGACACAGGCACCAGAAATGCCAAAGGTGTGAGCGAAAGGCAAGGCAAAGTCCTGCAAGGCTCTACAAACTGATAAAGAACATTTCACCTTCTAGCTTCTCAGCTTTTCTCAGGTCCAGGGCAATGATGACTAAAAAAACCCACATTCAGAGAATCACAGAATGGTTGGGTTGGAAGGAACCTCAAAGCCCACCCAGTTCCAACTCCCTGCCATGGGCAGGGACACCTCCCACTGGATCAGGGGGCTCCAAGCCTCACCCAGCCTGGCCTTGAACACCTCCAGGGATGGGGCAGCCACTGCTTCTCTGGGCAACCTGAGCCAGGGCCTCCCCAACCTCACAGGAAACATTTCTCCCTAAGATCTCATCTCAATCTCCCCTCTTTCAGCTGAAAACCCTTCCCCTCGTCCTTTCCATCACCATACAGCAGATGTTAAATGGACTCTTTGCGAAAGTAGGAATCCATCCCACCATACAGTGAAGAATCCACCGTTGGCGGACATTTGAACAGTTCAAAAGAGGAAAGGGCTAGATAGAGAAGGAAATCTGTTATCAAATGGGGACCTGAGAAACCAGTGTTCCTCTGATGCCTCAGTTTATATAAAAGCAGCAATGATAATCTGGTCATTGGCAATAGTTTGTGAAAGAAACTTATGGATTCAGAGCAAAATGAGAGAAAAATCAAAGGGCAGCAGTGAAAACCAATGAGGGGGGGAAGAACGTTGTAGGAAGAGCACCTGAAGAGACAGGAAATGTTTGCATTTCATAGGAGAGTAATAAACCAGTCATTTCTAAACCACATTAAACAGAAACCTGTCTACAGAAGTTAGTGGGCTTCTGCCCACCCAGTAAGAGAACACGAGCGAGAGGGAATTCCATTAAATGAAAGAAGTGCCCCATTGAGAGGCAGCAAAAGGAAACACCTTCTTATTCAATGTGTAATTACTTTGTTCTCTGCCACCAGACTGTTGTTGTGGCAAACACTTAGTATCTTGAAAAGGTGGTGTCCATGCCCATTTTCTTCTTCTCCCACTCTTATTTGTAAAGCAGTATTCTTAGTTTTTAGTTGTCTGAGCTTTCTGCTGTGTGAGACAAATATAAGCAAGCAGAAGAAGGAACACCATGCAGTGCCTCAGACACGCTCCTTCACATCTTCCCAGCCTGCTGCCCGGTTAGGTTTATTATCACTTGTGAGATTTCAGATTACACTGTGTGTACGGAGGATTTCCCTGATTTGTCAGCTCCAAACCTTTCCCTTGAAAAGCCTTAGTTTGATCTGTGGTGCAGATTCCACACTCTCAGCAGAGTACAAGTTTAAATACTTGGCCCTGACTATCATGGAATCATAGGATCAACTGGTTGGAAAAGACCTTTGAGATCAAGTCCAGCCGTACCTGTCCACTACCAAACCTCTGAGCACCTCATCTACTCATCTTTTAAACCCCTTCAGGGATGGGGACTCCACCACCTTCCTGGGCAGCCTCTGCCAGTGCCTGACAGCCCTTCCAGTGAAGAAATATTTCCTAATATCCAGTCTAAACCTCCCCTGGCACAACTTGTGGCCATTTCCTCTCGTCCCATCACTGTCACTTGTGAGCAGAGCCCAGCACCCACCCCGTCACAGCCTCCTGTCAGGCAGTTGTAGACAGGGATAAGGTCTCCCCTCAGCCTCCTCTTCTCCAGGCTAAACACCCCAGTTCCCTCAGACTCTCCTCGTAGGGCTTGTTCTCCAGCATCTCACCATCTGGAGCTACACCCCTGTCGGCATTCCGGCCATGCTTCCTGCACTCTGGTAACACAAGTCTCAGTCATCCATCGCTTTATGATTCCAGGCAGCACCTGAATCACTGACAGGTGCTTCAAAGGATTTTTTCCTTGCCTTTTCCCTGTTCTTTCATAAACTTCTAAAACCATGAGCAAATCAAACAGGATTAATCGTACCAGGTTAAGAGACGGACTTAGCCAGAGACAAAAGAAGAAATGAGAGCTGAGATAACACTTGCATTGTTCTTTTGTCTTGAGAAGGAAATAAATTTCTTTTTCCCCACTTGAACGCCTAAAAAAGAAAGCTGTGCTATCAGAAATATCAAGGCCTAATAAAATGCATGAAAAAATACTTTGAATTTTCTAAATGCAGGAAGAGAGGAATTTAGTTAAATACTGTTCACTATGAAACATATTTTATTGCTGATTAACGTAACCTTATTTAAAATTTGTCATTTAAAAATACTTATCTAATAGCCAAACATTAACAGACTCTGTTCTGAACCAAGATCTCAACTTACTCACATATATCAAATATCTAAAATATGTCTAATATATACAATATGCCTATGTGTAAGCTGTAGAAATCAAATTAACCATTCAGTCCCTTCCTTATGTATGTTTTCAGTGAAAAGATACAAATCCCTGCCTCAGAAAGCAGCTGACCTAATGTACCCTAGCAGAACATATTTCTAATAGTTGGAAGAAAACATCAGAGAGGCAAACAAGATAAGGGGAAAAGGGAGGGTGGAGAAGTAAAATATTTGCCAGTTAGCTACGAATACTTTTGTACTGAACAAAAACAAATACTCAATCCAGGTACTGTTTCTTTAGGAAATACTCATTTGCACAGAAGAATGCAACACAGAACCCTTTGAAAGGCTGTAACACTTTTGTGCGTATCACAGTAAAACAGGTTTAGTACAGGATAGAACAAAATCCCATGCAGTCATGTGATAAACATGATAGAACAGTTTGGGTTGGAAGGGACCTCAAAGTCCATCCAGTCCCACCCCCCTGCCTTGGGCAGGGACACCTCCCAATGGACCAGGGGGCTCCAAGCCCCATCCAACCTGGCCTTGAACACCTCCAGGGATGGGGCAGCCACCACTGCTCTGGGCAACCTGGGCCAGCAAAACATTTCAGGCAAAACATTTCAGGCAAAACATTTCTTCCCAGTATCTCATCTCAGTCTCCCCTCTTTCAGCTCAAAGCCATTCCCCCTCAGCCTATGCCTGCACTCCCTAATCAAGATCCCCTCCCCAGCTTTCCTGGAGCCCCTTTCAGTACTGGGAGGCTGCTCTAAGGTCTCCCCAGAGCCTTCTCTTCTCCAGGCTGAACAACCCCAACTCTCTCAGCCAGTCCTTGTATGGGAGGTGCTCCAGCCCTCGGATCACCTCCGTGGTCTCCTCTGGACTCGCTCCAACAGCTCCAGGTCCTCCCTGTGTTGAGGACTCCAGCACTGAATGCAGGACTCCAGGTCAGGTCTTGCAAGAGCCAGGATACTTGAATACCAATCCTATTTGATGTCCCTTCAAAGCAATACTTACTTTTAAAAAAATAAATCAAATGATTAATAAAGCAGACCGCATCTGCCAAAGGAAGTCCCTCCAACTAAAAGGTCTGTCCATACTTGGTGCGTGTACACTGCTTTTTCTTCAACAGGATCAACAGCAACACATCTGCAGAAGGTTCTATTTTTAACCGATACTGGCCTGCCAGTATCAATTCATCCAGATAGAGGATCCTTCATTAAAAACATAATTTATTTTGGTTGCTTTTCACTGTGCTGAAGTGACATCTTTCCCAACCATTGTCAAAGACAATTAGGAACATGAAGCATTTGAGAACAAGTTGCAACAATGATTCCCATTGGCCTGCCTAAACCAAGTTTCCTTATAAAGGCTTGGGAAGTCTTAGATGGCAAAGGGCAAAGCCAAATGGCATGAAAAGTATTATTCAAATACACATATTATCATTGCAAAATTAACCGTAAGAAGTCTTGGAGCATGCTTATAAAGGCATAGAAGCTACAAATCAGATATATTCAAGAACAGGATAGAACACTGCAACATCTCCAAAAAAAAGGGAAGCTCTTGTGCACTCTTTCTGTTAAGAATGAAGTAAGATTTCTATCCCTTTTTCAACTGAAACTTAAGGTGCTACAATATTTCACTAAAAAGCACAGCATTGAAGACAACTCAACTAAGAAGTTACCAACATTTCTCTCAATTATACTGTACAAGATTTCTGGGGTATCGCTCCACATTTCTACACGCTCACCTGGGGGGAAAAATCCCCACGTACAAGCAGATAATGCTCAATTTAAAACGCAGTTTGCCTTTGAATCATGGCTTACTTTTGCAAAAGATAAATATAAATGCTCTATTATTTCTAAGTTAAGCTGATCGTTGAAACAGTATGATCGTTGAGGTTGGAAAAGACCCCTAAGATGGAAAAGACCAGCCGTCATCCCAACATCATGGTGCCTACTAAACCATCCAGCTGCTTTCCTGCTGCATCTTTGCCTTATTCCGTCCACCCTAAGATCTTCCCAGCTATTCAATTCATGATTTTGCTCCTCTTCCTTTTCTCTCCATCTTCTGTTACCAATATTTGTGTTGCACCCACAGGAGTCGGACGATATGGAACCTGTTGCAGTCAGATATTGCATATTTTATTGAATGAAAACCTAAGTCTTTCTTTGATAAAGTAAATAATTCTACACTTCCACACCAGGATAACAGCATGAAATAATCAGTGACACTTAAAGATGGGCTTCAAAAAACACAGAAGGGGAGGGGAGAAAGGAATGAGGAAGACTTGTCAATGTGCAGAACCCGAGCCCTTGCTCAATTCCTTGGTGTCCCAATTCAGGGCCAGAATTTGGGAAAACAAAAACCTATTGTTTCACACTTTGAAGGAAAGCTCTAAGACAAACTATGCTGCCTTTTTGTCATTCATAACCTGACTTAGCAACAAAGCCACCTTGACACGGTTATAAACCTCCCAGTGCCCAATGTCTGAGTGGCCTCCTGGAACCCATGGCCACACTGCTGGGGTGACTTCTCGCAGTGGCAAAGCTGCAACAAGGAGCTCCCTCGTATTGCCCTCTCCCCACTGCTCTTGGTAGCGTTAGGACAGCTTTATGATACCGTGTCGAACGGAGCTGGTTAAGCTAAAAATAGCCCATTCATCCTCCCCCTCCCTCCTCATTTTTGCTGGGTTATTTTTGAAATGGATCGGTTCTTTGCTCTTGTTCAACAGGCAGCTCCGCTCGGCTGGAAGCGGAACCGAGGAGGAGGAGAGGATGCATCTGTGCCAGCCATGGGTATAAAAGGGACTGCAGGGTCGGAATTGGAGATGCACCTCTGCCAGCCAGGAGTCTAAAAGGGACTGCAGGGCTGGAGGAGGAAGAGACGCAACCCCGCAAGCCAGAGGTGTACGACACTGCAGAGGAGGAGGAGGAGATGCACCCCTGCAACTCAGAGGTGTAAGAGGGACCACAAGACTCCATCAGCTACGAAGACACAATGTACCCATGACATTACAGACCAAGAGCGAGTTCCTCACAGCCCCACCAGAGCAGGGCTTCGCAAAGTCCCCAAAGGAGCACGCACTATCCCTCCAGTTGGCAGAAAGGCGTTTGCATAATCTTAACCCTCACGTCCCAGGAGCCAGAACTAATTCCGTGCTTTTCTGATTTGACTTGGGGATTCTCTGCTGCCGCAGCAGGACTTAGGAAACGGCTCTTCACTGTAACCTTGTTTGAGTGCTCATCTTCTGTTTGCATTACTGGAGCTTGCAAGATGACAGCTATCAAGTCAGATTACTGAATGCCACTCACAGTGACACATGCCAAAAGTAAACCATTAAGACCACCTAAATAGCAGAGCTAGGCTTAACATGTAGGTTGCCAGGTAAGTAAAAAATAATTCTAGGCAAATTTAGCAATTAAAAACCTGCCAAATATATAATTTTTTGTTGTTTAAAAAAGCCTGTTAATTCTTAAAATGTATTGGACTGATAAGATAAAAACTTTTCTGAATTCCTAAAGACCTCCACATCTAAAGTGTAATGAATTGAGGCTGCCAAAAAAAAAAAGAGGGGGGGGGAGGTGGTGGAGAATATAATAATTAAAAAAGAAAAATCCTCCTGCCCCCCCGGCTCCTTCTATGTTTGTGAAGCCTCCGGAAATACCATGGCAAACATTCCAGCTCTACAGCAGCGAGGCCACGTGACCTGAAGGCACAGCAAGGAACTTCTGTCCCAAGTTTCTTCACCAAACATAAAAGTGATTTTTATTTTTTTAAAGCAGGACCCAAGCCTAGGGAGATCTCCAGGAAATTTTCAGGAATACAGTTTTAAAATAGGGTGGGTTTGGATGTGGGAGTTTTTTTATTATTTGCTGCATTTCTTTGCCTGCAAATGTTCTTTTTATAATAAAAAACCAAAGTCTTACACCTATATTCAAGGGGCGTGAAATATAGTATAGTTTTTAGTGATCCTTTAAAGGGTATTTTCAATGTCCTCTCAATCTCCTACTGGCTTTACAATCAGTGCTACTGTATTTCTTAATACAGCCAAGATCTTTTCCCAGTAAAAGTGACGGCACAGTTAAAGCCTCTCCTGCTTCTGGTTTTCCCATATGATGGCAGTTACAATTATTAATGAAAGGATTTATTCACATGAGCTTTGTTAAACGTTATGAAAAAGCGCTCAAAATGTGAACTTAAGTAACAACCTTCTGTTTTTACCAACAATTCCCTGTCAGAGCTTGGAAGTTATCATTTAAAATGTAGGAGTACGGATGAATCATAGCGTAATAGTTGGGTATCAGTTGGAATTTGTGTTCGGTCTTAAAACAAAACCAGAAGAAAGCATCGCCACACAAAAAGGAAAACAGTCCTGCGGTCCAAAAGCACAGCGAATGGCAGCACACACCACTAACTTGCTTTAGCAGCCATGTCAGAAACGCTTCTAAGGATCAGAGGGAAAAGAGGGATGGCATTTCTGCTGGAAGCAAGTTTTACACTTTAGTCTTTCCTCTCCCCTCTCTTTCAGCCTATAAATATTAGTCTTACACATTTGCCTCCCATACAGCTCTTGAAAAGGTTGAGTTTTTCAAGGCTGAGAGCAGGCAGAAATGTTCATCAAGAAATGCCTTCAGGTCAACTGTCTGTAGCTCATCAAAGCGCAGCACTGAACACACGGATGAGGGGGAGGAGGATTATACGAGCTTGGCAGTGCAGATTAAAAAAAAAGTAATCCATGTTCTGATGATCATTAACTTTTTCCTTTTAGAAATTGGTTCGGTTATCATCCGTGCACCCTCAGTGGTGATGGGCATCCGGGTACTGACTACTCCCCTCCCTGATTTCAGTTGCTTTAATGCTACTTCCCAATATAAGGAAACGCCAGGAGGATGTGACAAGGAGTAGACGTGAAGATCACCCACATAACAGAGCAAGGAAAGGCAGCTGGTCCACAAAAAAATTAAGATGTAGACCAAATTCTTGAGAAGCTCAGAACTACTCTTGAAATAAGGCAAAAATTAGATTACCTATTGCTCTATAAATACTTAAAATACTCCAAATCCCCTCAAATCAGAGCAAAAGCAGCAACAGAACAAGTGTGTAAAGTTTATTTTTCTTCAGGAGAGGAATGAACAGAAACCCTGGAGAGCCCACTCTGGTTTTAATTCTGTTCAACAGTTGGACACGAGCTACGTGGGGTATCGAACACATTATTGAAATTACTGCTTGCTTCTACTCAGAGATTTCTACTTTGTTTATTATAAATGCACATTTATTGGCAGCAAGAAGAACATATTATTGCTGTTTTATAGCTCAAACAGCTCATGCAAAGAGTGATTTGTTTGTATTCTGTATCAGGATCAATACTGTAGCAGGGATGGCCCAAGGAATGTTTATGCTGAGGGCTTTGCTTGCAGTGTTTTGTTGTTGCAATCAATTGACCAAACAGGGCTCCTCCTTAAAGCACCAAATAAACTTTCACAGTGACCAAATCAGCCGCTGAAGCACAAAACACGACGCAGTGTCTGGAAAAAGACTGAAGGCCCACAAGTGTTTGTCCTACCTGAATATTTCCCACCGGCCCTTCTTCCTCTCAGTAGCTGGGGACTCTTTTCCTCAGTGCCCTCGCATAACGAGATCCATTTTCCTGCAACAGAAGCAGAGACACATCACACCTCCATCCTCCCGTGTGACACAGCGGCAGTGGAAGCAGCCCACTAGGCAGACCTGAAAGCAATGAAGAGCGTTTAGGAGTCCCAGGGCCAAGCCTGGAGGAGCAGTTCTTCCAGCTCAGCTTTTGAGACTCACTCTGGCAGTTTCAGTCTTACAGGTTTTCTTGCGTGTAACAATGAGACGAGAAGATAGTAAGAGCTCTGTAGAGGTTTATATAAAAATTTCCTGAGCCAAACAGTAATTTTTTTTCAGTAAAAGGTCACGTTGAAGTCTCTTTTATTCTCTTTATAAAGAGTACTCGCTGGCTGTTGTGAGCTAAGTGCCCTTACAAAAATAAACCAACCCCCAATCTCTGCTTAAGCAAATATGCCAGAATACCTCAAACCCACCATCCCGGTTGTAGCAAAACAAAGCAAGTTTATGGATTACTCTGACTTCTAGGAAATGCTTTTTAATTACAAGGAAAGACTGCAAAGGGAGGTAGGGGAACGTTTACGGGCAGTATGTATTCTATTTTGTTACATGCTGTTTCAGCAGGCAGACAAGGTCTCCTTACAGTCTTACACCAAAGGCTCCAAAAGTCAGCAACTATTGAACAAAGGAACACGATGACCACTTTTGCTTCTCTTCTGACAAATTTCCAAAGAACTTTCACGCAAAAGAATTTTCTATCAAACACGAGAAAGCAAGGATTACGGAAAAAAAACATAAAGCATGCAACACGCAGGCAGACCAGCTGTGGGAGCAGACACTTTCATAACAACTTATGCAAAAGTCACAGATGACTTAAAAAAATGCAGAAGAAAACCTCAAGTTATTACAAATAATTTGTTACAATACTTGTTCTGCAGTCGTACTTATTCTGAGGATTGATAATTCAGAATTGACATACTGAGACAGTTGGGGTTGCTCATCCTGGAGAAGAGAAGGCTCCAGGGAGACCTCAGAGCAGCCTCCCGGTACTGAAAGGGGCTCCAGGAAAGCTGGGGACAGACTTTTGAGCAATGTCTGCTGAGACAGGACAAGGAGTGACTGATGACTTTAAACTGAGGGAAAGTGGATTTAGGCTGGATGTAAGGAAGATGTTTTTTACAACGAGGGTGGCACTGGCACGGGTTGCCCAAAGAGGTGGTGGAGCAAACGCTCAGGGTCTGGTTGGATGGGGCTCTGAGTGATCTGATCAGGTTAAAGATGTCCCTGCCCCTGCGGGGGGGTTGGACTGGATGACCTGTAAAGGCCCCTTCCAACCCAAAGCAAGCTATGATTCCAATTCATAAAGAATAAAAACCCATCTGAGAAATACATGTCAGAAAGAGTCATGCCACCCCTGACACGCACAGTGCCAGCAAGGGACCGCCTGCCGCAGACAGGAACTCTGCTGACTCTCCTGTCCCACGACAGAAGGCAGTGGTTAGAGAAGTTACACATTGACAGGCACCCCGGGTGAATGATTGGCTTTTAGGGCCTTGTTGAACTGTGAATGTTTCCCTCCAGAACATATTTATTCTCATCCAGAAGTTTTCCCCAGTGCTTTTGTTCTGCTTCTACAAGCCAGGAAAAACATGTTAATTGATTCAGATTTAGGATGTGTTAACATGACATTGTCAGCTAACCCAGCCTCGGGTTTTAACGAAGCTGGAATCAGTTATTTATCCAACTGGTAACTTCTTTCCTCCAAAGGATAAACTTTTGTTCTGTCTGCCCCAGGAGCACCATTCCAGGTGTGATGGGACGGGACTCTGGCAAATCGAGCTGCAGCGTTTACTTAGAACCATAGAACGGTTTGGGTTGGAAGGGACCTTAAAGCCCGTCCAGTTCCAGTCCCTTCCATGGGCAGGGACACCTCCCACCAGACCAGCCTGCTAACTGGCAGCTTGAACTTCAACTCTCACTTCTCTCTGCTGGACGCTCACTTCCAGCCCCATGTCTGTGCAGCTGGCTGGGGGGAACTTATTGCCTTCGGCACATTGTGTCACAAACAGTCGTGCCACCACAACACAGGGAGCAGGTACTGGGCAGGAGTGTTCAGGCGTGGGGGGGTAGGAACAGAGGCTGTTGAAACCAGCTGAAACTGCACTGCTGCAACACACGGGGTCAACCTTTCACTCCTCTGCACTTCAACTCTGCCCACCTGTGAAACTGGCACCACAATTCCTACTTTGCTTCATAAAGCCCCTCTGAAAAGGGCCATCCCATTAACGTTCCTGTGAATTCACACTGCAGAGCACACTCCCCTTTCACAGATCAGGTCCAAGCTTATTCTAAGGACGCTGGCACTGTCCCCGCCAGCATCTGCTCCCTGGTTTCCCCACACAACCTCCACAGGGGCCATATCATCACCCCACCACCATCCCAGACTGTGCCCATGCCCTCACAGCAGCCCCAGCTCAGCCAGAATAGGTCATGGGGTTTTTGCTCTGAACTGCAATCAGCTTCTAAAAATAAGATGAGCTTTTTATGAAAGGTTGATCCACTCTGTCACGTTATTTCTAGGAAGAAGCCCAAAACAGGCTGGCACTTTCAACACCTGAAAATGAGAATAGATCACAGAATCATAGAATCACTGATGTTGGAGAAGACCTCTAAGATCATCAAGTCCAAACTTCAGCCTAACACCACCATGCCTACACAAAATGCCACAGCCACATGTTTTTTGAACACCTCCAGGGATGGAGACTCCACCACTGCCCTGGACAGCCTCTGCCTGTGCTTCACTACTCTTTCAGTAAATAAATTTTTCTAATGTCCAGTCTAAACCTCCCCTGGCACAACTTGAGGCCATTTCCTCTCATCCTGTCACTTGTTACTTGGGAGAAGAGACCAACACCCACCCTGTCACAGCCTCCTTTCAGGCAGTTGTAGACAGTGATGAGGTCTCCCCTCAGCCTCCTCTTCTCCAAGCTAAACAATCCCAGGTCCTTCAGTAACTCCTCATAAGACGTGTTCTCTAGATCCTCCACCAGCTCCATTTCCCTCTGTGGACACTCTCCAGCCCCTCAGTGTCCTTCTTGAACTGAACCGAGGATTGGAGGTGCGGCCTCACCAGCACCGAGCACAGGGGACGATCCCTTCTGTGCTCCCACTGGCCACCCCACGGCTGATCCAAGCCAGGGTGCTGGTGGCCTTCTTGGCCACCTGGGCACAGTGCTGGCTCATGTTCAACCTCTGTCAACACACTCCCCTCAGTCTTTTTCCACTGCAGCTTTCCCATCACTCTTCCCCAAGCCAGTGGGTGGGGAAGAGGAGACAGGTGGAAACACCTTAAACCCTGCATCAGCCACCCTTCCCAGGTGTGAAACCACGGCCTCACTGGCACAACTCGATGCCGCAAACCCTCAGACCCTTTTCGCCTTCATACCTGATTCATGCCCCCATGATGCAGCTGCACCAGCAGACACCGGAAAACACCACATCCTCCTCACGAATACCCACTGGGGGACAAATGAAGTGGGGCGGAGGTGATGTGCCAGCCAGCAACGCTTCCCGCTCCTCCAGAGCCACAAACGCGCAGGGTTTTGGCCACAAACCACTCCATACCCAAGCTCCGTGCACTTTGCGTTAGATTATTTCTCCAGTAATGCATGTGTGGCGCATTACAAGCACACAATAGACAAAACCCTTGCTCTGAGTAGATTACGCTGTAAAAACCAATAGGGTGAAGGAGTCAACCAACACAAGCAGGGAAGGCTGAAGAAGCTAAGAGGAGGATGGAGAGGCAACAGAGCGGGGCTGCCACCGCCAACGATTTTATCGTATCTCCTGCAATACAACACATTTTTCCTGAAGTCACCTCTCCAAAGTCGCATCATCACTTAAAAACTTCAGCTTTGGGGTTTTAGTTTGTTTTAAGAGATTTATCTCCAGGTTTCCAGAGTTCCAAAGCAAAGCTGTAAAGGTGATTAAGCTGAACCCTAAAGGCTCAAAAACTGGAAAAGAAGTACAACAATCCCCAGAATTTGTTGTCTGTACTTAACGAGAAAACAACATCAACTCAGGGAATTTTACTTAATTTTACTTTATTTATTGCGTATTAATGCACTTTTAACAACTGTTTCAGGAGTCGAGGGGACAAAAGGAGACTACGCAGCTCAGCAAACAGAGGAAAAGTCTTTTCCTCTCCCTTCCCAAGGCTCAGCTTCATTCAAACACCTTTTCTCCCCCCCCTCCTTTCCTAGCCTAACTTCCCTTGTTTCCACCATGCCTTACCAGCCCTGGGCAGATGAAACCTTAACAATTAAAGTTCCCAATTTGTTATCATTTCTCGGGAGACCATTGCAGTAACAGCTCCCTCCGTGGCAGGCACCAGCGCGCTGGGCTGCAATGTTCAGGGCAGAGGACTGAGCTGCCAACTCGGAGGCACAGGGATAACAAGCGCTATTAACCTTGGCTTAAACCGAATCATTGTTCTGGAGATTGGACATCTCTTCTAAAATCCCATTATTAGGGACCGTTTGCCATCTATTTCTGCAGCAACTTTTTGAGTTTTGTTCTATTTTAGAAAAATTTCCCCTTTCCCTTCTGTCCTATTGTGCTTGCAGAGCCTTAAACAATAACGCGCTCAAACACAGCCATGGAAGTGGTTCAGAGGAACAAAGGCTGCTCTGGCATAGCCAGTGCATCCGACTCGCCCCATGTACAGCTGCCTGCATATCCTCCGCAGATTTGCAGAGCACGACAAGCTGCTGGTTTCCCTCTGTTTCTCCTGAGTCTGAGTGTTGGGTACAAAATAAGCAGCAGGCAGGAGGAGTCTGCTAAAATAGACCTTAGAGCAGCCGTCCAGTACTGAAAGGGGTTACAGGAAAGCTGGGGAGGGGCTCTTTGCCAGGGGTGCAGCAATAGGATGAGAAAAGAGAGACGGTTGAGATGAGATCTTAGGCAGAAATGTTTTGCTGTGAGGGTAGGGAGGCCCTGGCCCAGGTTGCCCAGAGCAGTGGTGGCTGCCCCATCCCTGGAGGTGTTCAAGGCCAGGTTGGATGGGGCTTGGAGCCCCCTGATCCAGTGGGAGGTTTCCTTGCTGACACCTCCCACTGAAGGCTGACCTGAAAAGAAAGCAGTATGCCTGAACAAGATGAATTTTAAATAAATCTAATTCCAGGGAGGTGGTGCATGGGAAGCGGAACATCACAGGCTCTGCTAAAGCAGATTATTGCCACCTCTAGCAGTTAGCACCCACCCAAGTAGCGTGCCATCAACTTAATTCTCAAAGGAGACCAGCAGAACAGCGAGACAGGATTAGACATGCTTGCTTTTAACCATTCATTTCTCTCTCTGGTGGAATACTATCAGCACAGCATTGGCATCAAAATTACCACCCTTCAAAACAAGTAGAGTACGTTTTTAATTTTACACGTAGCTGTTATGTCATGTGAGGTTATTTATTTTTTCATTTAAAGCGGTAAAACACATTTAATCTATTTTGAGAAAAGCACAAATTGATTTAGCAAGCGGTTCCAGGCTTTCCCTGGAGACACTCAACCACACTCAGCAATCTGGATAGAAGTTGAGACTTCACTAAAGTCATTTTAATTGCAGGTCATAAGAAACGTCAAGATACAAAACTCCAAGGAATACTAAAAATTAAGCCATCATCTCTGAGACTAACAAATGTCCCCTGTTTGGCAGTAGAATATTTCTTTAAATCTTTATGGTATTACTACTTAGGCACAGCAGCAGATCAAATAGCTTAGAGCTGCCTGTAATACACGTGCATTATTTTTTGCTGGTGGGGGAGAAAAAAAAAACCCAAAACTTACATTAAGGAAAAAAATCTGGGGTGAAAGAAACTTAAACCATTTCTGATGGTGGTGGTGTATCTTTTCCACTTTGCTTCATTATACTAAACAACTTCGATTTATAAACAAAAACTGTTGTTTCACCTTGGTCAGAAAACGTCCTTCCCTACTAACAGCATGAATGGAACAGAGTTGTGTATCCAGCAAGACAGAAAAGGGAGCACAAAAGTAAGGAAAGATGGTTTTTAAAGAAAACTTCAAACCCAACCAAACTAATCCCTGCTTTCAGAGCTTTGTGCCCAAGTTTTAAAAGGGAAAACTCTCCATGTCTTCTTTTTAAACATTTTCTTCATGGAGAAAGTAACCACTGGCACTGGTAACTGAAAGTAACTGCGGCACTGGTCAGGCCGCACCTCGAGTGCTGTGTCCAGTTCTGGGCCCTCAGTTTGAGAAAGATGTGGAGATGCTGAGTGTGTCCAGAGGAGAGTGACGAGGATGGTGAAGGGGCTGGAGCACAAGCCCTGTGAGGAGCGACTGAGGGAGCTGGAGTTGTTTAGCCTGGAGAAGAGGAGGCTCAGGGGAGACCTTATTGCTCTCTACAACTGCCTGAAAGGAGGTTGTAGTCAGGCAGGGGTTGGTCTCTTCTCTCAGGTGACCGGTGACAGAACAAGAGGACACGGTCTCAAGCTTCGCCAGGGGAGGTTTAGGCTTGACATTAGGAAGAAGTTCTTTACTGAGAGGGTGACTGCTCATTGGAATGCACTGCCTAGGGAGATGGTGGAGTCACTGCCCCTGGAGGTGTTTAAGGAAAGATTGGATGAGGCACTTAGTGCCATGGTGTAGTTGACAAGTAGGAGTAGGTGTAGGTGTTGGGTCATAGGTTGGACTCGATGATCTCAGAGGTCTCTTCCAACCTTGTGATACTGTGTGATGCTGTGTGATGCTGTGATAACCCTGACTCTCTGTAGTTTGAAGCTGGATTCCCCATTTACTGAAACTTAGCTGAAATCCCCCCCAAATTTCCCTTTTTTCCACTTGCCTCAAATAATGACGACAAAAGAGGTCTCTCACCCTTACGACAGAAAGCAGACATTGCTCCAGTTTAACTTCTTAAAACAGAGGAATTTAAAAATCAGGTGCATTCATTTTCAAAACCAAAAGCAGTATCTAAAAGCTCCTACTAAAGTATCAAAAGAAAACATATATAACCCATCTTCTCCCACATTCCCCAATCTGAAACAAAGTTTAAAGGTCAGCAATGTGAAATCAGGGGCAGCTTTTTTTATCATCCCTGCCTAAAAACCTTTTAAACAAATTTCCATTCCAGTCATTATCTTCCAGTCAAAGGAGTGGAAATGAGAAAGGTAATTTCCCCCTTTTACTTAAATCAGAATGGAACTCAACAGTAAACAGAAATTTGACCAGAAAGCATCTCGGGTGATGTGCTAGAAACCCACATTAAGGGAAACAAGTTCATGTGTGCAGAAGAAAAAATAAAAATAAAATAAATAAAATAAAATAAAATAAAATAAAATAAAATAAAATAAAATAAAATAAAATAAAATAAAAGATGCAGGCAAACACAATTTTACAGATCCAAGTCTTTTATGCAAATTAATGTCATAGAAATAAAAGCATTGAAAGGAAAAAAGCTCAGATGCCTCAGAGGAAGAGTCATATCTTGGGATTTAATAGCTAGAGGCAGTTTCCCCCCTCATCTTCCCTGTAAATCATTTGGCTGCAGCACAGGAGCTGCTGTCTATCACACAAGCTGTTACCCAAGTACTTCCAAACTGGTAGCCCTGCACCCTGGGTTTCTGGTCCCCTGGAGGGCTGCAGGGCAGGATTCAAGGCCTCCCATCGTGCCAAGCCCTGCCAGGCTGCCCACGTGGGAACTCGAGGTCATCGGCAGCTTGGGGAAGCGGCCAAGAGCAGGCGATGTTGCACAATTCCTGCGCTGCGTGGACATCTGAGCTGGAAAGCCAGTCATTTCCAAACAAGCTCAAGTTTGCCTTGGGATCTTCTGAGTTTTACTGCAGGCTGTGCCTAAACTCTTCCACAAAGAGCATTTGTAAAGCTCGGATTGCTTTTCTGTGACACTGAAAGAGGAGGGGGAGACCCTAAACAAAATCCCAACCCTGCCTCACCAACTTCTCTCCTTACATCCACACTGACTTCACTCCTTACATCCACATCGAGTCGCTTCCCTCCTGTCCTCGAAGGCCCTTTCTCCCCAACACACGAAAGCTTTTAACCCATATTGCTTCCACCAGCACCCAGCCCTGGCTCCAAAAAGGCACTGCTGTGGGAAAGCCACTACTCTGGAAGAATTGTAGCATCGTGGAATGGTTTGGGTTGGAAGGGGCCTCAAAGCCCATCCAGTTCCCACCATGCTGCCATGGGCAGGGACACCTCCCAGCACACCAGGCTGCTCAGGGGCCCATCCAGCCTGGGAGGGAGCAACTCTTGCTCTGACACTTTGAGTTGTGGTTGCCACTGACCATACCATTCCCTGTGTGCTTCCCACAGAGGGGAGGCTCCCACAGCAGGGAACTCGCATCCACACCTCCGCTTTACATCTATGCAGGGTGGTTTGCTCACGGAAAGTGCATTTTCCTTAAAGTGGCTGGAGAGTTTCATCAACAGAGGCAGGGGCAAACCTTGTCTTCTGGCAGCTCCTCTCCGGAGGCGGGATGGACATCTGAGGAGGGGTGAATTAGAGGGAGAACAGCTGTTTGTGCAGTGAATGAGTCACAGGACTCGACTATTAATTCTTCCTCCCAAGAGAATATGCCCCATGCCAGCCCACCCACCATCCCATAAAACAAACAAACACACAATGGAGGTCAGGGAGGGGGAGAGCAGTAAGAGGGAAGGAAAAAAAATACCCGAGCATTTAATATTTACATACGAATGAAATGTTTCATTAATTACAAACAGAATCAATTTGCAGCTATTTTCCTTAAATTTCTGCGTCAAGCCCACAGATTTGAAGCACTTTGAACTGTGCTGCGCCAGTAATTGTGGATGAATATTTTAGATCAGTCTTGAATCACTGTACTGCACACACCAAATGAACTAATAAGCTGCTCATGTGTGGACTACTAATGTATTTTCTTTCTTTCCTAGACAGATGGAGCACAGACTAAAAATCAGTTGAATTGGCTACTGGGAATCTTCAGAAAGGCTTAGAAAAAATCTTTAGTTCTACTGTTTTATTAAAAATACCACTCGATAGCCTGCCTGCATTAAAAAGGAGCCAAGAAGATGCAGAAAAACCCAAACAAGCCTACAAAGACACGAAGGAAGAGTTGGATGTTTCCCACTACTGTAGCAGCCTCCAGAGAGCGACAATGAATAATGTGGTGTGAAACGTTACTATAGGACTATTGAAAAGACAGACATCCTTGCCTTCTATACAATATTTAACACAACGCACCCATTTATAGATGGTCATTTTAAATCACACAGAGTGGCACACCAGTTCTGTAATCTGACAGATGTGTTCTAGTTTAGAGAAGCATCTGTTGAATCATCAGGACATCAGAATAGTTAATTGCACTTTAGGGATGCTTTCAGGGATTAAAAGTTCCCTTATTTGAAGCAAATTGTAAGTGTCCTCATAGACAAAACCTCCTTTTTCATATACAAAATTAACATATGCACCAACATTTCAGAGAAATTAATGTATGAAATGTAAAGAATAACTTGCTTGAGGGATCATCTGTTTTCTTTCCCCTCCCGTACACCCCTGCCTCACACTGTGCTCAGCAGCGTGGAACAGAAAACTGAGACGCAACTTCTATCATGCGTAATTCTAAAATATAAACTGTGGCCTCCACTGGCTGGGCAAAGAACTCAGAAGAAGCTGCTTTTTGTCAAGATCTTTTAAAAAATATTTAACAGCTGAAAACTGCTAGAACCTGGAGATGATCAAGATGTTCAAGACCAGGCTGGATGAGGCTTTGACGAACCTGATACGGTGGAAGATGTCTCGTGGCAGGGAGGTTGGATCTGGATGATCTTTAAGGTCCTTTCCAAACAAAATCATTCTATGATTATGTCAGCAAAATGCTGATCCTTATATTTCAGAAGCTTTTATTACTGTTTATTCTAAATAAATGCCGTACAGGCTATATCTTTCACCTCCACAAGAGTATGAGACAAGCCAAGAGAACCAGACCAAGACTAAGCATGGACTGAGCGACATTAAGCCATGCCCCCATCCTAAGCTGTACCAATTCCTTCCTAGATGCAGCCAGGGTGTGGATGCAATCACTCTCCATTAATACACCTAATTATCCAAATACTTGAATGAAAAAAAGTCAAAAGACCTCGTGGAAGGCTCCTGTGAGTTTTCAATATGTATAAGGAGATGGTATCTTCTTCCAAGCTGAATTTCCTCACAACCTTGTGGCCTCCACAGAACTAGGAGAATCAAGAAAATGTATTTCTTAGGAAGAAGGATTCTTCACATAACCTGCCATTTACAACAATTTTGCAGTGGATTTTTTGTTTGGTTGTTATTTTAGCGAAAAAAACACCACAACATAAAAATGAACCAACAAAAAATAAAAAAAAGACTAACCAACTGCTTCTCAGACGTTACTGAATCTGCCTGGACTGTAGCTCACGAATCACTGAGCTCCCATGATTAATTCAATGAGCTATTTGATTCCACTCAAGAAGCAACCATAAAGCTAAAGTGTGAGTGCATAACCAGGAGCGCCATACATACCAACACTGCGTCCAGGGCTTCCTCCCTATAAATCCTGCAGTGACGGCACACCTCCATCTAACCAGACCATTATTCTTTAGTGCAGAGGAAATCAAACTTGAAGCGAGAGCGTAAAAGTTGAGAGGAGCGCTGCAATCGTGACCATGCTTTAAAAAGGTCCCATATTTTGGAAGGTACAGCATATTCCCTCGCTGCTAAACCCAACTGAGTCTGCCGTCTCGGCTGCATTAAATTATTAGCTAATTAGCCCCGAGTAAGGACAACAGTGTGTTGACGCTGGCAAGCTGTGAAAAGAACACTTCAGCAAAGAAGATCAATAGCATTTTTGTCTGGCTCACAATAAGAAAACTGCTGGCCCAGGTTATGAGTTTAAGCCATTTTTCATTTGGCAGACAAGACAGCACTGGTGACAGATCAATACAATAACTTTACGATACGCTGCTGCTCCTGCAGATGGCAGGACCATAAACAGGCATCATTTTTAACGCCTAGAGCAATCCATTACTTCGACAGAAACCACCTGACCTTTTATAATATTTAGACATTCCTACACAAAAAAGGGAAATCAGAAAACAAAACAGAGGCGAAAACCAGGAGGAGTATCACAGTATCACAAGGCTGGAAAAGACCTTTGAGATCATCAAGTCTAATCTATGACCCAACACCAACACCTACTCATCATCTAAACCACGGCACTAAGTGCCTCATCCAGTCTCCCTTTAAACACCTCCAGGGAGGGTGACTCCACCACCTCTCCGGGCAGCACAATCCAATGGCCAATCACCCTCTCAGTGAAGAATTTTTTCCTAATATCAAGCCTAAACCTCCCCTGGATGTCCTGTAAAACAGAAGGGAATATTAGGCGTTCGAAAGTCAGCATTTAAAGTAGCAAAAGCATCTCTGCTATCTGGGAGATGACAATAAAGCAACAAGGCTGGCACCAGGTAACTACTTATCCCTTCCAAGAGAAAATGTTATTGGGGATCAGCTCTTCTTTGATACATTTTTCTTATGTCTGGGTTATCTGGGATAACAAAAGAGCCTATTTATTAACCTGACACAAGCAACCACTTTAATGTGCCCTTAGAACATCAGATGAGTCACTTTAACACCTGCAATTAGCAAGCAGCTGAGAGAATAGAGTCACAAAGGGGTGGTTATATTTCCCATATTGCAATATACGCAGGGTAGCGTTTGCACCTATGGGTCGTTATGCGGCACCGCCATTGCCTGTAGGGTTCCACCATTTCAAAGGCAAAGATAAATAAGAGGCAGCTTTTATAATTCTAGCGCTTTTATAGTAAGACCTCTAGTTGAAGAGAGTGCAAAGGATAGCGCCTTAATAAATTATTCAGGCCAGATCTTCAGCTGAGGACACAGGTGGAGCATCTGGCCCTCTATTTGCAGTCATCTTTTTACTATAAACATGAAATAACGGCAGAACACGGTGAATTAATCACACAACCAGCTTGCTTCTGCCTCCCCGTCAGAGGCTGGTTTGTGTCAATTACTGGAGAAATATCTGCTTAAGCAGGAAACTAATTTTACAAAAGCACATCGGGTTCGCAGGCTTTCGTCAATACTTTTTGGTTGCTGTGAGTAACTAATTAACGTTAATGTCAACATAAAGGACAGAAGAAGGAGGAAAATATTAACGAAGGCAATATAAAAACTGAGCTGGCTGCTTCTTCCCCATCCAGTATTGCCACGCAACTGGCTCCCCGTCCCTGCCTGAAAAATGAGTTATTATTAATTTGGTCACTAATTTTACCATGCATGATGTAAGCAAACAGCACTACATTTTCCTCTTTAACTAATGCCAATTATGCACAGCATTAGTTTGAAACACAGCAGAATAGCACACAAACCAGAAGCCTTTTGACTGGGCTCCTCGCGTGCTAAGAATAACTTGGCACACACATACACAACGCTAAATCTGCCAATGATCTGCTTTGCTCCAGCACGAACCCCCCCTGCGCCTTCTACAAGATCCTATATCCATCAAGCTGTGTTTAAGCAGGAAAACTACGTATTGAATCTATTTTTGAAGCAAATTGAATTTCTTTAAAATCAAAGGCGAGGGATGGTTTCAACCACTTCACATTTATAGTCTCACCTCTTTTCAGCACATACAAGGGCTCTTTATACCCAACTGCACTCAGCCATGCTGGTCTTCACGCCAGCCAGCCACCAACTCTTGGTTTCAACCCAGAGACTCTGCCAGCCTACTGCAAAATCAAGCACAAACACACAGAACAGCAGCTCGCAATTCTGATTTTCAGGAGACAAAATATCCTTAGAGATGTCGCCTCGTAATCAGGCTAAAATAACGTATGGCTGGGTTTTGTAGTTTAGTGGGTTTGGTTTTGCTGGGGGGTGGTATTACCCTCACTACATTTTTAATTGCAAATCTTCCACATATTTGTAAAAAAATAAAACACTGGATCACGGTGCTCAAAGCCCCACCCAATCCGGCCTTGAACACCTTCAGGGATGGGGGCAGTCGCGATTTCTCTGGGCATCCTGGGCCAGGGCCTCCTCACCCTCACAGGAAAATATTTCTTCCCTAGATGTCGTTACGATCTCCCCTCTTTCAGCTCAAAACCGCTCCCCCTCATCCTATCCCTGCGCGCCCTGATAAAATGCCCCTCCCGATAACCAATTTGGATATTGCATTCATGGACACCTATTTCAATGTAATAAAACTATAGATTACTGGTTGGATAGTACAGCATTTATCAAAGGCACCATCTCTTCAGCACGTGTAGTGCCACGATCATATTTAACTCCACGCTTGGTGACCAGAAGGCAAGATCACGACACATATCTTGGTAACACAAGTAAGGAGACTAAAATAGTGCATTCAAATTACACATTGTTCATACTCCCATCCAACAGAGCCAATCCTTTCGAGTGTAATAAAGTGAAGGTATTATAATTAGAGAGTTCATAATACCATTTAATCAAGTGTGGAGCTGGAGCACAGTGGGTTGTCTACCAAAGACAAAACCACATGAAGCGGTACAATGCCGAGTGCAAGAAAGGGCACACATATTCTTCAGGGAAAATAACAAGTTACTACAAAGCCGTGTTTGTTTTCAAGTACTCAATAAAGAGAGTTTGCATACTAGCTAATTTTACACCGTGAAACTAAGTTATTTCATAAACTGCGAGCGAAATATTACCACAGAAATGTCTTTGGATTGTTACTCACAGACAACCCCAGATTTGAGTTCCCAATTTGTGAATTAATTCTTTATAGTTTTATTAGAATAATTAATTATACTTCAATATTAAAATTATTTTTCTACCATTGCTTATTATTTACAAAGTGCTTTACGATAACTAACCAGTTTCCATGAGTCCTCTTTAGGAGACTCAATATAGTGAAGCTGAGACAAGAGTATCCTGAGCCATCACCAACAGAACAACAAGGGCCAAGGGAAATCAGGAGTAAAACCGAGAACTTCTTCGTTATCAAGCCATTTACACAAATAACAAGTATACCTAATGCACGTATCCCATTTGCTAGGTGAGTGTAACTAAACACACAAGTAATACAAGGAAAATTAAAGCAGAAAAATTATTCAGCAGCAGAGACCTTCAAAATTAGGGATGTTTAGCCTGGAGAAGAGGAGGCTGAGGGGAGACCTCATCCCTGTCTACAACTGCCTGAAAGGAGGCTGTGACGGGGTGGGTGCTGGGCTCTTCTCACAGTGACAGCAATGGGACGAGAGGAAATGGCCACAAGTTGTGCCAGGGGAGGTTTAGACTGGACATTAGGAAGAATTTCTTCACTGAGAGGGTGGTCAGGGATTGGCACAGCTGCCCAGGGAGGGCGTGGAGTTGCCATCCCTGGAGGTGTTTAAAAGACGGGTGAATGGGTTTCTTAGGGACAGGGTTTAGTGGGGAGACAGGCATGGTTGGACTCAATGATCTGAGGTCTCTTCCAGCCTTATGATTCTATGAAAAACTACTCTTGATCAAGCGACCTCAGACCAAAGCATAATCTAAAGTTTTGTTACATGTATTACAGCACATTTCCACGTGACTGCAGATAAAGAAATAAAAAGGTCTGAATTAAAACAGGGTCTGATTTAACACCCGTTAAGGCTGCAAAAAAATTCCCATTGGCACCAGACAGCATCAAGCCGTATCCAAGTCACAGGACTACGCAGGTTTCCTGCGCTGTACAGCTTCTTTGGACAATTGTTACCCAGCCAGCCGCTCCCAAAATAGCAAGATCTCACCTTATGTCTGCCTGGATATTCTAATGAACAACAGCTCGACACTCCTATGGGCTGAAAAAAGACTTTGCAAACTAGGAGTCAACTTTGCCCTAACACGTAGAGTCCCACTCAAGCTTTGCCATCTCCATAGAAGCTCTGGGATCAGGAGACGTTCATGTGCCCTCATTTCCAAAGTTTTTCAGAGCGATGGCTGCCTTCCCTGCCCATCACACTCAAGACTTTTTTCACAATTGCACGTCAAAATGAAGAAAGTTGCAGGGATCTCATGTGTTTATCACTTATTCCAGAACAGCTCATTTGGAACTTGCCTTGACTTTATCAGGTCATTTACACATTTAAAATACTTGGGTGCTGAAGCTCTATAGGAATGAGCCTCCCAAAACTCCCTCTACTATCATGGAGGGGAAATGAGATTTGTTTGCTTTGTTTCTTCTTCCAAAGCATTAATTTATGTATAATTTAGGAAAAATTTCCTTCATTGGCACTCTAAAAATATTCTTTAAAGTGTGAGAGAAGGCTCTATATTCATAAGACAAATATAAATTGAAGTACATTGAACAAATAGCAGGATAAATAGTGTAATCCGCATTCAACAAATAAACACTAACTCACAGCTTTGAAATGGATTAAATGCAAGTCTACTCTTTATTAAGGTGACAAATGTTCACCTACACTACTCCTGGACATGCTATTCTTCTGTAACTATGGGGTGTACTCCCTGGTCAATCTGTGGGATATTTAGGCAGACAATGTTAATCCTAGAGCAAAACTTAAGGAACATGACTCTAAGCCAAAGTGCTGCAGAACAGTTCAGTCACAAGCAGTAGCTCCCATCAAGCAGCACGTGGTCAAGATAAAAATCATGCTGTTCTAATATCCTTAGGGCTTTATCCCACCAGCACTAACCGACAGCCTTGCTTATGAGAGATACCGGCGCAACAAAGCGACAGTAAGGACCAAAATGCATCTCCAGCCCTTTATTCAAGGGGGTAATTTTAACACCTCTACTGCTTTGGACTGAAACTGTTGAGATTCCCACTCATTTCACTCTGCTTACATGCAGTGTTGACTCTACAGACACCACGCAGGGCCGTTTACACCAGAATATGTTTGCCGTACCAATTAGAGACTTCAAATGCCATTAATGTCTGTCAGAAAGGCTGCAGTGACTTGGTTTAGAAAACCAAGTTTTTTAAGAGATGTAAACTGGCAAACTGAAAAAATCCAAATCTAAACCTGGAGTTTCTATTCCTTGTACTTCTAATAGAAAAAAAAATCATTTTATTTGTTTCTATCGTTCTGTTAATTTCTATTTAAAACAGAAAATAGCTGCCATTTATTTGCAACAAAGTTCCTTGTTGATGTTTCAGTCAAAGTGAAAAGCAGACACAGTTGCTTGACACCAACTGAAGCTGTTTAACATCCATTTCAAACACATGCATTTGCATCACACCTCGATTTTTTTTCAGTCATTCTAATTTTCCCTAAGGCAAGAAACTAGAATCATAACCTTATTGTTACCTTTAATGACAATGACCCAAAGAAGATGGCAACAGTTTGATCCCATTTGATTAAATGAGTCTTACTAGATCCTAATGGAAACACAAGGAAATGCTCCTTCTTATCACTCATTCTCATTAATTTCAGCAGTCATCGTAAATTAGAATCCCAGAATCACAGAATGGTTTGGGTTGGAAGGGACCTCAAAGTCCATGCAGTTCCACCCCCTGCCATGGGCAGGAACATCAGCCATGACGTGAGCAGAGCAAGCAGGGAAAGGCACATCTTAAAAGAAAGTATGTCCCATGTGCAGAAGGTGATGCCACCATGAGAAGGTTCCTATAGGAGAGGCAAGCAGCCAGGGCGTAAAGTCACACTGCTGAAAGAGCGGCTTTCTGGTAAGGACGGTCGGTCAAGTGGAGGTGCTTCCATTCATGATGCCCAAGATTGCTTTGGCAAGTGAAAAAGAAGCGCATAGCTCTGCCGGGTAGCTGTCAGTTGTACTGCTAAAGGTGGCATCAGGTGTGGAAAACACAGGTCCTGACGTGAGGAATCAGAGCAGCCCACAAATGAGCCAACTGTGCTGAAATCTGGTCTGACTGCAGAGGTCAGGACAGCTCATCAGCCAGCTGCTCCGCGATGTAAGTGTAACGAGACCCCCGCAGCTCGCTGCCCCTCCACTGTAATTGCACATCTTGTTCTTTGTAATCACGCTTACCGCTTCTGCGCTGCTGTATAGACACAACTAATCCTCGCAGATCCCACCGAGAGGCAGGCAGAAACGTATTCCCAACCCCACTCTACAGATGCAGAGAAATACATATTAACTTCAGGAGCCGGTTAATGACTGGAATAACCTGATGCGCTTCCGCAGGCCCAGGAGGACTCAGCCTTGCCATGTCGGCGGCCAACTTGGCCAAAAGAGGTCAAGTCATTTGTCAAAAGCCATAGGGTGTTACTGAGAGATACAGGACAAAAAGCCTTGCGGAACTAACTTTGTTCTCAGGTCACTGTACAAATCTTACCTGGTAAATACTTGGGGGAGGGTTGGTTTGGGGGGTTTTATGGAAAGGTGGCTGTGGGTGGAATTTTGGGTTTCCTGTTTTGGAGTTAGTTTGTTTTTAAACTGACCCATAAGGGATTCTAAATAAAAAAGAAGTCCAAATAAAACTAAAAATTTTGCTACTGTTCCCCAAGGAAACTCCCCACAATTTGTTTCATTCTGAAAAGAGTTAAAACTACGAATTTTTTTCTGCAACATCCAGAAAACACCATGGTAGCTGCTGCCAGAGGACACAGTCACTTCCAAATGAAAGGCATAACACAGGGAAAAAGAGAGGACAGCAACGTACACATGATGGGATGCGTATGCAAAGAATAACACAACAAGGAGGCAGCACAACAAATTTATCTGTCTTTTGTTACTAGGCTACATCTGTTATTCTCAAATAAGACATTTAGATTTAGAGATTCAGATGAGATATTAGGAAGTGAGGGTGAGGAGGCACTGGCAGAGGCTGCCTAGAGAAGCAGTGGCTGCCCCATCTCTGGAGGTGTTCAAGGCCAGGTTGGATGGGGCTTGGAGCCCCCTGATCCTGTGGGAGGTGTCCCTGCCCATGGCAGGGGGTGGAACTGGTTGAGCTTTAAGGTCCCTTCCAACCCAAACCATTCTGTGATTCTATGAAATGCCGTGGTAGGTGGGAAAATAGTTTAAATAGTAATTTTCTATTATTTTTAAGGTCTCAAAGTTAAATTCAAGCAAACACAACCAGATATTTCTCTGTTTAAAAGCACACGAGATCAATAAGAAACAATCAACCATCCAAACTTCCAAGAAAATCATGAAATTACGTTATTTGTTCTTTAAAATCCTCTGATGGAAATTGTAGTTTAAGTCTATCTTTCTTATGGATTTAGCATTGCTGTGAATTTAGGAATCAAAAACAATCTTACCAATTTGGTTTAAACAATTGTTTTGTTCCAGAAGGCATTCATCAAAGTCGCCATGACGAGGCAAAGAGCCAGGCTGGGGAACTGACCCCACTGTTATTTTCAGATCCATTGCTACTGTTCAGTCGTTTTTTTTGAGGCACATTGCGTAGCAAAACAAGAGTTATAGAGGTTATAACCCTGCACTGAAGTTGCTTCTGATTAGCAGGAAACATTCACAAAGCCATTTTAAAATCGCAGGTTGATGTTTTAGCCAGGTTTGCAGTCAGAAACATCAAGAGAGCAGCTAACTAGATCAGCTTTCCCCACCATCATCTTTATGCTGCTGTGGACTTCCCCATCCACTGCTAATGTTCACTTTCTTAATTCTCTGCTTCAACAAGAGGGCAGCAATGTTATTTTTAATCATCCTAAAAGGAATCCTCTCTAGCCATTTTAGACTTGTGTGGGAGGGGAAAGGCAGAGAGGTTTTAGCTCAAGAACTAAGCTATTTGCTGTCAACCTAGGCAGCCAGCTCTTCCAACCAGCCCTTCCTCTGCTCTGGCACCTGCTAGAGTAGTGCGAGAGCAAACAGCCTCAAGTTGCAACAGGGGACGTTTAGATTGGATATTAGAAAAAATTTATTTACCAAAAGAGTGGTGAAGCCCTGGCAGAGGCTGCCCAGGGCAGTGCTGGAGTCTCCATCACTGGAAGGGTTCAAAAAGGATGTAGATGTGGCACTCCGGGACGTGTTTTAGTAGGCACAGTGGTGTTGGGCTGACAAGTTGGACGAGATGAGCTTAGAGGTCTTTTCCAGTCGTAATGATCCTATGATTTCCCTTCTCAGCAATGAACAAACAAGTCAATACCTGCTCATCTCATGCATTTGTACAAGAAAATGCACTCTGCTTGCTTGCCCGTTGTTTATTTTAAAGACTTCTGCTGAAGGACACTAAGCTTTCCTGCGAGGCACCACAGTTTGGCTTATTTTCTGCTTGAAGATGCCAGCAGGATTCATTACTGTTAACTAAGTTTGCTCAACGTATATGTCAAGAAAATATGGCTTTCTTCAGCTTTGGAAGTGGATACAGGAT
Source organism: Neomorphus geoffroyi (assembly GCA_033558235.1). Lineage (NCBI taxonomy): Eukaryota > Metazoa > Chordata > Aves > Cuculiformes > Neomorphidae > Neomorphus > Neomorphus geoffroyi. Next base: position 35,618,329 of record JAUMJM010000016.1, read on the forward strand.
TAAATATACCTTCCGTGACTGCACTTAGAAGACGTGAAGGTGAATTATGTGACGCTATATATCCCAAATCCAACATTAACATAAAAAATAACTGTTGTAGATAATCAATCCGGCTTGTTTACTAGACTATCTGGCTAACAGCCAAAGAGAGCAATTTCAAGGGGTTTTATAGATTCACTCAGAAAAACAAAAATCCATTTTCTAGAAGAGGGCTCACAATTCACAGACTCCTTAAGTTGAAAGAAATGCAGAGGAATTCTGCCTTTTCCCAATCTTCTCTTACACAGACTTACAGTCAAAACACACATCTCTGGATAAATCGGCTCGCCTATTTACGCTACCTTTCATGTTTCCACATGCACAATTTGCCTACCCGATTTTAGGGATTATGTAAACAGTTATTAACATCATGTGGTTTCAACTAGGAGGAGAAAATCCCAGATAAAATTGCTTACCAAATGACCTTTATAGCTTTCCTTTAGCATGCAAAATTAAGCAAGAAAGTCTTTTTATGACCGTATGGGCACTTTAAATAACACTCTTTCAAAAGGAAGAATGACCTATGAAAATCTTCTTTTAAAAAAAAGAAAGCTGAATTTGCACTAGCCCCAAAAATACTGGACAGACAAATCCAAGAACAGTCTCCAAATAACCTACTATCAAAGAATCTAAAGCATAAAATATCTCAGCACCTTCTAAAGCCCCCCAAGAGTACAACCGCAGTCTTCTCAACTGAGCTAGTCCACTAACGGCCATTCAGAACTGACGTGATCTCCAAGCTACAGTGCAGCAGGGTCACTCTTGGATTATACAGCACGCAACAGATTTGATAAGCTTGTTATAGATATAACTACATGTGTACTACAGGTAATTAGACATCTACTAAAATAAGGTAACAAAAATAGGCAGAAAATTATAGAATCACAGAATGGTTTGGGTTGGAAGGGACCTCAAAGCTCATCCGGTTCCACCCCCTGCCATGGGCAGGGACACCTCCTCGTACTTATTGAAAATTTGGTAGATAACATTTGTTGAACCCTTCTAATTGCATCAGTTTTACTTTTTCTCCACAAAGTTTTAGAATTTATTTTCTTTCCAAAACCTGTATTTATTTTTTTCTAAAAAGAACAAAAAGCAAACCAAATGAGAAATTCTCACAAAGTTCCTTTGGAAGAGACAGGGAGGAAGAGGCCTCAAATCCCCTAAGCAGATAGTATCCTCGAAAGGTTTGTGTTGGAAGGGACCTCAAAGCCCACCCAGTCCCACCCCCTGCCATGGGCAGGGACACCTCCCACTGGATCAGGGGGCTCCAAGCCCCATCCAACCTGGCCTTGAACACCTCCAGGGATGGGGCAGCCACCACTGCTCTGGGCAACCTGGGCCAGGGCCTCCCCACCCTCACAGCAAAACATTTCTCCCTAAAATCTCATCTCAGTCTCCCCTCTTTCAGCTCCAAACCCTTCACCTCATCCTGTCCCTGCCCTCCCTGATCCAGAGCCCCTCCCCAGCTCTCCTGGAGCCCCTTTCAGTACTGGGAGGCTGCTCTAAGGTGTCCCCAGAGCCTTCTCTTCTCCAGGCTGAACAACCTCAGCTCTCTCAACCTGTCCTCGTACGGGGAGGTGTTCCAGCCCTCGGATCATCTCCGTGGCCTCCTCTGGACTCACTCCAACAGCTCCAGGTCCTCCCTGTGCTGAGGACTTCAGAACTGAACGCAGGGCTCCAGATGGGGTCCCACCAGAGCAAAGCAGAGGGGCAGAATTCACCTCCCTTGCCCTGCTGGTCCCAATTCTTTTGATGCAGTGCAGCTCAGGGTGTGGCATCTTTGTTCTCTTTTAAAGCAAAGTATTTTTCTAGTGAAAAAAAATTTGATTTCTCATTGTAAACCAAATTAATCAGTTATTTGTTTTCAGCAAGCAGAACTGTTTTGGGTCATAAAGTGATGGGGGAGAGAAAAAAAAGGCAAAAAAGCAACACAAACCCACATGAGTAACTTGATATGACTGATACCAACCTTCATCCCTGGAAGTGTCCAAAAACCATGTAGCTGTGGCACTATGGGACATGGTTTGGTAGGCACGGTGGGGCTGGGCTCATGGTTGAACTGGATGAGCTTAGAGGTCTTTTCCAACCTTAATAATTCTATGATTCTACTCCTGTTTTCCAGCTGCAGCTACCATGTAACACCCATGGAAGTTTTATGGTAACAGGATCTCAGAACAGCGGTGAAAGGGCCAAGCTTTGCTGTATTCCACCAGGTAACTCTGCAGCTGCACTGTGAGCCCAGGCAGAGCAAAGCCACTGAAAACGGGACACACGCCTCCTGCCTCAGTCTCCCTACCCGAAGCAACATTTCCCCATCCCACACCAGAGCGCTGAAAAGGTTAACCCATGTGTGCGAAGCACTTTGAACATGAAAACACACTTTATTTCTCTCCTTTCAGCCGTGGCAGTCACTCTCGCAGGAATCCGAGTAGCCGGGAGCTCCCTATTCAGCCAGTTATAAAAGTCACGGCTCTCTCGACAGCTCTGCATGACCCACTTCTCCACCTGGAGCTGGCTGCCGGAGCGTTTAAATGCTGAGGAGTTTATCAGTATAGAAGTAAAATGTTAAAGGGGGGGAAGCATATCATTGGGTACAGGAAAAGGCAAAATTTATGCCACATAAAAGCTTATTCAGATAAAATTTATTATAGCCCATTTGAGTTAAAATATCACACATGTGAGATGTTAATGAAACCATAACCCAGGAGCGAGAGGGGAGCAGAGCGAGCTGCTTGTGCAGAAGAATTTGCTCCTGAAACCTGGCAGGCAGAGCCGTACCGGGCTGCATGTTTGCGTGCGGGTTTGGAGCGCGAAAACAAAGACGCCTACAGCCCTGAGAATTAACGGCAGGGAGACAGTGTGGAAACAAACCGGCAAAGGAAGACATATCAAAGGTTTTGAATCTCTCAGTATTGGATGTTGAGAGGGAAAGGCAGCTCCGGCTGCCTGTGCGCAGTCAGTAGCAAGACAGAAACCCAATCCCTGCAGGAAGCTTCAGGGGTTTCCAAGACAAAAATGTGGAAACAACCATTTCCATAGCAAGGGCTCTTCTGCAAATTGCTTAAACAAAGTGGTTTTAGTCCATTCCATCCCTTACAGAAAGCAGCTGTGGAGGTTTCCACTCACCCTCCTGTAATCGAGGCACAGCTACACTGCTTGGCTGCTGATGACGGAGAATGAGGAGAGCAACTGGCTTCCCGTTTGTCCCATTAAACCTGTAGTGGTACAAGCAGAGCAGAAGGAGTCTTTCCACTGAGGCTGCTGGTGACTCACTAGCCAAAACACATGTACACACACACACAACCCTGCAAAAGATGCACTGAAAGCGGGCTTTTGTGCCTCCTTTTCAGAGACTTCTTCCTGTGCTGCTGTCTCCACCCCCCTTGCCCATCTCTGACCAGCGCAGGGTTGCACAAGGGAAGTCTGCATTTATAGCCTGCTGCTGGCCTTGCCACTTCAGTAGCAACATCAGAAAACATCAGCCCATCTCATTTCACAAATTGAATCCATTCATAACCACCTTTCCCCCTGTAGTTAGCTTTGCAAATATAACACAGCTTTGGTTCACTTCAATATTGCTACTGCATGAAAAGTTCCAAATACTGAATTAAGGAATTCATGGTTCCAAGCACCCCTTAGCAGTTGACTACGTCAGCAAGAAATATTACTGAATATTTATTTCCTAGATTAAATCATGATCAAATATTTCTGGACAGCAAAACAGACACCTTTAGCATCGATTAACAAACAAGCCTGAAGGTGGTGTGACAACAGATGTAGGAGCCGTATGATGTCAAACATTCGCGCATGGTGCTACAGGTAGAAGCTCGGAGATGAGCGATGCCAGCTGTCACTGCGATGACCACGTTAAAACGATTTCCTGGTAAGGCTTCTCCCAGAACTCACTGGTGTGCTCCATCTCATCTCATCCGAAGTAATCTACCTCTATTTCTTGTCTTTATTGAGAAAATAATTAAACCACAAGAAATTATACCGATACTAAAAGCTGGGACATAAATAAAGCAGGACGTACGATCCTGCAGAACACAAGACAGATGGTCAGGGACAAACTTAACTCCAATTTCCTTCATTCTGAACAAAGTGAAAGATTTTCAGAAAATCCATATGTGGTGAACTATTAAATCAATACACTGACTGCATTTGGCTTTTGTCCTTATATGAGTTTCATACTTTGTTAAAATTGTAGGCTGGGATTAACAGCGTTACTTCTGAAATAAGTAAATACACGCGTTATTCTTCAAACAGTAAACAGGTAGCAAATTCATAAACCAAGAAATAACAGTATCATTAAGGTCGGATAAGATCTCTAGGCTCATCCAGTCCAACTGTCAGCCCAACCCCACCGTGTCTACTCAACCATGCCCCATCTAGACAGCTTTTGAACCCCTCCAGGGATGGAGACTCCACCCCTGCCCTGGGCAGCCTCTTTTCCAATACTTCACCACTCCTTCAGTAAAGAGGTTTTTCCTAATATCCAATCTAAATACATTTGTAACTACCATAAATTCCTGGGGACGTATTTCTGCGTATCCAACACCAACTCTCAACTTCAGGAAGACTCATTTCTCCAGACACACACGTGATTGAAGGTATCGTTAAAAGTGAGCTGTGTCTAACACACAGGGCAGCATTAGCAATAACAGGCACAATGTGGAGATGAACATGCCATACAAAGAACCAAAAAGCAAACAAACAAGAAAAAAATCCCCCAAAACAACCGAGAAACCTCCCAAACACCCCCCAGCACTATCCTGATTTTCTCCTCCTTGAAGCTCCTTAAGTCAGCATAATGCCAGTTATAGCTCGAATTACAAACATATCATTTCACCATGAGTTTCATTGTAAGCAAAGTTTACATCTCCTGGAGTTTGGCTGTTATCTGAAAATTGCTCCTTATGCTCTTTTTGAGTTTTAAGGCACATTTTTCAGCCTTTCTGTTGCCAACAGTATCTAGAATTCATGCCCACCGCAGCCACGACAGCCAGGAGACAGAAGATTTTCCTCTAGACATCTTTTCTTGAAGAACTTCAAGAGCTTGCCTGGCTGCAGACAAACATCTTACGCTGCTAACACCGTTTGGTGAGCAATGCTGCCTCTCGGAGTCTAGACAAGCACTGCGGTACCATTTCCAAACGTCTACAGCGGGGCAAGGTGTCCCAATTCCTGGCCAGCCGTGGGCTTGGTGGCATTGCCTTGAGCTCTGCAGTAAAATGAAAAGCTCACTGCTGGCCTTTGGATTTTTCGCATCCTTTTTAAACTCTCGCTCAAAGAAGGATGCGCTCCTAGATAAGCAAAGGAGCACAGACGCACTCATAAAAAGTAAATGCTATGATTTGTGCTAACGAGACAGAAATAGCAGCATGACTGAGACCCAAGAACACGCTGTGACACGTGCAGCTGTCTAAATAGTTCTGCTGCCGGTGTCACTGCCTGCTAATGGCATTCCCTTCTGCTTGGCCTCATCTCTCCGCTTTACACAAGGGCTTAAAAATCCAGGCGCTTCCAGCTCCACCAAGACCGAACTACTCGCTTAAACAAATAGGAAAAATAGCCACACGAGTAGGTAAGATTTCACTCACTTTGGAAAGGACTCAAGAAAGCTTGGATCATATGGCAAGAAGCCAAGTGTCTCTTATTTCTGGAGTATTAATAAAACAGTGTTAAATTTTTATTTTCTTTCCATCCTTATGAAGGTCTTTTTCAGAGGATTCTACATCAATAAAGCACCAAAGGCATTCACAGCCCATAGAAATCCAGCAGGCTGAAGGTTTACAGACTCTTATTTAAAAAAACAAACCAAAACAAACTACCCTATACATGGCTTAAAAGAGAGCTACCAGATATTTACATGCCATTAAAGACTGAGCCATTGTAGCTCAGGCAATTAGGAAAAAAATGTCATTTTTATGCCTGCCAGCCTCACACAAAACTCAAAACCTAAGATTTCTGCTTGTCCTCAGCTGCAGGATGAATTTATAGACCATGCAAGCAGATGAGCTGCCGGTGCATCGCCCCATCCGGGCTACTGGCAGTGCCACGCATCTGGGCAGAGAGGCCAGGTGAGGGTGCAGAATGGCAAGTTTGATGGCAACACTCAACATCTGTGCACATTAATGAGTTCAACTTAATTACCTCCCAACAGAAAGATTAAATAGGGTGCAACTGGCAATATGAAATCCTCCTAATGGGTTCCACTGCTTGAATCCACCGCTCATCAAGTTGAATTGATTTTTAAACAGTGGAAATTCAAACAACTCCCATGAGAAACTAACACAATTCCCATCTCAATCAAACGCTTTGTAATAGTTACATATAAAATGTGATTTTTGAGGAAGGGGAGTCAATTATTTCTTCCCCTTTCATTCCTGTAGGAGACTTGGCAAATGGATAGTGTTATCAGGACAACGCTGGAAGGCCACCAAGAATTGAGGATGAAAAGCGTACAAACATATTATGAATAATATTTTCCTAATAACCCAAACCTACATTTTTTTTAAAAAATTAATGCAGTAGGTAAGTATCGTGAGTACTTAAAATAGCAGTACAGTTAGGTTATTGTTTAGTTCTTTGTAATCCCAGCCTTGCAAAAATAGATCTGCAACTACATGAATGCCCTGGAAGTAATTTAAGATCACAATTAATTTATATTTTATACTATGTTCCCAAAGCAAATATTTCAAGTTTTGCTGCTAATTTTGAGTATCCAGCTGAGCTATCTAAAATTCAGAACGTGTCACAAATCCTTTACACAGTTTCTACTTGGGCATGAGCAATTTTTGAGCAAAACCCACTACGGAGTTCAAGGAAACACTGATTTCAGCAACAAAAATACTGTGTATTTTAATTAAAAAATAAATATTGTTGTACAAAACCAATCCCCATCTTTTCACACGTACATTTCTATAAAAACACACAAAATACCATATGACTCTTTTGAGAAGGCTTTTTGCCATGACCTCTGAAGATGGACTCAACTTTTTCCACTTCATTTCATCAGAAAAAGATTTGAAAAATATATACGTAGAGCTGAAAAGATCTACCTTGAGCCCAGACACTGCCTGACAAGTCCTATCTCACCAGTGATTAATGTGCTGACAATCTGCCAAAAAAAGGGTCTGTTTATCGGCTCGGTGGACAAGCAAACATTTGCGAGGACAATTGGTATCTATGCAAGGCAGCCACAGGCTGAGTGGTCATCAGGTGTTAAATAGCAACTGACATTTTAAACCAAATCCAAGGGCTGTCAGCATCAAAAGTTCACTGAACTGGAGCAAAGGAGAGAAAGGCGAAAGGAAAAGGCAAATGAAATAGCTGGCTGTCTTCGCAGTGGCAGTTCTGTCTGCTTAATTTTATTTTTTCTAATCGATGCCATAACAATAAAGCATTTCCAATATTGGTTTTGTGTAATTCTTCTTCATTAAATCATACTTGCATGAAAGGAAATCAAACTTGCGCAGCTTTAGAGTGGGGCTCTATTCCAGGTGACATCAAAGACTAAAACAGGAGGAGGGGTGGGAGAGGAAGAAAAAAACCACCCTGTACAATGTTAAATACCTAACAGGAGATGACAAATCAAATGGGAATTACTGCGGTAAAAACATAATTAAAAACTTGATTGAAGTTAAACAGAATTTACATAACACTGCAAATTAACTTTACGCTGGAAGTATTCACTGGGAAAGCAATAAAAAGGCATTTCATTAGTAATCTATATTTAAACAATATGTACAATAGAGTTGTTCTAATGAGAAACGTAGGGGTTTTAATAACAGCAGTTTCCAATGGCTGCCAAGAGACACCACTATCACCGAGATTTCTGCACACAAACAATCTTTGGCAATGCCACATGTGGACTGGAGCCACGAGTCCCGGCACAGGTTAAAGCTCTACAGCTTCTCGTTATAAATTAACTGCATGGAAAACACCAGCCCACAGCCCAGGGCCACCCACTCAGCACAGTCTTCCGACCTCTTGTGAAGAAACAGCTTAATTTCAGCAGAACCAGGATCGCTTCTTGCCTTGAAGTTTTCTTTCTTAAAGAATGTCACTGTGACGTTTCATTCAAAACTCTTTAGGGACGGGGACTGCTTGCGATAGTGACGAAGAAGCACAATGCAATCATTAACTAAGACACAGAACACAGCATTGCTGGTAAAATAGTAACAAAAATCGTAATAAAAGCACATTGAATATGAACTATTCGAGTGCGAACCATTCATCTCAAAATGCTCAAGTCAAAACATGCAAATAAAAAAGGCACTATTACAATCCCAAGGTGGAAAGTTTCTACAACACAGTGAGGTTGGGGAGGCCCTGGCCCAGGCTGCCCAGAGCAGTGGTGGCTGCCCCATCCCTGGAGGTGTTCAAGGCCAGGTTGGATGGGGCTTGGAACCCCCTGATCCAGTGGGAGGTGTCCCTGCCCATGGCAGGGGGTGGAACTGGATGGGCTTTGAGGTCCCTTCCAACCCAAACCATTCTATGGAGAGCAAATGCTCTTTATTCCAAATTTCAGAGGAAATCCATGAAGATTCCAGACAATTAATTCTCATTTCTTCCTTATACCAGACAAACATGTTCAGTCTTTTTCAAGGCACAGATTCTTTCTGCTGAAAGTTTAACAGCTTGTAGCAACAACCCTGCTTAGTCACCTTTTATAAACAGTCGTCTTCTCAGGTCACCCAACTACAACCTTAAACCCATCTCAGAAAACCAACGGGATAGTTCACATCATTATTGTTTCCATACTTTTACTGTTCAAACCAAGTGACAAAATCAATGATTTAAAACAACGATTCAAGTGCAGGCAGCCACTCCCGGCACTTTCTGACTAGAACTGGGTGTTCAACACTGATGGGAGCTCATTGCCATCTCAACCTTTCTCTACGGAAAACACTTGGGAAAGTCTATCCCAGGCAACAGTGATTCAAAGGAAAACAATCAATCACGAGAAAATGTTCAACAAAAACCACAGAAGTTTCTTCTGATGGACTTTTTGACCTAACACAAGTGGTTTTACACCTTTCTCATAGGTACTTGCTGTGTGGTTTGGGTAATAAAGTGACATGTTTCCAACTTACATGAAAGGACTTGGGTGAGGTGGCTATAAGCAAAGCGATTTATTACCCAAACACAAGCCCTAAGAGCAGGAATCCAGGAGAATGCTCTGCGGACTATCCTGGAGCCTAAGGAATAAGGAGCTCTTCCAAGACACAGGAACCAAGGATTGAAGGCTTTTTGCTTGCCATGGGATTACTGTATTCGCTGAGCAATTGTCTACAAGCATACTCCTCAGTTCTGTGGATCTGCTGCTGTAGGAATCAATATTTTTATTTTTCTATGCCATTAAAAAAAAAAATCTTTAAAGGATATAAGTGTCTGAGACATGTTTTCTCATCAACTTGAGTTTGTTTGGGTTTTTATGTCAGTGAGAAAGAAAACAAGCAAATGGTGTTTCATCCTGTTTTGGCTGCTGAACCACATTAAAAAAATATATACATAGAAAGTAATTTCCTCGTACTTATTGAAAATTTGGTAGATAACATTTGTTGAACCCTTCTAATTGCATCAGTTTTACTTTTTCTCCACAAAGTTTTAGAATTTATTTTCTTTCCAAAACCTGTATTTATTTTTTTCTAAAAAGAACAAAAAGCAAACCAAATGAGAAATTCTCACAAAGTTCCTTTGGAAGAGACAGGGAGGAAGAGGCCTCAAATCCCCTAAGCAGATAGTATCCTCGAAAGGTTTGTGTTGGAAGGGACCTCAAAGCCCACCCAGTCCCACCCCCTGCCATGGGCAGGGACACCTCCCACTGGATCAGGGGGCTCCAAGCCCCATCCAACCTGGCCTTGAACACCTCCAGGGATGGGGCAGCCACCACTGCTCTGGGCAACCTGGGCCAGGGTCTCCCCACCCTCACAGCAAAACATTTCTCCCTAAGATCTCATCCCAATCTCCCCTCTTGCGGATTAAAACTGTTCCATTTTATGCTATCCACACAACCTTTGATCCAGAGCCCCCCCCCTCAGCTTTCCTGGAGCCCCTTTCAGTACTGGGAGGCTGCTCTAAGGTCTCCCCAGAGCCTTCTCTTCTCCAGGCTGAACAACCCCCACTCTCTCCGCCTGTCCTTGTACGGGAGGTACTCCAGCCCTCAGACTGTCTTTGTAGCTTCCTCTGGACTCACTCCAACAGCTCCATGTCCTCCCTGTGCTGAGGACTCCAGAATGGAGCACAGAACTCCCGCTGAGGTCTTGCAAGAGCTGGGTAGAAGGGGGGAGTCATCTCCCTCGCCCTGCTGGTCGTACTTCATTCGATGCAGCCCAGGATACGGGTGAGTCAGGTGAGCCATACAGCAAGTAAGACGACAAACCTCAGCAGAATCCCTCTCCTGGCAGAGCACACGCTCCCGTGGGGTCAGCTTGTTGTGCCAAAGCCAGATTTCTCCAACTGGCAGAGCAAGGCAGGAGGAGACACATTGTCCTCGTGCTCACCCAGAAGCAATGAGCTCAGGAGAAAGGAATTGCCCCATCAGTTCTGAGAAGAGCAGCAACACAGCAGAAAGCAATCCGCACTCAGTGCTTTTCCTTTTTTAACACGGTGTATTTATACTCCAGAGAATGCAGCTCACACACGGCATCCACCCAGGTCAGAAAGACTATGCTTCCACCACAGAGGGCGAGGAGAAGGCACGTGTTTCTAAAAGCCTTTTTTATGCTGGCCTAATTCTGTATCCTGAGGACAACATGCGCTGTAAAGGGGGTGCTCTTTTGGGGGCAAAAGGACCTAACCAGAGCTTGCAGAGACAATAAAGAAAGAAGCATTGTCTTACAGTAAAAACTGCAGGCTCAGCCAAGCCTGTGCTTCACACTGCACAGACACACCAGCAGAAAATAAACTTTGTTTCAAATAGCTTGTGAATCAACGAATAAAGAAAGTATAAAGACCCACAAGACTTTTTTAAGACTACTTTTAAAAATGTTAATGCCTAGAATGTACCAATAGATGGGGTCTGATAAAGTTGTTGCAAGCTTTATATTTTACTTCAGACGGCAGTTACCTTCAAAGCTATTTGAAGAACAGTGTGGCTTTACATATGTATGTTTGGAAAAAGGATATTGTAGGAAAAAAGAGCCACTAAGTGGGAAACTGAATATTCAAATATACTCTTAGGATTATGGAATACATGTTATCAACAAGGATAACTCGCCCAGAGGAGTCGTGGCTGCTTCATCCCTGGAGGTGTTCAAGGCCAGGCTGGATGGGGCTTGGAGCCCCCTGATCCAGTGGGAGGGGTCCCTGCCCATGGCAGGGGGTAGCACTGGATGGGCTTTAAGGTCCCTTCCAACCCAAACCATTACATAGATACTCTAGAGTGAAGAAAGATAAGATTAGTACCTGAAGGTAATGAACAAGAGGACACGATGGTCTAGGCCCTAAACTGTCACCTCCCTAGAGGCGACCTTATTCAAGGCAACCGTTTCTTAGAGAGGACAATGGAAATTCAGTTCCAAACTCCCCTGGAAATTTCACTTTCCAATTCAGGCCAGCAAACCCAAACACCTAACAGAAGCCAAGTGTGCTGCAAACTTACTGTTGGCGCAAGTGTTGCTTTCTCTCCTCTTCCTTCTTCGCTGGGAGAAAGTGAAGTGAAAACCTTGTGCCATTAACATCTACAGGTGCACTTGACCATCTGAAACTATCTACGACCCCAGAGGATGCCCCATGGCACAAGAGCCGATCAAGGCACATTTATGACTTTAGTACATACATTTTTTTAATATCTTAAACTCCTCCTATCTAAAATGAGAATAGAGACAGCAACACAACTTCTACAGGAGAATTCAGTACAGCTCGACCTACAGGGCTGCAGCAATAGTCACTACTGCAAATCCCTAAAAAGAGAAGATAAGAGAAATATGAAGAATGTAAAATGGATAAAGGTCTCATCCAGTGAACTGGGAAGACGCCAGAACATAAAGCACACCATACAAGTCCTCTGCTCTCACCAAGTCTAAGCGCTACTGCTGTCCTTACGCAGTTCAGCTCAAAATAGCAAGCATCTCCAGCAATGTGCCAAGTCCTCTCAGCACCAACAGCTTTCCAGAGGACCTCAGAAGAATTGTCGCAGTGCCCAGCCTCTGTGTGTATCGGTGCCTGTCCATTCCCCCGTTATCTTGCCTCTGGCACAGTTTGCACAACTACTTCTCATCACTACAGGCAGCAATTCATGCAGTCAGAGCTCTCTGCGTATAGTCGCTTGCAACTAATCCCACACGTGCACAAGGAGCGAGGGCAAGAGCAGCCCTCATCCACGTACAGCTGGGTTTACAAACCCTAACACTAAAGGCAAAGGCAAGCTTTCAAAAAAATGGCCTCAAGTTGCGCCAGGAGAGGTTTAGATTGGATATTAGAAGAAATTTCTTTACCAAAAGAGCGGTGAAGCCCTGGCAGAGGCTGCCCAGGGCAGGGGTGGAGTCACGATTCCTGGAGGTGTTCTAAAAGCATGTAGATGTGGCACTTTGGGACATGGTTTGTAGGCACAGTGGGGTTGGGATTGATGGTTGGACTGGATAAGCTTAGAGAACTTTTCCAACCTTAATGATTCTATGAAATTATGAAACACGCAGACATTAGCAGAAATGGAAGCCTAGACTAAAGATACTCTTGAACCAGATCCTGACCAAGACCAAGGGACTCTGCCCTGAAACACGGCCAGGCTCAGTGTGGCATTCCCTTTCCTCATAATCCAAGTGCTCAGCAGTACTACTGCAACACAGTGGAAAACCAGAACATACACAGAAGTGCAAACCAAGTTCTGCTGTAGTTTTTCCATACGCAGAGGAAGAAGGCTTTACCTTTTTGGCCGTGCAGCATTTACCATTTACTACTCATTGTTTGGTTTGAGCCACTTGCCAGGCGCTGTTGGCAAAACACGCAAGTTGAAGGCAAATGGATCTCTCACACACACACAAAAAGTTTTCCATTAAAAACAGAAGTTATGGGTGATAAGTAGCAACAAAACCTAAACCTGCTCCTTCAGAAGACACAGATTTATCTCCACCTTTCTGTATTTTCATTTAGTAACGTGTTGTACAGCTAAGGATTTTTCATAAACTGAGAAAAAAATGATTTAACTCACTTGCCAGATTTTCCTCAAGAGTAACAAGAAGTAATCTGTTGTCTCTGAAGCTGCTCGGGACTGTAAGAGGGAGATGACAGTATTTTTAGCTGAGCATATGTAACTTTTGCTGTGTTTCTCCCCAACCCAGCCGCAGAATCCTCTGACCTGCCCATTAAGTTCCTCACTTGTTACGAATTAGCTCCAAGACTGCATCTACACACGAAGGCACACAGGACTTCCATACATATTGTGTGGATTAATTTTAGACAACACTGACGAATAAGAAGTATGTTAAGGATGTGGCAGAAACCTCTTATAAATGCTGCCCTTCCCAAGCTTTCTGGAAATAACATCAACTCAGCAGTCCTTGGGAAGCGAGTGTGATTAGTACATGTTAGCTAATTCAAAAGGTCTTCTACACATCTAAATTTTACTTAATTTCATACCAAATGTCATTATTCAGTTCTTCACAGTTCTGCATTTCAATAGATTAATATTTCAACATTAATTTCTTTAATATAAGGAATACTACTACAACATTAATTACCGGCAAAAACACCACTACATAGATTTTAACGGCATACACTGGAAGCCAGGCGATATTTTAGCCAGTATGCACACATTTGGGCAATTTTTTGATCACGTTCTGTATTGTAAAAGAAAAATCCCAAGCCAACAGTCTCTTTTAGTACTCTAAGGCAACATATATGAGGTAGAGTTGAAAAGGTAAATGATTTCCAGCGGAGAGACAAGAGAAAGTGAGAACTCAGCGGGACAGTTTGCATAAAAACTACGACTGAGCCATGAAACTCTGAAGAGGCTTTACTACGCTGTTGGAACATCGCAACAGAGCACCATCATGATCTAGTAAGAGGATCTCAGTATGGATGCAACAGAAGAAAGTGCTACTTACAGAATCATTAACACTGGAAAAGACCTCTAAGTTCATCCAGTCCAATTGCCAACCCATCCCCTCAGTGCCTACTAAACCATGTCACGAAGTGCCGCATCTACACCATTTCTGAACATCTCCAGGGATGGAGACGCTCCCACTGCCCTAGGCAGCCTCTGCCAGTGCTTCACCACTCTTTTCAGTAAAGAAATTTTTCCTAATACCCAATCTGAACCTCCCTTGAAGCAGCTTGAGGCCATTTCCTCTCATCCTACCACTCGTTATTTGAGAGAAGAGACCAACATCTGCTTTGCTACAACCTCTTTTCAGGGAGCTGTAGAGAACCATGAAGTCTCCCCCCCAGACTCTTCTTCTTCAGGCTGAACAATCTCAGTTCCCTCAGCCACTCCTGCCCCAGACCCCCTGTGCTGCAACACCTTCCCCAGCTCCATTGCTCTTCTCTGGACGTGCTCCAGCAACTCTATGTCCTTCTTGTACCAAGAAGCGCAAAGCTGAACGCAGGATTTGAGGAGACAGATGAAGCACGTTGGATGACAACCACGGGGTAGACCACAAAAAGCTGGTTTGCTTATGAAAAGGGTAAGAAGGGCAAATGTTGGCATCACTGCTCAGACTTACACAAAGCCTGTGCCATTAAAAGGCAAGGTCCAAGGGAATACCTGGAGACCCAAGGATGCGATATTACTTTAAAGCAAAAAAGGGAAAAACCTATTGCCTCCCAATCTCAAATGTAATGTTTCAAATCTAACATTGACCCTATGAGCTTACAAAGTTATACCCAGATCTGTTTGTTTCTGTCTCTGTATGGACAGGCTGAAAAAAGGCTGAACCTTCCCTGTCACTGGGCCTGGCACTTAAATTTAGAATCAGAGAACTACAGAATGGTTTGTGTTGGAAGGGACTTTAAAGCCCACCCAGTCCCACCCCCTGCCATGGGCAGGGATACCTCCCACTGGATCAGGGGGCTCCAAGCCCCATCCGACCTGGCCTTGAGCACCTCCAGGGATGGGGCAGCCACCACTGCTCTGGGCAACCTGGGCCAGGGCATCACCACCCTCATTGTGAAGAATTTCTTCCTGATGTCTGACCTAAATCTTTCTCCTCCCAATTTAAAGCCATTCCCCCTCATCCTATCACTATTCGCCCTTGTAAATATCTGAAAGACCTGAAAAATGCATCCAGAATGCACAAAATCGCACAAAATCACACAAAATTGGTGTTGACCTTCCAGAAAGTCTCCCAGCTGGTGTACAAACAGCAAACTGCAATGGCATCCCACCGGCCCACTGCTGCTGTATTTCCTTCTTCCTTATGAAGCAGTCACGGAATCAAATTTAAAAATAAATATGATACACTAAGCAACTGCTCGCAATGGATTAATTTTCATGCATGACAATAAAAAAAATCCTGATTTCATTTTTTCCAGCTGCACAACAGTCAGATGGGAAGGAGGCTTGGTCTCTCTAGAAGACACATTTTCTTGCTCCCCAGAGCAACAGAGGGTGCAGAAGGTGCCCATGGGCTGGGGGTGAGGAGCTGGGGCAGGGTGGGCTCAGAAAGAACACTTGGGAACAAGGAGAGGACCTTGGCTCTCCCAGACCAGATGGCTTCACCACACCGAGCTCAGGCCTGAGCGGCACAGCTGCAAGTTATAAATGTTGAGGAAGCCAAGGCGAGTGGCATCCCCTCTGGGCTGCCAAATTCCAGGCAATTAGAGCCGGCTTGACTCCCTGGTGGGTGCCTGGACAGAGGCGCAGCAGCGGGGGAGACAGCGGGGAGGGGAGGAGCGCTGCTTCACGGCAGTATGGTAAATCAATTGCATTTTTTATTTCCACTGCTGAATATCATTACGCTCTCCCCATGGCTTTTATGAATGTTTGCCTTACACTGTAATGTATTTGCCAGAAATCGATAGTCTCTTATCCTTGCAAACTGGTAGCCAATGTCACCACCTTTCCAGCTTGCAGATCAACAAGCGCTGCCCGCTGCACCAAGAACAGGAAAACTGGTTTCTTACTTGTCGCGTTTCCTACAAATTTTCAGCTAGGAAAGCGGAGATAAAAGCACCTATTTCAAGGCAGCTGCCAACAGCTTTTAAATCAAAGCCTGTGTCTTAACATACGCTTTTCCATCGAGCAAGTATGGAGGGACCATTACTGGCCCTCATTAAAGAAACAGCTCATACCAGGAATAAGAGCATTTTGAATTCCCTCATCAGGATGTGCTGGGGTGGTTTGCTCTCAAGAGAATTGGAAGGAAGGGAAAGATGCTCTTATACAATTCAAATGACAGTAGCAAACATTACTGTCCTAGACACAAGTAAGCTAAAGACCAGTTGTGAAAGGTGATGCACGTTTACGTAACAGTTTTAAACACAGTTTTTGAACTCACGTGAGCAAAACAAAAAAGCAGAAGAGACAACAGGCCTGTAATACAGACAAAAAAAATACATAATACTCCACATGATTCATAGCTTTCTCCACAAACTCCCTTTCTTCCTCTTATCAGTCCTGTGCCGTCATCCAAATTCCTCCCCCAGCCTTTGCTCCAAAGCTCAAAGCACATTCCCTAGAAATCTTTGTTCTGAAGTTATAAAAAACCTCACTTACAACTGTTTCCCCACTTCCCTCTTTGCTACAAAACCTCCAAAAGCAGGAATAACCTTTTTAGGCAATAGCTCTTCATCCCCTCAGCCTCCATACTCTTTTCAATTTCATTTTGCTTGGTTTAAAAACTTTCTCTGCTATAAAGGGGTTAACAATGACCTTTTCACCTTCTCTAACTTATAGCCATTGTATGTTTATCCTTCTACCCTGGATCCGGCTTTCAGAGCTTCAAACTATTCCCTCTGTCCCTTACTGAAATAATAATTTAGTGACCAGGTAATTGTGCCTCGGGAGACGCCAGAAAAGGTTTAGCAAGAAGGGCTCGTTCATCACCGGGAACAGAGGGTAACTGCTGTGGAAAAAGGCAGCCCTCACTGGGGAGTATGGGACTGCAAGGAGGTCCCCTACCCTACACATGTAAGTAAATCCCTTTTTCTTCCAGTTGACACCATCAATATTTTAGCCTAAGTTCCTATGACTACATCAACCCCTGCTAACAAAAGCAAAATCTGAAACAGTCAAGAAGCCTTCCAGCACCTGGGGGGGGCCTACGAGAAGGCTGGGGAGGAACATTTTAAAAAGGCAAGTAGTGATAGGACAAGGGGGAATGGCTTCAAATTGGAAGGGGGAAGATTTAGATTAGGCATTAGGAAGAAATTCTTCATGATGAGGGTGGGGAGACCCTGGCCCAGGTTGCCCAGGGAAGCTGTGGCTGCCCCATCCCTGGAGGTGTTCAAGGCCAGGTTGGACGGGGGCTTGGACCACCCTGCTCCAGTGGGAGGTGTCCCTGCCCATGGCAGGGGGTTGGAACTGGATGGGCTTTAAGGTCCCTTCCAACCCAAACCGTTCTGTGATTCTATGAATCTAAGTCCATGTGTAGTGGCGTAGTGGCTTCTTTCCTCTCTGCAGCATTGAACCAACAAGCCAAGTGTGGATTTTATATACAATTTCACCCGATTAGTGCAGCTACTGAACTCTTATTGGAGATCTGCTACAGTTCCTGCACACAGAGCTGCGTGTGCCCTCAGCTGCCTCGCTGAAGAACCTGCCCTGAACCCTGTACGGAGGCAACTGTACCCACCACACACCCCCATGCCCACAGACGGCCACATCCCCTCCAAAGAGCACGGCTGAGCTACAACAGAAATGATCACCTCCGGCTCCTGCGCAGCCCTGCGGTAGGTTAGAAGTCCATCTGTTTACAGCATTGCCTTTTCCTGTGGCCCATCCCCAAGCACAAAGGGTGAATTGTAACCTTGCTGCTGCACCAGGCAAACATGGGAGAGGAAGCGCTCCTGCCAGCAGCCCCCACACTTTCCCCAGAAGAGTCTCTCTGTTGCTGTCTAATACTCTTCTGCAAATGGGCAAGTGCCAATTTCCACTCTGTTAGGACTAGTAAATTTTATGTTTGTAATGCCTGGTTGGTGAAAAGAAAATAACAGGCTTGTTCATGAAAAGCCCAGGGCTGGTCGTGCAAAAACAGTGAAGCGGGAAGCTGCTTGGAGCAGAGCTGGATCCATCAGCCTGGGCTCAGATTATACCTCTGCAAAGCCATAAAACTACTTCTGGGGGGGGAGAGCCATCATTCAAACGACAGCCTGAGATAAACCACAATCTGATGACTGTCACAGTCCCTTTGACACCACCACTTACCATCGCCTACTGTTTACAGACTAATCAGTTTAGCCTTCCCAACCGGCTGTGTACCAGGCAGCTGCTCATCACTGCTTGCATTTTCTTAAAGCCTCCCAGAGCAGACATCCAGGGCTCTGTAATTTCCTCCACTCCACCAGCTCAGAGTGCCCGACAGCAGGAAGAAAAAAGACACATTCATTTTCACAATTCCTGTGTCGTGGAGAATCCTTATTCATACCTAGTGAATGCTCAGGATTTGATTAGCTATTTTAAAAAGAACAGCTTTTCATATAAACCTCACACTTAACAGTTGCTGCAGTAACGATTCTGTTATTTCTTTTTATTTTAAATTAAACAAAGTATTTTTAAAAAATACTATGGAATTTTAGAAAGGTTTTCTCAGATATTGAACATGATATACTTGCAATTTCCATTCTCTCGCTTTATTTCCAAGGTTTTTTTAATAAATGAATTATATAAATAGGCTTCTTTGATTGCTCAGAGCATCCAGCATGAAACGCTGGGGCACAGCTTTAGGCATAATTGTCCTACTGAATTCATCAGCTGCCTAATCATCATTCATTTTGCATCTATTTCTGCTAATTAAAAAGAGAAAAATGCTAACAACTTTTACACAAATACTCTATTTGTTCTCCGCAAAGATGCAAAGCTAATTTACCAGTTATTAACTGATTATCTAATTTTATAGCTGTCATTCCGCAAGGACCAGGACCCAGAACCACCAGGGAAGGAAGAGGTTGAGCCAAGTCTGTCGCCCCTTACCTGCTGTCACCCAAGCTCGATGACTTGGGACAGCAGGGGTGACAGCTGTGGTCCCGTGGCTCTGCTGGCACCACAGCGGGTGGGGGTGAAGGACAGGTCCTCAGTGGAAAACCTCTCTCAGCCTCTGTGAGCCCTCAGCCAAGCACTAAATGACCCGGTGGGAGAGCAGAACCCTACCTATGTGGCACGAGAGCTCAGGGTGGCTGTGCAGCCTCACGGGACCCTCCGACATGAGCCGGAAATTCCCTTCCACATATTCTCCCTTGGCCCTTCACCTGAAGTTCACTACAACGCAGCCCCTGCAGCAGCACCCCCTCTGCTTCGGCCCTGCCAACACGGAATCTTTCAAAGAACTGCTGTCAGCATTAAAGAGCTGTCCTTGCCCCAGGGGAAAACCTGGCCAGCCCCAAGAAGCAGAGGGAAGAAGCACCCGGGGGAGCAGCTGATGCCTCCAGGCACACCGTGCCATGCTGAGGGAAGAATGCAATTGCAGACCTGCACGAGAGGGGACGCAGAGCACACACACAGCAGCACCTTTTCTTCTCATAACCTGAATATATTTAACTCAAAGAAGGTAACTTTAACCTGTGCAAACACTAATGAATATTCTTCAATTTCCACGTACTAACCTCGTCCTGGTTCCCGAGCTACCTGCAGCACAAGCAGGTGCCACAGCAAGAACGAACACGGGCGACACCACCGCCATCAGTTTTGCAGGCAAGTGCTGTTTATCTCTCCATAAATTCTCGATTAGAGCTTTAATTAGAGACATTACCACTCCCAAAGCCTCCGCTGCCCGCAGGTGATAGCAGGGTAGGCAATTTAGTTCCACGGGCAGGGATAGGCACCTTGTGTTTTTGTCACAAAAGCAAAAGAGGAAAACCCAGCATAATCATATCCACTTTGAATACAGATGAGGAATCACTTTTAAATATTCCTTTTCTTATCAAACTTGGTAAGATGCTGAAGTAGGAGACCAGGTAGGACAGAGAAGGAATTTCAGCTGCGCAGAGACGGGAGGGCTTCTGCTTCCTTAACCAACTGGACAGAAAGAGACAACCGAGTACTTGGCGAGGTGCAAGAGACACTCATTTCACCACCAGCTTCATTCCTGGACCGAAAACTACACCACACATGGAATATGTTGCAACGCGTATAGCAACGATTTCACTGTCTATTTTTGAAAACCTTTTTATTTCCCTGGTTATCCAGCTTTTTCTTTTGAGAAACTCCAGTGCAAGAATCTAGACCTAGTCTATCAGCAGAACTGACTGAGCCTTCGAGGGACAGAATCACAGAATGGGTTGGGATGGAAGGGACCTCAAAGCTCATCCAGTCCCAGCCCCTGCCATGGGCAGGGACACCTCCCACTGGATCCAAGCCCCATCCAACCTGGCCTTGAACACCTCCAGGGATGGGGCAGCCACCACTGCTCTGGGCAACCTGGGCCAGGGCCTCCCCACCCTCACAGCAAAACATTTCTCCCTAAGATCTCATCTCAATCTCCCCTCTTTCAGCTCCAAACCCTTCTCCTCATCCTGTCCCTGCACTCCCTGATCCAGAGCCCCTCCCCAGCTTTCCTGGAGTCCCTTTCAGTACTGGGAGGCTGCTCTAAAGTCTCCCCAGAGCCTTCTCTTCTCCAGGCTGAACAACCCCAGCTCTCAGCCTGTCCTCGTACAGGAGGTGCTCCAGCCCTCGGATCACATCCACTCCTTATCACTCTTCCCACAAGGACTCTGCCACGGGATAGACAATTTTTTTGGACTTTGCTTTTCTCTACCAAAGCTTAAAACCCCTTGCTGTATGAAAGAGATTCCTCCCAGGAAGGGCATCTGCAGCCCGGTCCCAGCGCTTAACCAGGAGAGCATGTCCCGCGATGCAGCACGTCAGCACCACGCCCGAGGCACAGTTATACAGCTGTCACTGCGCACGTTTATTGCATGATAGGGGACCATAACACATTAGGGTCATACAATAACCACATTGTGTTTCATGACCAGTACTGAGTCATAACATCTAATCCTCTACTGCTTTTGAAGGTGTTACAGAGTCTGCCCCAATTGAAATTTTCATTACGATGGGTTAAATTACTCCCTGGGAAATACAATAGAGACAAATCAAATCATTTACCTTGGTAGGCTTCTTTGTATGTGGATAACAGAGCTGAGAGGGTGATGTTAGTTGAGGAGTGGGAAAAGAGCTATAAAAAGAGAACCCTACAAAGACCTGTGTGTACAGACAACACTAACTTGATGCACCAGAAAAAGTTCAACTCAGTGGAACTCTCTGAGGAGGATCTGCCTCCCAGGGCAGAAAGTTACACACAAGCATGAATGCATCCTTAGTGGACTACGGAGAAAACACCGTTTACAACAGTAATTTATTGTTCCATAGTTAATACAGTGGCTGAAAACAGTTTCACCCTGATAGGGAATAAAATCCACTGACATGAATACCAAGAATACTGAAAAGCACAGCATTAATTCTAAATTGGATTAAAATACAGAATAAACCATAATGCTATTTATAAAAGTCAACTTCTTTGCCTCCACTTGATACAGAAAGCACTTCAACTGAACTTTAAATATGCAAAATGAACAGAAAATAAAAAGATTTTGGCAGCTACTGTTAAATTAACACCGCACTGAACTATGTTCCAAACGACAAAACGCAGTAGAATTAAGAATAGGTTTTGATTAACATTTACAGAAAAAACAAGACACAATCACTTTAGACAATATGTATTTACAAACACAGTATATTTAGCTGACTCCATAGCCCTACTAAGGAGAGATTATAATCTTACTTCAGAATTTGAATAATAGATAAAATCTTGGATAGCAGCTTTTTCAGAAAAACTCTCTCAGAGGATACAGAAAGAGTCTTGGTAAGTTTATGACTGAAGGAATAATGACTGAATTCTCATCAAGCGAGAGCAGATTGCTTATAGATTTCAAATCAGGTTTTCTCCACACAATTTATCCTACAAAAATTCCGTGCATTTTTGAAACTTTAATGTAGAGCCATAAAACAACGGGCACTTTGCTTCCTAAGCTCCAGCCGTGCGCTGCATTTCAAAGCAGCTGATTTATCTGCTGAATGGGATATAGGCATTCGCTCAAGTGGCTGCACCACCTCATGCTGATTTGTGGGCTGCAGAGCCACGCAGAAGCGCCAGGCTGAGGCACAAGAAGAACAGTTCGGGTAGGTGGATCAATGGAACTGCGGTGTGCAAGGTTCAATGATTTCTTTCTGGAATTTAGAGCGAAGTCAATGAACGGTCTTGGATGGGGACGTCAGGCTCTAGGCTCTGCCATCCGTTATTACAAAAATTACAGCGTTCTTTCGCACCGCAGCGTTCATCTGCAAGACAGCGATGAAACCACTAGATATTCTTCCCAACTTACATTGATAGCAAACACTCCAGGCAAAGGCAGCTTGTTCCTG
Organism: Neomorphus geoffroyi; assembly: GCA_033558235.1. NCBI lineage: Eukaryota > Metazoa > Chordata > Aves > Cuculiformes > Neomorphidae > Neomorphus > Neomorphus geoffroyi. Next base: position 35,640,893 of record JAUMJM010000016.1, read on the forward strand.
GGTCCTAATACCGCCCCTAGATTGACAAAAGAATCCTGAAGCTGCTGGAATACAAACGCCAGTCCTAAACTTAGGATTGTCTGCATGAAAAACTCCTCAGAGATTGGCTTTATTGCCTTCTGGATTAACTAAAATTTCTATTTCTCATTCAAAACAATTTGAAAAAGTACAGAAAGTAACTATATTTTATCATCAAGCATCAATTCAGACCCTAATTTCCAATCACTGTGTCAATGACCTGAGCCAGAAAACAGGAATTTGTGATAACCAAATAATAGAAATTTGAAGTTTTTGCTGTTCCTTTTATCACAGACGTTGTAATAATGGCTACTTTTAAAAAAAAACTGTCAGTAAAAAGACAGACACTTTATTGATGGTGTTAAAATTCTATTTTAGAATTATAATGTGAGATATCTGCCTATACACAGAGCTGATCAGAAGTAATAATATTCATGAACATTTTATTATGATATTCCTTAACGGAAATAATTTCTATTTAATTCCATTGTACAATTACAAATTGTATAATAGTATTGTTAGATATTATAATAGAGCGAACAGAACAATTTACACTTCAAGATTTTTTTGCAGTAACATTTCATGTCACAGCATATTTCTTAATATCCTCATTTTATTACAATTACAATGTTAAAGCTATAGGATTCCCCAGCAGCCACATGAAATCTAAAAACTGTGAAAGGAATAAAGCACATTGAGAAAGTTTCCTTCTCTTTGCTACAGCGAAGTGAAATTCGTACACAACTGGGATGTCAACCTCTTCTCATTTACTTTTTTCACCTCTCCCATCAGCTCCTCAGAGGCACTGACTGGATTTTCTTTCGGATGTTAAATTTGTTAGTGAAATCACTAATGGGCTGAAGCCAGTGGCAAAATTCCGAAAGCAACTTAATGGGGCCAGAAATTTGATTCTTAACAAGCATAATCTCCTCTCTCATCTTTGTAAGTGGCAAAGTCATTCCCAAGAAGGAACTTTTCAAACGTGGTTGACATCCTCCCAGCCCAGCAGCAACGGAGCTCACCACATGCAATCACATATGGTGTTCAAACACCTCCCTGCCACTGGAAATCCAACAACCAACGGTTACTGTGGAACTGGGAGAGCTTTTAACAGGGCAACATTCATAGAATCGCTTGGTTGGAAAAGACCTTTGAGATCATAGAGTCCAACCATACAAGTCCACTACTAAAACATCCCTGAGCACCTCATCCACCCAGCTTTTAAACATCTCCTTTGATGGCGACTCCACCACTTCCCTGGGCCGCTCTGCCAATGCCTGAGAGTGCTCTTGGTGAAGAAATTTTTCCTCGTGTCTGATCTGAACCTGCCCTGGTGTGACTCGAGGCCGTTTCCTCTCGTCCTATCACCTGTCACTTGGGAGAAGAGACCAACATTGCCAAATTGCATGATTGACTCCCATTTCATAATCCTTTGAAATGCAAGCCTGGATTGCAAAAGAAAGAGAGCCATCACAAATGCATACATTTTCCTGCCTCAGAAAGCTGCACCTCATTTCAAATCCTTTACGTTTAATGGAAGAAAGCAATTAAAGAGACGCGGGGAATACCAAGGATTTACATGCACGCTCTTTATTTAAATGGACTGAGGCCCTGCAAGGGGTTTTTGCAGCAATTAGTTCAGCCTGCAGAAGGCACAGACATCGATACCGCATCTTCGCGTTCTCCTTGCCAAACCAGACACCCTACTCTCATCTCTTTGTTTCTAAATCGAGTTCACTTCCAAATATACTCCCCACCACGAACGCACACCTAGGGCACATACACATAGTCCTTTACCACCGGATAGACCCATTCCTGCCCCGGCGAGGGTCGGGGAAAGGTATCCGCCAGTCTAGGATGCACACAAACACTTCCAACGATGGGAGCTCATTCCCAAACACAGCCTGCGTAGAGCACAGTTTGTAGCAGATGGACATAAAAGGTCCCTGCATGGGGCTGCTTTTCAATCTGCCTGCTGGCCTCAGCAAAAAAGCCGCTCAGCGCTCCTTCCAGGCTGACGACACAAAGCTGCACGAGGCGGGAATAATCCTTTCCTGCAGATCCCCGCATCCGTCTTTTCTTACAGACACCAGCTCCACATCGCAGGAGAGCCCTGTGGCAGCTGCCAACAAACGTGCAGGGAGGTTTCCTTCACATGGTGAGGAGGGGTTAGACAGGACCAGATGCAACTTGGCTTCTCCCTCAAACTGCGCAAGGGGGAAAGAGAGCACTCGGCCACATTTGGACCAGGCAATCCTGCTCCTGGAGGCCTCTCCGTGCCTTGGGCAGATGGCAAAACCAGTTTCCAGCCTGCAGGTGCAGAAGCAGCACGCCAGGACTCTCCAGACGCTCGGCAGACAGCTGACATCCCTGAGTGGACTTTATGCTCCAACTGACTGCGTGCATGGATAACCCTGCGCGTGCCTCCCCTATGGCTCCCGCTCCTGTCCTCAGCAGTGGTCGGCTCAGCTGGCTGAGGACGCTGCTGCCTCCAGTTAATACAAATCATCAGCTGGAGACCCCCTGCTCTTCCATGGGAAGAGAAAACGCGAGCGTTGAGCCAGACACACAAAACTGGACAAATTAGCTGAGCTCCACCAAGCAGCTTCAAATCACCTGGCTGATTTGGGAGCATTCAGATGTCTCCCACCAGGGGCAGGAGGCAGGGAAGGGGCTATGCAGGAAGAAGAGTGGTATGCAAAGTGAGTTTCTCCATGTCCTCATCTGTGCTTCACTCTCCTGCAGCTTTCTCTTTGTGGTACGGCCAACCGTTGTCTCTGAAGACCATAACACACATATGGGAAAATATGGAGAACGCATACTGTGAAGCTCCTGTTCTTAACACTGCATGCAAAATCAAGCTGAAAGAGCGAGGTTTTTGCAAATGAGACAATCAAATGGCTCACTGCTGTCCTAAAAGCTGGTCCCACTCCTGGCCACCCTCTTCTGCTGCCAACTTTGTGTTGGCTCAGGCACTCGACAGACTACAGAAACCTATTTACTTTAACTCAGCAAAGAACCAGCTCGGTAGGGTGGGTTTTTTGATAACTCAGCGAGCTGATTCAGCTAAAAATCTACCCAGCAAGAGTTAAGGGTGGGTAGCTGAACTACCCACTAAGTTCACCCAACTAAGAGAGCGGACTCAAGGGATGCAGTGGAAACACAGAGAGCAGAAGGAACTGGGATCATTTAGCCTGGAGAAGAACCTGAAAGGAGATCTTATCACCCTTTACAGCTACCTGAAAGGGGGTCATAGCAAGGTGGGTGCTGGTCTCTTCTCCCAAGTAACAAGTGGTAGAATGAGAGGAAATGGCCTCAAGATGCGACAGGGGAGGTTTAGACTGGATATTAGGAAAGATTTCTTTACTGAAAGAGTGGCAAGGCAGTGGAAAAGAGGCTGCCCAGGGCAGTGGTGGAGTCTCCATCCCCGGAGGGGTTCAAAAAGTGTGTAGACGTGGCACTTCGGGACATGGTTTAGTAGACACAGTGGTGTTGGAGTGACGGTTGGACTGGGTGAGCTTAGAGGTCTTTTCCAACCACAATGATTCTGTGATTCCCTTTAGGTGCTGACAGTTATATTGCTTCAATTATCTCACAAAACTTCACTCCTAAGTTCTAAGAGATCACTGTTCCACAATTCTTTTCTTGGCCCTGAGCTGCAGTACTTCCACTACTCAAAACATAAATAAGGACTGAAATGACATAGGTTTTCTGCCCTTACCTCATTCATCCTGCCCCTCTCCTCAAAGCACAGATCTGTATTAACTTCGACTAAGGTGTTTATACATCATCTTGCACCATAGTACTCTATTTTTACTCACATAAAATGACTGACAATAAAGCAGACAATATTTTTCCCACCATTAATATGTTCTTCTGCAGTTATTTTAACCTCTCAACTCTTCTGCTGTACACCAAGACACTTAGAATAGCTAAAGCCCTTTTGCATCTTTTATTTCCCACCATGCAGATCTTAAACTCTGTCAAATTCCTTTACTGAAATGGCTGACATGTCTCAGCCGTTACCTTCTACACAGTTTTTTTCCTGTTTTTCAAACAACACTCTAACCAAACTGGTCAGACACTTGCTTTTTACACACTTTACAGATCACTACACAGTCTTCTTTTCTGGGTATTCAGACTGCAAAGGCGGATTGAACAGAAGCCTGTTGCCAGATCCTCACATTAATTCTTAAGGGATTCTGATTTCTCGGGGAACACGGAAGCTCCTGCTCTCAGGAACCTCACACAGGCAATGAGAGTAGCATAAAAAAAAAAAAATCAATCCCCCAAATCAGACCAAAATTCACATTTTCTGTAAACTTCCCTATGCTTTAGTTTTCTTGCATTTGGACTTCATCATGTTCAACAAAATCAGGAAAAAAACCCCACTTTCCATCTGGTAAGAATATAATCCTTTACAATTAATCTCACTAGAACGGAAAAGTCTTTTCAAAGCTGATACTTGAAATAATAAAAGGCAGCATTCTAATAGGCAGTCCAAAGATTTTAAAAATTCTGTGGTATTCCAACAAATATTTAGTTGAGAACAACTATCAATTCCAACAGTCCACTGTTAATCTTCCTATAGCTTCTCCTTACAGAACATACAGTATTGCGTGTCTTACTGCCAGGGACACACTGATGGCACCTAGAGTTTCCAGTATGGGCACACCAGGCTTCGAAAATATAGTCAGGCTCAGAAAATACAGTGCATGAAAAAAAACCTGAGAGCATATAAAGGTTTGACATATGTGGATAATCGATAGCAGACAGCGAGCACGGGCCAAAAGCAGCAGAGGCTGTTGCCAGAAGGCTGCAGCAGCTCTCCACATCGGCTAAACAAGAATAGTAGCGTCAAGGGGAATGGCAGGCAAGGTGGGAAGTTTTCCAGAGCCAGATTTACAATCCAGCTATTTAAATACACCTTGCATAAGAGCAAGCAAAAAGGGGTCAGTCCAGGGACAATTCTCTGCCAGAATCAGAACGTAAAAATAAAGCCAACAGCTTGAATGTGGAGTACGATTAACGCACCGGTACGGACAGGATCCTGGCTCTTCCAAAACCGTGTGCATTTTGGTCTTTTCTAGAAACCTACAGATCATTTCCCCACCTCTGCCCCTGGGAAAGAGCTATAAAAATCTGCAGCAGAGGAGGAAGGGAGGGGAGGGAGAAAGCAGCCTGTGACGCACCAATGATTCCGACTCTGAGTTTATAAAAGGCAGAGGCTTGCCAGCCCCAGCACCCAGGTCCAGTGACGCGCCCGCCCTTTCCAGCAAGGTTATTCTTTCTGTCACCGCCAGCGCTGTTCTTTCTCCGTCATCTCAAGAGCTCACAGTCTCTCATGGGCACCACTGAAATTCCCTCTAACGATCTAAAGGCAAGGATTAATGGAAAAGGCTTAGGGAAGCCAGCAAGGAAGGTGGGGATCAGCCACAGCTGCCCTCACAAGCCACAGAATTAGCATCTCCTCAGTCTCTCCCAGTGCTATTCATCAACTGTGGGGTTTTTTTTTTCCACAGGGCTGTGAAAAATCAATGAGATTTGTGCTGCAAACTGATCATTATGACAGGGAAAGCTCTGCAATGCAATTGATTTGTTTAAGTCTAACACCACTGCTTCCACTCCCCCACAACTTTGGCGGGCAGACCCGAAAGATCTCAAACAAAAAGGTATACTAGGGCTACACCTCCTTGCTATGCTAACTAACCGAGTCTTTGTTATTCAAAAGCTTGGCTTCAGACCCGTTAAAATGAAAGCAAAGGAGCAGCAGAGACATGGAGTGCAAAATGGTTCGGTAAGTGAGCAAAACCAGATTAATTCATTTTATAAATTACATGCAGCAGCAAAGATTAAAGATTCTGATCTGTCCCCTGTGTTTTGTCCTCATTTCACCTTCTCGCAAGTGTAGCACTTGACTAGCGGTATTTCCATAAAATCTCAAACACTAAATATGGAAAGAATCTAACATGAATATGGAAAAGAGAGAACCATAATGAGGTACAAAAAAGCTAGCTGTCATTTCAACTCACAACTATTAGTTAAGTAGCTCCTCCCAAAAGAAATCCACCCTGGAGAAAGCTCCTCAGTGGGTTTAGCAGATGCGCCAGACAACAGACAGCGCGGGAGCTGAGAGCTGTTTCCTGTCCCTGGCGCTTCCGTTTTCGGTGTGACTTGGGACAAATCATGTGGTTTTGAGAGTCTGTTTCTCCTTCCACCACTGCCGGCTCCGACTATGGAGTTTTGGGGCACAGGCTGCCTGTTGCTTTGGATAAGCAGTGATTACCGTAGCAGGGGGCCACTCTCAGTTGAAGACTAAGCGCTATTGTAATACCCCTAAGTAACGAAGGAATAAACTACAAGGGTGCCTCATCATCTGGCTGGGCATCTGCAGCACCAGAGCAGACGACAAAGTACCCAGGGCCCAGCTCTTTGAGGGAAACAACACCTGGGTACCAGCTCAGGGGGTGAAAATGGATGATCTTCAAGGTCCCTTCCAATCCAAACCATTCTATGATTCTACAGTTCTAACTCCATGGCTTTTAGTATCTGTATTTATAGGGCATCAAACAGCAGATGCCAACGAAGAGCTCAGACACGTTCCAGCGTTTGGAAGCGGGACAGTACACACAAAGAAAGTGTTGCAGGGGATTAACAGATCCAGCGTGCATCTGGATGGCACCTACCTAGCTGACTCACTGGAACAAACAAGTGCAAGCCCAGACATACGTTCACACAAGAAGACTCCATTTTACCCTCTTCCACGAACTGTATTGCTAAATCTCCTCCCAACCTGAAGCTGTAGAAACTTTACTCCATTAATTATTGCGTTACAGTTAAATAATGATAGTTATTAGCTATACAATAAAAGTTTAAAAGCCCCACAAACAAACCCCATCCAGTTTAAGTAGCTCAAATGATCTTATCACACAAGCTTTGCCTCCACTGTGATTAAGGAGAGAGATTTAGAGCATGTTTCAGGAACCAGGTGACCAAGCCCACAACAATGGTTTGCTTCCCTCCGCATCTGTTCTCCATTCTGGGTCAATTTGTAGTCATTCTTAGAGGAAGAGCCCAAAAGGAACCCAGAAGAGTGGCTATTATCACACGCAAATCTCTCTACTACCATTTTTTTTGCTCCTATTACCATAGTAGCAGAGCTCAAAGATCATGCCCACCCCTCTCCAAACACCAGGAACATATTGTGCAAATGTCATCAAGTGAAGAAGAGAGTTCATTTTCCCCAAGAGATACTTCCACAAGAGAAAATGATAGACTTCATAACAAGTTTGCAATGCAAATAAGCAAGTTAAAAGCCTTAATGGTATGACTCAACACCATTTTAAGTGGGCAAAAGTGTTCTGTTACATCCCATTGCTAATTTCTTCTTAAACATTAATTATCCTCCAGTGAGAGGATTTCTGTATCTGCAAGCAGGTATCAGTGGCTTGGTGAAATAATCATGCTGTGGTACATTTCTTCATCAAAACAGAGGAATTCCTGCCTTATGAAGACCGTATTCATTGGTACAAGCGCGCATACATTTATGTATATATACACAAGCATTCATGACTACACAAAACATATCATATTGCCTCTCTGGCCAAGAAATCAAGGAATAAAAGCAGTTCAAGATAGTATTTAATTTCATTGTTAAGCATCATGTTTCTTTTAGAAGTGACTGGATTAGTGAACCCCTATGCAAGAAGATTGCTCGCTTTCACAGAGAGCTTTTAAGCATACTTACGAAAGAGAAGGTTTAAATACTGTGTTTGCAGCAGGTAAGAGTCATAGCAAGCAGCTTGGTGCCTACAGCTCAAGAACAGGCTATAATGAGGAGCAGAGCGCAAACACAGCTGAGCCTCAGAGGAAATGGAAGGAGTTTCTTAGGGACTGACAGGACTACACAGAGTTTTATGCAACTCAGAAATTCACTGAGTTGGATAAAACCTGCTCTTGGGTTAAGACTCAGCTGCAGAAACATGGAAGAAACAGCAACTTGCTCATAAACTTTATTTCCATTTTTCTTATCAGGCTGCTGCGCTTTTTTCTAGTTAAAAAGTTAATTATTTTAGTACTTATTCAAATTAAATCTCGCTTTCAGACATTAAGAGTTCTGGGGTCTTTTGGGAGGAGTTCACTATAGGAGAAGGTCTAAGCACATCCAGCTCAAAGGTCTGGGTAATTCAGAGTCTCATCAGCTCCCTATAAAATGAAAAAAAAATAATACATATATATATATAGGGATGTAGCTTGGTGCTAGAACCAAATTTCCAAATACACAGAAGTTGACCGTGATCGTGAGTGACATACTTGCCACACATGTATGTAACATACAAGTACAAAATACTAACTCCAATGCTTTAAATTACAACTTTGTCTTTTATTTTTTTTTCATTGAGTTAAACCATTGTTAGAATGGATGTTGCAGCATTAAGGAAACTGAAAACCCTCAGCCTGAAATTTGACCGGGAGAGGGTTACGTGGCAACCCTGATGCGATTCCACAGCTGAAACCAGCATTTCAGTAAGACCAAATTCTAAAGGCTCGGGACAAAGACATCCCATCTTGCTCGTTGTTCTGTAAACCGCCCTTAAAAGACACAGACAAAGAGAAAGCTGCCCAGGTTCAAGAAATGTTGGACCCCACTAGGGAGGCACGTTTGCTCGTGCTAGGAGAACTGAAGTAGCACCACCAAATGCTGGCAGAAGCCAAGCAAGTTGTCCTCCTGTGGACCTCAAGTGTACAGCTACACCGCTGTGACATGCCCGTGTTATTCCCAGGACAATACCGATATCTCTGCACAAGGTTGTGCTATTTGAATGTACCAGAGGAGGGTAGTATTTGCCTGGGCATCTCTCTGTGGCACTCCATCGTGCTGCTTAGGAATGCCCTAAACCAGCAGATCAACCGCTTCACAATTGCACTGATCTGCATGTCAATGATTTACTGGTGGGAGAAGGGGTTTGGTCCCCATTCAATCTGGTATAACTTTTTAACCTTTTTCATCCCCAGGTACCTCCAGTTTGGAAGAGTACTTTGGGCAGCAAACCTTCTTCGTTCCTCCCAAAACCTCGGATGGGAAGTTATCTTTAATATACTGCAGGGTGTTTTGTCTCCCCTTTTAATTTCAGGATATTTGAAGGCATCTTCAAACACATTAACTTCTCTCAGTTGTGGAGGTTTTTCTCCCCTAATACTTCTTTGAAAGTCTGTCACGTCTTGCTGAAAGATTAGGAAGAAACCACAACATTTGTACATCCGTGGAACAACTCCTTCCTTACCATGCAAGGGTGCCACTGCTGCTTATCCTCCTGTTCCCTCATTAAGAGAAAAACTGTGGTTTTGGAAAGCTTAACAATTATGAAAGCAATCACAATTTATAATCAGAATTAAGATAAAAACTGGTTAAACTAATTCACTTTGCTCTTTTCTTCAAACAGGCGAAAGCCAGTGGCCAAAATGCAGGTTTCTCATCACAGCAGCGACCGTTCTTTGCTTTCTCCTGCTCCAGCAGCTGCAGCCCATCTATTTGTTTTATTTGGCCTTTTGAACATCTGCATAACTCGCATTCTTCAGATACTAGGTTACTTCTTTCTCTGGATGTGGGGGTGGAGAAGAGGGGAGGGAAGGGAAAGAGCCCTAGAGTTTACCTGGTTTTGAAATCTACTGTACCTGAAGGCAGATGCACATATTAATGTGCTTCAGATAGTTTATCTCCATAGGGAAAACGATTTTTAAGAGGTTAAGACTTTTAACCATTCACTTGTAGGTATGCATTACAAAATTATTAGCAAGAAAAACACCCCGACGACCCTGCACCCACAGCTCCAAAAGCATTCAGCTCCTACAGCTTAATGCAAGTTATACTCTGTGAAGAGGTAGGGGAGTAATTAACAGACTGTTTCTGACCTCAAGTCTGCTAATTATTACAGCTAAGTCCCTTAGCACAGTGACAGTACAGTAAATGGGCATAAAACATGCAGGTCTTGCCACAGATACTGTTTAGGACTATTGAAGCCTCTTCGTTTGGAGAACAATGGGTCAAACACCACCACCTACAATTCCTTGCTCTTTTTTTTTTATCCAGCCACTAATCCATACAGGCTTCCCTGCTTGCTCAAACGGTTTGTGGCAACACAAGCAAACGGGAGGATGAGAATTAGTGACGCCGGTGGCAGAGGAAGCCAGGCAGTGAGAAGTTTGCATGATAAAGATTTGCTCCTGTTATTTGCCTTGCTGTGTCAGCTAACACCACAGCAAAGGCATCGGCTCGTATCAACAGTTGTCACAAAAAAAAACCAATAAAAATATGCTCTCACCTTAAAGTCAGTATAGTCTACGGAAAGAAAGCTCAAATGGTTAAACTACAAATCAGATTCAGAGCCACTATAAACAAAGTTGCAGTTGATTCCCATCAATTTGTATGATTTGTCTTACAAGTTCAAGTAACGAGAGTTTACTAAGCCTCTAACACAGACTAATAAGAGACTAGGAAATAAAAGCAGCCAGGGTAGGCAGTGCCTACTGTCTAGGAAAGGACAGGCATACAGTAGAAAGGAAGAAACAGAGCTACAGTTTTTAGAATCAGCCACGATTAACTAACATCAAATTAAAATACATATTAAATACATGTCAAATCTCCCACTCTTATGCAACCGCACTCATTTATTCACAAACAGGCTTTTACGATCGGCTTCAGCTTCTCTCAGAGTCAACTCCTCATCAGATTGCACCCTTTTACACATTGCAACACTCATTAACAACCAATGACTCCTGACCTCGGATTAAGAAATCCAATTGAAGCAGGTTAGACCGTCAACCTGAAATGAACGACACTCAGTTGCTCCATCAAAACATTAAATGTAAATCTGGAGAAACATTCACATCCACAAAGGTTTATTTTTCCAACTACACCAGCTGACCTAATAAAAAACCCTCTACAAATCTCGTCCTGACAATTAAACAAATTCCTCTGCCCATTGGGTTTTACACTAAGTACTAGTTTTAACTCTACAGCAGAGAAACATCAAACCAAAATTGTTTCTTACAGTAAGTGATTTATTTCTAATTTTTCCCAGCATTACTTTAATGAACAAATACAGCCCCCAAAAGAAGGCAGTGACTGGATGCAGGTATTACAGTTGCTCCTGTCTCTTTTCATCTGGTAATGCTTCAAACGTCTTTAATTTTCTATAGCATCAGGAAACTCTGAAGGAATACAAGAGGAACTTCTAGAAGCTACTGAAAATCATCGGTAATCGCAAGTCTTCTGGTTTCATCCATATTTGCAATCAGCATCTTCTGTCACATGGCAAGAGTGGTTGTATGCAACATCAGGCATCTCAAAAATCATTTCACATAGCTTCCTCTTCTCTCCAAACAGCCAATCTCCATGCATGTAACAGTCAGACAAAGCTGTTCCCTGTTTCAAGGACATTTTGCCAAGGAACTGGGGAAGCAAAACCTCTCACAACAATTGACAAAAGACTGAGAAAAGATCAGTCCTAGGCAAATTCCTTGAAATTTCCTGTACTCAAGCTTTCTCTGTCTGTGTGGATATGGTGCTTAGGGATATGGTTTTTCGTGGTGGACCTGGCAGCATTAGTTTAATGGGTGGACCCAATCTTAAAGGTCCTTCCCAACCCAAATGACTCTATGATTTCACCTGGGAAAGTCTAATAGGGTAAGGGAGAAGAAATGTAAGAGAAAACAGACCTATGTCTGACTGGAGAGGCAACTGATTTGGAACACTTAGAGAACAAATCCGAAACCTCCAAGAAGGCTGTTGCCTTCACAATGGAAATGCCAGTCAAGTCCAGCTGTCCTCATCTGCACAAAACGGCATCGACATATGGCCAGTGCGTATTTCGATATTAGCACTAAAACTTTCACACTACTCTACAATACATTACACTTCTCTCTTTCTGAAGAAACTATGCTTAATAAGCTACAATATAATCTGTTACGATGCCTTGACATATGAAAGGTATCAAGGATTTTGGTTCAGTTAGTTTTATTTTCCACCTCTTTTAGCTTGTTTGATTATATGTAAAATACCGCCGAACTCATTTAACCAGTCTCTTGTCGCTCCATTGGGGAAGACATTATCTACACTTCTGGTCAGCGTAGGCATAAAGCAGTTTGATAAGCACCAGAGTGCTACAGCCACTGATATTATGAATGTTGTTTTATTATCATGGCAGCGAGTCACGCTGCGAATTGCAATAAAATCTATTAACATTTTATTCAAGTTCATGGTCATATTAGGTCAAGTGCTTGTGAATAAACTCTAGAGGATGGAGGACTGGCTTTGAGGCTGTTTTTATCAACTGGTTACATTTTAATAGATTTATTATTCAGCTCAAATTGCAGAGCTCTGACTTAATTTCATCAGGGCAAAAATGTTTGTAAGACAGGTCTGAAAAGAGCATGAGGGAGAAAAACAAATACGTGTCCATGTAAGTACCTTCAAGTCATCAACGCCACATCAGATGAGGATGTCGTTCCTGCAAGCGTATCTTAAGTTACTTCATAGGAAAGCACATTTTGCCACACGAAATGCAGACCAGTGCCATTGACACAAGCCCTTACAGCCTTCAAATATAATCACGAGCAGATATATTTGTTCCAGATAAAACTGTTGTAAATACTGCTTTTCCTCAACAATGTGGTACAAAGACAGCATCTGTATTTCTTGGGATACTGATTTTGAAACGCTTGTCAGCTCCTCACAGGATAACCAGGCCCCTGTTATTCTGATCTTAATGCCAGCCCCTTTGAGGAAAGTATCATTTAATCTAATTGTGGAATATGTTTCATAATACAAATATTCCAAGCTCTGCAGCAGGATTCCATTTGTAACTCCAAGTAGTGTAAAAACAAGAGTTAATTGCCTGCACAAATATTTCAGGGTAGTGTTTACGTAATCCACAGAACATTAAGTACCAGAGTTGTGCTCTACTGATAGGTGAAAGAACAACTTTGAAAGGCAACTGCGTTGCCAATTAGCTTTCAACAAATATGTACACAAGCTGTGCTCGCAGGCTTGTGCTCAGCTTCCTCATTCTCCCCAGATTGCCTGCTTTTATAATGGTGAACTCCTTTCCAGTCAGATACCCAGTAACTTCCCACTGCTGGAACACGGGAAAATGGCACACTGGAGTCATAACCCACCCAGATCGCGACCTCTGACCAAAGTCACACTCCAATCCCAAGGACTGCACACGAAACCCTTCACTAGGTCTGAGCAAGCAAGAGGGGCGAATAAAGAAAGCTTTTAAAATGGTACTGTCAAAAGAGGATGAGGGCTTGGCTGAATCAAACACGTACAAACGCCCCGTAAGTCCCAGCTCCTTCGTGTCCATCCTCCTCAAGGAGGTTGAGCCAAGAACACGTACTCCCACATGCACGCTCTCTGCGGCAACACCGGGTTTTTGCCCAACAGGGCTGTACACAAATTAAGAAACAGACCCAAGTTCACAAAACCACATGAAGAGATTAATGTTTGCAGTCTTTGGGTATATCTGCACGGTGCTCCACCCAGAAAAACGACTTCTCTTTTTTTTTGTTAACTCCAGAAAGCTGATTAACTTGGGCTGAGCCCTGCGTCTGTAACATGGTGCTGCTTGGCTTTGGGTACCCGGGTCCTGTCACCCGGTGCGAGTTTGGGTATCACTGGACAACAGTATGCAAATCCTTTACTTTCACTTCAGAACTTCTTTTGTCCATTGCTGCTAAAAGCATTGAGACAGAATGTATCTGAAAAGCAATAGTTAGAATCACGGAACAGTCTGGACTGGAAAGAACCTTAAAGCCCACCCAGTGCCACCCCCTGCCATGGGCAGGGACACCTCCCACTGGATCAGGGGGACCAAAGCCCCATCCAACGTGGCCTTGAACACCTCCAGGGATGGGGCAGCCACCACTGCTCTGGGCAACCTGGGCCAGGGCCTCCCTACCCTCACTGTGAAGAATTTCTTCCTAAAATCTCATCTCAATCTCCCCTCTTTCAGCTGAAAACTCTTCCTCCATGTCCTGTCCCTGTACTCCCTGATAAAAAGCCTCTCCTCAGCTTTCCTGTAGGCTCCCTAATTTTGCGACTGGCTTTAAAACGTAGCTTTCCGCACTGCTTTTCATAAAATATCTTTACAGGCTGACACCCCTTGGAAGATTTATCGGTGCAGATACTGAGACGGGAACAGTGTGCAGAAACAGGAGTGTTAAAACAATTCTAGAATGCTGCTTCATAAATTCCTTTAACTCAACTTATGTTACATAAATTGTAATTTTGATAATAAGGCAGCTGAAAATAAGTCTAGTCTTGTAAGTTGTGTGGGTGTACAGTTACGCTTACATAAGTTTAGGGATCCACACTACTTTAGAAGCGTATGTTTAAGTGTGCTTTCATGGATATCTAAGCTCTCCGTGTGCATGTTTTGTTTCAATATTTAGGAAAAATATCATTATACCATATCGTGTAAAGCTTGTGAAATCTTTTTGTTAGGTAAAAGCAAACAAAGCCAGCTTTTCAGCTGGTACCCTCACGCTATTAGAGTGGCTGAAGAGAGAGGGAGGAGACATGGTGAGGCACAAAAGTACAGCCAAGATTTGTGTGGCTTTGCTTCTGGTGGTTTAGAAAAGTAACTTCTGCATTTTCTATAAAGTGGTTCACATCTGGACTCTCTTACAACAGGAAGGACTGCTTGACGATCAGTCATAGACAGCCTAAAGATACCGAAGAATAAACAACTGTTCCTTTGATTCATTAAGGTGTGATGGACAGCTTAACAGACTGAAAATCCATGGACCGTCTGTTTGCTAATGCAGGGTATGGCACAAATAAACTCCCATAGTTTTTATTATTCATAAAACTGTAGAATGGTTTGGGTTGGAAGGAATCTTAAAGCCCACACAGTCCCAACCTCCATGCCATGGGCAGGGATACCTCCCACTAGATAAGGGGGCTCAAAGCCCCATCCAATCTGGCCTAGAACACCTCCAGAGATGGGGTACTTATGACTTCTCTTGGCAAACTGTGCCAGTGTCTCATCACTCAACACCCTCATAGTAATATTATTGTTATTATTATTCTTTTGGAACCACCCTGGTCTCAGAGGCACTATGTGACAAGTCGAGATGCCCATTTCCTAGATTGGCTTAACTGCCCAACGTTTGCCTTCCTCCAAAAGGGTATTTTTGCACCTGGGGTAGAGGACATGGTTGCATTTCACCCAAAAGTAAGCTGGAATTCACATTGAAATGCAGGAGTACTGAAAAACAACTCAGCCCTGTTGTGTAGCTCAGTGCACGTAGCCCAGGCAAACAAAGGTCTCCTTGCTCCCGAGTGTGAGTGGCCACCGCCTCCCATCAGGGAGCAGTCTGGGCGTCATCAAGCTCACACAGCACAAAAGCTTTCAACACTCCTTCACTTGGGAGGAGAGTAAGCTGAAGATGGGGACTCATCCTCCAACAAAACTGCATCTGTTCATCTACCTTTATGGGCATCTTCAACGAAGGGCTCCAAAGCCCAGGTTCAACCCTATGTAAGGAAGAGGGTCTGAAAACTTATTTCTGATGCACTTCTCCCAGCGCCCGGAGGCCGTCGTACCAGTAACGGACCCACACAGGTGGTGGGTTACAAAGAGAAATGAAAAAAGTTAAATACCACTTGGAATACAAATGACTTAGAATGCATCACCATAGAATCACAATAAAAGATGGAAAATACATATGGCCACTATATTAAATTAATTATTAAAGGAGGACAATGTGGGGAAAAACAATTTGCAGGAATAATATAAGCCTCATAAGAAGCTATATTACCGTTACATAATTCTTTAAGTTTCAGATTGTGTGTGTGTATAAACACAGCTTCACATATCATACTGCAGTATCTCTTAAGTAATCAGATTTTTAATTTATTCTCATCCTCAGTTATTCACATGGTAAAGTATGTTGCTCTCTTTCAGTTTACATTTAGCTGTACATAATGATTATTTTCCATGATAGCACTTCAAATCTTCCCTATCCTTTTCCACACATTAGACCTTTCCAATTATATCAACTGCAGTTTTACTCCTATGCAACCACAGCATGACTTGTAAATGATTTATACACAACTAGCCCTCTCCAAATTGTAATTCCTCCTTCTAGAAAAAGGTCTGAAGATGAACAAAAGATTTAAGCTCCTGCTTTTAAATAAAACATACTGATATCCTTCAGTTTGTTATTTGAATTACAAGTACCTGTTTTCTTTAAGGAATACGTGCTTTCAAATTTCTTTTCAAAACTTCATTTCCCTTTAAATTTGTGTACCTGTTGGCTTTGGGATCTTTATTGGTATTACAGCGGGCAATACAAAATACTTAAATATGTCAACATTTATAGTTCCTTGTCATCCCCTCTAATAGTACTTAGCTCTATCCATATATTTTGAAATTTTAAAGTGTTGCCAAACTTCTTTTCTTGCTACCACAGCTACAAAAGCAACCAAAACAAAACAAAAAAAAATCCCAAGCATGCAAAATGGATTTCACAGAGGCCAGGCCAGGCTGGTGACTCGCTTGCAGACCTGCACCTCCATGTGGAAGCCACTCCTAGGCTAGGGAAGGTCTGAGTACATACGAAATGTCAACCTTGCTCATCCTTGAACATTTTCTTCAATTATTCAATGCTGATTTATTATTTTCCAGAGCCAGAAAAGACAGGCAGGAGAACTGTAGGAAATGTAAGGGACCCTCCCAGCTTTCTATTTCAACTCTTTAATAGCAGCCTCCCAGTACTGAAAGGGGCTCCAGGAAAGCTGGGGAGGGGCTCTTTGTCAGGGAATGCATGGACATTTCAGACGTTTTCAGATGACAGGGGAGATTGAGCTGAGATATAAAGAAGACATTTTTTATTTTGAAGGTGGGGAGGCACTGGCCCAGGTTGCC
Organism: Neomorphus geoffroyi; assembly: GCA_033558235.1. Lineage (NCBI taxonomy): Eukaryota > Metazoa > Chordata > Aves > Cuculiformes > Neomorphidae > Neomorphus > Neomorphus geoffroyi. The sequence goes on from JAUMJM010000016.1 coordinate 35,657,845, forward strand.
CAGAGCAGTGGTGGCTGCCCCATCCCTGGAGGTGTTCAAGGCCAGGTTGGATGGGGCTTGGAGCCCCCTGATTCAGTGGGAGGTGTCCCTGCCCATGGCAGGGGGTGGCACTGGTGGGCTTTATAGGTCTAAATCCACCAGGAAGGGGAAAACTCCCCTAAAACTAGATATTAAATATGCTCACACACATTACGAGCTCTAAACTCTGAATTCAGAGCTGTGCCAAATTACACAAGCAACACAGTGCTCTCCCAAATCCTTAACACCCAGAAATGGGGCCAGCCACAACAACCAAAGATAAAATCATTAATGTTGGAAAAGTTCTCTAAGATCATCCAGTCCAACCCCACCATGCCCACTAAACCATGTCCTGAAGTGACCCATCTTCATGCCTTTTGAACACCTGCAGAGACTGAGACTTCACCACTGCCCTGGGCAGCCTCTGCCAAGGCATCACTAGCCTTTCAGTTAAGAAATGTTTCCTAATATTCAATCTAACCCTCCCCTGGCGCATTTTGAGGCCATTTCCTCTCATCCTATCGCTTGTTACTTGGGAGAAGTAACTGGTAGCTCAACAGATGCCCAGCAGCTCAGCCAACAAACTCCTTTGCAAGCCCACACTACTATCCCTCAGCAGAGCCACAACCAACTTTTCGGGCAGCATCCCTGGCATTCTGCTGCTCCCACATTTATGGCAAGGTGAATATGGTAGCCTGCCCTCAAAAAGATCACATTTAAAAAACCACTACTCAAAACTACACAACTAAGAGACTCATCATTGATAGTCTGCTCTAGATCAGAAATAATCTTAAATATATTTAAATATAGTTAAGATGGCTGCTCGCAGATTAAAGCCAGAGTTGCTTTGATGCGGCTCCCTGCTTCCCCCACTGCGACAGATGGAATTACCTCACTGTAAAAATACCGGCAGGGGGGATTTCCACCAAAAATGAGGCTGCCCAGGCACACGCTGCTCTCTCCCTCGTGCTGATGTGAATCATAGAATCATTCAGGTTGGAAAAGACCTCTAAGCTCACCCAGTCCAACCGTCAGCCCAGCCCCACCGTGCCTACCAAACCACGACCTGAAATGCCACGTCTACACATTTGTTTGGTTGGTAGCTTTTTTGTTGAATACCAGGCATGTTTTCTTCTCCCAGACTCGTTCTCCTCCGCAATCCTGCAGCAGCAGGATGCACAGAGAACCTTCCACTGCTTCTCACACACAATGAGACCCTAAAACGGGTCAACAGATCCATCCCCAGCAGCCGTAATCTGCAGGGCCATGCACCTGGCTGACAGAAATGGGCTGCCATGAGGAACCAGAGGTGGACAGGGGACCTCAGGGCTCTGTGTCTCTCCTGGAGGGACCCCAGTGGCTTCTTAGGTGGGACACAAATAACAAAAACCCCAGGAAGAACAGAAAATGGTAAGAATGGCAACTGTTGGTCACAAGGATTTCGGGTTCCTTCTACACGCAACCAGCGTATAGAGGGAATAGCTGATCCTCACAGCACTCATCCTCACTCTTCCAGATTTAGCTGCATTCCTTTCCTCCTATTTAACTCCTCCCATCTTAAACAAAAAAAACACAGGAAAAAACCCTCAAATATCTGTCTTTCTAGGTAAGTCAGGTAAAATGCTTTACTTGAGTTCCAGGATCCCAAGCTGCACTAAATTTGCTGAATTTTACCTGCATTTCTGATGCAATCACATAATTTTTAGGCTGCTAGCATTTATATCTCAATAACTCTGATTTTCAGTTGTGCTAATTTTAGAACAATTTCAGTCGATTCTGAAAACAAGACAAAACCAACTGAGCTTTTTCTATCATGCTGGCTTTTCTCAACTGATATTTGAAACCATACGCCTCATCGATCTTATAGATTGATATTGAGTTTTACTCTTCAGATCGGTATTTCTCCAGCTGTATTTAATGGTTATTACTACAATTATCTGCATTTTAATTTTTCAGCATTCACATTTTTCTACTACTCTATCCAACAAATTTTCTTTCTGTTTTTTTGGCCCACTGCCCTTCCTCACAGTGTCCATAATCCGCAGAGAAGAGATTGCTGATGGCGTTATCACAGGCAAACAGAATGAAGCTAATGGTAACAGGCACTCCTTGCTAGGTAATTATTATAGGAGAAAGAATGCAAATGAGCCCTAATCTGTCTCACATAATGGCAGAGGTCTCAGATTTGCATTAAACCTTTTGGAGCGCTCTCCCAGATTGGGGACTCTGCAGATAACAATGCATCTGCAGCACAGGCTGCTCCCTCCACTCGCTGTTATTAAATCGTGCCCCCAGCAGGTACAGTTGTCCCTGTATGACTTTCCCCTCCCCCTTCATCACTCTGGTCCTTCCCTCTTCTTCCCCCTCCGCTTTGCTGGAAAAAATCTAATTGTGCATGCCATGATGCGTGTTTACAATGAAGAAGGAGGAAGTGCTGATTGGTTATTTCAGGAGGCTAAAGGATATCGGGAAACCTCCGTTCTGTTCCCACCTATGCCGTTCACTGCAGGGAAATAACTTTGCTTTTCTGTACATCCATGTTTTCAGCCAGAAATCACAGAATCACAGAAGGGTTTGAGTTGGAAGGGACCTCAAAGTCCACCCACTGCCACCCCCTGGCATGGGCAGGGACACCTCCCACTTGATCAGGGGGTTCCAAGCCCCATCCAACCTGGCCTTGAACACCTCCAGGGATGGGGCAGCCACCACTGCTCTGGGCAGCCTGGGCCAGGGCCTCCCCATCCTCACAGCAAAACATTTCTCCCTATGATCTCATCTCAATCTCCTCTCTTTCAGCTCAAAACCATTCCCCCTCATCCCATCCCTGCACTCCCTGATCAAGAGCCCCTCCCCAGCTTTCCTGGAGCCCCTTTCGGTACTGGGAGCTGCTCTAAGGTCTCCCCGGAGCCTTCTCCAGGCTGAACAACGGAAGCTTTCTCCACCTGACACTCTCGGGGCTGACATTTGTAGTGGCCCACACTAGTCTTTCATTTTATCATGGCATCCGACGAGCACTTCAGGAGGCAAATGCAGGACTTTGCTTGAATCCAGGTTGAGCTCACAATAAGCCTCGATCCTTCAGAAGAATCACAGCCCTGATTTCAATTTCCCATCTGATAACAGGCTGTAAAGAACGATGTTCTTTTCCCGCAACGTGTCCTGCTATAAAAGGACCTCAGCACCTGCCAGCCAGGGCTGCGTTCAGCGCCCACAAAGGCGCCTCCTCCTGCCCACACATCTGGGCATTCAGCCGTTCTGAAGGCTGGGGAGCAGGGAGCACCAATGTCTTCACGTGGTATTACTGCTCACACCGTGACCCTCGGCCGGTCACCAAAGTCACGCACTCTGCGACAGTTCTCACGTTAAGCATTAACCCCACTGGCTCAGCTGTGTTGCCGAGTAGCCAGTCAAATATTTACAAGGCTCTCAGAAGGTGCTACATTAACCTCATCCTTTCAGCTGAAAGACAAGGTCCAAGATTCCGTACTCTCTTTTGCATACCCAGAAGTTACACTCCCAAAGCTACGAGACTCACAACATTAAGTTGTTTGAAATAAAAATGCAAACAGGAAACTACAAGGGAGCTGATGCATATTGTAGACAAAATATTGGCACCACGCACAGCGCTGGTGAGCAGAGCAGCGTGCTGCCTTCCTATGGGGGACCACAAGCTCCTGGAGCTGGTGATTGCGACCCTACCTGAGCAGCAGCTTTCCCTTTGTCAGGCTCATCTCCAGGTCATTCTATGGCAAAGACAAAAATTGCCCAGTGTGCTTTCAAGGACCTCAACAGCTTTTGCCCCTGCCATTCTCACCAGGCTTTTGAGTTTCCTTCTATAGCAGCATTCTCCCTTGCAGGGATTCAACCTTTCAAGTGAAGCATGCGAGATCACTTATACTCTTGAACCGGTGGAGCTGCCAGCCTCCCCTTTGTTGCGAAGAGATTTACACTTGAATGGCGGTGGGAAACTCAGTCTTCTAAGGAAAGGCTGACATGGGGAAGACGATTTACTTGCCAGCATCCTATTCTCAAACTACCTTATCTACCAGCTTCTCCAGTTCACAGGACTACAGGAACCACATCGAAGCCCTTGTCTGTAAGAGAGGTAACTTCTACGAATAAATCAGTAATTTTAATTTATTTCAAAAAGTATCTTTAGACATAGTCATAAGGGAAGTTAATTTCAAGCCTAAATGTGGACGTTTACACTAATGTAATTTAGTCCAGGGTAAGTGGTTTCATCATCCCACAAAGCTTCCCTCTTTACACACGTGCATTTCATGTCATTCACTTAATGATGATTTCTGGGGTATTTCCTCTTAGAGTCCTGCACTGCCACCCACACCGTACCACAGCTGATGGCTTCTACAGCTTTTCAGGAGAGACACTGGGGAACACTGCAGCAGCACAGCTGCACTGAGGGCAGAAGATCATTGGAAAAAGAGCAAGCAAGTCTGCTCCAGCTCCATCACTAATGATGTGCTGGCTCTGGCCCTCTTTGTGAACGTGCAGCAGTAGCACCCCACTGGTACAATGCTACTGCTAAGTCACAAATTGGCAGAAAACTACTGATGGGTTTCAGGCGAGGGTAGCAGGTACCAGGCAGTAAGACATCACAGAATCACAGAATGCTTTGGGTTGGAAGGGACCCTAAAGAGCATCCAGTGCCACCCCCTGTCATGAGCAGGGACACCTCCCACTGGAGCAGGGGGCTCCAAGCCCCATCCAGCCTGGCCTTGAACACCTCCAGGGATGGGGCAGCCACCGCTGCTCTGGGCAACCTGGGCCAGGGCCTCCCCACCCTCACAGGAAAAACTTCCTTCAGCCTTTCAGACAGCACCACTCTCTTGTAAATCCACACAGGGGTTTTGTTTGCTTGCTGTCTCCAAAGAAAAATGAGAGCATCTGGCAGCTGGCATAGAGAAAGGTCTGTGAGCAACATTTCCCTTCTGTTTTTAAAATGCTTCGATCTCCCGCATCCTGAGTCAGGCCCTCGCTGCAGCACACGGGAGAGCACAGCCTGCAGAGTGCAGCATAGAAAAGCACAGCACAGTCCAAAGCGGGTGGCAAACCACAGTCCCCATGAAAACCACATGTGCCAGAGACCAAATATTTTACATTTTGCTTACTGCTAATAAAGCTGCTTCACTTCATTAAAAGCAGCTTATCACTTCATCTACTCACTCTGATTAATTAACCTCTGGTTTAAATGAATGAGCACTTGATTTGAGGATTATATTAATGTGACACCGGTGAACCACCGCTCGCATGCTTCCATTCTTTTCCTTTTTTCCTCCTTTCTCCCTACACCAACAGTGTCCTTTTACGCCATTTGGCCCAACACCCCCAGTACCCTTCGAGCACACTACAAATGCTTTTATAGAGAGAGGGGAGAAGGGAAGGTCCCACAGTCCCAAACTCATTCAAGGCTCTATTTCACTGCTGGAATATACAGATGGATATCATCTACTTCTCACTGTAATTATGATCACAAACTTGGAAAGAAACAGCATGGAAAGAAAAAAGAGTCAGGGAAATACACTGGGTTCCTGGGAACGGGAAAAACAACAGCACCCTTAATACATACAACTCATTTGTCTTTCCAGAACAAAATCATGTTAAATATGAAGCACAACCAGCAGCCAGTTCCATCAGAAACCTGACTTTCTTAGAGAGCGAAGAACTTTCTCCCAAGCCAAGTACCATGTGCTGTATACGAATAAAGACAGCTTCTGCTACAGTATATGCCTACAGATTTCACAGTTGCATATTACCGCCAAAATCTCAATCCCTAGCAGCAAAAAACTTATGTTACTGTTCTTTAGCCAGGCATCTGAAGATTGAAATATATCATAGCTGCTCATTTTGCTGGCAAACAGTGTTTTTCTTCATATATCCAATTTTCATCTCTATTCAATTGATATTTTCGATGTCAGAAATACCTAAAGTTGTTTGGAAAGTAGAGAAAAGCCCCACACACCCAAACTGCACCCACCTTCCCTTTTTTCTTCCTCCATCTTCCTTGTCAAATTAAGCATCTATTCTTCTGCAACGATGCCCAGAGAGATGACAAAGATCATTAGGTCTAAAGCTAACAAATTCATAGTTTGCAGGAGGAGCAGGAGAGAAGAAATTGAGGGGAAGTGGAAATAAAAGTTCCTGGGTCAACCTTACCTTTAGGTCTAAATCCCTGTTCAGTGAAAACCATATGCAGAATATTACCAAAGCAACGGGAAACCTTTTATATAAGTTAAAAGCAATTGAAGTGGTCTCTTTCAAGAAAACAGGGTGTTTAAGTTATGAGCCACTGAGTGTAAGAACAAGCCTCAAATTCATGGTCCATCCAGACAAGGCTGCCTGTGGGCAGGCACCAAAGGAAGATCTGGTTTCCATCACACAGCAGGGCAGTAAGCGACCATGAGTCACTGACGTGCTTCATCTGGCTTCTAAAGGTCATCAGCACCGCATCAGAAATGTCTCGGACCGTATATTACAAAGCCCTTCCCAGTACAAATTTACCCAGCCAATACAAATCTGCAGAGAATCTTCTGGACAAAATTTCTTTACATCACAAGACTTCCTGCAGGATCAAATGTGTCCTAACAAGATGTTAGCGCAGCTCTCTGCTCTAACGCTTGGGCTAATTGAATGGCGAGTCTTCCCATGGGGTAAGCCCAACAGGGGTGAAGCAGGATCAAGGATCCTGGCACTACCACCCCAGCTCTAAGTAGCACCCAGTCCTCCCAATGCCCCAGGCAGGATCGCATATCTAGACCTTAACCATGCGTATACCAGACACAGCAGAAAATAGACAAAACTGGGAAACATGGGTTTGAAACATCAATTTATTTTGGTTCATACTATGAAACAGTTGTTTTAAGGAAGAAAACTTCTAGTTTGTTTTTTGTTATTTTTTTGAACGGGGAAATTATTAAAATATATAAGGAATTCACAAGCATCTTTGCCTCGCCGAAGGATGGAGCAGTAGCAACCAGATGTGTCGTTCTCCAGCAGAAGGGAACAGACATCACTTGTAAGGAAACCAAGCAATAAACCAGGTCTTTTTCTATTGCTGACTCCCACAACATTCAAATCTGATTCGTGCCTTCCAGCTTTCTTTGAGGGACTAACAGGTAATAAGCAAAACACCAAAACCTGCCACCTACACCAACACCCATGCGTTACACTTTGTTCCTCTCAGCCACTAATTATGGATTAGCACCACAGGCTCTTTCCAAGAACTCCTTCCTGCAGACTGTCGATCTGCACTCCCACTCCCTCAAGCCAGAGCTCCTCCTGGCAGGCCTGCAAAGCTCCACAAAACTAAGAAGCCACCTCAATGCTCGGGGAAGTGCACACCAGGGGCGATGGTGGGCCTCCAGAAGCATCCTCTCAAACCCTGGGTGCAGGTGCAAATAAGAGTCAGGCAACGACCCAACCCCCGTCCATCGGAGTGGTGGAGCAGGGAAGAAGGGGCGGCTGCAGCACAAGGGAACAGGCCACTCCACGTAGGACTTATTCCTAAATAAGTAAACTCAGTTTTATATTCATAGAATCATAGAATGCTTTGGGCTGGAAGGGACCTCTACAGGTCGTCAGGTGCACACCCCCTGCAGAAACAGGGACATCTGCAACTCAGTCGGGTTGCTCAGAGCTCCATCCAACCTGACTTTTGAATGTTTCCAAGGGTGGAGCCTCCACTACCTCCCTGGGCAACCTGTGCCAGGGCCTCACCATCCTTACAGTGAAAAATTTTGTACTTATATTCCGAAGTACATCTGTACACCTCAAGCACGACGACTGTGAGGAGTACCAAGAACTCCACCGCACTGAGAACACCCGGGGCAGGCAGACCATGTCTGCTGACACTGGAGGAAAGGCAAGCAACCCAGAGCTCGCTCTGCTAACACTAAAGGACTGAAGGGTTTTAACCAGCACCAAGAAATGGTCATTGCCATAGCTACCAAAGAGGGGAAGACAGGACCTTTAAGCCTCCACAGAGATACAGATGCCCTGAGGCAACCCCTTACAGTCTCTTCTCCACCTCTACCACAACCCCATTCACTTGGAGGGGCCTGAGAAGTCTTCCCTCAGAAAAGAGCTGACTCACACAAAAGGAAGAATAAGCAAATTCAAAATGACAGCTCTTACTGCAATTTTAACCTATCTTCTTTGGCCAAGACATGCCATATTTTTACTCTGCTTCTTAATATTTCTTCAACTTTGTACATGAAAGAAGTGATTTAAGAACAAGTTAATTTCAGTTCTGAACTCCCTACTTTCTGTGCATTTAAAACTAATGATGTTTAAAACAATCTTCTTGGAGGTACAAAATTAAGTATCCAGCCTTCTGATTTTTTTTCCCCTATGCTACATACTGAACAGATTCTAAACATAAAAATGGCCAGAAAAATGCACTGCTGGGATGGAAACTACTTTTCTTTGCCAATAAATTTGAGATTTAAATCTTCCCCATACAAAAATAAAAAATTAAAACCTGTAACTTTCATGAAGCAAAAAAATAAAAATCAGAAAATATTAAAAGTTTCTTTAAAAGAAAAAAAAAAGAGCATAAGCTCATTGCTAAAATCAAGTTAATTAAGTACTTAAAAGGCTTAAGCAGTGGTAAAGTCCTGATTGAAACTGGGAGATGGTTCAAGCTTTGCAAACTGAGGACTCTGGAAGAACCTGGAAGAAGCAATATATCTCTGAGAGACATTTCATTTTACCGAATGCAGTCTCTGAAGGAAAAATCCTAACCCCAAACTTATCTCAAAGGATTTGGGGGAAAAAGAAATCCCAGACCCGAAACAAACACCTTGCTGAAACGTTCTACGGAGGCTCAAGAGCTGTGAATTTGATTTATATATGAAAAGAGAAAAACAAACAGGGAGGGCTTCCCGGTGACAATTAAGTTCTTACGGGCACGCGGCTCAACGTTCAGCGTGGCACCTCCGAAACGCTGGCTAGCAGCAGCGTCACCTTGCCTTCGGAGATGGGTCAGGTCGATACGGATGAGAGAGAGGAAAACAGAGGGAAACCACGTGGGAAGTAGAAGTTCTTTCAAAACCCAGTGCAAAAATCAACACTGTAGATGCACCGATAGGAAACACAAATTCTGAAACAATCTCAACAGGAGTATAGTTGATTTTTCAATGAGCAAAAAGCCTGAAAATTATCATTGCCCAAATGTAGTCAGGGGAAACAGGGGAGGGAAGCATAGCATTAAAGGCAGGAAACAAAGCACAGCAAACTGTGGGCCACTGGTCAGCCTGATCTTTGGTTGCCTTGACCCTGCCCTGCCTCTTCCATCCTTTCTTCCCCCCTCCAGCATTTCCAGTCTGGGAAGGGGTATGTGCTTCCCCATCTTCCACCTTCCCTGAGCCTGCTCTGGCACAGCAACTCATGGACAGGAATTTCCTTTTGCTTCCGGTCCTCAAATTTTACTGTCGCATCCAGGCTCTCCTCCCAGAGCTCTTCGCCTCGAGGAGCAGAGTCTGCAGAGGCGCTGGATGATACAGACTCTGCTGCTTAACCACCGCACATCTGCAAACACCGAAAGTGTCTTTTGCAAAGGTACCATAGAGGAGTTCAGCAACATAAATTCCCTGGGTGCCCAAGCGACTGCAGCAGCTGGAAGAGGACCCTGTCCAACGTGGGGACTGTTTCCCTCTCCTTGTGAGGATGGAAGGAGCACGCAGAGACAAGGTGTTTGTGCTGGAGCTGTATCCAGCCCATGGCTTCAGAGGGATGATCTATCTGGCATGGGAAGCACGTGTAGTGGAAGGAGGAGGGGAGCAGCAGGGAGGAAATCCCTTCCAAATTTCCAGTGCCTTGCAAGAGGGACAAAGAGATGGGCCCAGTGCATCCAGCCAGAGATGGCAGCGGGCTGCGCGTAGCCTCTCCGTTGACCGTGTGAATTGAGCAGAGGCACTCATCTCCGCTGCATATCACCGCGCTGGACATGTGCTGAGAGGGAAGCAAAAACCAAGAACTGATGCCCATGATCCCGCAAAACCAGCCTGGAAAGCTCATGCTCCCCTAAGCCCCCAGTTCAGGGAGTTTGAAGGCATTCAAAAACTATACAAAAACTCACTGGAGCTACAAATCTTGACAGCAGCTTTCCTCCACACCTGCAGCTCAGCCAAGCCTCCCACATCTCAGAATGCCCCAAAATCCTGTGTTTCAAAGGAATTTGACAGAGCATTCAATTGTCTGAGAGAAAACAGGTTCCGAGGCCACAAGGCAGCCTCTGCAGACTTCTCAGCACGTGGCGGCGGCAGTGGCAGAGTCGGCAGCGGCAGAGGCGATGCCTGCCTGCAGCAGCACAGGCAGCTGTGCTATTTAGTCTGGCACCAAGGAGAAAAGCTATCATCCATTTTTAAGCTCGATTCAGGAAACCAGCTGGGGACCAGCGATTGCCATTTTTGAAGTGCGAGAAGAGGAGTGTAACCAGCCTTACCATAGTAACAAAGATTAGCAGCCTGGAGTCTGACACTCCTCCTGCATTAAAAGATAGGAGACAAAGCGATAGACAGGTAATTACACAAAAGGAGCCCCAGGGAAATTGCAAACTCCTTGACAACCCTTTAGCTGGTCTGTATGTTTCTCCTTGTCTCTGCTTCAGCTGAAGATCTCCAAGAAACAGTTGCCCATTAGGTCATTGGCTTTATTGCAGAAGGTAGCCAGGCAGCTGGGAGCAGCCTTTCAATAAAGGCTTCGCTTGCCTCTCTGCCGTCAAGAATGAGATGGAGAACGGGAAAAAAGAACATCCCAAGGCACATTACCTGTCTGCAGCTTATCCTTGATAAGTTAGTGTACTTAGGCTGAGGGGTCTGACAAATCAACGCTGACAAATCTCACCGGGGCAATTTGAGACATTATTGCATTGTGCTGTCTTCCCAAACCATTCACAAAGGTTAGCGCCACTGAGCAAATCTGGTAGAAAAATTTATATCACGCACCGGCCTTCACAGTTCGGACCCAGTAAGTTCATATAAACCCCTTCTCAGTGCTGGTTTAAGTTAAGACATCAACTGTGAACCAGAACGGCCGAGGTCTAGACAGAAGATATTGCCTCTACTACAAGGAGCATTAACATCTATCACAAAGACTGAATGGGAAATGACATGTCAAAGCACTGTGTAGCCATTTCCTAAGCAAATACAGATCTGAACATTGAGTTTTGGCACTACAATATATATACACAATTTGTCTAGCGACTGACTTGGGTCTATCTGTGCAGCTCAGGTTCAATCACAGCACTAACTTTTAGTACTTTACATATCCTGATACATGAAGCAAATGTCTTGAAACAGAAAGAGGGACATGGATTATATATGGATCGCATCACAGTCAACTACAACATATAACTGCTTAGAAATATTGCAAAAAAAGGCACTCCATTTGAACTCTCACCCACCACATTTTGCACTTCTGCTCAAAACTAAGAAAAATCTGGAGAGGTGAAGAAGTGCCTTCTGTTTCTAACTCTTCACAAAACACTGTTCAGAGTTAGAGCTGGGGTTCCAGCTTAACCATCCCATCTGTCAGTGGTACAAACAGCCATGAAACCATGAAGAACCCCAAAGACAACAATCAGGTTTTAAAAAAGCCAAAACAACTAAACAACCAAAAAATCTATATTTATCTTACTAGATGTACACGTATGGTAATAATAAAAGCAGCACTTTGAGACACAATTCTTCAACTTGGCTTCTCCAGACCTTCCTCGCTGCCTTTTCACCTAAGCTGATATTCACAGAGTTAATCAGTCTGCAATACAACAGCTACATCATTCTTTTTCTTTACATTTAAAATGCATCTCGTCTTCTAGCTTTTCCCCAAGGGACTGTTTCATCCACAGAGAAGTAGAACGAGAAGCGCACAAAGCTTCTGTTTGCATCACCCTGTTAGAAGGGCAATTCACATCAACCAGAAGACTTGTCTCAACTCCACGTAGACAAGCTTCTCCTAACATCACCTTCCTTTCCAGAAGGAGTTGAGCAGGCAAGACACCTTGAAAAGCAGATAACAATTACCTCTTACCTTTCTGAAGAGGCCGCCGCCAATTAGCACATTCCTGGAGCTCCTAATTCAGGCAAGAAGAAAGGAGGAGGGGGAAAAAAAAAAAAAAAAAAAGAGGAGCAGGGAGCCTCAGCTCAACACTGAACACTCAGCACAACAGTATTTCCTAAGGAGAGGGAAAAAAAAGAAGAAAAAAAAAGAAACAAGTAAGTATTAGGTTTCATGTCTTTGAAGAGGCTACAGAGTATGACTCCTTGGAGGAGCGTCTGTGCCTCTCCTTCTCCAGTTCCTAAATATCAACTGGAGCTGCCCTGCATTCCCTCCTTCTATAATCACCTTATCAAAACACGGAATATGAAGGTCAAGGCGCCTACTACTGAGAAAAACAAAGATGGATTCATGTCAGAACGGGATAAAGTCCCAGACTAGAATGGAATAAAGTGCTTTTCAAAAATATTCTTAAGCACTCAATTCTGTAGGTAGATCTGCTTCAGCCAAGCTCCCGCCCACTTCTGTAAAAATGCAAATGAGCCACATTTACTATCAAAATAGTTGGCAAAAGGCAAATTCCAACATGCATACTGAACATACAGGTATACACTGACATTCAAGTGCTTGTGTACTCTTCCCTGCAAGGATTGTACCTAGAATTGAGGTATAGGCAACTAATCGTAACTTAAGACTTCTTAAGACAACTACTCTTTAAGGCAATCAATTCTCTTAAGACAACTTCTTCCACCTATACTGAATGTTTCAGTAACAATAAGACAAAAATATTAACCCTCAGAATGAAGAGAAAGGGAACAAAGAAGCCTTTTTTTGTGTAAAAATACAGTTTAGAAATCCAGCTTTGCTCTCATAAAGCCACAGTCTCTCACCCCAAACCATCTCTCTCTCTGCCCTGCTCCTAACATGAATTTAAAGAGACTTACAGGCACCCAGATTCAATGGGCCCCTCCCTACCTCCAGTACCTGTCTCTGATGAAAGGCAGGAAAATCAAGTAGAAAATTATTTTAAAGGGTGCATGCAAGACATTAACATATTTGAGGAAATGGCAATCAAGGTTTTCCATGGGGAACGAGCATAGGGAAACATGTCCAGTCTGTTCTCCATCACGTTTTGTTGGCATATACTCACACAGAAACTCTGCTCTTCTCTGTCCCATGGAAAATCTGAATACAAGTTCTCAAAATAAGGAAAAAACTCAATGCTGCCTTGTATTTCCCCACACACCTCTGTCATCCCTCAAAAAGATAATTATCCCATCTGCTAACAGCATGCAACTGGTCTCCTGAAAGAGATTTTATACTAGGGGTCCCAACAGATAGGAAACAACACAGAAGGCAGCACTTCCATCACGGCATCTCCCTCAAAGCCAACCACATCTGCCCAATTCTTAATGGCCACAATTCCTGCATTTCTCTAGGGGACAAAAGCTCTCCTCTTCTCTCCTCCTGTCAGCAAGGCTTAAAGCTGCAAGAATAATTCTGTCCAGATTCCCCTCTAGATAGGCAATGACTTAAAGAATTCATGAAGTAACCGTGGCAGTGTAAATAAACAATGAAAAACTAAATAAAGATCACAGGATACAACACGGAAAATGTGCATTAAGGAAGGCAAGAATGAGATCAGTGATTCAAAACCTCTTCTACCTTGTTACGTTCACCCTAGCGATAACCTGACAATACAAAAGGATGGATCCGGACACTGCAGCGTAGCTGCTCAAAAACCTGTCTCCCCAACCCATTTCCTAAAGGCAAACCTTCCCACGCTGTTCAATTCCACTTTCTCCATGCCTTACACCCCTCGGTTGCATTCCTGCTCGTTGCCACATTTCAGCCCTCGCGTACTGATTGATGCAAAGCAACTGAAGCCAACACCTGGAGCATTCAAATTGGTGTGCTTTGGAAGGAGGGAACCATCGCCACAGCCTTCACTGTGGGGATGGAGAAGCACTGACCCTTGCTGAATCGCTTGTGACATGTGTACATCCCCAGGCTGCGCGCTAATCAATACACACCCAGCAGCTCCGCACACACCAGGCTGCAAAATACAAGCAAAAACCAGCGTATCCCCCTCTCAACCACCCGTTAGTTTCGTATCCCTAACTCAAATGCATTGCTTGTTTTTCATTATTAAATCAAAAGGATGATTTAGACAGCGTTTTTCTCCCTGCTAAGAGAAATCCCCCCCATACATCAGGTGAAGTCTGTTAAGAATTGATATATGGATAACACTGTGTGCTTAAAAATATTTACATTTTCATCCTCTTATTGGTAGGAGAAATAAATTAAAGCACATGTGCAAAGTTTGGAGGAAGCATATATTTAATCAAACGTAAAATCAAGAGGTGGTAAAAGAGAAGGCTAAGTAGAAAAAATGAAAGTTTATTAATGGCATGCTCAGGGAGACTCAAATCTGTCCTAAGCACCACTTAGGGATGTAGCTTTGACTCAACGTCACTCGCCTCAGAGAAAGTGAGATTGTTCTGCTCTGAAATCTCAGGCGAGAAAAATAATAAAATGAAGTGAAAAAACGCATTAACCAAAAGTCAAATTCTAAGTTGAGACACCAAGGGAAATATTACGATAGCAAAAGACTTGATGAAATTTCTGGCAGGGCCAGAGATAATTTGTTTAAGAAAAATGTCAAAACGTTTTGGGTGTACAGACACAAACAGAAAACTGGGAAACACTGTACCAAAGCCCAACAAATCATTGACATCAACATTAGATAAATGAAGAGGCATATGTTAAGACAAACACCCTCAGATGGTGTGTGAGTCAACTTCTGCAGTGGGTTTAGCCAAGTTACTTTCCTATATCAAGCTTAATAAAAATAATCCTCTATTCCACCAGCTAGAGCTGGCGTTTCATTACATCTCACACTATGCACGCTGATTCTGGAAAGTACCTGAGCTGAAAAATACAGCCTCCACCTGGGATTCTGAAATGTGATTTTCACTAAAAAGTCATCCTTCTTTCTGGAGGATCAGCACCAGATTTATTCCTCCAGCCCCGCAACGAAAACACAGAGGTTTTCCCAGGTGTGACCCAAACCTAACCCACCTCCCACAGGCAAATGCAAAGATTCTGCTTGACATTTGCCAGGATCTAGTTTGAAATTTAATCGATCCAGAGATATTTAAGTACAGAAAATCATGAGTTTGGGGAAAGTTATTCCTTTCACTTCCAGCCTGCACTGCACAACTGGTAAAGAGCTTGCCCACATCGTCCTGCCGGCCCCTCACCAGGAGCACCATCAGCCCGCTGGCGAACTGCTCGGTTGAAGGGAGCCTCCGTTAGGCACAACCAACCCAAAATGTTTTCTAGCCCCATGTTTATCACTTCCATTACAAGATGAGCTAGAGAACGGAACTGCATCCGAGTGCTGCTGCATGGAACAGCCCCCTGCCCAGACCCTGTCCACATCATAAGGCAAAGCAAGGTTTAAGGGGGAAGAGTGCTGATAAGAATAGATCAAGTTTATATATTAAAAAAAATCATTATTTGCTTTTTTCTGTTTGTTTTTCAACCTCTCAGCCTATGAGACATAATAAAATAACTACTCCATAAATATCTATTGAGGGAAGAAATAATCTCAGTTTCTCATAGTAAAAACCAAACAGACAAGTTAAGAAGATAAGAACACCTACTTATAATCATCACAAAGAAACAGAAAAAAAATATATATTTTTCCAGATACATTCCTGTACAACTTGTAGCTAAACTATTTTTGAACAGTACCATAAGTCTTTCTGGTGGACCTTACTAAAATAGATTAGTCTGTAGCCTCTGTGCCACTAACGGCAGTGGCACCTCCCACGTATTTTGGGCGCCCACCCTTAACTCTCAGGGCAGGGCCTCAAACCCCATGATTTGAAGCCAGGAACCTCCCCTCCTCCTGCGATCGGCTCCTTTGTCAATCTGTTTTCCAATATCTACAGTCTGGACAATCAGTGTGAAATCAAATTTACATATAAGATAGCACTTACCTACAGCAACATAACAGAACAAGCTAGAAATACGCAAATTCTCATTTAATTTAGTATGAATTGAAAGCTTATCCCTATCATCCTCGCATTCCTGTGCATGTGCAAGGGTGTACACAGAACAGGGTCAGAGCTGACCCCACAGACACCTGTACTGTGAAGAAACAACCTGCTTCAAACAGAAATACTGTTTTCTCAGAGCCGTATCTGCTCAAAGACAGAAGCTCTTCCCAGGTATCTGTTACAAATAGCCAAGGAAGTTATCAAAATATTGTTGCATAAGTGCAGATAAAGGATAAAAAAAAATGGTAAGAGCTAATCAAAACACAGATCTAAGTAAATTTTCCTTTGATTTCAGCAGGTCTTAGCAAACTCATGGGATCTACCCATCAACACATGTCTGTAGGTAAGACTCTGCACTTTTCTTATGTGAAATACAGTTCCCAAAAAAAGACAGCGTAATTTTTATTAATTTGAAACACTTCTTCAAATGACAAGTGCATTATATTTCATTGAATCACAGAATGGTTTGAGTTGGAAAGGACCTTCAAGCTCAACCAGTCCCACCCCCTGCCATGGGCAGGGACACCTCCCACTGGATCAGGGGGCTCCAAGCCCCATCCAACCTGGCCTTGAACACCTCCAGGGATGGGGCAGCCACCACTGCTCTGGGCAGCCTGGGCCAGGGCCTCCCCACCCTCACAGCAAAACATTTCTGCCTAATGACCTGGAGAGCAGCACCCTCCTTGGGCCCCCTGCCCGGGTGGCAGCATGGGCACCTGTGTGCCACATGCTGCTCTGACTACAGGTAACACCTCACCCAGTTTGGTCACCACTCTCTGCAGGGCAAAAGCAAGCACCTGGCGCTTTACAACAGCCTGAAGGGTATTGGGGTCGGGGAGGGGGCATGCAGAAACATTTGTTTCACAACCTCTGCCTCCATCTCACAAGCCTGATTTCATAATTTTCTGTCTTATTCTTAATTAAGAAGACACACTTCATGTCGAAAATCTGTATTTTTTGAAGCTCGAATCATTTAGCCTATTAAACCCAAGCCTGCAATAAGGGTGTTATTTCTTAAAAGCATACAGTAAATGCACTAAATTATTGATAGTCATTAAACAGGAAAAAAACTTAAACAGCTCTCAGCTTTTATCAATCATTAATGCAGTTTCCACTTGCGCATCTCGCTGGGTTGCTATCGTATAGCACAGAGCAAAGAGTACAAATCCTGAAGGCATGAATTCATTTTCTCTTGACGCAGAGTAGAAATATTCTTGGCAGCAGGAGAGAGGCTAAAACATGAAGCAGAACGGCTGAAAGGAGGCTTCTGTCTTTTGCAGTAAACAGGCAGCACTGGGAGGGAGCGGCAATTTTAGCGACCGAGGCCCATGCGCTTCCCTTCATCGCTTGTAAGGGCCAGTAACGACGTCATCCATCACCTCCAACACCCGGCAGACTAAAGCAGTTACGGTCACCCCAACAGCATTTACAAATTTGAGCTCTATTTGAAATGTATGTTAATTCAACAGCATAGGGGAGGGGAGGGAAGGAGTATCGAGGTCAATAGTAAAGCATCCAGCAACTTCAGCGAGACGAAGATTTCACCCCAAGCTGCTCAACAGCCAGCGAGCCAGTAAAACAGATAATGGGCTGAAAAACCCAACTGTCACCAAGCTGACAGCTCCAGCTCAGAAAAATGACAGGGACTGAGAGAGTCTCTTAAAGCTATTGTGAACCTTTAATGGGGCAAGTTATGACTAGACCTATGTATTTATCAGCTCTGAATGGCTCTTGTCAATACAGGGAATCTAGAGACAGATGCCAACTGGTGGCACCTTGCCTGGCTGGGATATGCCAGCTACCAGTGAAGGGAAGTACCGTCTCATTTTTCACCCATTTTATGCACAGATTGAAGACCTGTCTTACAAAGCTGTTCTCTCAGCTTTCACCTCCTGCAATTTTATTGAAACACGCTGGTTTAAAATGCAGCAAAGAGGGAACACGATCTTCACTGACAAGCGAAGTATGACTGCAGCATGCAAGGACCTAGCTGACCTGCCTCTAGAGCAAGGGGTAGGTGAGCCATAGCCACAAAAACATCAACATGAAACACTCAGAAACACCAGCTCTGGCTGGATACTCAGCCAACGAAACCTTAGCCCCGCAGCAGCCCTGCTACCGGAACTCAAATTAATCTGTTTTAAACTACCTTGTGTCTATTTAAATAAACGGTAGTAGCAGCTCTGGCGCACGGCACAAAGCTAAATGCGATGCCGAGGACTGCTCAAGAGACACGTGCCCACACCCAGAACCCACTCAGAAAGCACCAGCAGGAAAAACTGCTCAACCAAAGTGTTCCACTCCCGATGAGGGCATAAATTCCTTCAAAGAACCTTTCTGTTCACGCAGAAAAAAACTGAATGTTAAAGACTTAGAGCAAAGCACAGAAAGAATCTTTGTCTGCTCCCAAAATATAAGTCCCATGGAGGTTTGTTGGGGGTTTTTTTTCCTGAAAATGATTCAAGAATGCACTGAGCCGAGCAACTAGATAATGCCAAATGTTGATACCAAAGTAGCCAGGGAAAGATGCTCTCACTGGAAAACATTTTCTGGCCTGATTGTTTACAGACAACTATGTTATAAAAAATGAAGATACTTTTTTCCAGCCATCATTAGTGCAAATCTACATCATGTGAAAAAACAAAGAAACACCCACAAAATTAATTTAAGAACATGCCTGTGTCTCATTACACTGAGTCCCAAGGAAGGTAATATAGTATTTAAAGTAAAAATATAAAAGCTATTAAATGACTGAATTGATTTCATGATATATCAACAAAGTAATTCACAATCTATTTCAGTGTAACACTAAGACTTACCTTACAGAATGGTAAGAATAAGAGCCTGTATTACTAATGTAACACCCAACCAGTACCAGCTTCTGCATTGGTCCAGGTACCAGTACCAGCCCCAGAGAGAAGATGCTCCCCAACAGGCCATGAGCAGGTACCACTGGGCTAACTAATGGTGAAGAGAAGGGCAATACAAGTCAGGGCACTGCCAGGAGGTGCTTGGAACACCTGCCTGCATGAAGCTGCTTCGGCCCCCGAGCAAACCACAGGCCGAGCAGCCTACGACACCAGCGCTGCCATCTCATCACCATCAGCCTTAGAGGTGAGACAAGGAAAATGAGCTGCTGCAGTTTGTGCTCTTCGTTCCTCAAAGATGCACGTATGGAATGTCCGTGGAGTTCTGACACTGGTTTTAAGCACCTCCCTGCAGAATGTGTTGGGAATTACTTTTTTGTCCAAAAGTACTGTTTACTTGTAACACATCCTTCTTGCCAAACCTTTTTTTTTTAAAAAAAAAAGAAGTGCTTAATCTGGTTGCTGGAATTTTTTTTAAAGCACTCAAGTTCACATCTCTTTCCCATCCCCAAGAACACGCGTTTCAAGAAGCTACAGCTACCACTAATTTTTGCCTTACCTGTGAAGCATGTCAGCTTTCCAATAAATTATCTGGAGTTTTTACTTTAACACCCCAATCTGGATCTCTAGCTAAAAGATGCAGTGGGAGTGTACAAGCATTTCCTTTCCTAATGAAAAGCAAGACGTGTATGCGAAGACATAAGGAAAGGCTGCAAACCAGACTCCCACAGATCCCAAACGTAAGTCTCATGACAACTGCAACTAAGCCTAATGGAAAGCAACTCTGAACTGACTGTTAAAGCCTTTCACATCCTCATCGGTGTTTGTAAGGGATGTGCTACCAGAGGAGAAAGGTGCATCTTGTAGAACAGCACTGCATGTTTAACTGAATTATCACAGATACGCACTCCAGGCTGAACTATTTGACTTCTGTCCACTTCTGGACCTTCCCGTACTGAGTGTTTGGGTCTCACACAGCAGTATCTGAGCACACATACCACCCACCCCCCTTATTTTTTTTTTTTATAACTGATTCCATGATAGAAGTCACTTAAAATAACAAAGCCAAACAACTGTCAAACTACCACTAATGTGAGCTTTCAAACAGGTTTCCATTTCATAAATCATTCCGGCGATCTAGTTTCACACCACCCCAGGGAAAGTTACATGCATAACAGAGTAGATTCATTATCAATATGCAGAGATTATTTGGCAACATCACTACTAGTAAAGACTTGTGCAGTGGCTCTGTATTGCACTGCATTGCTCATGCAGTACAGAAGAGCTGTTTAACACCAATGGATTAGCTCTGGGTTTGCAAAATCAGCAAAAGACAAGCGGTTCTGCTTCACGAGCTCGGCTATGTCCTCCCTCCTGACCCAACACACGGCAGGCATGAGGAAAACAGAGCATTAGTGGTGGATGCTAACTTGCTTCTTTTGCTAGGAAAGTCATTTCAATCATTTTCAGAAGATTTGCTAATGACTCCAAGGGTCTAGCAACTTCAGAGACCTCATAAATGGAAGTCATTAATCTATTAGTTGAAACTTGTTCATGCACCATGTTCAAAGACAGTTATTTTCTACACTACACACATGTTCTCAGGTGTTCATAATCTTAAATGTTTTGTGTTAGTTTGTAATCCTAGAATCACAGAATGGTTTGGGTTGGAAGGGACCTCAAAATCCCATCCAGTCCCACCCCCTGTCATGGGCAGGGACACCTCCCACTGGATCAGGGGGCTCCAAGCCCCATCCAACCTGGCCTTGAACACCTTCAGGGATGTAATAATCATTTACGTTTAACTACTTCTGATATTTTATTTTCATCTTTAAAAAAAATGAATTCCCTTGTTCTGTTCACCAGTTCTGATGTTTCTTTCCTTTGTGGCTTCTGCTATCAGTGGTCAATGGCCGAGACTCAATATTAATCTCCCTGGGGAGGAAGAAAAAAAATCAGTGAACCATAACCTGGGTGTGCATATCTATTTGGTTGCTTTTCACACATCTAGCACATCTGCTTGTCCTGAAGTTCAGATGGTCACAAATAACTCCCAATCAATACTCTTCCTCTGGAAATTCATCTAAGAGCTCGCTTCTCATTACAAGAAACTCAGTCTCGGGAATTTAATCAGAAACCAAAGCAGAGGCAAACTGTCTCCAAAGGACCCTTTACAAGGAGCATGTCCTGAATGAAACTCTTACTGATGACAATTCTGCTATTCCTAATACAAGGATGTCTCATCCATTAGGATACAATTCATGACTTACAGTACACAGTCCCCCTCCTCCAAGTTCAAAGGCTTTTCCACAGCTCCTATTCCCATGTGAATTCTTTCCTCCTCTAATCAGTGAATTTTACTTACTTTAAAACAGACAAGGAATAAGTTGAGTTAGTTACCAGTTATCTGAAGTTATCAACTAAAAGAAATATTTTCAGACTCCAGCTGACCTTTTTTTTCTGAGAACAATAACCAAAACCGCAGTAGTGAGAGAGGAAATTCAGGATCAAGGACAGAAACAGGTACCCAACAGAGCAGTCAGGCCCCAGAGTGTGTAACAGGTAACCAACTGTCCGTCAGCCAGAGGCTCTAAATTTGCAAACAGCACCACGGCAGAAATTGCTTGGCTTCCCTGGGCTTTGTACAAGACAATTAGCAGAAACAAGGCTGATCCTGCATCTCCCATTTGGTTCATCGTTACTTTCACATGTCAGCAGTAATCTCTTAGAAATATCAGCTGGAGTTTATATTCCAAGTACTTCAATTATCACAGACCAAGCCAAGTACATTTCTCTGAAACTCACATACAAAATCCCTGGCTATTTTCCACGGCATCACCTGCTCTCTGCTCCCCCCATCCAGCACCCCTACATTCCCTTCGCACACCCCACACTACTGGAAAAGCTCTTGAGCAGGTGGGGCACGAACAGGCAACGGTTTTGTCACCAACATCTCAGAGACGAGTTAAGAATATGAAATTTAAAAGCTGCATTGGGTACAGGTGTTCCATTTATGATGTGTGTCAAGAGTTGAATTGGTGGTTATTAGGTAGAATCAGAGACTTCTTAGGTAGGAAGATGTGGGAAAATTTCTCAGCGCTACCTATGCGACTCAGAAGGCCAAATCTCATGGTGTCTGAAAAGCTACTTTTGGCCTTTTGTTGTTATTCTATTAGATGTAACTACAAACTATTGCTGTGAAATTTATGCACAAATATCCCTTGTCAATAGTACTTCAAGAAGAAGAAAAAAGGTGCAATTTCTACCAGTGGGAAATAAGAGAATTTCCCATCATGCTGCGGCACCTATGCAAAATGCTCAGCAGTGTGTTCCACGACAATGGATTTGCAAAGCAAGAGCTGAGGGGATTACTTGATTCAGCATCTATTCAAGTGGCCAATTCCTCCAGCAATCAATACTCATCAACAAGCTAAAGCCTTGTAAGGAAAAAGCAGACGGTATTTGAATCCTTCCTGCTGCAGCAAGCTGGGCTCTGGGGCCTTGATCCAACGCAGACACCTCAGATGCTGTGATTTTAGAAAATCGGTTTTACCTGGGATGTAAAACACAGCCTATGCTTCTTTCCAAATGCCAAAACACAAAGCACACCTTTTCAGTGAAATCTGGGAAGAAAAAAACATACAAACAACTATGGTCTAATATCATCTATTTGTACTTCACACCTCAGCTGTGCAGGGAAGACCTTAATACGAGCGCAGGGGACAGGGATTGATGTAAGAGTGATGCATGGTAGAGCAAAACACAGGCCATCGTAGAATCACGGGATGGGTTGGGTTGGAAAGGATCCCAAAGTCCATCCAGTTCCACCCCCTGCCATGGGCAGGGACACCTCCCACTGAATCGGGGGGGCTCAATGCCCCATCCAACCTGGCTTCACACACACACAACTTCTGCGTTAGGAATATCAGAAATCTTAATTTTTCCTATTATTCTTATCTTTCAGGGTGAGTTCAGGGATTCTTAAGAGACTTGAATGACATTGCTCTGACAGTACACCAGGAAAGTGGAGTGTCACAACTTCAACAAGAACTTAGGAAAAAGAACATCTCTGGGTTCCCTAGGAGAAAAAACAAGCAAGCAAACAAACAAACAAGCAAAAACCAAACCCAAACAAAAACACAAAAGAGATTTAGGTGAGGTTTTTAAATGTCCCTCTTCCTCATTCAAAGCCCATGTCTCACACACTTCTGTTTCCTTCGGTATCACAGTGAAAGAGAAAACTTCAGACCACCAAATAGACCAGAGGATCTTTGGCATCCTTCAGGACCCCACACTTGAGTTGTCTCTCCTGTGGCACTGAGTTCTCTCTCGTGTGTCTTTAACAAGCAGAAAAAATACAAATCTGTTTTCCCCTATGTTCTACGGTTGCTGTGAATCCTGTTGCAATCACTAAGTCATTCTTGGCACAGCTGTACGAGAGTGACCAAGCCCACATCCAAAGAGAATAAACTGGCAGGCAAGCCGTGTTGACTAGGTGGAGGGGAGAGCTAGGAACACAGTGTTTCCAGGAGTGCCACACACTCCGATGACAGAGTAGAAACAGGACAATGCAATGATCTGGCAGAACAGAAAGGCCCATCCGTGTTTATCAGGGACAGCTCTTTGGATAACAGGAAGCATCTCCAGGCTGTATGAACAGCCAGACTCAGAAGGAAGAGCGCTAGGGTTTGGGATTCCTAGAAAAACAGCTGAAGGAAAATGTGTCAGTGTGGACTGTTCTGAGCGAGAAGCCTTGCAATGAGGAGCAGTTGGGCAAATCTGAGGCAAAATATCAGCTTTCACAGCAATTCGCCTTCAGACAAAAGACAAACCAAGGGGTTTGCATTTTAAATAAAGCTTAAGAGTGATTCAGACATGTATTTCAGCTACTGTGAAAAATATATGACCAGATGCTAAATTTATGCTGAGCCACTGCTAATCTGCTAGCCCACCCAAAGCTCAGCTCCGCACCCCACATACATACACTTAAACATACAGAAACCATTCCCAACAGACAGGTCATTTCTTCCACAGCCCTTTTGAGTCGGCCGAAAAGTGAAAATAAGCATGCACACATTTTTAGATCTGGTCATGTTTTTAGAAGTTCAATATACAGCTATATTTTGTACCTATTGACATACACTTTCCACACGCATTCATGTTTGTTTACGTGGAATAAAAGCTCAACATTTTAGAAACGACCAAGTTACAGGTTTTGCACTAGGCAATGATGATTAAAACCTGAATATTTCATCGTGGTGAATCACACTGCCAAGTCTCTAGGGATCAGAGCAATCTAAATTGGCACAAACGAATGTTTCCCAATCTTCTGCTCCTTCTGTGATGAGTTACGTTCCAGCTCTGCCAATCATTTCTCAGAAGGCAAAACCTACTCTCAGGCTTTTTAGCTACATTCACTGCTCATAAGCACCGAGAGGGCTGTGCTGGTTTCCACATGTGCAACTGCTGCTTTCTCACAACAGCAGCCCATCTGCACTTCAGACCTTTTGCCAGAGTCATCCAGGTCTGCGTGGAGTCAAGGGAGAAAGAAGGCTCCATGCAAAAGGACACATTCTATCCTCAGCTTTTACCTTCCCAATTCAGCACATAAAATAATTTCTAGCTCAGCAAGGATGAAAAAAGAACACAAACAAAGCAGTTTCCATCTCCATACCCACGTTTAAACCAGCTGCCCACTAGACCCAGCCTGCGTGCCTTTTCACACCAGCAACTCTGCCGAGCACGTCTCTGGAAGCTTTCTGATCTCAAACGTTAACACATTCCCCCGCTGATACAAGTTTAACCTCAAGAGAAGAGAGGAAACAAGCTGCTACACACAGATTAGAGCTGATGAGCACTAGGTAATGACTGGAGCTCTGTCAAATCATGGTTACAACAACTTTTTCTCCCTCCCCCCCTTTTTTTAAGGCACGCATGGGTTCACACACTGAAGTTTCCTTTCGAGCTTACTGTGCAAATACCTGAACTTCAACCAAAACCCTGCCAAAAAAAGCACTTGTAGGGACTTGTCTGAATGGCACAACAACCTCCTGGCAAACGTGGGCATAGTTTTGTGTGGAGGGTTCAAATAAGTACACTTGCAGATAACTAAAAGGAATAGGAAGTTAAGCTGTAGACTACTAAACTCAATTTCTTCTTCCCAAAATTGACATGGTGTTGCCAACCTGCTGAACCAATTCTACAGTTAACGAAGACACTAAAAATGTTGTTTCTCCATGAACTAACACAGCCAAGACAAATTTTGCTGATACCTAGCTTTGACTTTTTTTTTTTTTTTAAATCCCCCATGGGTCCTTAGCCTTCAGTTCCAGCAGAACATTTCTACTTCTACCTTAACTGACCTTATTTAGAGGAGTACTAAAATTGCTGGCAAGACACGCTACTCCTAGCTGGCATCCTCACTCCTACTACTGTTAGCGGATTTACATGATCAGACCGCTGTTACGTTTTTGTGTTTCAGCTTTGTACTTGGCTACTTCTTAAGGACCTCGAGCACAAAATCCGAGGTTCAAAGGCTCTAGACCAGAGATCCCAATCAGTGATGAAAAGCGCGGAAGCGTACGGATTTAATAAGATGTAACTGATGTACAAAGCATTCTATGTTTCTGTGTATGCACAGCCCAGTATGTTGGCTCCGCTGGTTACAATTAAAAAAAAAATCAAAATAAGCCTTACTCATTCTAACACCACCAGTGTCAGTCTGTAAAATCACTGTTATCGAGGAGTTATCAGCAATTTCAGCTTTGTTCGTGTGCGCAGAAACAAGGGGAAACTGCAGTGGAAATTACTAGAGGTAGTAACCTAGTCATAGAAAGTTTTCTTTCTGTCAGCTCGCAGTACCCCAAACGCTAACGGCTGCCCATTAAGCCATCAATCTTGAGGCCTCATAAGCTCCCTCTACTCCTTGCAACTCTAGTGTGCAAACAGAGAGGTAGCATTGGTATCTCTGAAGGATCCACTCCCCTCAAAATGTTTCCAGACCCCTAGGAGCAGTGGTCTTCCTCCACTCCTTTTTTTTTACTAATATTATTTTAAAGTCAGGTATGGGATAGGCTATTGCCTTCATCAAATTTTCAGAAGCTACCATTTGAGCAACACCATGGGAGAAAGCCCAGAAAGCTTCAATAAATCAAAACCACACAGAATTTACATCCAACAGAGCTCTCTTGTCCGATTCCTAACAGCTTCTATCCATCCAACAAATTACAAGCAATTAAGTCTTTTGCAAGTAAAGTTTCTGTTTACAGCGTTGCTGAAGAAATTAAAAAAAGAGCTAAGAGGTGTTACTCCAAATGTATTCAAATAATTAGTCCATCCACAAACACCACTGGAAATTGCCTTGGGTTTCTCCAAAGTACTCTAGTTTTGTTACTGCATGTAATTATAGCAATCAAGAGTTCCTAACCAAGTTCTGCAAACATGAGGTTGGTTAAAATGGAAAAGATCTAAGTATTCTTTCTTACAGCTCCTATGCCCTTCCTTTCCATAAATGCTTAAAAAGCAGAAGTCAGTTTTGCACTCTTTTTTTTTTTTAATTAAATAAAAAATCAGTAGGTCAGGTGTTTATTCTAAGATATTTCCGACCTAAAGCCTCACATATACCAAAGGAAAAACAAGCATCTTGCTGCAAGAATGCTGAAGCCAAAGCATGGTTTCTATCTGGAAGCTAAAATTCACAGCCACCAGCCAGAAGATAACTGGACTAGCAACCGTAAATACCCGATTTAAGAATATATAAAAATGAAAATATGAGCCTAGCAGTAAGCACCTGGAACCTTTATCATGCTTTCCTAATTCTAGTATCTTCCCCCTGTTAATCTGCAGCATTTTGCGTTCAAATTAGAAAGGCTTCAGGTTCCTGAGGAAAGCTTTAATTAAAAGTACAGTTTAACACCTGAAGATGTAAACAAGCTTTATTTTCCTTGCAAGGAAATGGTGTTGACACTGTTGAATACACAGCCACTTAAATTTACACATCGGATCACAAGCAAAATCCCTGCTGTACCGGAGTCAATCACATCTTTGGCATTGACTTCACTACAACCCATATTGCAAGTGTTGGCCGTATGGGATCGATAGTTTTAAGAGCCTCTACGTTTTTTATTCTTATACTGTTCTCTTAAAGCACAAGTAAGATGCCCTGACCTTCACAGCCCTAAGAGTAAACACAAACTGTTAATTTTAACACAGTGAAAACATTAATCTAATGGTTAAACGGCCAAATCAAAAAATACTTTTGGAACAGTCCCATCATGACTCCGTGCGAATTGCCATTGATGGAAGCAGGTCACCTCATAACGCCATAAAGGCCTTAATTCACAGTATTCCACAACCTATCAAGCCACTGCATCTTTCTTGAAGAGATTTCAATTGAAAGAGGCACAGGAAAGCAGCAGAGCCCTAATCATCCCGATTTCCAGCAGCCACTCCAGAGGTCACACACCTCCCTGTCCTGCCTGCGCCGCTTCCCTTCCCACAGTGTGCATGGAATAACGTGCATTAATGGGTCAGTGCTACAGTTTGTTCTGTTCTGTCTGGGAGAGTATAATCTCTTGGATGAAAACACTGCATTTTGATGCACGCAGTCCATAATTCCTGTAACCTCCACTGCTTTTCAGATTTTCAGCCTTTCAGTCTGTGGGTCCCAGAGAAAACCCAGCTCATTTAAACAGGACTACATATCATTTCAGATTATTTCAGATGACTCTGGATGAAGAATCCAGAAAAGTGTTCTGCCACAGCAGTATTTCCTAAAATTAAGGGACAGCTGCAGAATTAAGCACTCGCTGAAATGCTTTGTTGGGTGGAATAATAGCTAAAAAATATATATATTTTTAGAATTTTAGAATATATATTTTTAATTAAAACAAACAAACAAAGCCCCATGCTGTCAATCTTTTTCACTACAAGTAGCATTTGTAAGTACACCAATAGACTCCAATTCTTGACTTTCTGCCAGACAGCTTTTGCAGTCTGTTTCACTCCTAAAAAGTTATCTCTGAAGGTTAAAACAAACTTGACAATAATAGTCAGATGGCATATATCTGCACAACAAACTCAGTTACAAACCATCAATATTTATTAGATATGAATCTCAAGCCCTCTCTCAAGTTATAACAAGTTATATAAATTAATCTTGCTCTAACTTTAACATCATTAAAGCAGCATTCACCAAGTATCCCTTGTCACAGTCAGCAGCTGTTTGCACTTAGCTTTCTGCACCTTAATCTCACATTTGGCTAAACTAACAATTCCAGCTTCCTTTCTCTTCTCACACTTGAACACCAAGGCAAAACTGTGTCAAGTTAAAAAATATAAATAATCATTTATTACTAACGTAGAACTTGCACAGATCAGAGGAAAAATACACATTTGCAGTGTAAAACACACTGGAAGTTTAAAAAAAGAAATGCAACAAACTTGGAAAAGGCTTTCAATTACAATTTAAACCTTTGGATCTTCCCAAGAACACGCTGACCAAATATTCGAGCAAACCTATAGCAAGTAGTACCTTTAGAAAGAAAGAACAGATTTTTATAATGCTCCTTAAAACTTCAATATTTAATTTTACAGCAATCTGGTATTTTCACCAGTAATTAAGTCACTACATAGAGAACGTTGAGCTGCAGACCAAGTTCCCTGACTTCCCTTAAGCTCAAAACAAGGAAGCATTATATACTTACAGATTTCTGCTTTGCTCCCAAAATCTTATGGCAAAGATATTCCTATACACACCTCCTGTTAGGAGGTACAGAGGCTGCAATAAAATCAAGGCAGCAAAACACCTGAGGGATTGCATAGTTTAACTCAGCAGCTGATGATATTTAAACATATGGTCAGTGTAAGCACTTTTCTGAACAAGGACAAAATTAACATGTGCTTCTAAACTTGAGCTCAGACTGACTTAAAATTTGACTCAAAACAAGCTGAATTAATAGTCACACAAAATAGAGTTGAAGTCACTCCAGCTCTTTCTACATAGTTTTTAGAGTAAGCAAAAGGCTCTGTCCCATCTATTTCCAGGTGTCCATCGTTACCCACCGATTGCCCCTAGGATCTGATATAAAAAAACTTTTAAAGAGAGGCACGCGCCCCCCCCAGACAACTGGATATTGAGCATTTATCTCCAAGCAAACAGCTCAAAGGCAACAACAGACACTTCATTCTTCCTACTCATCACAAAGGCTGCAACCTGTGAGATGTTTCTTCTACAGGGAACAAATCCAACCAACCAATCA
The DNA here is from genome assembly GCA_033558235.1 of Neomorphus geoffroyi. Classification (NCBI taxonomy): domain Eukaryota; kingdom Metazoa; phylum Chordata; class Aves; order Cuculiformes; family Neomorphidae; genus Neomorphus; species Neomorphus geoffroyi. Next base: position 35,687,071 of record JAUMJM010000016.1, read on the forward strand.
AATGATTCTAAGCAGTTCTAAGAGAAGTTAGGGAAGCTTTACTGGTTTAATATCACAGCGAACTTTATTAAAAGAAACAAGTTCTAAACTTTTGCCCACTGTATCTTCCGATTCCTGTAACAGAATTACCCTTAATGCACTCCTCAAAGCTTTCTGGAAATACAGCGCAGACTTACACAAATACATCTGCTTTTTAAAAGAGAGCGTACGGAACCGCACAGTGGCTGGAGGGCAACATCATCGTCACGCAGAATCAGTAAGCTCAGTGAAACAATTTAGACGCCTAAGTGTTACCTTCTGCTTATCAAGAACAATCATTTAGCAGTGTTTCTCACTCCTGAAACAGCCAGAGAAAACTAACGCTAAGCTTGAAGAACAATGATTAAATGATGTATTTTCAAAAGAGGAAACAGACAAAGGCAACTTCATCTTATTCCGACCATTCCCCTTCTTGGAGAAATCAGAAGTTTTGAAAACTCCACCTCTTTGCTCGATACTACTTTGTCTTTCTATCTCAAAGAGATAGGAAAATCGGTTGTAATTCAAGGCTAATTCAGTCTCTAATTAGTTTGGAATCTTAATGGCCCTGATCCTATGTGTTAAAACTAATTTTTATCATGTCTGATACTTCACGGACACATCGTGTTCTTGCTAATCTGCATCAGCACTTTCGGCAAAATTTTATTATGAGCAGAGTAGTACGGAGGCAAGAAATTTCAAATATCAGATCATCTTGTGACAAGGTACCAGAGAGCAAACAGATGGAAATAAAGCAGCTGAGTTCATTCAAGGGATGGAAGGCTTCTTCCCAAAAGAATTTGGGAAGATAACCTCCAGTCCTTTCAGAATTCTGTATAGAGGTTGGCTTTTAACCTTAAAAAGGGGAAATACATACAAATACAAAATTTTTCACTCTAACAGCTTTTCTTAGATGCTGCACTTGAGAACTACACAAAGTAAATCAGAACAGAGATCCTCTTTCTTCTTATATCTGGTTTCCAATCGATTGCTGTTTACAGAATGCTGCAGGTAGGTTGAAAAAGCAAGAAACAAAGGTTCTATTGGAACAAGTTTAGCTTTCTTGAGATGATGGGTCTATTTGTTGTGGCTGTCTCACAGGTAGAGAAGGCACTCAACCCAACAAGATGCAAAATTTTTTTATTTGCATTATTTACTCTCACCTTCTGTCATCAGCAACTACATAAAAATCAGCTTCAAATTTGCTCTCTCATCTGAGCAATTTGACTTGGATACACTTCAGGATGCAAGGATGTTCTCAATTGATTGGTGTCATCTCAGTGTAGCAGTGGATCAGTGTCGTGGCAAACCACTGCACCTCTAGAGAAAAGTTCCTTTCCGAGATGCGACTGCTGGAAGGCAACTTAGCAGCCACGCGTTCATCAGTCCCATTACAGAAGTACCAAGGCTTGGCACTACGTACAATATTTCCAGGAAGGAAGCCAGATGTATATTAGTATGGATAGAAGCAACCAGCTGAAGGAACACAGGCCAAAGGACTACAGATACACGCTCATCGCTTGTTAGGCCTACTTCAAAGGAAAGATGTTCATCTCATCCTTCATATCATGCACTGAGAAACTGAAGTCTGGACACTCCAGAACTTACCTGGAGCCCTGTGCTCATTTCTGGAGTCCTCAGTGCAGGAAGGACATGGAGCTGTTAGAGCAAGTCCAGAAGAGGCTACGAAGATGATCTGAGGGCTGGAACACCTCCTGTACGAGGACAGGCTGAAAAACTTGGGCTTATTTAGCCTAGAGAAGAGAAGGCTCTGGGGAGACCTCAGAGCAGCCTCCCAGTACTGAAAGGGGCTCCAGGAAAGCTGGGGAGGGGCTCTGGATCATGGAGTGCAGGGATGTGATGAGGGGGGGGACAGTTTTGAGCTGCAAGAAAGGAGATTGAGATAAGATCTTAGGAAGAAATGTTTTGCTGTGAGGGGGGGGAGGCCCTGGCCCAGGTTGCCCAGAGCAGTGGTGGCTGCCCCATCCCTGGAGGTGTTCAAGGCCAGGTTGGATGGGGCTTGGAGCCCCCTGATCCAGTGGGAGGTGTCCCTGTCCATGGCAGGGGGTGGGAACTGGATGGGCTTTGAGGTCCCCTCCAACTCAAACCATTCCATGATTGTATGATACAACTGTTACAGCTGAGGGCTGAAATCTGGGCTCCTGTTTGCTGCTGTGCCCTAGCATGCCTTGAACCCCATGAAAACATCCACTTCAAGAACTGCACAGGGCAGAGATTTGCTTGGCAGATTTTATCGCCTCTGGAAACACCGTGCCATGCTGAGGCAACAAATTCACATGGTCCAGGTCTACACCTGTGCTACAGAGTACATCCAACAGCTTCCTACGTGTCTTCTAACCGCATCATCCATTTGAAAAGAACGGTTCCACAAACTTCTACAAAGGGAAGCGAGAGAACAGGCACATATATTCAGCCTAACATGAATTTGTTATTCTGAACTGGACTCCAAGCCTTCTTTCATGTACACTCTGCCAGCTGCAGGGTTTTATAAGGCGCCGGAGGAATGTATTTCCTGTTATTTGAAACATCACTGTAAAGCACATGAACGACAGTTTGTGTCGAGTTTCTACAATAAAGTAAGAGGGCTGTCAAGTTTGATGGCATATTAGTTTGTCACTTGTAACAGGCAAAGCTGTGTGAGCAGATTAGACAACACGACATAATTTAATAATTTTATCATCTATTTTACTTGACATTACCAGCTATTCCTCATGATTTCATCTGCCTATGAGACTACATGCCAGACACAGAGTCTTTTTTACCAACATTATCTACCCCCACACAAACACCATTGTTTAACTCATAAAAGGCAAGCTTGGCTTTCAACACAAAAAACCCTTCCAAATTGATGCCTGCAAACTCACACGTAAAAGTTCAGAGCAGCTCTTCTAAAGGGCTAACATGGAATGAGGTCCATTTAGGCAGTTCTACTCACATGGAAATAAATAACGTGTCCTTATAGACCTTTAATCAAATTCACAGAAGCAAAGCCGTAAATGCTGATACTCTGGCAGGGTATGAAATGTAGAGAGAAGTTGAATGGTTAGAGAGAAAGAAAAAAATAAAATAATTTTAAATCATACCATATCAAAAAAGCCTCTAACAGAGTCATTTTAAGAAAGTCAAATACATAGGTGGCATCCGAAGTACTATATATACACACAGACCCTCAAACTATCCTGAATTATGGAAATACATAGTTACAAATCAGTAAAACAAGGGGAGGCACCTACATTTAAATAAACAATGGCGTCTAAAAACAAGCAGCACATCAGCCAAATGCATTGGTTTGGGGCTTGCATTGTAGTTTTCTGCTAAACAGCTTCCAGTTCAAAGGCTCTAAGGAAAGTGGGAACAGATGAGAGGTAAAGAGGTTTAGGACCACAGAAGGAGTTAAAGACACAACAGAGTAAAGTAGTTAAAACCGGAATAAAAATCTTCCCAGGAAATACTGTTTCCAGCATCCATATTACTCATTTCAAACTGCAGAAGGCATAAAAATCAACATATTTCGCTCTGCTTCTTGCATACTTGGCCTACAATATAGGAAACAAACAACTTCAGTGATCAAAAATCACTGCTTTCATAGAGCAGCTGGAGGGAAAAAAAATAATCCTGTGGATTGGGAAAGGAGGGGCACATTTTTTTTGTCCATGGACCATATTCCTTCATTTTACGCTGCTGTGGGATGCTCGGCACCAATACACACCGCAAATTCCTGGGACAAATAAATTACAAGATCATTTGAGGTACTCAACCCACAGCTTAGAGATGCAGCCACTCCAGTCAGTGCTCAGAACTGAACCCTCCTCTCGCCCCACTGAAAACTGCCAGCGTACCCTAACAGTCCTGAGTATTCACAAACTACAGGAACACCAGTAAGCTCCGCTGGGCAACAGTAAGCGCGTTACCCTGCCTTCTCCACAGGTGTTCAGAACTAAAACCTGCTTTTGTACAGATGCAAGCAATCCCAAGGGGCCAAAATGGGCCAAAGGTTTTTGCTCGGTTGACTACAGCTTAAAGAATCGCTGTAGCTAAAGTGGCATCAAATCCAGGAATGTGGATACAAGCATTAGCCCGCTCCAAACCACCGAAAAAGAGCTGGGTTACACTGAAAAAAATTCCTCTTTGAAGTCTGATATCTGCCCACAGAGAATCAGCCTATCAATTTTTTAAAGGGCATTTCTTTTAACTAAACTCCTGTAATATATTTTATGCAGAATTACATTACTAATAATCTCCATGGGATTTGAGGCTTGAGAAGCACTAGTCACACGCTCCTGGATGAAGGTGTGCAGGTAGGAGAAGGGAGAAACGATGCTTTGGAGGTTTTGGGTATAACACATCGCGCTGTTTTCATGTCAAAAATCCAAACAAGCAAAACATTTTCCCCAAAGTTTGCCGAGATGAGAAATTAATAATAACTCTGTGCAAGGGGGCGCGCCCTCCCCTGCTCCAGCACAGCTCAAAGTGCACACACTTGTCCTACAAGGACAAGTTACAACCAGGAAACTATTCCAGCCAGCTTTGGCCCAGAGCCACCCAACACTACTGCTAACGTGATCCAAAGTCACAAACTTCTCCCTAGAGCGACGCAAGGGCTTGCTGTGTGATTCTGGAGACGGCGCTTCGTTCTAAGAGTGTCAGGAGAGGAAAAAACTCACATCCCAACTTAGTGAACATATAAACCAGTGTAGCCCACGATGAAAGCCTGCGTTCCTTACAACGCAAAGTGGATGGTGTTCAGATTCAAACGTCCTTATCAGTATTTACTCTTAGCAAACTAGTTTGTTTATTTTTCCTTTGTGTTGCAAATATTTGTGCCACTTTCCAGCTGTTTATGTAATGCCAACCTGAATCAACGTTGACAGGGATTTGCAAGGTAACCATTTGATTTTTTTTCAAGTAACTGCTCTAGGTCTAGGAAGTCTTTCAAACGGATTCATCTAAAGATATGGAGAAATCCTTATTTACTAAGCCATTTAAAATACAAACACGAAAACAGAGTCAGAAGGACAGGAAAAGCCACTCGAGCGGTTATCCTGATGCTTCCCAGTACAGGTTGTTAATTAGGATAGCAAACAACTGCCTTGCTGTTATATTCATGTAAGTTCCTTGATGATTAGTTCTGCTTCCAATTTCCATTGGGAGTATTATTATGGTTAATAAATCACCAACTGTACAACAGCCGGTCACAGTTCTAATGCGATGCCACCATATACAGAACAAAGTATTTAAAAGTGAAGTTGGCTCGTCTTTTAACCTCCGTCTCCATTACTGAACATCAAAAAGGTGCAGTTATCATTTCAGCCACCATCAGAATCTGCAAGGAAGACCACATATGTAGTGAGCATAAGAGACAGAAGTGACAGAAATTGATAAAAACTTCATCACACGGCTGACACCCCATATATCAAAGCCCTAAATCTCATTCTCTGCTTGCCTCCAATTTCCATCAAAGCCTGCCAGCTGCACATTTATTGAGAAGTTTGTGATCTGACAGCCACTGTATTACCAACATTAATGATGCATCAGTCTCTAGAATTACTGGGGAAACAGTCCAATTGATTTTATTATTATACAGAGGTTCCTCACATTTCATTTCAGGCAGCTTCCTACCACAAATTTTAGCAATAACTAAAAATGCTACACAGCTGATGCACAGAACACTAGGGCGAAATACGGTTACCACAGCTTCATGGCACTCCGCTCTCCCTCCAGGAGAGCTCCAAATCACTCAGACACTACTGTGTAACCCATGAGTTATTGGGCCATAACTAAAGGGGCTTGCAGTGCACCACTAATATTCACTAATTTGGCTAAGAAAGCTACAGACAGACAAGTGACATGTTCAGCTCCCAAAAAAAGCAGTTTTCCCCAAGTCTTACAAACCTCTGCAATTGACATTGGATTAAAATCTCCCGAGCGGCAGGGACAGGGGGAGAAGATAACTTAGAAATATATTGCCAGATGGACTCAAATGGTTTACCCAGGTACCATAAAGAAAGAGCATACAGCTCCTTTGCAGCAAATAGCCCACTTCAATCTGTCCTTTCCATCCCAGGCAGCTTTCTTCACTTAAAAAACAACTATCACACCTACTAAAAAGACTCAATAATGCAATACAGCAGCTCAAGCTTGTAGGGGCTTTTTTTGAATCATAACCAAGTATTTTAAATGCACACCTAAGCTGAAAATTCCAGTGTCAGTTGGGAAAGGATCTCAGTGAAATATCCAGCATCTAACCCCAAAGCTAGTATGCCTTTTTTTTTCCTTCCAGCAAGCCTGGCAACGACACATAACAGAGAACTAGTTCTCTCACTTTTTAGGTTTGAAAGGGAAAAAATAAATGCTCTCACAGTTTTAAGAGTAATTTTAAGGCTCCACAGTCCCCCTGCCCCCCCCCAAAAAAAAACAACAAAAGACAAACTGTTTTTCTATTTTTCATCTCTCAACTTCAACTTTTCCAAGGTCATAAACAAAATATTATCAAGCACTTACATTAACCGTGGTTTACTCACTTATTTTGGTAGACAAGGTCTGCAACACAGTGACAAGAGGAACATATGAGATGGAACAAACAGGAACTGCTGCAGCAGAATGAGATCCTTTCCCATTTACCTTTTTTTTACTTGACAACAATCTAATGATTTTGAGTTTTGTAAGAAATGAATGAGTTATTAGAATAGATATGTTTTCGTATCGATCAATAGGAATGCTTTAAAAAACTTGATACAGAAGAAAGCACTGTATCTGCTTCTATAGAAACCTTCCATGGCAAGACCTCTAATTACAAGCACTACAGAAAAAAACCCCGTAATCACCAGCAAATGCACCAAGAGCAGCAAGTTGCTTCCAGAAGTGCAACCCAGCCCAGTCCTTACACAAATCAGAGGTAGGAAATGCAGCTCAATTTTCTTTCTTGTTTTCTTACAGCCCAAGGTGTGCAATGCATTCACCCTTGAGGACCATACATGGAGTTGGCTCAGCCTGCATCCAGTTCCCAGGCTCTGCTCCCCAGGCAAAGACAGAACGTATCTGGACAGAAGAATTACCTGCATTTACCACCATCTCAAATGGATCCCAGTCTAAACAGTGCTCCGATTCAGGAGCTGAGAGATAGAGCCCTGCTCCTGACTGCTCACCTGGTGCATGCCCGAGGAACACTTTGCCTGCTATTAATCCCTTACGGATCACAGCCTGCGAACGCCAAGGGCGCACGAACCCGGTCCTGGTTGCCTTCAGCACAGCAAAGGGCTCAGCAGCTCCCAAAGAGGAGCAGAAACGTCGGAGGAAGGGGCAGAGCAGACCAGCCCTTCAGAGCAGGAAATCGAATAGACAAGCCCAAAGCACGAGATTAAGCATGGGTTGAGGGTTTCTGTTGTTATAGTGGTTTTTTTGGTTGTTGGGGTTTTTTTTAAACACTATCTAGGGTAAAACTTAGAGCTGCCGTCAAACATAACTGATATTTATTAACCTTCCTTTTTGGGGTATCCAAAAGAACAAGCAAATCAGATAGAAGAACACAATGGGTTTGAGGAAGCAGGACTCTTCAAGCACCTTCCTGATAGCAACGAGCATAAGCTTCAATACCCACAGACAGCATAGAGGACAGTCACAACCAAATCTTTTTTTTACTTTACCAACCCAGCTTACATTTACAACCCACACATTAAAAAAAAACAAAAAACCCAAAACATTACTAATTTTGCAATACAAGTAACAGAGTGAATGCAGGCAAATCTAACAGGGAATTCATTAACTTGGGAACAAACAGCTCCTACAATTAGTTACCAGCAAATACTCAACATGCTTTTACAAGTTTATTCTCAAATTGCTAAGTACAACTCTAGGCACTAAAGCTGAATATCTTGGAGGGGGAGGAAGGGGGAGTAAAACCCCCAAGTATTTCAGCTGCCATGAGCTACTCCACTATTCCCTGGATCAAGAACGAAGCGACACACCGTTTATTTGCGCACGCAGCCAGTCCTGTTTGTTAGGAAGCTGTTTTTCCACATGCAAATTGACTTCTTCTGTGGGTCGAACACTAGCATGAGCTGATAAAAATCATGTTGAATTGGGACTTTTATCTCTCTTATACAGCTGGTGTAGATGCAGGCAGTCATACTGCTATTAATGTTTCAGATTATTAAAAAGACTGCTTAAGTGGAAAGCACTTAATATTCATGAAGTCTCTTTTGCATCTGATGAGGTTCTTCCCCTTCCTCTGCCTCGTGCTTCATTTATTACATTTTCACCTGGGCCAAAAAATGCAACTGCAAAACTGTTTCTGTTTTGCATTTAGCAAGCACTAAACACTGCTAAAGAGAAACGGATTTCAGTCCTTTTGGAAGTTGGAAAGGAACATTTATTCAGCAGAGAAACATACCCAGCTTTCAACTTAAACCAAAAAATGCTTCCAATGTACAATGACTTATGGTAAAAGCAAGTTGCATAAACGTAATCTGGTCTGATAAGCCATTATTACATATTATTATATTAATAATTAGGCTCCTGGGAATGGGCAGGAAGTACACACTAATGGAAGATGGGCCCTGGGAGACCACACTGACCAACGGTAGCCCTAGACCCTCAAAGCAAGGGTTCATGACTACTGCACGCAGATTACATGATGTCAAATAAATCATACCTCATGCCAAATAAACTGCTATGCGCGAACGACGACAAGAAAAACACCCATGCATGACAACAAAGGCCACAATGTGACCAGCACATAACAGTGTGGTGAATTTCATTGTCATAGTTCATGCAGCTTTCTGAGAGGCACATAAATGTCCTTAAAGTATTAACTTTTTTTCCTAAAACATCGTGTTCCATCAAAACCATTCGTTGAGGGCCCTGGATGAAGATGGACTCTATTGTGAGAACCCCGCACCCACCCAAGAGGAAAATTTTCTTCTCTTTCACTTCGAGGTGAACATCGGGTGATCTGGACCTTTGGTCAAGACATCCTGAGCCCCCAGGACCCCAGAGTCATCATCTGTCCAATTCAGTCCAGCTGATTGCGCGCAAGATGAATGCCTCGGTCAAGAGTGCCAAAACCCTACCGCTGGTGGGAGGGGAGCGCAGCCCACCAACCCCAGCCTCAGGAGAGCACAGCTTTCCTCCTCAGTTTGGATGTTCCTGGGCTGAATTTTGATCACCACATATGGCATCTGATCCTTCCATGTGACTTCTTTTAATTACCTTCACTGTTCATTGCACCAGGGAAGGTTTAAATTGGACAGCAGGAAATATTACTTCACAGAAAGAGCGATGAAGCCCTGGCAGAGGCTGCCCAGGGCAGAGGTGGCATCTCCATCCCTGGAGGGGTTCAAAAAACATGTAGCTATGGCAGCTGAGGACATGGTTTGGTAGGCACGGTGGGGTTGGGCTGATGTTTGGACTGGATGAGCTTGGAAGTCTTTTCCAGCCTCAATGATTTTTTTATTCTAAGGAGCCTCATGCTGTTGCCAAACAGCTTGGAGGGTGCAGGGTGCCCTCGGGCACCAGCAGTCATGTCACAGCCCCCATCACTCCCAAGAGATGACTCATCTTTGTCATCCCTCTGTTAAAAAATAAGCAAACTTTAAGCTCTTTAAAACAAAGTGGTCTCAATACTAAGGGTTAAAAAAAAAAAGAAGAAAAAAAAAAGAGGTGAAATAGCTTTAAGTTCATCTCAGTGGTAATAAATAAGGTCTAAGTGTGGAGGCAAAGTCAACCACAATCCTGGGACTCGATCCAAGTCTCCCATGACAATAGGAAAACATTAGAACTATAACATCCAAAATATTATTTAACTTTTAAAGTCTTAGCACAGTTCAAAGTCTCCTTTGTGGAACAGTGCTTTTGAAAATGTCGGTTGCCTTCCAGAGACCATTTCCTCCTAATCAGGCCTGGCGTTGTTTAAATAGCGAGGAATACCAGCAAGAATAGGAACCGCTTGGCTGAGCCAGGGAGGGGGAAAGTCCTTAAAATGACTGCAGAATTCCTAAATGCTGGTAAAAGGCCTAATCCTATATAATGATTTACAAAGTGACAAGGGAAATAGATTTACTGTGACAGCTGGAAAGGAGACCAGCGTAAATAAAATTACTGCTCACGCGGCTGCAGCCTCAACGGCCAGTACCAACAACAAGGGCCTTCCACCCACCCACCCAGGCATCTCTCTTAGCTAAAACTGAGCAAAAAACAACCAAAAAAGCTATTTACTTGCCCTAAAGTCAGAAATTCTTCCCAAGGCACCAGCGTATTGATCCCCAGCACAGCAGTTCACGCATCGCACCTCTCTGTACGGTCATTAAAAAGAAAAAAAAAGGATAACTCATTGTGCCTCTCTCTCCCTCCACAAAAACACCACCAAAAAACTTATACCCAAGAGTTTTGAGCTTTGGTTTTATTCATTGAGCTCGCAACGGCGGCACCGCAGCTGCAGCACGCAGCTCGCAGAGCAGGGCACCAAGTACTTGCAGACCCGGCACGCTAAGCATTACTCCGGCCAGTAGGTGCGACGTGGCTCAGGAAGGCCTGCTACTACTTCTTTATGGCTTTTTTGAGATATGGAAGATGAACAGCTACGTTTAAACATTTCTTTGCTTGTGGGCAGTCAATGCAGCAGCAGGGCTGCCAACCCGCAGCCCCATCCCACACCAGACCCCCCTTGCTGCACGGTGTGGTTACACGGGTGCCGAGGGGCGAGCTTTCCCCTGCTGAAGCGAAGCCATTCAGCTTCCAGCTGCACAGCAAAACACACTGGCGAGGGACCAGCTGCTCTTCCCTGCCTCCACCGCACCAGGCAGCTGCGTTCCCACCCCCACCACCACCACCCCCCTGTGCACGGACCCAACCAAAACCAGCGCACGCCATGCCCTCCCGCCCCACAGCCCAGCTTCTGCGTGGAGTTAAATGGAGACACCCTCCTTTTTCACAAGGTCCCTTTATGCCGCTTTGCTCGCTGCCTCCTCACAACCCGTGTGGATTCTGTAACCTGAAATTACTGAATAAACACGACAAACGCCCCCTCCCCACCAGAGTCAAAGCCTGTAAGCAGGTCATTAACTGCCAAGGTCATCTTGTTTGTGGAAAACAAAGGAAAACATTACCATTAAGATTCTAACAGGGTAAAACAGAAATGACAGCAATAAGGAAACATAAGCTTAATGTCTCCTTTAACCCTCCCTTAACATTTGAAGTCATCTGAGTCAATCATATGACTTTGCAATTTACCATTCATTGAGGAGTTGAGTAGATTCAGCCCAATTTCACACTTGCACCACGCTCGTATCCCAACGTTTTGTGCAGCATCTGTTATTAAACCTCATGTCTAAGCAGAAAGCAGTGGATTAATCTGGCATTCTGAAACTTATCATCAGGAGAGTCACCCACCTCTCCTGTCCATCAGCTCTTAGGTCCCTCTACTGCATCTTTGAATGGGACCCATCTGGGTGCAGCAGCATCACCCCTGCCCATCCTCAGCAGAACTCCCAGCCCCCTCTTTCCTGCAGGGACCATACACATTTTTCTCCATCTGAGTCTTAACTACTGTTTGTCCACAGACTTGTAAAATACACACTAAGAAATGCCTAATGAGACACCGATCTGGCATCCAAATGTTCTCCCCCATCAATTTACTCAGCGGGCCACTGCCTGAGCAGCGCACGCGTTGAGACTCTAATGTGTTTGCCAGCTCTCCAAGGAAGGAAGGAAGGGAAGTGGGCAGGTGGGCGAGATCTGGAGTCGGCGCAGCATCAGCACATGGCTGGCTTGCACATGTTCACAGGCGCTCACTACTAAGAAAACACATATGTATACACACAAAATACGCCGAAAGCCCAAATGAAGACAGCAGGTTGTTAGGATAACATCACTTCCGTCGTGGCAGAAGCTAATGAAATAGGTAAAAACTACAGCTCTAAAGACAAAGGGTGGTATCTGCTGAGCTTTTTGGATCCTACAGAAATGCAATCTTTCTGAATTCCAGGCAGTCCAACACTTGTACTTGCAGGGACTTGCCAGGGACATGGTATTTTTGGACACGGTTTAGTAGGCATGGTGGTGTTGGGCTTATGGTTGGGCTGGATGATCTTAAGAGGTCTTTTCCAGCCTCATTAATTCTGTGACTCTAAATTACTTATTTCACAGGAGCGCTGTGAAACTCACTTCTGCACAAAAACTGGCAAAGTCCAGGCAAGAGACGGAAGATCACATAATTAAGCCCCTTCTATTAGTGGGACGCGCAGGCACTCAAGAGTCCAAGCAATCTGTTCAAAGTTACTTGAGAAGTCTGGAAGAGAGGAATTAGCTGAATCAGACAACCACAGCCCCGAGTTCAGTGACCCAAAGCCGAGCCTCCTGCCCTGTAACTGAACGCTTAACTCTTGCCGGAGAGAGCCCGAACACATAGACAAAAGCCTCCTGAGGGTCGATAAGCCAGCTGGTACCTTGCCGCCTACTGCCACGAGGAGTTACCCAGGCAGTAGGTTTTGCATTCTCTGAATGCAGTATTTTTTTTACAAAACAGGATTTTTGAAAGTACTTTAAAACATTAAATAGGTTCCAGACTACAAATATTTACACACATTCTCAACTTTATGTGCAAGGAGTTCAACTAAGTTTAAAAAACTGTTTTTATGTCTAACCTTAACTACATACATAAATATTTAATGGGGCTGACTGATTTTCCTCCCTTGTGCTCAGCACATTACCTGGGTTTGGAGTGGCTGGGGTCAACAAAGCAAGCTGCTTTCTCAGTTTCATGCATTATCCCTATCCTGTGTTGCCTGGCTTGCAAACAGAGGAGGAGCAACATGGAAATCCAAACCCTAAAACCCCAAGCTGCTTTCAAGTGGTTAGCGTTCTGCAAAAACATTGTCAGAGGCTGAAACTTGAATAACTGAACAGATGAATTTGAGCAGGGTGCTAACTGGATGCTGTAAAGTCATTTTACTCTTCTCCTATGAATTTATGTAGGAGTTAGCGCCATAGGAGTTAGCGACAAGGCGGCTCGTGTGCCTCAGTGGTGATTTCCCTGGTGTGCACATGGATAAATCCTTGACCTCCACACGCAGGGGGGTTTAGATGAATTTCAGGATTAAAAAAATCACTATCTAAAACTTTTTAATCATAGAATCATTTGATTGAAAGAGACCTTTGAGATCATCGAGTCCAAGCATACCAGACCATTACTAAACCATATGCTAATTTAAGTTTTACCACAATGATTAAAACTTGGAAAGATACAGAATGAGATTTGAGAGCATGAGCAGCAGCATTCCGTTTCTGGATACTCAGAGTAGGGCAGCACAGCACGTTGCTCCCAAGAAAACAGGGATGAGCCTGCTTTTCACTCCCCCCCCGACTTGTGGCATAGAGAAAGGGAAGAGAAGAAAAAATTACTTCTATACAGCTCAACTTTGCAGCGTTGAAACAAGGTTCAATTGAGTTTATACATCACACTGTCAAGCCTCTTCCTTCTTCAGCAGCAGCCATAAGAAACATGTAAAAACAGTAGGTTAATGATGTTCATGCGAACGTTACTTTTAGAGGTTTATGTGTTTGATAGGGCTTGTGCTTAGCTACTTTAACTATTTCCTCCCGCAGCCCAGCTCATCTACCAGTTTCCTCTTCTGTTTGCGTAGAGTCTTTGATAGTAAAATGGGACAGAAAAAAATGAAATGCTTTAAAATGTATGCATTCTGGTTTTAAAACCACAAAGCCTGGTAGAGTGATTCACCAACAGTCAAAAGCCCCCAATAATGTTCTCTTAAATAGAAAACTCAATATTTATTTTGTGCTTCAACATATAAGGTCTTCTATTAGTGTTTTACAAGTTAATAAAGTTAAGTCTCACCATCAGTTTCTGATATCCACAGTCCTTGCAGCTACCAGAATACAGCCAAATTCTAACCTAAGTTCCACTAATTTTAAATGTAATATGGATGCAAACAACCTCTTGCCTTGGATAAGGTTAGAAAAGGAAAATCAAATGTCTACACACAAACTGAGTTAAATAATATGCTATCAGAGTTTAATATACTAACAAAAAGGATTGTAAACAATACAATTTCACTAAATTCGATCAGTGCTGCTCAACAGATACAGTTACCAAACATCATGATGAATATTAATGGAAGAAACTTACATTCTCTTCCTCGCACCAGAAGATCTCATCATGGCGATTTGTTCAAAGTGTAATTAAAAATACCAATCACGAAAGCAAGAACTCTACAAAAATTACGTTATGTCCTTGATTTTTTGAAATAGTCTATAAATTTGAAAAACTTCAAAGAACTTGAAGACATCTGGATGTCTCACTTCATATTATTAAATCTTTGGAAATAGCATGCATTGTACTTTATGGGATGGGGGCCTGTTTCAGGCACTTTCAAGAATCAGTTGCTTTAGAAAAATAACCATTTTTCAAGAATTCAGTTGTTACATAAAAACCAAAATTCCAACAGAAAATGAAGACAAGACATAAGGACAGATCTTCACAATCTTTGTTTTCAAGTGTAAGTCATTTTAATTTTTTGCTGAGATCTGAGAGAAATTGCAACTTTAAAAATAAATTTGCAAAAGAAACTGAAGCCATTAAAAGCTATTTTACAATAAAGACTGGCAGAACAGAACATCTGCATACAAAGTTATCAGCTGTACTCCAATCTGAACATGACTTTCTTCATCAAAATCTTTACGGTGCCGTACTCCAAGCAGCAGTCTACTCAAAATCTGCTCACAGCATAGGGACAAAGCCCATGTCATGTGGATGTGCACAAACTTGTTAACTTATTTATCAGACAGTCAGGGATAGGATGAGGGGGAACGGTTTTAAGGTGAAAGAGGGGAGATTTAGATGAGATCTAAAAGAAATCTTTTCCTGAGAGGGTGATGACGCCCTGGCCCAGGTTGCCCAGAGCAGTGGTGGCTGCCCCATTCCTGGAGGTGTTCAAGGCCAGGTTGGATGGGGCTTGGAGACCCCTGATCCAGTGGGAGGTGTCCCTGTCCATGGCAGGGGGTGGAACCGGATGGGCTTTGAGGTCCCTTCCAAGCCAGACAGTTCAATAACTCTATTATTAGGCACGTTTCAGAAGAGTACTTCACTGAGATTGCTTAAAGTGTCCACAGTTAAATGCACACAAATTGGACAGTTTAAGGTTCTCCTCGCCTTTATTCTGGGAAATTGTCTCCAAAAGCTGAAGATGACAGTTTTATGCATCTCTGTTCAACAATCTGTGGCACCTCTCTTGCGTAAGGCATAAAGAGAGAGAACATCCTTTAATAACTAGCAGGTGCCAAATAACCAGGGAGGACATTTAATTCCCTAGGACCGTAAGGCACCCCACAGATGGAACTCGTCTACACCCACAAGGCAGCCAGAGCAACTTAGTTTACAATCCCCAACACGATACGGCCACTTGCAGGCTGATCTGCTCAAGCCCCCGCGCTCAGAGCAACAGAGCAACGCTAAAAACAGAGAGCAAACAAACACTGCACACCACGGTCCTTGGGGAACGCAAGGAAAAATGCTTTAAAATCACCCCTGGCATTTAGACAACAACGTTCCGTTTAATCATGAGTCTTTTGTATTATCGCGGTGTCCAGGAGCTCCAGCCACCAACAAGGGCTCCCCCCTGCAACGTGCAGAAGGCACCATTTCAGCACAGCTTCTTCTGCAGTACTTCAGCCCTGAAATGCGGTTCTAAAGAGCTGCAAAAATTGAGCAGGGAGTGGGAGAGGCACGGAGCCAGGGGCTGCTGCCAGCTGGCCTGGGTGACAGAAGCCACGGCTCCCGGAAAAGAGCCGCCTGCGCCGGATCGCCTGCCCCACGCAGGCACCAAGAGGAGGTCGCCCACCAGCCGCTGGTTCCCCACAGGAAGGGTGGGAAGAGCAGATGCTAGCGGGAATACTTCAGTGCTACAAATATGAGCCTGGCTCCCCCCTTCCAAGTTTTAGCTTCAAATCCTACCATGCACTTCGTGACAATGTGTTGCAGCTTTTTCCGCCACGGATGGGTGTGCTAGAGGTATCCTCCAGCCACACCAACAGTAGGGGAGGATGGACTTCATGCTTAGTGCTACCTCCTGTCACATTGTACACTGTGAAGTTCCCATGACCCGGGTTGACAGAGAAGGAAATAATCCATTTCAGTAGAAACAGTTAGTCAAAAAAAAAAGAAAACACAAAGGAAACCAAGGTTTTTTCACATTGTAAGATCCACATGGGGCTTCCAGGCTGTGGAAACCAGAGCCACCTTCTGCAAACATTTTTAAGAGCTGCAAAACAGGGGGAGGGACTTTGTCGGCACTGGAGGAACTAACCAGCAGGATGCACCACACCTGGTTTCAGTGCCAGCTCACACACTACCTCCCACCTTACAGGAGTTGTAAAAGGCTCAGATTCTCCAGCGACTCTGAACTACCCATCCCAACCCCAGGAAAGCACCAGGCAGCACCAAAACAGGGATGCTTTGCCATGCAGCCTGGCCCAGCACTGGGAGGCACAAGGCTGCTGATGAGGGATTGCTCTGTGGTGGGAAGCCCTGGCCCTGCCATGCTTCCAGGTACCCTCAGTTGCAGTCAAACGATAGCCCCCCTACCCCACTCTTGTGAGACCACACCTGCAGTATTGCTTCTAGTTCTAGTTCAACAAAAGAAGGATACAAAAGTGTTGGAGTGAGTCCAGAGGAGACCATGAAGATGATCAGAGGGTTGGAGCACCTCTGCTATGAGGATAGGCTGAGAGAGCTGGGGTTGTTCAGCTTGGAGAATAAAAGGCTCCAGGAAGACCTTTAATCAGCCTCCCAGTACTGAAAGGGGCTCCAGGAAAGCTGGGAAGGGACTTTTTACAAGGCCTGTAGGGATAGGACAAGGGGGAGTGGCTTTAAATTGGAAGGGGGAATATTTAGATTAGACATTAGGAAGAAATTCTTCACGGTGAGAGTGGTGAGACACTGGCCCAGGTTGCCCAGCGCAGTGGTGGTTGCCCCATCCCTGGAGGTGTTCAAGGCCAGGCTGGATGGGGCTTGGAGCCCCCTGATCCAGTGGGAGGTGTCCCTGCCCATGGCAGGGGGTGGCACTGGGTGGGCTTTGAAGTCCCTTCTAACCCAAACCATTGTATGATACAGCTGGAGACTGAGGGCTTCCAGGATCAATTCACTTTTCCAGGTCACGTTGCTGGAGTCAGCAGAGGCCTCCCAGGTTCACACACCTGACAAAGAGCTTCAGGCAGGAACCAGGTGGAGTCAGGCACAGGCACAGTCCTGCAGAGAGCTAAGCTCTGTTGGTTTGGTTCTTGTTTTCAGGACTCCTGACCAGCTCCAGGGGCTGTACTAACACACAAGAGATGCCTGATGTAGGGAAGGTTATGTGCAATTTCTGTTTTAATTCAGTCAGAATCTACCTGCCCCCAGCAGCAGATGCTCTGGTATTAATAGGAAAACAAGTTTATGCAAATCAAAATATTGTGGTTTTAATCACTTGAAACAATCTATTTACGAGCAAGGTTTATTATTTTCTGCTAATTATGAGGCTGTGGATCCATCTGACCTTCCTAGGCGGGAGTGCCAGTTGAAGCACTCTTTCCCACCTCCACGCCTGCCACACAGCTCAGCTTCCCAGCCCTCTGGCTGCTGCCCACGTGCCGCCTGCATGACGATTTGTGTGCCCACGCAGGGAAGCAGACTGGGCAACTGATCCAAGGGGCTGGGGGTGAGAAAGAAAAACCTATACAGAAACACAAGAGGGTTTTTTTTTTGTTTTCATCTTCCTCAGTTCACCATTCTGATTCATCGTGCACCTGCACAAACATCGATGCTAACGTAGCATAAGGGTGGGAATAACATGCAGCAGGGAACCAACAGGCTTAAGTCATCCTGACAGTGTGAACCACAGCCTGAGGATGGAAACAGGGATGGTCCATCTTTCTCACAGACTACCATGTTTACACTGGCCATCGCAGTACAGGTCCCACATAATTAATGATACGGTTTATTCCTGGCCAGGAGAAGCAAACAAGGAATAGAATATGAGATGCTACCCCATGGTCAAGTCACCCACCCAGGCGCAGCGATGGCCCCTTGCTCCTTATCTTTCCCAGTGCCCATCAACCTCATGTCAGTGGCATGGCCAGCACCACCTCCAAGACACAGAACTTATCATCTTTCAAACACACAAGTGGCACAGATGGGACCTGGTGCACCCACACACCTTCCCTCTGCAGCTCCTGGGGGAAAGGGCAGGACCATGGCCACGCCAAGGACACCACAAACAAAGTCCTGTGCTGCCAGCAGCAAAGCCTGAGCAGCTGCACATACTCCAGCTTATTTTCTAAAGCTCACCATGCCCCAGCCAATGAATCATATCCTTCAGCAATCACAGAATCATAGAATCATAAGGTTAGAAGAGACCTCCCAGATCATCGAGTCCAACCGTGCCTGTGTCCCCACTAAACCCTGTCCCTAAGGAACTCATCCACCCGTCTTTTTAACACCTCTAGGGATGGCGACTCCAACACCTCCCTGGGCAGCTGTTCCAATCCCTGACCACTCTTTCAGTAAAGAAATTCTTCTTAATGTCCAGTCTAAACCTCCCCTAGTGCAGCTTGTGGATTTCAGTATTCAATCAAGCGAGGCTGGAAAGAGGCATTCAGTTCAACAGGGCTTAGACAAAAATGCATGTGAACACGTTTGACACATTATGCATATTAAATATCTAAAACCACAGAAAAATAACTTGGAATCTTGTCAACTTTAGAAATTTATTCTATAGAAGAAGGGGAAAAAAAAACTGTTTCTGGAAAACCAGACTGGTGTTCTGTTCTGAGGTGTGGGCAAATGCTCCCTTTCGTTTGGTGGAACTGCAAGGTGGTTGGAGACCCTGGGGAAAGCGCAACAGCAGCCTAGAGCCTGGTGAGCTGAGCCCAAGGGCAGGTCCTGACCCTCCCCATCTGGCCAGCTGGGGTGTTTCATTGGTACAGAGGCCAGGCGGTCATGCAGGCAGTGGCACCAATCATTGCTAATTCCGCTGAAAATGAACCTTTACAAGAAAACAAACAAATAAACAATGAAAAACAGCCACACAAAAGAAAACTACAAAAAACCAAAAGCCTTTTCTCAATCAGTGACCTGAGCCCAGTGTGGGGTTGGGGCTGTAAAGTGGGACTCATAATTATACCATATTTACATGATTCTGTTTAACGGACCATTTCTTAGGAATGTTTTATTTGTGTAATTTAAGGAAACAGTTTGAAGTACCAGAGGAAGAAAACCGCTCTCTAATTGTAAGCACAGTATAGCAAAATGGAAAGCATCACCATCACAGTGAGGACGGGACATCACCACCAGGCACACTTCACCACCATCACATCTGCAGAAGCAGCAGCTGCACCTGTTACGGCCCCTGCTGTATTCCAGACCACTGCATTTGGAACCTCTGTGCTCCCCAAGGTGGAGAACCAGGTGGAACCTCACACCTCTGCCAGCCACCAGCTCACCGCAGCTGGAGCTGCCCTGCCCACACCGCCATCACCACCAGCTCATGTCTGTTAGCAACTTTTCTCCTGTCACAAACTGAAAGCACATGAATTTAAACAGGTATTCTTCCAAGATCTCTTATTAGACCTACGAATCCTTGCCAACTGCAGTACCTTTCCAGAGCGTGGCATCACTCTCTTTCCTTAAGGAAAGTGGCAGTAACTTTTGCTTGTCAAAACTTCTAAGCCTTTAATTTATCAAGATTAAATTCAATTAACCAAAACCCAAGAGATTAAGGTTGAATTATATATAAAAAGGACTTCAACATTCTGAAGCATATTCTGTCACGTTATGCTTTTAGCTATAATTATGATGTGGGACATGCATTTGACACTTATTTTTTAGTGTTCAAAAAAATATTTCAGTTGCTAGCTCTTTGCCATCTGTTTCCTATCATTATTTCATTAAAACAGTTTTCATTTCTCTCAGAGTAGAAGAGTAAGTTTGTTTTCTGGGTGACTAGACCGCTATCTCCTTTATTTAAACAGCATCATTCCAACCATTTTTTTATTTGAAGAAGCATATGCACCTCCTCCCAACTCCCCCCAGCAAGGGATAATAAAGCAAGCTGCTTTAAAATCTCTCAAACACATCCCTTTCTTTCCACCTATCAAGACCACTTCTCCAAACAGTTTGAGGAAACTAAATAAGATAACTTGTCAGCTGCAAAAAAGCATGGGTATTCTCCTCCCAGAAGGAAAAAACATCCACCTAGGATGAAAACCAAGGTCCAGTGTGCAATATGTAGCTTACACAAAAAAAAACACTTAAGCACCCTCAGTTAAAATCACAGAATCACAGAATGATTTGAGTTGGAAGGAACCTTAAAGCCCACCCATTTCCACCCCCTGCCATGGGCAGGGACACCTCCCACTGGATCGGGGGCTCCAAGCCCCATACAACCTGGTCTTGAACACCTCCAGGGATGGGGCAGCCACCACTGCTCTGGGCAACCTGGGTCAGGGCCTCCCCATCATCATCGTGAAGAATTTCTAATGTCTGATCTACATCTTCCCCGTGCAATTTAAAACTGTCCCCTCTCATCCTACCCCTGCACCCCCTGCTCAAAGAGCCCCTCCCCAGCTTTCCTGAAGCCTGTTTCAGTACTGGGAGGCTGCTCTAAGGTCTCCCCAGAGCCCTCTTTTCTCCAGGCTGAACAACCCCAGCTCTCTCAGCCTGTCCTCATAGCAGAAGTGCTCCAGCCCTCAGATCATCTGAAAATACTAAAGCTCAACAGTTCACGTCACCATGACTGGCCATGCAGGGGTAAAGTCACCCACATACAAGGAAGAGGTGGTTTCTGAGCAGTTATCGCAAGCAAGCATGATAATTCTTACCTGGAAAATGCTGTTTGCAGCTGCTCACCGATTTGTCAGCACACACGCTGCTCTCGCCTCATGATTTATGATGCTCTCTCCAGCACTGAGACTTCTATTACGGTCCTCATTTATTGCCTGCAGCTGCCATTCTCACCAACTATCCTACACTTGTTTGTAGGTGAGGTATCAAAGGTATTTAATGTGCACCTAGAGATGTAATTTTAATCAAACCTACTTGCAGGCAGTGTTTAAATGTTAGAACAACTGCACAGAGTGCAGCAATTAACGGGGACTTGACCAACTGAAATTATGACAGCCAGAAACATTTACTCAGAAATGTCTCAAAAGGATGGGTATCCAACAATCCTGTAAACGCCTGCTGATTTGTAAATGAAGATAAAAATAGTACCCAGTGATCACATAGCCTTTGGACAGGTATCTGAATGCACAATAAGTAGATTACCGTAAATTCAGCAACTGCACTTTCTACAGCCAAAGTGTCAAAAGGCAGATCTACACCTTTCTCACCATGTTTTTCCCAGCCGGCTATTTTCCCCTTAGACTTCCCAGGTCTTCCAGCACCTCCTAAAAATCTGCTGAATCTGCCCATTTTAGAATAGAAATGACGGCAGTGGGGGGGAAGCAGATTTTACATCCAACAAGGTCACTTCTAAAAGATCTCAGTTTTTTTTCTAGACATTAAGAATTTGCAAATCAAGAGTTCTGACGCACTGCAGTCCTTAATTAACTTTTGGGAGAGGTACAAGATGCTCAATGATTTGAAACCCAGGTGACCAGTGTTACTAAGCAGGACTACCAATTGCACCACCCTGATTTGAGAGAGGGTGGTCAACAGCCTCCAGGGTGCAAATTGGATACATCAGCATGGAACATGGCATGGAAGAGCAACACATAGCTAAAAAGGAGTCCTGGAGCCAAGCTCAATACTACTTTCATGTGTACGCTACAGCTCCAACTCCTTAAGTAAACTGATTATAACAGCATCTCTGTTTATTTACTGAGTTTCTAGTGCTTGTGATTCAAGATGAAACTTGAAAATATGAACCCTCAACAAGCCCCAAAAGCCAGATCTTGCAAAAGAATTCAAGTTTATTATTACTATTTAAAATTATTGCATAGGCCTGGCTTCTGGTGGCCTAATATTTTAAGGCTGGCAACAGTTTAAGCCATACTCTAAACACCAAAACACGCTTTCTGTACTGTAAGTTCTAGTCAACGCCATCCGCACAGCACAGCTTGAAAATGGCACTCAAGGCAAAACCAACAATTGTGAATTTACAATCATAAGGTAGCCTGAAGGCCATCACTGTCATGGTCAAGCTTTATTTATAGCTGAACAGCCAGCACCAAAATATAAACTACAAATTAAACACATAACTCTAAGAGGAAGAAACGGTGATGCATTTTACAAAAGAATCTCTGGTGTTTGGAAGTTAATACTTGCAAAGTATAAAGATATTGATTAATCCTATTATCTCTCCATGCTCCAGTTGGTCCAAACAAGATGATGGGGTCACATTGAGAAAAGTATGCAGAAGTGAGCAGTTACTAATTGTGAACCCACATGAAACCATTAGTTGATGGGCAACTGTCTGCTTTCACGTCAAGAAACAAATTCTGCTTTTAAACAGAACATTAATTGGAGCACATCTGAAAGATAAGAACATATGACCTTCAAACTGTTCAAAAGATACATTTCAGTCACTTAAGCTCTCAAATAGTATATGTATCTCCCCATAATATTTATTGGAATAATAGGTGTGAATTGGTCATATGCACTTAATTAGGAAAAACAAAATCCACCATGCAAAAGCTAAACTCACCTGGTTTTTTTTCTCTAAACTATTTATTTCAGCTTTTACTGTGCCCCCTACCCCTTCCAATATGTGACTGCAGAATGTGTATGTCTGGGTGGAAGTAACATACCCATAGCGAGTACATGCAGTACGTGTTTTACATGTGGTAGTTTTGATCACAGGGGAAATATTTTCAGTTTAACTAAACCACTCCACTCCTCTGCTGTGAAAGGTCAACCAAATGGAAAAGTTGGATTCAACTACCTGTCACTCACCTGATGTGACTGCAATGCTCAGACGTCTCTGAAAGGCAGAAACATTCCTGTTGAAAGCATCCCCGAGATTCTTCACTCCAGCCACTCAGGAGTTAAGGAATTTTAAAAAAACAAACACAACAAAACAAACAAACAAAACCCACCACTATCATACACAAAAACTCCACACAAACAAAAATGTGGAGCTTCCTCCATCAATCACAGAATCAGAATAGTTTGGGGACCTTAAATATCATCTAGTTCCAACCCCCCTGCCATCTGCAGGGACACTTCCCAGTGGATCAGGGGGCTCCAAGCCCCATCCAACCTGGCCCTGAACACCTCCAGGGATGGGGCAGCCACCGCTGCTCTGGGCAACCTGGGCCAGGGCCTCCCCACCCTCACAGCAAAACATTTCTCTCATCTCAATCTCCCCTCTTTCAGCTGAAAACCCTTCCCCTCATTCTGTCCCTGCACTCCCTGATCAAGAGCCCCTCCCCAGCTTTCCTGGAACCCCTTTCAGTACTGGGAGGCTGCTCTAAGGCCTCTCTGCAGCCTTCTCTTCTCCAGGCTGAACAACCCCAACTCTCCCAGCCTGCCCTTATGTGGGAGGTCCTCCAGCCCTTGGACCATCTTCCTTGCCTCCTCTGGACTTGCTCCAACAGAACCATTTCATCCTCCCATTTTTCTTAAAACAGGAGAAGAGAATAGTTTACTGGCAACAGGGAATCTTTTTTCCTCTCAAACCTAAGACAGCTGAGAGGACACTGAGACTATAATTGCTCTTCGATTCAAACACAGATTCACATCCTCTCCTCGGATGATGTCTTTAGGATCTGATCACTCATGCGTGGATGTATGGTTCTTCACTGACAAACAACCTGACTCCTCTCCTTGTGCAACTCGCATTACTCATCAGAAAGCCTTGGCAGAGGCAGGCCAACATATGTTAATTACTGGGTTGCATTATAATAGGTCTAACATCTTGTTTCCCATTTAGGGTTTTAAAATAAATGGAAACAACAGTCTCTTTGGATACAAATGTATGTATTTTTGTATCTCAGGCTAAAAATATTCTACGTTAAAAACACAAATAGACCAACTGCCAGAGGATTCCTGCCTCTTCAGTGCTTCTTCTGGGTGGTTTATCCTTATTAAACAAAGCAGCCAGGCAATCTTAAGACAGGTTAGTGTATGTGCATTCATCTTTTATTTCCTACAAATTATCCTCAAGTCAGGTGCAACACTGAAATGGGGAGCTTGACTCCGTGATCTTTAATTTCTTCTATAAACAGTTTATCACGTACACTTGGCCACTGGTTTCTACAGCGAAATGAAGCATAAATTCACAAACACCGAGGAGCATCAACAGAGCAAAGACAGACTTAAAAGTGTATTTTTTATATGACAGAAGATATGTACTATGTTCTCTTCATTTTATGATTTAATATATTGGGATATTGCTAGGACAAGGTGCTGACAACATTACAAGTATTTTTGATTTACAGTTCTTTGTTGAGAACAAGACATTGAGAGCCATAGCTGCAATGTCTGACAAAGGACTAAGACTCTACACTGACATGCTGTTTCTTTTTATGTGACCAAACCTTAAATTTTATATCTGAATCTCAAACCATGTAACACCATAAACCTGCCAGAAACAGAAGTTTTGTTGAAATTTTCGAAACGCTAGTGTTCCAAAAATAGGCACTGGTGCAAGACAAAATTTCACAAAAATTTTGTTGAAAGTTCACCATTGAATGTATTTAGGATGCAAAACCTTTCAGGATACAGAGCTGTCTCAGCATTTTTAATTTTTATTTTTTAAAGTGATTAAACAAATCTAATGATACAACCATCATGCAACTGTGACCAGAAACCTACTAGGCATGATCCTCTCTTCCATCCCTACCCGAGACTCCCTGTGCTGGGTGCTGTGGTCCTTGCTCCAGAATGCTGAGCACCAGCCAAGAGCTGCCAGCCAGAAGCAGACAGATGGTGGACAATAAGGAAACCATCACACCGTCTTAGTCACCATGGCAGAGCCAGGCGCTGCACAATAGCAGCCTATCAACTACTTTACTCCTCATTTCAGCTCGTTCATATGTTTACCTGCATATGTCCAGGGCTCCCAGCTACAGGGCAAATAGACACAAGAGCTGTACTAGGTGTACCAGTCCAGTGTCACATAGGCAACAGGAGGACTCACAACAGCCAGGGGCAATGCTGGAGCGGGACAGCCAAAGGTTATAAAACAGCGCACTAAACGCAGAGTACCGGCCACTGCTCCATGGCAGCCGTTATGCTCTGGGTTAGCTGAGAGGAGACATGCCAAACTCTCCAAAATAGATACTCAACATATCAATCAGTCAACAAAAGAAATTTCAGGGCAATCCTAAATTTCACATATTTTTCCTATTTATTTAGAGACAAAACAACCTTGATATTTTGCTTAACGATATGACAAGCACAGTCCTGAAGTCACAGTGCCCATCTGCTTCCCCAGAACCAATTCCTTAAATCCAGGCTCTGAACCCTCCAGCCTCCTCCTCCTCCTCCTCCGCTCCCCTGCAGACCCCACACCTCCCAGGCGCGGACTACATTACAAAGAACAATCTGCCATGAATACAAGTAGAATAAAAATGACTGTAAATATTTTCAGAACCCATTTTAATCAAAAAGGGGCTGAACTGCCAACTGTCCATAGCACTGTCCTTTGCAAAGCCTCTGCAAAAAGAACCACCACTTCACCCAAGCCTGCGCAGAGCTGAGCATCATCTGGTCAACACCTGGGGGGGACCTTTCTGCTATTCTCAACCTGTACTGTTCCTGTTAGTGTCACCTCCACAATCCCTGCTGGAGGGCCTTGGAGGACACAGCAATTCCATGTGAATATTCAACAATATTTATCTTTCATCCTGTTGCCAGTTCCTTCTGAAGTAGGAAAAAAGACACGAATGGTCTTCCCTTTACTTGCAATTCATACCCAAGGATCACTTGGTGTGCAAGGATAGCATCTTTCACGTTTAAGTTATATCTTTGCTAAACACCAAGATTAAGTAGACATTATTACAAGTATTTGCTATTAACAAACATTTCAAAGGTTCCCTAGATTCACTATGCACTCTACCAACTTGCTGGTCACCAACAACTGCTGTCACAGTTTTACGTGTCCTTTGGTAAAGAGTAACAAAGCCAACGGAAACCCTGACTCCCAAGTTACACATAAACAAGCAGGTGCCTGCTGCAAAGGTAGGACTGTGTTTATCTGGGTTTGGAAGCCCTTCTAAGTATCCACCTTCCCATGCAACTCCTGTCCCCCTGCCGCCACACACTCCCCAGAGCAGCTAGGTCACAGAGCCCCTAGTTCCTCACCCCAATCCCACCCAAAGCAGCAAGGGGGAGGAAAGCCAGTGCTGAGCAAGAGTGAGCCTTCCCCCTAAAGGGTCCCTGTAGCAGCATGACTTGCTGTGGCAGGAGGAGGTTCAGAGCCAGCACCGCAGCCTAAGCAAAGTCAAGGCAGGCGACCAGGAAAGGACACACCACCCACACACTTACATTGCCAAAAAGCTGCGGGAAGAGGACATGAGCGCGAACGTTTTAACTCGCAAGGCTGCTTTAACCAAGTCTTAGAAGGCTCCGCTCATGACCCAAAATAACTTCTCCTTACATAACACTGTTATGATTTTAATGTGCGAGATGTCAAGAGTTTCACAGTGCCAAAAGCGAAAGCTACGCATTCAGTTGGAAAGCAAGAAGCTAGGAGGCTCGCATGTCTAACGGTATCAAACTCCAGCTGGACTGCAACCCAATACTTCTTAAAACAGTGATGTAAATTTGGGGAGAACTCTCATACTTGAGGAGGAGAGGAAAAAAAAAATGGAAGCTTGGTTCCACAGACTCATTTCTTAAAGAAAGCCTGATAGCTGCTTTTAGTCTCACCAGCAAGACCTATCTGAGTAGGTCCCTTCAAAATCAAGAAAGAAAGGATGTAAGAGTGGGATAAAGCCCAACACTAGTTGAGTCTTGTGAGTTCACCACAGAATCCACAATATGAGTCTCAGAATGCTACCTGCATTTCCACACAGGTACCCACTGCAACTGAGGGTCCTGATTTTTTTGTGAAACAGGGAGAGCACCTACCTCTCAGCAGCAAGGTGGGATTTCATGGATTTGTAAAGCACCTGAGGAATACCAAACCAAACATGCAGATAGTTGGGATCCCAAGAGCATTTGCAGGATGAAAGCTCAATGGCCTGGAGTCTTTTTAGAACAAGCATTCCAGTCTTTAAGAAAAATTGTTTAATCAACTGTTAAGTGCATCAATCTGGGCTAATCAGAGGTGGAAAGAAAACGTATTTTTGGAAAGGCTTGGGGAAAGCATTGGGTTGCTGTGAGGGAGGCTAACATAAGCTGTATACCGGCTGTAAACAAGTTAACTTCTGTGATCCCACTGCCAGGAAAGGGTTACAAGAATTAAACAAACACAGAATTTACAAGAAGGACACCAAGAGATTGGGTGGACTGCCTGACAACCACATCATTCTTCCTCCTCCCTGCAAACCTGTGGGATAATAAACCCTTCACTCTTTCGTATATAGACAGACACATAAACAAACTGCTCTTCCGAGAATTCAATGTCAACAAAGTCTCTAAAACCACTTTTTAAAGCTTTTCTCCTTGCTTTTTAGAGGGGTAGGGAGATGACCAAATGGGGCTTCCCTTGACCTATGAATATGTTACAGTTTTAAAATAAAAAAGTGACAGTGCTTGTTTTGCAACTGTTCCTGCTGCAGGAGCCTGTATTTCTACAATGTATTTTAAGCAAGAATGCTTCTAAGAAAATTTTCCTACAGATAAGGCTTGTTTCGTAATGTACAAGAGCCAAAATCTCAGAGATACATCCAATGCTAAGAAGACTAAGTTAAAGCAATTGTATGTAAGGTATTTCTTCTTTTGAATCCATCTACGGAGCTTCTGGCTGCACAAATTGAAGTACTGCTCAAAGCAGACATTGGGGTTGGTGAGTTGCTTCCTTGAGAAAGGGGCTGTAGTTGGAAGATTATGGGTCCTGCAACTGAAGACACAAGCCTTTCCTCACTGTCATTCAACTCTTTTATAGTGGGTTTTGGTCTTCCCCTCCGCCAGTGTCTCATACCTCTAAAATAAGCAATCGCAGATGGTAGCCTTTGAGCTCAAGGATGTACATCTACCAGTGGGTGTTGGACCCAGACCGTGTCCAAGATAACAGTGTAAGGGAAGGGTCTTCACTAATAAGCCGAAGAAAACTTTTAAGAAACTTTACGAATTTGGCAAGGTAAAATAGACTGGTGAAAACCCTCCCTTCTGAGCATCAGTGTGAGACCAGACAATTTCCAGTTAAGTCCAGTTTGAAACCCTCTCACATGCCAGGTGCCCAGCAGTTAAGTCAGCCTTGACATGGCCCTGCACTGCTGCTCCCATCCCACGATGCTCCTACTTACACTGCATTCAATCAGTTCATCTGGTTTTGAAATGGGTGTTCAAATACAAGAGAGGAAGGGAAACCTGCACTTCAGAATTTACTGACGGAGATTCAGGAGGTGTGTATTTCGGCGCAGCCTGAAAGACTCTGCTGTTCTCAGAGGGAATGAGGAATACAAGCCAAGAAGCAGGCAGATATTCACCAAGGGAACTGTTTTTCCTACTAAATGGCCAACTGAAGCCCCTACTATTCTGTCATATATCTATGTCACCGCAGCCCCAATAAATAAACCCTTCTGACTAGTTAGGAGGTTATCTAGATATCTCCAAGAGATGGATACCATGCTCTTTGCCAGCTGGTCAGTCACCGCAGCTCTGCAGTCTCAAAGGAATAATACATTAACAAAAAAAGACAACACAAACTTGTTGTCAATGTATTTTTTAGTTGTCAAGTGTATATGTTTTTACCTAATCAGCAAAGACAGCAGGTGCAAAGGGCTGCAATAGAGTGGGGCAGAGTTTATACACATTTGTACATTAGTTCAACCAGTAAGTATCACCTGTTAATACCACCCTGATCAAACTGACTTCTAAAATAAGTCACCAGAAGAGTTTACCGGTTACCAGACACAGAGTTTAGAACACCAGAACACAAAAGATTTGAAGACTACCAAATGAAGACGACAAACAACTCCCATGCTGGTTTTGCATGACACCATCAGATACACAAAGTTTGTGGCTTCCATTCTCACGCTGTCTTTGACAACACACACACACATTATCTATACGTTAGAGTTGTTCCCATTTCCGAAGTCAGATCTACGGTAGTTTTGCTTTTTTCTGGCAATAAAAATGCTTACAGTAACCACAGTCTCTCAGCATTCACAGCCAATATTGACTACCAAGAAAACGGAATATGGCTCTACAGGGAGAGGATAACCACACTACCTATGGATCAGGCAGCCCGAGGATCATCTGGGGATATTTCACAGGACTGGAAAAGAATGTCTTAGCATAAGGACACCGGTTTTATAAATCAGTTCTCCAATATCCACTGACATTGTCAGGAAAAAAAAAAAAAGAGAAAAAAAATATCAAACAATGAGCAGCAGGGTGCAATCCAAATCTGCACTTTTATGACATTTCCATAGATTTGTAGCACTATGCATATTAATGGGTTCTGAGCAGTTTCTTTTCCTCCCTCCCCCTCCATGTTGAGCCAATAGCCTTCCTGCTTCACTTTGGGAATCGTTTCAAAGCTGTTCTGTAGCGTCAAAACAAATGCTGGATTACCAACCAAGGGATACGCTTCCCACATTTATCTTAATGGAATGTTAACGTGATAGCTTGTACGTGACTATCTCAATATTAATACACTAGACAAATACAAACCAGCTCAATTTATTGGATTATCTATGGAAAGGACAGAAGTCTCTTTTCGAGCTTAGATATTTCATTGGATCCTAAACTAAGGGTTTTTTTATAAAAAGCATCCACCATCACATCTTCCCCATTGCAAGGGACTGTGTTTAACTGTTCCACGATTCAACACAGGAGTACAAGTTACTTCTATTCCCTGCCACAGGTCTAAAAATTACAAGCAACTATACGTTACAAGGAACCTGTAGGTGGCCTAGATCAAATCATCACCGATGTGGGCCTTCAGATGGGAAGGTTCTTTTAAGAATGAGTCATGCCTTGTGGAGTAACTTTATTTCAGTTGACACTGAAAGGAGAAATTAGATGGAAAGTGATTTTGTCTGCCTAAGAACAACTTTCTTTTTTCTATGAGATACATAATATGCATACAGATTTGCCCTGCTCCATAAAGGGAAGATACTGAAGCCACCAAACCTCACCTTTGCATTCAATGGAAATTTCAGAGTATCTTAAACTATTAGAACCAAAAATAACATGTAACAAGTGTAAGACCATCTCCTACTCTCATAATACACTACTGCCTCCAACAGTCGAGCAGTGGAGATCCATTACAACCCATTCCTCTTGCAACCTATATCACCTTTAAAATATTCTACCACTAACCAAACTGAATGGTAACGATTACATGACACCCAATGGAAATAAGGAAATTTGAGAACTGCTACATAAGTTTTTTTCTTTTAGAAAAAGAAGGGGGGGGAGAACAATATGACAAAGCAACATTTCGATTTACAAAACTATTGGTTTTAAGACAATTTTAAAGCAGAAAATATTTCTGATACCACTAACAGTCTCAACTTACATACACCTAAATTCAGTGAAAGGAAAACATTTAATATCTGAGCAAAAGGTAGATGAGTACTCATCCATGGTGGTCTGTACTGATGCGCTGTTCCCTCTGCTTTCCCATAAAACACATCTAAGTGGATAAAAAGGGCTTCTGTTCCTCGACCCACAAAATTCAGTTGACAAGAACAAGCATAAACCAACTCTCAACTCTTCAGCAATATTCTTGCCACTGTACTGTAATACAGGATAGGATTTCACAAAAATTGGCCTAACTAGGAGTGAACAAATCAGCCAATTGCACAGTGGTCAAATTTGCTACCGCAGGCATTAACTGCAGTCCTACTTATTTATGAGAAACAGGCTTCCCAGGTAAAGCCATAACAATCCCTGCTCCCTCCCTCTGCAGCATTCGATCACCCACGTTGTTACAGCAGCACGGGAAGCACCACCAGCTCCTTGCCAGCCACTACATCCATCTCTCGTAGTCACATTATCTCCCTTGCAACTGGAAAAAGGCTGGATCCCCATTGTCCTGAAGCCTATCAACAACACTGCAGAAGGCAAAAGGGACTCCAATTTTGTTTCCTTTCTGGGATCTACTTTTCTTCCTTTTCAGGAGAGAAACCCAGCTTTCCAGGCATCAAGTTGCTAAAAACCAGCCAACATTGTCTCTAACCATAGTATCAGTGATGCAACTGCCAGTCGTGAGAGTTTGGTGGTGTGGGTGGTGGGTTAGTTTCTCTTTTTTTGGGGGGGAGGGGGAAGGCTGCTGGTCAACCCAAAACCTTTGGAGCCTATAAAAGTGGAAGAGATTTGGGGTAAAGGGCAAGCAACTCCCAAGAAAAGTTATGAATGGAAATGTACTACAAAGCCTCCTCCTTTCCACCCCACATAACCACTGCTGATTAGAACAAATCTTTCAGATGATGCAGAAACTGATCTATTCTCTTCTGTGGGTTTCTTAAAATACACTAAAAACAGAATTGTACGCCGCATTAAGATTGCAGTTTTATTTCATCTCAGACAGCACAAAACACACTCTGTATGCATACACACAGCAATTCACTTCTTTCCTGAAACAAAGTTTTCATTGATCCTTTGCCTCAGACTCAATTATTGCTTCTAATCATGATCAATGTTTATTTAAGGTATTGTGGACCGTAAACAATGTAAACAATAAAAGCATCTGTCCACGTCGACATGAATGTCACTGGCAGGTTAGATACCTATATCGACTGCTCCCAAGGGTGTTCTTTTTAAATTCTGAGAGCTCAAAGTAAATTATAATTAAAATTTATGGAATAATCTTTAAATCAGTCACCATTTGAGGTAGTGTTATCTTGAGTAGATAAAAATCACGATTTGTCAATTAAATCCCAGGAAATTTTTCATTGTTTTAAAACATAATCCTATCGACACTTCTTTTTTTCAAAAAGCTTTTTTTTTTTTTTTTAGTGTGGGAGATTCTGTAAAATTCCTGGTCACACCCATGGAGAAAACTATTCTTCCTCTAATTTGGCAATTCAAGATACACATGTATGAAGTAAAAATCAAGGCGTTTTAAGAAGACATTTAAAAAGCAGAGATAAAAAGAAGAGAGGTCTTTGTGGGATATTTAGAGGATTTCAAGTCATGTTTTCCATAGGCTCATTTTGAAAATAAGCAGCCTTTTCTTTCTCCTCCTACCCCTCCACCCCAAACTCCAAGGAAAACGGTCCCTAAATGCACTCAACTAGCCTCAAAGTCACACGTGCTCCATTGCAGATCTGGCTTTCAATGTCTCTTTTGTCTGGTGGCTGGTGTTTCAACATCCTCAACTTGAGAAGAAAAAGGTCAGAGCAAGACTTCTGGCATTCACAGACCTGCGCCAGGCCCCACCAAGAGAAGACTGATGCCACAGCGCGTTTCCCCCGGCCGAGAGGGGGAAGTGGAGGTTTGAATCCAAGACCAACTGTGTGTGCTAGAGGGATCCCTCTCCCAAAGATCATCAGCATGTTTAGTTTTGCTATATTCCTCCACAAAACTTTTCAGCTGGTAAAACTGAGTTAAGAGTTCCACCACCATGCCACATTAGCATGCCATCATCACGACTGGGAACAGGTTCTCACCAGTAAGGAGTTTCATCTGTACATCCCAGTGTGAGGCTCGCTCTTTTGCATTCCCTCTCCCTCCCAGTTTTGCTTCACCTCCAGATTACCCCCAGATGCCCTTACGCCTTCATTCTCCGGTGTCCTTATCCTTCGCTCCCTGGACAGGAAGGAAAGGCTGCACCATTAACCTCCCAGTGTGCAAGGCCAAGGTCCATCTTGCAGCAAGAGAGAGAAGCTGTTTCTTAAGATTCCTTAAAAGCTTTGGCACTTCAAGGCAGTTGGAACTACTCAACCAAAGCTGGGAGCCAAAGCTTCCCCACAGCATTAATGGGCTTTTGCCCTTTTAGATTTTATAAGCCTGTCGCCTTTCTGATGCGCAGGGTTTTATTCAGAGCCCTAAATGGCCATTTCATATTTAAAAGAAAGCCTGCATAGGTAGCACCCTAAAACTACCCCAGGTCATTCATCTCCCTCGCTCTCCTCCGGTCTCTTAGGAAACCTTTGATAGAGCATTTGTTCAGGCTGCCAAGTTAAATCCTCTTCTCCCATGTCAATGCATTGAAAGAAGTAGCCGGAACACCAGCTCCTGCTCAGGCCTGCTTGAAGTAAATGGAGAAAACCAATTCCTCTGGCACTCCAGAGCCATTAAGCCCTTTGCAGGTTATTAACTGAAGCACAAAAATATACACAACCAGACGACACAGGGCTCTTCCTTGAGTTTGCATACCCTTCTCCATAAACCGCTGCAATTTGCTGAGCAGGACCCCACCAGCCCCAGAGTAAAGGCTGGACACTATGATCTTAGAGGTCTTTTCCAACCTTAATGATTCCATGAAAAGCAGGGGTCACACGCCTTTCCCGATCCCGAAATGTGGGAATGGGGGATGCCCTGGGAAAGGGGAGAACACCCCACCCTCCCTCCTCACTGTGCTGCCTCCTAAGGCAGCACCGAAAATTAAACTTTACACGTGCAAACCAAAACTTTTACAGCCCCAAAATCCCGATTACAGCAACAACAACCTCCTCCCCCCTCCGCCCGCCCGCCTTTAGGCTGCCTTACTCCTTCTCCGAGCGGCACGGAAAAGGAGACGAAGGGGGGGGGGGAATAAAAGCGTGGCTGGATGGCTCCTATTTTTATGTTTACATTCCTGAAGTGTCTTTTAACTGCCTGCCATTCCCCCCCTTTTCCCCTCTGGAAGCGCTTCCCCCTCGCACAAAGGCGAACCCCCCCTCCCCTCCGGCTTCCTGGACAGATGCACCGGGGGGGGCGGGTGGAAAGAGGGAGGGGAAAAAGAGAAGGGAAGGGAGGTTTGAGCCTTCCTCCTGCCTGGCCAGAGAGGCCCCGGTCCCAACTGGCTCTCCAAACCCAGACACGAGGAATTTACACCCAGGCGAGCTTCCTGGAGCCCGGAAAATGAAAATAATAAAAAAACACCCCAACAAGCGCAAGCTCCCCCGCGCGTCTCTCCCAAAGCCCAACACCCCGAGCTGCAGCCATGGGGCTCCAGGTCGCCCCCCCCCCCGCCCCGCTCCGCTCCCCACAACCCCTCTTTTGTGCTTTTTTTTGCAGCTCCAAGTCCAACCCCGAGAAGGGCAATTCCCGAGAAGAGCCGCCTCCCCAACCCCGCTCCCTCGGCGGGGACGAGCCTGCCCCTTTAAGAAGTCTCCGCACATTTTCTCCCCTCGCAGAATAAATATGTATTATTGGGATTTTTTCCACACACCCCCCTCCCTGTACACCTCTTTCCCCAGCGTGGCCGCTCCATTGTTTCTGCTCCGCCGGGTGCGAGAATAGACGCGAAAAAAAAACTTACCTACAAATCGCAAAAGCAGCCTCGCAGCAGCAAAAATAACAAGGAAGAAGGCAGGCAAAATCCTCTCTCCCCAACCGATTTGCAGCTGTACTCGCGTATTTTAAATATATATTTTTTATTATTATTAATCCTTCTTTTCTTCCTTCTCTCTCCCTCCTCGCCTTTTCCCCCCCTTTCTTTCTCTCTCTTCCCCCCCCCTTTTTTTTTTCCTCCTTTGCCCACAGACAGTGAAAAGGAGCTCAATGTTAGTGGGTGAGTAAGTGAATCAACTAGCAGAGAGCACAGCAAGTTGAAGTGTCAAATTACATTGGCTATTCTATTACCAAAGGGCCATGCTTTGTGGCTGCTGGCAAAATCTGTCCCAGATTCCTATCTGAAAGGGAGCTGCCTCCTACAGGGATGTTCTTTTCCTTCGCCCTCTTTCTCCCCTCTCTCCCCCCACCTAACCCTCCCCTAAATCACACAAAGTTAAAAAAACCCAACCCAAAACAAACAAACAAACAAAAAACCCCCCCCAAAACCCCCAACAAAACCTTAGATACGAGTTAAAATACAAATATTGTCTTACAGTGTGTTTTTAAAGGCGGGGATTCGCGTTTTTAGTCTTCCTGAATGCCAGGCAACTCGGAAACCCTTCCACTCTGGAAACCGAAAGCAGGAGGAGAGTCCTCTACCCTCCCTTAGGTATTTTTGTGTTATTAAAGAGGGGAAAACCACCCTGGACCCGACAGACTCTGAACCATGCGGTGCCTCCGTCTGCGGCGGCTGCACCGGGGAATTTATTTATTTATTTATTTTTAAGCAGGGATGGGAGGAACTACCGGGGATTGCACGGAAACATCCCGCTGCTCCCTGTATTTCATTTCAAACCACCCTTTATCGCCACCCTAGGGGTCCCCCGCGGCTCCCATCACCCAGGGCGGAGCGGGGTCCTCCCGGGGGTTTCCTCCTACAGCTCCCACCACCCAGGGACGTTGAGGTCCCCTCACGAGGGTCTCCGCCTGCGGCTCCCACCGCCCAGGGAGCAGCAGGGTCCTCCCGGGGGTCCCTTCTCGCACCTCCCACCACCTAGGGAGGATGGCGTCCCCTTCGGGGTCTCCCCCGCAGCTCCCACCACCCGGGGAGGAGTGGGGTCCCCTCTCGGGATCCCTCCCTGCAGTTCCCACCACTCAGAGCGGAGAGGTGTCCTCCCGCGGGTCCCTGCTCGCAGTTCTCATTACCCAGAGAAGAGCGGGAGTCCTCCCCGCAGCTCCCACCACCCAGGGAGGATAACATCCCCTCTCGGGGGTCCCCGCGTGCAGCTTTCATCACCCAGGGAGGAGGGGGGGGGGGCCTCGCGGGTCCCCGCCCGCAGCTCTCATCACTCAGAGAGCAGCAGGGTCCTCCTGGGGGTCCCTTCTCGCAGCTCCCACCAGCCAGAGAGGACCGGGGTCCTCCCAGAGTCCCCCCACCCCCGCGCCAGCCGGGAGCTGCCGGGGAAGCCGGGATGGGGAGGCGGCCCCTCCTAATGGAAAAAAGTGGGGGACGGACACACAGACGGCTCCCCCGCCCCCCGCTAACAATAGGGCGTGGGGCTTCCCCCCCCTCCCCGCCTTCTCCTTCAGGAAATCCAGCCTGATTTCCAGGGGAGAAAATAACAAGAAACCGTCCTTGTCTGACGAGCACCAATCTGCTAAAAAACAACTCCCTCGACTTCTCTTCCCCTTGATAAAACACTTCCAGGACAATCAATATTTTATGATGAGTTGTTAATAAGCCTAATATATTCATCCCCGCTCCAACGGGGCTTGTTAGATTATGCAATTAAGATAAGCAATTTAAACAGCACTGCGCCGGTCACATTCGGCTTCTTGGTGGAGGAGGAGAAAGATCTGGACTTTAAAGGGATCCGGGATGACTCGGGAAGGATGGGGAGGAGTTTTATTTTTCTCTTTCCCCCCCCCCCCCCCTTTTCTTTTTTTTCAAACGCGCAGTTACTCGGTAACCCCGAGCGCTCCCCCCATCCCCCGGATTTACGGATCTATTTTCATGGGGCGGTTCAGCCGCGGGGCTGCACACCCCTTACACCCCCCGCCCCCCTAATTGACGCCTTCGTGGCTTCCTCACCACCAACTCTTCCCTCTGCTCCCGCCTTGGGGGGAGGGGGGATTGTGGGGACCCTGCGGGAGCGCCGCCCCGAGCGGAGAGGTGGAGCGGCAGCGCCCGCCCCGGTACCGCTGGGGCTGCTGGGGGCGGGGGACCCCAGACACACACGGAGCCCGGGGGGGCAGCCCTGCCCCGCCATACACAGACACAGCCTGCGGGGGTGGCCAGGCAACAACCCCCGCCCCGGGGGGCGTGCAGGCGCCTTCAGCACCAAGAATAGGCGGGGGGAGCCAGGCAGCGCACCCCCCCCCCCAATCACAGAGCCCGGGGGGGAGGTGGGGGGGGGCGCGAGGGAGCGTCCCGTCCACCCCCGAACTCGCGGGGACGGGGGGGAGCAGGCAGCGCAGCTCCGTGCACACAGAGCACACGGGGACCTCCAGGCGTCCCCTCTCCGATACCCCCGCCCCTGAACTGGTGGGGGAGGAGGGCCAAGAGGTGTCACCCCCCCCCCGCTTCACCCCTTCCTCGGGCCCGCACGGATGGCGGCTCCCCCCCAAAACAGAGCTCACGGGGGCTACCAGGCAGCGCCATAGTCCTCCCACCCAAGAGCCCCCGGGGGAGGGCAGACGAAGCCCCCCCACCCCATACACACACAGCCCGGAGGGGTGGCCAGGCAGTGGTTCCCCCCCACCCCGTACACAGAACCCGCGGGGGCGGCCAGGCAGCTCGTGTCCCGCCCGCCGCAGCCCGCGGGGCTGGCCAGGCAGCGCCCCCTCAAGCACACACAGCGCCCGTGGGGGTGGCCAGGCAGCGCCCCCCCTCTCCGAGGCCGCGGCGGGGTCAGGCAGCGGCCCTTCCCCCCGGGTCCCGCGGGGGCAGCCAGACAGCGCCCCCTCAGACACACGCATCCACCCCGCGGGGGCGTCCAGGCGCTCCCCCTCCCCAGCGAACCGGCGGGGGTGGCGACGCGCCCCCCCAAGCAGCGCGAGCCCGCGGGGTCAGGCAGGCAGAGCATCCCGCCCCGCCCCACTCCGGCTCCGCGTTTTGCGCGCGGCCGGCGGCGCCGGCAGCCGGGGCAGCGCCGGGTAACAAAGGCGGGTTTGAGCACAGCGGCCGCCGCCGCGCGGGCTGCAGTGACGTCAGCGAACAAAGCCGCCGCCGCCGCCCCTTAAAGGCGCACGGGGCGGGAGGCGCGAGGGGGGGGGGGGGGGAACGGCGGCATCGGGCGAACCCCCTCAGTGCCCTGCCGGTTCGCCATGTCAGGACAGTGTCTGCCTTCTACCGCCCCTCAGCTGCCCTAGAGACGCCATGGCTGATCGCCCTCTGCCGCGGTGAGGGCCCCGAGGTCTGCAGAGATGGCGGAGGCTGCCTCAGGGCAGGTGCGGGACCCGCAGCGCTCGCTTCTCTGTGCCTCGCACAGGAGCCCTGGCAGCGTTTTCTTCCAAGGTCTGGGACCTGAGAGACGCGTACCCAGAGAGCGGCACAGCCCCAGGGGAGAGAGCCCACAGAATCCCAGAATCCCTCACAGAATCTCTTGGCTGGAAAAGAGCTTTGAGATCATCGAGTCCAACCGTTCCTGTCCACTGCTAAACCATCCCTGAGCGCCTCATTCACCCGGCTTTTAAATCCCTCCGTTGATGGTGACTCCACCTCCCTGGTCAACCTCTGCCAGTGCCTGAGAGCCTTTTCGGTGAAGAAATGTTTTCTGATCTGAACCTGCTCTGGTGCAACTTGAGGCTATTTCCTCTCATCCCATCGCCTGTCACTTGGGAGAAAAGACCGGCACCCACCTCACTACAAACTCTTTTCCGGGAGCTGTAGACAGCAATAAGGTCTCCCCTCACTCAATCATGGACTTGCTTGGGTTGGAAGTGACCTTAAAGCCCATCCAGTTCCAACCCCTCTGCCATAGGCAGGGACACCTCCCACTACGCTAGGCTGCTCAAGATCCCATCCAACAAACACTTTTCATAGAATCATAAAACCCTTTGTGTTGGAAGGGACCTTAAAGACCATCTGGTTTGGCCAAGATGCCACCTCCAGAAACTCCAAGTGACTCCCCCCTCCACCCCCTCTTATGTTCCTTTCTGCTGGGCGCTGCCCTTCCCCAAGAGGCAAACTGATCCCAATGGTTTGAGAAGCTCGAAATGAGCCAGCAATGTGCACTCACAGCCCAGAAGACCACCTTACCCTGGGCTGCATCAAAAGCAGTGTGACCAGCAGGGTGAGGAAGGTGATTCTGCCCCTCTGCTCTGGTGAGATCACACTTTGAATACTGTGTCCAGCTCTGGACCACTCAGCACAGAAGGAACACGGACCTGCTAGTCCGAAGGAGGCCACTAAAATGGTCAAAGGCCTGGAACACCTACCCTATGAAGAGAGGCTGAGAGAGTTAGGGTTGTTCAGCTTGGAGAAGACTCTGAGAAGACCTTATTGCAGCCTTTCGGTACTTAAAGGGGGCTTATAAGAAAGATGGGGAAGTACTTTTTAGCAGGTCCTGTTGCAATAGAACAAGGGGTGATGGTTTTAAACTAAAAGAGGAGAAGTTTATACTAGGTATTAGGAAGAATATTTTTTCACTGAGGGTGGTGAAACACTGGAACAGGTTGCCCAGAGAGGTGATGGATGCCACACCCCTGGAAACATTCAGGTTGGATGGGGTTCTGAGCAACCTAATTGAGTTGAAGATGTCCTTGCTCACTGCAGGGGGGATGGACTAGAAGACTTTTATGGTCTCTTTCCAGTCTCTTCTATGATTCTATAATTCTAAGGTCTGGGCCCTCAGGACCACATAATGACGGAGTGGCACAGCCTCAGCAGTGCGAGCCTCCATGCTGAGCCCTCCTGAGTGGTTTGATCGAGATGCCACCCCCAGGAACTCGAAAAGATCCCCTCATCTCTTCCTTTTTGCACTGCCTTCCCCTGAGAGACATACCCGCCCCAAAGATTTGAACCCATAGATGAACGCCACGGATACTGTTCAGTCAATGCAGCCCATAAGTCATTCTGCTCCTGCACAAGTTTGATGTCCATTATTACAGCAAGCACTGAACAAACCCAGCCTTTGGAATAACTGACAGTGGCACTGTAGCAATAATCACTTCCTGATAGTCACACAGATGTCATTGCATCATACCCTCATAGTAATTTAATTTGCACTTAATATCTTTTTCTTAAGGCATCAGCTTGGAAGGTGTTAAAACTTCTGTGTCAGACACAGGGAAAGTCAAGCAGTAAGTTTGATGTTTCATTGCTCCAAACCAACTCACAGAAATGGAAGACTGGCAAATTAAACATATCTCTCTGCAAAAAAGCAATACAAGGGCACAGCCTGTCCGCTGTATTTAAGCATAACTTCCACTGATGTCACGCCAGGTATAAACCAGATCGTTAATAACACATTTTCAATATTTGTGTAGTTTTGCCGCAGAATACTCTCCACATCACTACATCATGCAGGATTTACCAGCTACATCATCTTGCCATCTTTCAGAAACCAAGTCGCTTGATGAATACTTGGGTGGGAAAATAAAGGAAATAAGTTTGGTGACTTAGCAGGTGCCATTGTGCCCTCTGAGCCTCTCTCTCTACTGAAGCCATGCTTGCTGCACACTGGGGCAGGAGGTGAAAACCTGTCCAGAGGGGATGCACAACTGCAACAGCCTAGGCCACCTGCAGTTGTTAGAGATCAGATGGCACTTGCAGTGACAGTAAGTGTTAAGAACCCAACTGCTACACCTGCCTGGATAGAGCCTCTCATGATCTCAGCCAGAGGAGACATTCCTTATTTCTTCCATAGACTGCGTTACTCACCCACTAGGTTTTGGCCCAAAAGTGGTTGCAGCAGTCAGTTTATCTAGTGTATTTATCAGTTTGCTTGTAAATTAAATTGAACTCCCTAAAGATTAGAGAGCCTTAGTTTCTCTGACCTATGCTGGTATGATTCGTGAAATTAGAAAGGTGCCTCTAACCCACGTTGACATGCTTTCTTCCAGCCAGGGACTGGGCTAATCCATGACAAAGAATAAAGCACTTATATAGCTGCTTCAGTTCACTGCAGTTGCTTGCTGGAGCATAAAGGGTGGACTGGCCACTGGGAACAAAAAAAAAGGTTTAGGAGTTTTGATATAGGGCAGGGCTGGCTTAGGTTATTCAGTGTTGTCCCAAGAACACCCCTGCAAAGAAAGTGATCAGCCTAGTTTCCCAACTCCCTTGCAATGTCAGAGCAAAGCAAAAGCAGTATTTGCAACACCATTGAGGATTAGTCCCTTTTTTGGTTGTTCTAAGAGACCAGGCTGCTATTTGCAAATGAGTGCTCTCAACAGTTTCGAGATGGAGAATTGCAACCTGAAACAGAAGCTACACAAGCTTCACCACATGATCTCAGCTCCTGGCTAAACAGGGTTCTGCTGCTGCAGGAGCAAAGCTGTCAGTAAGCGAGCAGGCAGACAGTTATCCACGTTATTCCACGCTCTGTGGTGGGCCTGTCCACAAGGGATTAGACCAAATCTGCTAACCTCATTTCTGTTATATAACCTAAGACAGAGCTGAACTCTTTTCTCCGGAGGATTGTATGTTAAATCAGAATATCACCTCCCCCTAACCCTCTTCAGCTGCAGTTCAAATTAGGTTTTGCTGCTCTTGTAATTCATACTGCAGTGTAATAAAATTGGAATTGGTCGAGATGGCATGTAGACATTGTGTCTAGACATAGCCAGGTTACTTGAAGACAAGTTTTATCAGGTAACTGCTATCAGTGCAGCTTTTTGCCGTGTACACTTTAGTGGAGACCAGAGGGAGTAAGTGCTTAGACTCGAGTCCACACCGAGCTATTGGATGCTACAGCCGTTAGGAGCTACACCATCTAATTTAAGGGTTAGCACAGGTAAGCTGAGCATGGACTGTGGGTGTGCAATATGCACAGAAGACTGCCTATGATTAGTGCTGATTTCCTAATAGGGTCTGACATCAGCATTGCTTTCCTTGTAGCTGGTTGGGGTAGTCATGTCAGTCACACACATGGCACTGCCACACCTGGGCTCCCCAGATACACACATTTTGATGTCTTCTGAGCCATCACAGAACTGTTCATCCATCACCACAGATCTCTGACTTAATGTTCTGTCATAACTCATGGGCTCATCTCCTGCAAATGCTTTCTCAGATCAATAGTTATGCTGAAGATTAGCTAATATTGCCTCAAAATGAGGGAGAAATAGTCTTTTTCCAACTTAGCAATGACATGGGATGCCAGGAGTGATACTACTGGATACAGTTAAATTACACCAGTGTGAAAAGTGAGATTAAGTGAGTGTGCAGTTGGTCTACACACATTTCACTATGCAAAGTGAGAAACTGGTGCAGTTTATCGAGGACTATGTCCATTTTTATCTTTTCCTTAATAGTATGGGAAAAAAAGCAGGGTTTATTTGGATTCTTAAATTAGAGATGAAATTGCTATGCAAAGACATTAAGGAAATTTGCAGTTATGCAACTGGAGTCCTAGAGGAAAAAGTAAACAATTTTACTGAGAAAAACAAATTGAAAACAATTATGAGACATTAACAGGGAAGTGGCTGGAGGTTTTGGTTTTTTCTTTTTTTCCCCTTCCCTTTTCCTTTTGAGGCCTGAGAACACTTACATATTGTCTTAAATTTAATCCCTCTTTGGTACTCCTCAGTCTGTTTGTTTAAGTCATATGGTCATTTGTGACTAAAAGGAGGGAGTGGTTCCTCCTAAGAAGCCTTAGTGCAACATGGAAGACAGGGAGCATCATCAAGATATTTTTTAGTCACTAAGGAAGCACATCTTGTCTTTTACGGGACTTTACACTCGCGCCTCCTTTCACAGTCATTCTTTATGGGCCAAACCAGTGCTTAGGCTAGTCTTCTGCAGGTTTTTCCATGTACTCAGAAGTCTAAAACTCTTTGGCTCTTTGGGGTACCACGGTAAGGCAACATGTTCACTCAACTAATCTCTAATCTAGCAAACACAAGACCTGAGTAACTATAACTCCTGAGTGACCACTGAGCAACTTTGCACCCGTGGCTCAGTTAAAGCATGGGGTGTACTCCAAGGAGAAACAGAGCTGTAGTTTAGAGCATTGTATTCAGTCTAGACATGCACACCATGCTGGATTGAGCAAGACAATTTGATTAGTTTGGCAAAGAGAATAAAGCCTTTAAAAACACAATGTAGCAAGACAGCACTGAAATGCAGGAAGTATGCCTTCAAGCTTAAAAAGTAAAACTAAAGAAGAGCTGAAAGGATAGGAAGAGAAAGCACACTGTGTGCTCGTAACATACTGAAAAGGAACTTAACATATGTGAGCTGAGGAAACGCAGCATTGTAAACATGCTATTTATATAGTGCCGAAAGTATACTTTTATGGGGGCATAAACATTAGTCACCGCAGCACATACAATGTTTCCTTCTAAAGGAGGTAGAGTGCCCAGCCACAGCCAAATCAAAGTCCAAGTGCAAGAACTGAACACATTTCCAGTTTGAGACATCTCAAATCAAAATTTGCTGTGGGGTCAAGTCACTTGACTCCTGAAAACCTTGCCCATAAAGCAAATAAATTCCAAACATTGCAACGGAGATTGGTAAACAGGGACTTTAGTCACTTCTGTTGTTGTTAAACTCTTTGCTACCTATACCACGCGATTTCAGGAGGAAAAAGTGAAAAAGAAAACAAAACCTTATCCAAGTTTAAACTCGGGGGAATATATTCAGGTAGAATATAATTAGCAAAGCTAGAAGATGGCCAAAG
This sequence comes from Neomorphus geoffroyi, assembly GCA_033558235.1. Taxonomy (NCBI): domain Eukaryota; kingdom Metazoa; phylum Chordata; class Aves; order Cuculiformes; family Neomorphidae; genus Neomorphus; species Neomorphus geoffroyi. The sequence continues at coordinate 35,730,481 of JAUMJM010000016.1, forward strand.
TGCTGTGTGCAACATCATGGTCTCAGAAAAAAAAAATACTCAAGGTTTTTGAATGACCGCAGACATCAGGACCTTTATTTTTAACCTGCTCCAAATAATGCAATCGGGTTAACCTTGCGTAAAACCAGACATGCACGTAACTACCTTGAGAGCATTTCACTTCATGTGTTAGCAGATATGTCTGTCCATGGTGTGGATTCCTGTCATTTCATGGATGGTAGAGGAAATACTCCTCTTGTCTTTCCATCATTTGACTACCTAATGCCACATTTTGACAGTAAGCAGGTTCTTCTTTTAGCCTCGCTGAATTTTAATGGGGAAAGGTAATGAGATTTAAAGAACAACGAATGCAGCCATGTGTAGAGCATGAATGTTGAAGTCAGAGCCCTACTTCTGTTTCTCCCCTTGTCTTCAGCTCTTATCTGACCCAGTCAGGAGGCAGAGATGAGAAATAGCACCAGCACCAAGTGGAGAACTCTCAGGGTGAACTCTTGTCCAAGTTTCTGTGAGAGATTTTAGTCTAAACTAGCCAGCCTGAGCCTGAAAGGAGAGCAAACAACAGTAAAATAAGATATTAATGTAAGGACAACGAGGAGTGCTTTGTATCAGAGCTTGCCAGAACATTATAATGCTTCGTAACACAGCTAATCATGCTAAGTAAAATGTAGCCTTAAACACACTTAGGACTAGATTCTCAATGGATCCTCCCATTTAGCACACAGCATAATTTATTTCTTTTCCTAACCAACTGCATTTTGTACCACAAGGGATGGTTAATATGATTTTGGAAAAAGGAAAAATAAATTCATAAAATATGAATAAATAACCGTAAGTTGTTTACATAAATAAACATTCTGGGGCAGGGGATTTTATTCAGTAATTGCCATACTGGTCATAAAACATGCCTGAGAGCCCAAAGTATTACTTTATTGCATTTAGCAGCAACAATTAGCCGTTCTATTTTTCACTGCTTTAACAAACAGTATGGTTTTCTACTCTCTAAGAAGAGGTAAAAACCCAAGCAAAACCGAGTCTCTTCCCCGTAGCTGTACACAGGCGTATGTGCAGGTGGCACAAAAGACCATCAAGGCTTGACCTGCGATCTGTGAAGCATAGGAAACAAACCCAAGCACAAAAAGCAGCAGGCTGTTTTCCTTCCTGTTCTGGGGGACTGCATAGGGCAGAGGAGCAGTGGAGAATTTCGTAATAAGGCTCTGTCTCTCGCAAAAGTACCACAGGCAACAAATTCCTTACAGCCGAAGAGGAGAATAAGTGCAAAACTGAAGACAACAGGAAGAGGTGTGGTCCCTAATGCATCATTTGCTGTATTTTATTGTCTTCGAGCCAAGAGAATTAGAAGGCCACCGACATTCCTAGAGATCAGAGGAGCCCGGAGACCTACTGAGTTAGCAGCCTTGGGAGTTTTACATTAAATACTTTCTATAATAAAATAAGCATATGTTTTGCAAGACAGAGCATTTTTGATCTGAACTGCCCCTTCTCCCCAATCTTAATTCAAGGATATGATAAATAATGTAATTAATTCGGGAACACTTGTATGTCACGAGTAGTACAGCTAAATTTGGCAGCCAAGGGGCACATCACAAGAACTCCAGTTGTGTGGGCACTCATAAGTGGAGGAAGAATGCAGATGTGATAGAAATTTGGGAATTCTATCCAGCTGAACTACAGATGTGATGGAAGGTGTAGATACTTGATGCAGTACGGTTACCTCACAATTTGGGTAATTAACCCATGGGTAATCAAGAACTGATGGTATTGCACTAACTGCTGAAGCCTCTGCATCCTGGAAACATTGCTGGGAATATCTATCTTGTATTTTCGTCTCACTAGAACTCTAATTTGGACAGCTTATTGACCTACTTTCAGTATGTCACTGCTTTCAGCATGTTAACCCCCCATCCCCAAACACTCCCGGCTGTTTCAAATAAGCGCAAGAAAAAGAAAGCTGAAACTACAGATGTTGCTTGTGCACACAATCAATGCCTCCCTCCCCCACTAAAGTTTAATAAGGATTGTTAGTACATCATTGTAGCTGGTAATTGTGTAGGTACACATGGTAATTGCATGTATTTGCACTAATTATGTAAATGCACAATAATTAAAGCTCCAGGGTTTTCATGGTAAATTTTTAAGACACTCATGGATTTGTCATGGCAAAAGTGTCAGTCATGTAACCTAGTGGGAAAGGGGAGGAGGAGGAAGCTCGGGAAAACATGCTTTTTAAATAAAATATAGAGATTTTTGCATAAATAAGTGAATAGAGGACACTATTTCATCAAATGCAGCTGTTGTGTCTGGGCACAGTTTCTTTCAGAGCCTCTTATCAGACAAGAAGTACAACAACAACAAAAATCCTAGCAAAACCCCCAGAACATTGAGTTTTTCATGGTAGGTTAAAACTAAACATCAAATATTCCCCACTTTCTCCTCTGAATTTCCCAGCTTTCCCATTTAGCCAGCGAGAGGCAGGAGGAGAAATGAATTTGTGATCTCTTTCTGCTGTTGTGGTGATCACTTGCTAATATCACCAGTTTGCTGCCTCTCCCAGAGACCTTGTCACACTCCACTGAATATGTCAGTGGAAATATCCGGGCACTGCTTGGATTTGGATCAATCTACCAGCACGATGTGCCGCCAGAGCACAGCAGTTAGACGCTGGAGGTTCAAGTTGCTTTTGCTTCAGGATTCTTCCCCTTTTTTTACCCTCTCCTAAGAATTCAGACATTCCCCCCACCCTTAAACGTTCCGAGATGAATTTGCAGGATTCCTCCTGGGAGCACCCAGAACTTCCCAGAAGGTTTCCCCAGCACACCAGGCAGGAGCTGGCTGTTCCTCCCCGCCAGCACACACTGCAGCCCAAGGCTGAGCCGCCGCAGCACAGCTGCTCTCCAGAGCCTTTGCTGCTCTGCTCCGTGGACCTTTAGGGTCTCAGGGAATTAACTACTCCTTAAAGTCTTCAGACATATGAAGGAAATGCAGCTTTAAAAACATGCAGTGTACTTCTCCTTGAAACCAAGACAGCAAAGAGGGACACGTGTTGTCCAGCTGTTTACCTGTTTTAAACCGCCTTCAACAGCAAACCTGAGCAGCTCCCTAAAACAATCCCATTACAATTATTCCAGGAGCACTAGGAGCTGTTCAAAAAGTACAAAAACATAACATTGAATCACAGAATCATTAAGGTTGGAAAAGACCTCCAAGGTCATGAAGTCTAAACATCAACACAACACCACCATGTCCACTAAACCATGTCCTGAAGTGCCACATCTACACGCTTTTTGAACCCCTCCAGGGATGGAGACTCCACCCTTGCCCTGGGCAGCCTCTGCCTGTGCTTCACCACTCTTTCAGTTTTAAGGCTCAAATTAAAGAAATAAATGTCACTGTGTGGTAAAAATTGGTCAATCCTGGTACAAAATTATTTTAAAAGCAGCTTTTAATTGATGGGGTTCAATCAAGCCAGAGAAGCTGTCTGGGACAGAGACTATTTTCTACTGTGTGTCTACCAATAGACATGTTTTCAGGGGTTTTATTTCCTATGTTAATTTATACCAATGCCTATACTCATACTTGGTAGAGATTAAAGATGGTAAGGTGCCCTTTTAATTTTTTCCGTTGGCAGTAACAAGTTTTTTAATTATTTGAGAATCTTTTATAAGCACAGAGGGTTTTATACAAATGCAGCCTTCCTGAGAAAAGAGAATTATTGCTAAAACAGTGATCTGTTGTCTTAACTTCCTTTAATTTTTCAGTAAATTCATCTGTTCTTCAGATAACGGATGGTGGATGTCTAAAACCGTAGGATATGAGGTTTGCAGGCATGAATGGAAAGCAGGTGAGTTGCGTTACAGCTGGAGCACATTTTCCGCTCGTCTGCAGGGAATTTATTTCAGCTTGTCTTTGTTGTACAGCAGCATTGTAAGGCTAAGTTAGAGCTTTAACTTGTGGTAATGCGGGACCAAGAGTCTTGTGGATGTTTACGTCTAGCGGCAACTTGTATGATAAACACTTGCTTCCAGCATTAGGCAAGTAAGCTTGCAATTCAGTGGGTCGCTTGGACCTGATGCCCCTCCACATGCTGCCCAAATATGTTTGCATGGGCAGGAAAAACCTAATATCTCCACTAGGGGAAGGTTTACAGGTCAAAAGGAGAAAAAGGAATTTATCTGGGCCCTAGGGATTTTTTAAGGGATTGATGAATTAAAGGCATTTGTAATAGCTACTAATATTATTCATGTATGTCCTTCTGGTATCTCATACTTCAGCTCTGAGCTGCGATGGTAGTCATGGCAGGCACCTTCTTTTATGAAGTGTCTCTGGTCAATGCCTAAATTATGAAAACAGATTAACAAAAGCAGCTTGCTGCTACAGCTGACATTCACATGCGTTAGCAAGGACAGCTGCAATGTTAACTTGTCCGAAAATCATGTCCACAGTGTGTCAAATTGGTAGCTTGGACATGAAAATATCTGCAGTTTGTGAACAGTTTATTCAGACATTAAACATGTGTGAAAAATGTGAATGTTGTTAAACACAAGTAGGTCTAGGGAAATCCAAGCATGTGCATATCAATGTACATCACAGGAGGTGGTTGTGAAATGGACTGGTTGCTCTGAGATGCTTGCACAAGAAGCACTGATGCAGCAGGTTATTCCGTAGGGACTGTTGGAATACACGACCCGTGGCTGGTTCAAGCCTGTTTGCAGTGACGGTGTCCTTTACAAGATATTTGCAACCCAAACACCCAGCAACAGAAGATGTTCTTGCAGATCTAGGTATCATAATTTACTCAAAACCCAGTGGTAGATGCATGACCAGAACCTGTACCTGAACCTGTTCCTGACAGGGAAACTGCATTGTCAAGTGCTTTGTTCCAACAAGTCGGCAACAATGTCTGCATATTTTAAATCCATGTGTTGAGTCATCATCATTTAAATGGAACTTAAACCGCCTGAGCGTGTCATCCTTACTAACCTGCTACAAACTGCCTATGGAGTCTTTCCTTTGTGGAGAAGACACAGCTCCGTAAATTCATCCCTAGCGTGACCCAGTGCTGGACAGGTATTTCCTAGCTGCTGTATCACAAGATATGGATACGAAGGGAAGTGTACCAAGAGTTGTTTGTTTGCTGTGCTTGTTCTTTGAAGAAGAATAATGGTGCTATTGTTTCAAGCAGAATTACACTTGTTCCACTTTCCTTTGCCCTCAAAAATGTAAAAGTAGTAAAGTAATCATTTAAGCCGTGTCTTTAGTGGTGGAGTTGTATTTTATTCAAGCTCTCTACATACACGTTTTTTCCAGTGTACTTGCTGAAACAGCAGCCATTTGATTTCCTGTTATTGTTAATGATGCTACATTTTTCGTGAGTGTTTTGGTTTAAACAGAGGCTCAGGCAGCAAGTTTGACTTGAGTTAATGGCTTCCTGAGTTTTGATGAAGTTCTTTTTTACAAACGCTGCTTTTCCCTATTTCCTTTCTGTTTTTCTTTTTTTCTTTTCTTTTGGCAGCAGTTAGATTGTATCTGATGGGTAGGGGCCAAAATAGTCCTAATATGTAGTAATGGCTTTAAGACACTTATTACTACGTAGACTTCACTTTCAAAAACCTGGAAGATCCCCAAGCCCACCTGGAAGTTTGTATAGCATATGTTGTATGGCTGCTACTGTTGGGTTTTGTTTAAGTACTGAATAAACCTTGTAGATGGAAGCTAGCAACAAAATTTATTTGTGTTTAGGCTCCATAGTCTCACGTGATGGGAGCTCTAGAGGTTATCAGTGACACCTCCAACATTATATCCCACGGTGGCTTGATAGGACTAGAAGATTAGATCTGTGGAGTACAAGGTACCCTCATCAAAGCCCCGAAATCACAAAGCATCTTTGCTAAAAGAAATCTTAGTGAGGAGAAGGTATGAATTTTCATGCTGCCTGAGGTCCTCAATTATCTTTACTGGTGAGAGAGATGCCAGTTGTGGGCAATCTGTGCTAATGCAGCCCATCCTCTCCTCAGCGTTGCCTCCTTGTATAGTATTTTAGAGTCAGTCCTTGGGGACTGAAGGGAGACTTTGGCCCTACAGAGTGGGGAAGAGAGAAGCAGAACAACCAGCCTCTCAAATGATGGAGATGGAAAAAAAGCAAAAGAGCAATAAAACAATCCCCTTAACCTGATATTAAACCTTCCTCCTATCTTGTTTTAAATTGATCTGGAGGGAAGTGTAGAGAGAAGTGACTGATCTTTTCAAATATATGAACAATCTCTTTGCTATTTCACAGGTATGCGGAAGACACATCTTGTCAGAGCTGAATTCATGTAATTCATGTAATATTTAGACACCTGTAGTGAGATTATTTTTTCCTGTTTTAATTTGAAGAGCCCGCATTTCTCAGTCTTTTTGCTGTTGAGACTACTGAAGAACATAGCTGTTTCTCTGGGGAAATGTATGCCAAAAAACCTGGCAGGCTGGCCCAGCAGTACTTATATTCCAAGTATTATAAAACATGCGTAACAAGAAGGCTGTTGCTTTCTTTTCAGGGAAGCTGAACAATGAGTCCCACAGGGCATCAATGGGAGCGGAGTCAAACCTCCCTCCATCGCAGCATTTTTTCCTCCCTTTTGTGACATGAAGTTACGGCCCAAATTCTACAAAATGCTCAATAGCAAAACTCATGCAGCCCATTGGGTTCCATGAGGGATCATTTAGATACAATTTATTGCAAGATTAGGATCAGAGGCTCTTTTTTCCCTATCTGTCTACATCCTTGGGTCTTATTTTTCCATTGTTACGTTTTTCTTTTTAAATTGTTGTGACTGAAGCTGAGTAAAAATTATTAGTATGTTTTAAATCCGTGTCTGCTCTGCTAATTGTTAAGCTGCCAAAGATCAGCCGTGGAGAGTTTGCCTTCAGAGACAGATTCAAGCTCATACAAAAAGTGACTATGTTATATGAAACATATAAGAAACCAGTTCTGCAAGACTGAATCAAGTCCTCAATGATTTGATGAATGGTACAGCAAAGCCATGAGATATTAACAGTGAAAATGTGGCATCCAACTTCAGACATCCTCCTTCCACAGAGGTCAGAGGATTTTTAAATATCAGTCAAGTGGATTAAGGTCTGTCCTTTTTAAATCATAGAATCATTGAGATTGGAAAAGACCTCTGAGCTCATTCAGTCCAACCATCAGCCCAGCCGCACCGTGCCTGCTGAACCATGTTGCAAAGTGCCATTGCTACGCAATTTTTTGAACAACTCCAGGGATGGGGACTCCACCACTTCCCTGGGAAGCCTGTGCCAGTGCTTGACCAAAATTGTCTATTACCATCCACAAGTGCTTGATAACACAGAGGAGATATGTCTGCTCTCCTGGAACAAGGATTAGTCTATATGTACTCCTCTGAAGTCAGTGGAGTACCTCTGAGCCTGACTGCCAAGGAGTATGTGTCTAATCTAGCTGTATAGTTTAGTCTGACAGTAAGATTTCTACTTCAGAATTTGTTTTCATTCAGAGTCTGAAGAAAACAACTGGCACATTGAAGATTTCTTGTGGAAACTTGAAAACCCATGCTTGTCATCAAAATATTAAACAGTAATATCAATATCGCAATACTCAGTATACCATAACATTGGAAACAAAAGCAATTGAAAGGAGTCAGCGTGAAATGTTTTCCTCTTATCAAAATAAATGAGAGTGTTGAAATAATACATTTCTGCTCTTTGCCTTTGAGAATGTCATTGAAATCAACACATTCTCACAAAAGAGTTGGATTTTGCTCAATGTGCATTTTCCAGCTGAAAAGTGCTGCTCTCCATCAACCTAAACGGCTGCAGGGGGTAGAGAGAAATGATAAATTGGGCCCTGTGGATTTACACAGGAGTAGGGGAGAGCAGAAAGTGCTGTACGGTATGTGTTAATGGGTGTTAATACACGGGGATCTGTGGGCAGCTCTGAGTACTGGGATGTGCCCAGTTTCTTTCTGTATGAGCAAAGATGACTGTGAATACTTGAAAAGCCAAAGCCTGCTCCAAAGCAGAAAAGCCAGCCCTACTACAAAGAAATTCTTGTGCCTCTTTAATTACCACTCTTCACCTATAGGTGGAATTTCCATTCCAACCGCTTTAGCAAAGAGCCTGTTAGCCTGGGAGGAGATTTCTGTTTGTCTTTGTACAGCAAACACTGGCTCTGTTGTGCAGCGCCAGTTTCTGATTCTAATGGTTTCCTGAATTCATTCTCTTCCGTACCTCAGGGAAGGAAGAGGTGATCCTCTTGGAAATTCAGATAATTGCTTTTATTTGATTTTTATTAAACCTCATTCAAGAATAATACGATGGCGCTTTTTTTATTACATTGTTCATCACTGTGGCATTTTTAAATTTGCTTTGCTAAAAGAAACAGTTTACTAAGCCAAATATTTAATTTCAGGAGAGAAAACTGGGAGCTTTTTTGAGGTTGTTTTGATTTCAAAGACATTCATAATATTGATATCTATCTGTTATTATCTCCACTTGCTTTCTTCAATAGCCCAGGCTTCTTCCTCAGCCCCAGCAACCACAGTGTGCTGTGGTTTATTGCCTGTGTATCTGAAGCTGGCAGGGCTGGCTTCATCCCTCTGTGCCTGGCTGCCTCTGAGGCCACGTGGTGCAGGAGATACTCTTTCTCCCAAGCTCCAGCTATCACATCGCCTGGGTGAAGCTGATACTCGCTGTCATGCACAGGCAGCCGTGGGGAACAGTAGGTTCTGGCTCCAGTGGGAGATAAGCGCAGGGTCAGGCACAGAGTCACTGCAGGGGTTATCCCACCATGCAGGGGTAAGCCAGCCCTGGTTTTGACTGAGCCACAACTCTGAGGTGACAACTCGATCTTCCCTCTGGAGAGCAGGGACATGTGGCAAAGCCCTCATCCATCCATCCATCCATCCATCCATCCATCCATCCATCCATCCATCCATCCATCCATCCATCCGTCCATCCCTTCCTCTCTCTAAAACACTTCTGTGACTGACGTAGGCATTATTCCCATCTTAGACACGGTGTGACTGACACGGAGAAGCAGAACACATAATCTGCACTTAGCAGAAATACAAGTAGCCAAACAATTAAAATTCAGGACCAGCAGCTTCATAGAATCATAGAATGGTTTGGGTTGGAAGAGACCTTAAGGATTATCCAGTTCCAGCCCTCCTTGTTGCTAACACTAAAGAACATGAGTTATGGAAATTTAATCTATTTACCTCTTTGCTGCCAGTGTGACATCATCAACTGTCCATTAATAAGTCACACATGGAGTTACTTGATGTGTGGTTTTATGAGCGCTATTATTCTAAGAGTTGGTTGTTTAAAGATAAGTGTTTAGGAACATGAGATTTTCATATGCTTTTAGAGCAAGTTTTCACTTTTTTCCATTTTATCACAGGAAATAATGTCTCAAAAGACTGTGAAGACTTTGTAAAAGGCTCTTTTTTATCTCAAAAAAATTTAACAAGAATCCAGTCATCTCAGTTAATCCCTTTAAACCATGTCAATATTTGCTTTTAAGTGGAGTTTCAAATACTTGATCAGCTGCGTTCACAGTTTAATCGGGACAATTCCCATTGACTGGGAATTACGGCTGAATGCTGCAGGGGTTTACCTTGAGTCCTCCCAGTCACAACTTGTGATGGCAGCAAGGATGATGGGATGTCTGTTGTTAGCTTACGCATCTGTCCATGAATAAATGGGTCCCCCAGGACCCTTTATCATCAGCTGCTGGGCTCCTGCCACATCTGTGATGTTCTGTACCTTCCATGAGCTTTCCAGAAGGGACCATGCTCATTAAAATAATCAGCGTGGGATTTATAAAACAGCATGTTCACCCTTGGCTGTTCATCCACATCTTTTGGAAGAAATGTAGCCATTTGGCAACAGCTTGACCCCTACTCAGAAGGGTGACAGAGAGGGCCGGTCACAAAGCCCACCACCCCGCAGAGGGTTATGTGCCTCGAATGAGCAGCTCTAACACACAGCTGATTCCCAGCCACAGGGAACAGTTTTTAGCCTGGAAATAGGAACAGGACCTCAGCAGCTTTTACAGGATAATGGGTGGCTACAGTTGGTTGAGCATAGGTGACATTAACAGAGCTACAGACCCTTAATAAGCACTGCAGCCTCTTCCAATGGTTGTCTGCAACCTGTAATTTGTGAGAAACATGTTTTTAATGCTACTGGCACCTAGACCTTTGTTTTCTGGTTTTGATGGAGCGATGGCAACAGACCTCACACTGCAAGACAGACAGATGGAGCACCATTTTATTATATAGTTGCCCTAATTCACCCTCCCGTTCTTGAGGCAAGGGACAGGTTATTTCATACCGCATGGGATAGCTTGCTCTTGCCTTTCTCTCCTAGCAAATGTGTATGGATCAGAGGAGGAGTCTGTTGGTCCAAGATGTGGCTAGTGTGACATTCTTTGAGGGATGCAGTCACCCTCCGAGTTAAACTGATCACCAGTTTTCTGGGCAATAAGAATTTTTTCTTTCATTTAAAACTGTTTTTTTCCTTTGCCTTTTTTTTTTTTCTCTAACATGGAACACGCTGTCTATAATTGTCAGAAAGTTTTTTTCAGCAAGTCCTCTGCTACTGCAGTGACAGAGTATTCCTGATACCTCTGATCCCCTTCTTGTCTTTCTCTGATACATCATAAATAGGCTGGTTTTTAACTAAAGGTATTCTTTTTCCTTAGGAATGTTAGCATTCATTTCCTTGGTTGACCATGTGTAGTCATCATTTTGAGGAACCTCCTGTTGTTCGATACCTCCCACAATATTGCAGGGATCACTGAGGACTTAGGTGTCCCCATCCAGTCCCATGTCCTCAGATGAGGGAGATGTTCCCAGCCTGGTTAATATGGAAACAGGAAAAGGCCTCATCTCACCCTGATGATTCATAGGGATGTAGAGAAGACAATGACTCAAATAATAAAATCACAAAATAGAATCATAGAATGGTTTTGGTTGGAAAAGACCTTTAAGATCATCAAGTCAAACCATCAATACAGCCCTGCTAGGTCTGCCGCTAGACCATGTTCCTAAGTGTGACATCTACTCATCTCTAAACACCTCTAGGGATGGGGACTCAACCACCTCCCTGGGCAGCCTCTGCCAGTGCTTGACAACCCTTTCAGTAAAGAAATTCCTCCTAATAATCCACCTAAATCTCCCCTGGTGCACTGTAAATCCCCCTGGCTCCTCAGGGTAACTCCTGGCCTTGAACACCACGTTCCTTGTCATTTTCCTGACCTTATTTGATTGCACACTGTTCGCACTTAGTGAAGTGAAAATTATAAAGCTACAGCCAAGATCAGAAGGCAGAAAAAGGTGAGTAAATGTAAATAGTGAAGTGAAAGAATGTGACTGGAGAGCAGCGAGTGCTAAATGGTGTATTTCACAAGAATTTGAGCGCGCACTCTCCTAGGAACCACACACACCTCTGCAACACAGCTCTCGCATCTCCAGCCAGTTAACTTTTTCCTTCCAGATTAACGCTTACTTTAGGACACCTCGTCTTTGGCTACTGCAGGCTCTAAGCTATTTATTTTCTGAGAGACTGACTTTCATATCATGTAATAAATTGCTGGATATATGATGCATGCAGAGAACTGCTAGGTGCATTTCAACTGAAAAACAGACAGGACCAGTCTCTCTACATAGATATATAAAAAAAAGGCAAAAATAGAAGCTCTAGCTTATTTTGTTGTTGGGTTTTTTTCCCCCTAAAACAATAACCTCACAGAGAGAAAAAAAAGTGGTAACACCCTCTCTTAGCTCTTCATTTCCTTTCTGGTAGAAGTTTGCTAAAATGAAATATTTTTTTTCAGAATTATTCTAAGCTTTAAGAACTTGAGAGTGGATCTGGATTTTGTCTACATCAGAAATGAAAGGAACCTTTTCTCATTGCTTCCTCCTGATACTAAATATTTTCCACATTACAGTGATGCAATATTTGGGGTTTGTGTGGTACCCTTAGAGCAACTCTGGAGCCCCAGATCTGCTCTTACAGCTGGCTCAGTTCCTGCATGCTTAGAACTCTTCCATGTTCTAACCGGTTTGCAGTATAAATAGACAACAACACTTCTTTGCTTGGTCTCTCTGGAGTAACTCAAAAATAAACCAGCACATATCAAATAAACCCTACATGTTTTGTCTGTCACAGATTCTTCGCCATCGGAGCTGTTTCCTTAAGGCTCAAGAGTCCTTTTCCTGAAGACCACACCCCCACCAGGCTACTGAAGCAGGCTTGTCTCTTCCTCTCTCCTCCCCAAAAACTTCCTTTTGAACATTATGAGTCAGTTATACATTTCCTTATTATTGTCTGGTCTCATTGTCGGTCAGAAAACTGTCCCCTGTTTAGGTCTGTTGTCCCTTAAGAGGCCTTGAATAGACGACAGTCCATTTCAGCATACAGAGGATCCCCAACAACACTAACATTCAGAACAGCAAAGCAGCTTTGCAGCAGATCTCTCTATTCTTTATCCTGTGCTGGTTGGATTTCAAATGCTTGTTGCATTTGAATTGTATTCCTTTTGGAGGAAACTAAACCAGAAGTTCTACTTCAAGTGAATACCAGTGATGTTTCAACCTCTAGCAGGAACAAAGATCTGTAGGAAATGGTTAAACCACATGGATTTGGGATGTCCAGTCCAGTAAATCAAGCTAAATATAATCCGAAGTAAAATATCAAATCCCATGCCCTGTAGATGTAGAGCCCTCACAGCCAGCTGCACTGGCCTTCTGATCTGCTCGGCTCTTACGGTGCTTGATGGCTTGCTAATGTAGACAAAGTCAGAGTGTGTAAAAGGTACAGCCGTTTCTTATCATCAGCTTCCTAAAATCAATGAATTCATAAGTTTCTGAGAGCCTTTAAGCTCCTGACTTATGTCTCTAGGCAGCCAGCAATATACAGATGGTATAGTCTACAGCACCTACAGAGCTGAATTTGGTAGATGCCTGATTTGATGTTACAATAATTAATGGATTTGTGTGTAATAAAAAGATGGGGTGAGGAGAGAGATCGTCTATCAATATTTCACCTATTGGGAGGTATGATTAAGTCCTCGAAGCTTTGAGATTTGGTCAGGCTGTAGAGCAGTTTAGGATAAAAAGTGAAGACTGTTATCGGGTCCAATTACTCTCGAAAGGAAATTAAGAGAGGCAGAATATAATTACTTGAACTGGAATGTAGCCAGAATGTTGGGGTGATCATTTGCTATATGATCATTAGTGACTGCGGTAGAAAACTGTGGATTTAAAGCCACAAGGTAAATATTCGCTCTCACCAAGGAGTGTGCTCGTTAAGAATAATATGGATGCAGTCATAAAAGAATGTTAATTGAATCCTGTGTATGGGTGAACATTCATCTTCTGAAACCAAGTATCAGCACTAACATCACTCAAAATACACAAATACTGCTTAATGTCTAATCGGGACAGGGAATCGAAAGTGCTAGCTATTATTTTTTTTGGTTCTGATGACAAGGCATAACATGAAATTTCCATCGTTAACACAGAAAGACCCCTTTTGGCTGCTATGGAAGCAAACATACAGGGATGCGAGCAGAACTGCTAAGAGTATGGATTTGAGGAATGGCTTACCAGGAATTCTAGATATCAAAAGAAGCTTTTGAAGTTTGATGGAAGTAGGAGTGTTTAACAAGTGATGTGCTATCTTGTCTTTTGTCCTTCTTCTGTCCTGAAAGTAATAGTGAGATGTTGTATGTCAGTAGTGTCTTTCATGCATTTAGATTACCATTCAATTGAGCTTCATAGCACTCCAAACCAGAAAGATAAACAATATATGATAATTGCTTTACCTTTTGCTGCAGTGCAGCAGATACATAACCACATTATCAACAGAGGTGCGGAAAAAAATCAGTGCTTGACAGTGCCTAAGGTAGGAACCCAGCTTATACTTCTAACATTAGAGAATGAAAGCTTTAGTCCTGTGGCTATTTCTATGCAATACTTAGATCATCAGCTACCAAGATGGCTACACTCATCTTTTATATCCAGCCTACCAGTTCATACTCAGTTCCCACTGGGATGCTGGGCCATACTTTAAGCACTTCTAAAATAATTTACACTTTGCTTAATTAGTGGCCATGGTGGCCTGTGGCTCTGCTTCACAGCTCACTTGAGGGGCATGCCTAGCTGCACTGTCTCTTACTCCACATAATCACAGATGGTTTGGGTTGGAAGTGATCTCAAAGCCCACTCAGTCTCAACCCCCCCACCATGCGCAGAGACTCCTCCCACTGGATCAGGGGGCTCCAAGCCCCATCCAACCTGGCCTTGAACACCTCCAGGGATGAGGCAGCTACCGCTGCTCTGGGCAACCTGGGCCACGGCCTTACCGGCCTCATAGAAAAAAATTTAAGAAAGGTCCCTCTGCTGAAATCTTAAATCCTCACGCACAGATGGTCCTGGGAGAAACAGATTAGAAGGGCCTTCTCCGAGTCTTTACCAGCTAGAGGAGGACTTCTTAATGAAACAGCTACTGAGGAAGATCCTGTAATTATGTCATTCAGGTCAAAACTGAAACCTAACATCCACTGATGTAGTTTATCACAAGTCTCTTTCCTTAAATAGAATTGAAGTTCCCCAAGAGGCTCCTGTGCTTGCCAATGGTTTGCAAAGAAGTCTTGATAGACTGGGAAAAACTTTAAATACAGTTTGTGAATCTTGTTAGTAAAGAGCCGGCCGTGAGGCCAGCATTAATGCATGAGGATAGAACAAGAACTTGCTCAAGTCCATAGTTTCTCTCACATACAGAGGCAGGTGAGGCTTTCATTCAAGCTGCTGAGCTTGCAGGAAGGTTCATCGAAACCCACAGAAAATGGTAAAGACGATTGTGAATGAGATCAAGGGAGAAACAGCAGTCTCTCTCCTCTTACTCCTTTCCTGGAAGTCCCACAAGCCTTGCTTTGCTTCTGGAAGAGTGAGAGGTAAGAGACCTGCTTGATTTGAATCAAAAGAATCTTGTTAAAATTATTCAGTCCTCTGAGAGAGCTGCTTACATTAGCATGATTATTTAGTCTGGAAAAAAAGACCTCATTGCCGTCGTCTTTGGGAGGCCCAGAGTGCCAACTGCAACTCCTGAAAAAGGAAATTCCAGCCAGCATAGAGAGCTCTCCTGTTCCCATCACCCAGAAGTCGCCTCTGCATGGCCAAGGCTTCTGAAGGCTTCGATACTCTCATCCTTACTGCATATTTACAGAGCAAGAAGGCAGCAGTCATAAACAAGTGTCCTTTCTGGAAGAAAGGACCAGAGCTGCCTTTTGAGACACCATTGACAACTTTAATAACCAATCTGACAGAGGACAATCAGAAGAAATGAGATCTGGAACTGGCAAAGGAACCTTAAACTCGGCCCTATTTCAACACATTGCGTTTAATAAGGGAACAAGAACAATAAATCCCATTCTGACTTTAATAGTTCAATAGTTTGCATGCTGGGAGAGGAGAAAATCTGTGGTGCAGTGCATCAAGTTCCCTTAATTCTGAGCCTTTAAAAACAGCTAATGGCACCTAATCTAACACAGCTGCTATTGATAAACAAGAAAACATTCATTAAAGAGCATAAGTCTGAGGAGAAAACTCTTAATTCATCAAACCAAGTTTGTCAAAGGGGGATCCTTTGTACCATCAATAAAAGGAGGTCATGTTTTCTTTTTTAACTGAAGCTATGACAGGTCAGACCCTCAGGTGCCTCATAGTGGTGGTGCCACAGGTTGTGAAGGATTTTATTGACCACTAGCCATGTCATACTGCTGCCTGGGATGAAGAGGAACTCTATTGTAGGAGAAATATAGAGGACACAGTGAGCAAACATGTGAGCTGGAACATGCTGCCTTGTGCAGCATCCACTGCAGTAAGTTTGCTGTTCCGTGGACTTTCTCTGATGTTTCGTGGCAGATGCTGTGCGTGGGCAGCTGACAAGCAGACATGTGCCCAAGTACTTGTTAGAATATGAGATTATGAGAAGCAGAAGATGAAGCAAGAGCAGGGGAGGTGGGTTGGCTAGGGGGAAGAATTTGAAGTGTTGTTGTAGTTCCCACATTTTCTGGGCAGAGAGAGAAGAAGGCATCTGACTTTGTTTCAGGTATGAGTTGATAGAAGAGTACTTCATCCACATCCTTCTCCTCTGAACTTCCAAAGGGGCTCTGTTGGAGCTGAGTAAAGAGCAAAGCCACTGTCTAGTCTTCATTCCTAGCCTCTTAGCGTACATCCATAAATAAAGTAAACCCCCGTACGGCACAACAGTCTTCAAGACTGTCTCGGCTGGAATAAACTTTTATAGCAAAACTATAACCCTTTCCTTACAAGTCAAATGTTCATCTAATTTATATCTTTTGTTATTATCATTATGGACCACAATGAGAGTGACCGGGTTCTCTGTTTCCTGGCAGATAAAACACCCTGTGTGCAAGAGGCAGCGAGAGGCAATTCCCTGTCTGTGGCAGCGTGCTGGACAAAGCCCTCTCAGCACAGGCAAACACTTTGACTGCCTGATCAAGGCATGGTCACAGCCACTTGGGGTTTCTCTGCCACCTGCCGAAGTCCATGGCAAAACAAAGGGAAAATCAAATAGGAGGTAACATTTAAGTTGGGTTTTAAAATTAAGATACAAATCTGCTACACAAATACCCCACGGTGAGCAAGTCCAGAGGGAGCATCTTTCATTTTGTATCAGCTTAAATTTCTTCAACTAACTTCACTGACATTTGTCTTGTGCCAGTTCATTTACTTATGTCTGCTTTACCATGATCGCACTAAGCATAGATAAAGTTCTCCACACGAAGGTTTACGCTAGCACGACAAAGCTTATGCTACAACACAAATGTTTTTTATTAATCTTGCCCTGCACATCAGCCACAGTCACCTCTGCACACAGTTTTTGGGTCTTGGTGGAACATTTGCTGTGTCATAGGCTGGCTGTGAGGAAAATGAGAACAACCCTTTGGCCAAGGAAGATGCCTACTTGAACAGCTGAAGGGAGCAATGGAAGCAGTAACTGCCTTGCAGGTAATTTTTAGCTGACCCTGGCTTTCGCTTTTTACCATAAAATATTAGTTTAGGATATTGTTGTTAATATGGGTATTATTTTCACCTGGAGTCCTGTGTCAGTTCTGGAGTCCTCAGCACAGGAAGGACACAGATCTGTTGGAGCAAGTCTAGAGGAGGCCATGAAAATGATCCAAGGGCTGGAGCACCTCCTGTACAAGGACAGGCTGAGAGAGTTGGGGTTGTTCAGCCTGGAGAAGAGAAGGCTGCGGGGAGACCTTAGAGCAGCCTCCCAGTTCTGAAAGGGGCTCCAGGAAAGCTGGGGAGGGGCTCTGGATCAGGGAGTGCAGGGACAGGATGAGGTGGAATGGTTTTAAGCTAAAAGAGGGGAGATTGAGATGAGATCTCAGGGAGAAACGTTTTGCTGTGAGGGTGGGGAGGCCCTGGCCCAGGTTGCCCAGAGCAGTGGCAGCTGCCCCATCCCTGGAGGTGTTCAGGGCCAGGTTGGATGGGGCTTGGAGCCCCCTGATCCAGTAGGAGATTCCTTTACTACCTGGAGGCTGGATAAGAAAAGCTTCTGGAATAAAAGCAGCAAAACTGGCAGAAACTTCGTGTTCACTGTGACCTGGTACTTTCCCAATAGAACAAAGAAACCTGGGTCTCTCCCTGTTGGCCAGGGTGGTCTCCATGCGAGATCCTTTATTTTGCCTTGAACATTTTTATGATGGTTTACTCAGTTCTGTCATCACAGAAGATTTTGTGGATTGCTGACTTCTATCATGTCCTTTATTCAGGAGGTGCAGACAACTTTAAAACAGTTAATCAAATCACTGGGACTCGGACACCAAACCCATGTGTTTCTTTAGATGCTGCCAGGCACCAGGGTTCATCTCCAGCTAGCTTTGTCATTTTGGCCTAACTCTACAGTCGTTGCTCAGAGTATCTCCAGTTGTGGAAACCATTTGCATTACTGTGGTATAAAATCCAACCAGGCTCTGTGTGGTGGTGTCTGATAAGATATTTTGTGATTTCCAGATAGTTTGTCTCCCCTGACAGCTTTCATGTCAGTGTTAAGGCTTTATTGCACAGCATCTATCTGCATTTCTAGGCACAAATATCATTCAGGAAACCGGTTACTTGTTTTTTTTTAATCTAATAAAACTAATTATACTAATTTTACTAATTTTTTAGTGAAACTAGCATTCTCAAACAAAACTCACCGACTTTCCAAATATGTGCATTTTCCTAGTGCATTTCTATCAAGTTTCACTTATTTCAGTGAAAAATATTTCATCAGAGAAGGAAAAAAATCATGTTACACAGCTTTCACAGAAGCACTGTTATTTTTGTGGTTAGCTGAAATGTTGAGAAACGGTAGAAAGGAAGAATGCTTTGGAGATTTTTAAGTTGCCTTCTTGGAGATCTGGTGTCCTTGGGATGGTATGGAAAAAAGTAAAATCCCCCAATAAGGCTTTCACTCTATAGTTTCCTTCTGGCTAGCGCTCATGGTGCCCTCATCATTTCCTGCTCAAGAAAGGGCTCTGCCTTCTCTTTAACAGAGATGGTCCTGTTCTCAGTTTCTTTATTTTCTGTTTACTTTGGACCAGCAGATCTAAGACTCTCATAGTGCATTGCAGTCATGAAGACATAATATGTGCATTACCTGATGCAGGCAGTGCCCCTCTGCTTGATCTATATCCACCTCAGGATCCAAAGTTTTCACTTGAGCAGGGTGAGTGCAGTATGACCTTATAATGTCCTGTGAGACACTATTGCAGAAGAAATCTTGGCTCATACTGTCATAATTTGCATTTTTGAACGCATTCTTCAGCATGCAGTCACACATGAGCTCTTCTGCATGTCTATGTGATGAAGTGTACGCTCCCTGAACTTCACCAAACATGTTGAGGAGCACTCGCCATGGGTGCAATGCCCTGTGTTCAGACAGCAGTGGTGGTCTCTGATCTGCAGGGTGGTGCTTTGGAAGAATAAGTCTCCTAAGGAACAGGGCGGCAATGAGCATGCAAAGCTGTGAGGTGATGCTTGGCCATGTTCTGATAAAATGTTAATGAGATCAATTGGAATCAATACAAGTTTTACTCCACACGTCAGTGCTAGGATTAAGCTAACATCCAACGCTTCTGAAATATTCAAATGTGCAAAGCTTTACGTGGTTGAAAGGAAAAGCCACATTAGAGATGAACTGTCCCTCATGAATCCATTGTTGGGGATGCTAGGCTCTCTGTTGGCAGCACCCACTGCCACGGGCTGCTTCTCTCCTGCTTTATGATCATTTCTATCAGTTCTTTTCCTCCTACTGCCTTGACAACTGGAGTACAGGAGTTCGCTCTGCCTCACATCCCTGCTAGTTTTGCCATTCCAGAAATGTGCAAACGGAGGTGCTACAAGTCCCCATCTCAGCATGGTGAAGGGGCTGGAGAACGTGTCTTATGAGGAGCAGCTGAGGGAGCTGGGGTTGTTTAGTCAGAAGAAGAGGAGGCTGAGGGGAGACCTCATCACTGTCTACAACTGCCTGAAAGGGGGCTGTAGCAAGGTGGGTGCTGATCTCTTCTCCAAAGTAACAGATGATAGGAGGAAAGGTAATGGCCTCAAGTTGCACCAGGGAAGGTTCTGGAAGGGTTGTCATGCACTGGCATGGGCTGCCCAGGGAGGTGGTTGAGTCACCATCCCTGGAAGGGTTTAAAAGACAGGCAGATGAGATGCTTAGAGGTATGGTTTAGTAGTGGACAGATGTAAGAGTCGGTCTGAAGAACAGTATTTGCCTCAACATCGCCATCAGGGACTTGGAGAGAGACCAAGAAGCAAACGTCCTGAGAGAAAAGAACTACCTGGTACAAGCAGTCACCGTGACCAGGGACTGCCAGTAACAGCTAAGAAAAGGCCGAATAGCTGCTGTCCAGAAGATGAATCTCACCTGCTGCCTCAGCCAAACTTGCCCCACCTCCTCCCTGACCCAAAGCCAACAAAAGAAGAGCATGCGCAGAGACTCACAGAGGGTCTTCAGGTCACCTAGTGGTCACAAGAGGAAGATGAGGTGAGGAAGAAGACTCCTGAACCTGAAGTGGCGCAGGCAAGTTCTGGCAAGTGAAGACGAGAACTTTTGGGACCTGCACAGTTCAGCCTGGATTGCAAAACGAAAGTGGAGATTGGCCACAATCCATGGGAGAGAGGAGGTGCGAGGTGCTGCTGCTGAGCATAAAAGATGGTTCCTAACAGAATCCTGGTGAGATCTCCCCACCTTTGGATCACGCCTGTCGTGACAATGAGTCACGACTGAGGACCGGCAGGACGGTGTTCGGGACCTGGGACCATAGGGATGCCTTTGGACCCATGGTGGTAGCTATAATCCTCTCTCCTCCTTTTTCCTCCACTTTGTCTATCGCGTGCTGCTTTACGGGCAAAATAATAAAGTTACTCTTTGATTGAATTATAACCCCTTGGCATTTTGCGCTTCGAGATCATGGTAAACGAATCATCATGAGTCCACTGAGTGGACCATGACAACAGGTATGGTCGGACTTGATCTCAAAGGTCTTTTCTAACCAAACTATTCCATGATTACCCTGTGGGGCCTGCCCCGTGCTAACGCTGGCCCTGACACAGCAGCGCGTGCTCGGACCACACCGCGCACGAGACCTGCAGTGCGGGCTTTCCTAACAACTAAAGCTGTCAGGCAGGGAAGGAGGTGTGCTATAACCTTCAAGTACTCTGGAAAATTAAAGGAATTATGGTTAACAAGAATAAGACATTTTCTGTAAGTCCAGCCATGCCTCTTTCCAAGTTTTCCATGTTAAAGAGAAAGCAATGTGTGTTTTTGCTGAGCAGGACACAGCGTTCTCTGTTTGGTGGTGTATTCTGGAAACCAGGTTTACAAACTTTAGCTAGCAGCTTAGAAAAATATAACAGCATATTTACGTCTCCCCAGTACAGGCCCTACCTTTGCTCTGGGGCAGGTGGGTTTGGGCAATTTTGGACCAAAGTGCTGAGGGCTGCTGGAATCCATTTTAACAGCCAAAATGCTGAACTTCTAAGTCAGTGAGAGAGTGTCAGAAAATCTTTGCAAAAGATCAAATTATTTTTTATTACATTGAAGATTTTTTCTTTATCAGAATGAAGAACTGAAGAGGTTTAATAAATGCTCTTCTCCCCAGAGTCCTTTCTCTTTGAAAGCTTTACTTGTACTAACATCTAAGGGTCCAATTCAGAGTCCATGGACTTGGGGGAAAATGTTCTCGTTGAATACAAGTTGAGGTGTGACCAAGGCCCAGGGGAGAGGGCCCAAAGCCATCATTACAAGCAATGCTCATCAACCTTCGGGACCGCGGAGCAGACCATTTAAACAGGTTTTGAGTGTGGGGCTTTTGTCTTCTGTATTTCTGTGGTGTGCGACTGAATTGAATTTTATAAATACCAAATAGAACTGTGGTCAGGCTGCTGTGGCAGGGAAAAAAAGAAAGGGGCTGTTTGAAACTCCTAATTTTCCTCACTTTGTTTTCTGTGTATTGAACTTTTAACATTTTAAGGGCTGTGTCTGCTGCCTCTCTGCCTGCAGCGCTTCACAGAGCACAGCCACACCGTGCCAGCTCTGATGCATCAGCTTTGTCCTCTGCTTATTTTTCCTTGAGTAACTTCTACATGTAAATATATTTGCTCCCTGTGCTGGAAAACTGAGGAACCACAGCCTGGTCAAAATGGGGGAAACAGCCTGCCAATAATAGGTGGATTTTTCAGAACCGTGATTTAAGAAGTCTTGACTGGAAATCAATTAAAGTCCATCATGGAGTGTTTGAGCTTCAAGATATCTAGCATGAAGCAAAGGCAGGAGAAAACACCATGAGGGTTCTTTATAACGAAAAGATCCAGTGTTTTTACAGAGATAAAAGCTGACTTTCCAAGGACAGAACAGCACTCCCTCAGACTTCTGCACAGGGTTCAGACTAAACAACCTGAAGTTAGTTGAGATTTTTCTTTCTCTTTTCATTCTCCTTTTCACTGAAACCAGCAGTTGTGCCTTGCAAGCTCTGTGTGCTCGAAGTTCATCCAGTCCAACTGTCAGCCCAGCCCCACTTTGCCTACTAAACCAGGTCACAAAGTGCCACATCTACACGCTGTTTGAACCCCTCCAGGAATGGAGACTCCACCACTGCCCTGGGCAGCCTCTGCCAGTGCTTCACTACTCTTTTGATAAAGAAATTTTCCCTAATATCCAGTCCAAACCTCCCCTGGTGCAGCTTCCTGCTATTTCTTCTCATCCTATCACTTGTTATTTGTGAGAAGAGACCAACACCCACTCTGTCACAACCTCCTTTCAGGGCACTGTAGAGAGTGATAAAGTTTTCCCTCAGCCTCCTCTTCTCCAAGCTAAACACCCCCAGGTCCCTCAGTCTCTCCTCACAGGACTTGTTCTCCAGCCCCTCTCCAGCCTCATTGCCCTTCTCTGGACATGCTCCAGCCCCTCAATGTCCTTCTTGGAGTGAGGGACCCAAAACCGAACCCAGCACTCGAGGTGCAGCCTCACCAGTGCCAAGTACAGGAGGATGATCACTGTCCAACTCCTGCTGGCCACACCATGGCTGAGCCAAGCCAGGATGCTGGTGGCCTCCTTGGCCACCTGAGACACTGCTGGCTCATGTTCAGCTGCTGTTGACCAGCATCCCTAAGACCTTTTTCACTGGGCAGCTTTCCAGCCACTCTTTGCCAAGCCTGGAGCACTACATGGGGTTGCTGGGACCAAAGTGCAAAACCCAGCACTTGTCCTTGCTGAACCTCACACAATCGGCCACAGCCCATTGATCCAGCCTGTCCAGGTCCCTCTGCACAGCTGATCGATGCTCCCACCCAACATGGTGTTATCTGTAAACCGATCGAGGGAGCATTCAATCCCCTCATCCAGATCATTGATAAAGCTATTAAACAAGACTGGTCCCAGTCTGTTAATTACCTAAAAAGGCTTATCCCAAAGAACTAGTCATGTCAATCACATCTTTGGCCTCCTGGCTCGTCCTTATCCCACCGTTCACAGGATAAGGATGTTCTGGCAGCATGGCCCGCTCTACATTTTAGTGCAGTCATCAAGTACAGTACATGATTGTAATTAAGAGACAAAGAAACAGGAGCTGTATTGCAAGTCACCACATGAATGTACAGTGATTACTTGAAGTCATTTGTTGTGTAATTGCTTGAAACTCTCTCGGAGATTTTTGAAGCATTTCAGAGGTGTTTTAAGGAGATTGCTTTAAAAGATTGGTGGTTAGAAATTAATAAATGCAATGATTTAGAGTCCTTTTCTCATTTTATTAACAAAAACCTGGAGCAATTAATTTTAACATTTAATCACTGCTATACTTTTTCTTTTTTTTTTTTAAAGGGCCATAATATATTTTACGTGTGCCTGTGTCAGACTCTCTCCTCTTACCCACTTATGGGAAGATACAATGAAAAACAGTTCTTCCATTTGAAGCCTCTCTTGTCCATGCTTTATAGCCAAATATCTATTCCCTGTGGTTTAAGATCCTCATTCACTTAATGTGGACTCATTCTCAAGGCCCAAATCTTCCATGTGGTTTGTAGGATATTATTTAGTGATGAATATAGAAGATAGGCGACAGCGTATAACATCCACTAAAAAAGAGCACAAAACCGACACGAGAATAGTAGGGTTTGTAAGTGAGTGGTTCCAGGCTGCAAGAGAAAGCAAGAAGAAACACATGGCACTGTTTTACAGTGAAACTTGAAATGATGGAAGTTTATAGTAAAGATTTTTTTAAAAAAGATAAAAGGAATAAGGGAAGCAAACGTCTGGTGGAGGAAAAGCACAGGAATAGGAAAGGCACTTCAAAAGGAGGTATCAGGTTGCACCTGGAGAATACAGAAGCTAAATTTAACCAGCAAGGAGAAGTCTGCAACACTACAGCTTAACAGTGTGGTTAAGCAACATAAAAACATTGAAATCAGCCAGCGATTCAGATATTTAACGCCTCATGTCCCAGCAGCTGACTCAACAATAGCACAGTAATATTTC
Source organism: Neomorphus geoffroyi (assembly GCA_033558235.1). Lineage (NCBI taxonomy): Eukaryota > Metazoa > Chordata > Aves > Cuculiformes > Neomorphidae > Neomorphus > Neomorphus geoffroyi. Next base: position 35,754,577 of record JAUMJM010000016.1, read on the forward strand.
AACATACATTTTACAACATATTTCCCTTGCCAATGTGCTTAGGACAATCTATAATTAGATATAATAATTAGGAGCATGGTGATATATTATTTCAGTTGAGTGAGTGTCTTGCAGTGAAGAGATGCACTACTTGCTTGGTGAATTTTCCTTAAGCAAACTGCATCTTTCTTAGAGACTGCTGGATCACCTACATTGACTACTGCTTTTTTACGATTCTATGGTTCTATGAAACCAAGGTTGGAAGAGACCTCTGAGATCACCGAGTCCAATCGTGCCTGTCTCCCTACTAAACCCTGTCCCTACTAAACTCATCCACTCGTCTTTTAAACACCTCCAGGGATGGCAACTCCACCCCCTCCCTGGGCAGCTGTACCAATCCCTGACCACCCTTTCAGTGAAGAAGTTCTTCCCAATGTCCAGTCTAAACCTCCCCTGGCACAACTTGTGGCCATTTCCTTTTATCCCATTGCTGTCACTTGTGAGCAGAGCCCAGCACCCACCCCGTCACAGCCTCCTTTCAGGCAGTTGTAGACAGTGATGAGGTCCCCCCTCAGCCTCCTCTTCTCCAGGCTAAACAACCCCAGTTCCCTCAGTCTCTCCTCATAGGGCTTGTTCTCCAGCCCCTCCCCAGACTCGTTGCCCTTCTCTGGACACGCTCTTTGACTTGAAATGGTTACTGTTTGTCTGGACTGTTCCTGACTCCATCCAAATCTCAGTTGCCTACACTTCCACAGGAGCTGGTCCTTGGATAAACTAGACATGCTATTGAAGTTGAGAGTTTGAAATTTTGGGTTGTACAGTCCCATTAAGTTACGGTTAATACACATGTGTTGGTTTTTTTATGAAGTTACGGCTCTAAGTAAGTGAGATCAGAACTTTGTGCTAGGGCTATGGTGTAGGAGTCAGCAAAAATTGTTTGCTTGACACGTTTAGCAGAGAACACATCACCACCTTCTGCTGGCCACACCATGGTCACTAACAGAGGAGTTGCATTTAGGTACAATCAGTCCTGTTCTGCAGCTTGGGTTCTATTACCTCCTTTCTCAGATGAAACTGTGAAGCCCTTTGGAGTGATGATGGCAAGAGATCTACCTGTGTTTATCCAAAGGTGCAATTAGCCAGTTTAATCTAGAGTTCTGGCTACCGTAGTTAGGACTTCCAGGTTTCCAACCTGCCATGGAAACACATATGAAGATTTAGCAGGGGAAAATAAAGGACAGAAATCTGGTAAAGGCAGTAGTGTTCCGGGGGGCAAAGTTTAATCCTCGTTAAGTAGTGTTATGTTGAACATGATTTGCTGTACTGCAGCTTTGCTAGCAGTCTACCAGCTTGATTTTACAACTGTGCTCACGTATAGTTCACATTTTTATTTAAGAAATCCCAATAAAGGTAATATGCCTTGGCTTGAGAAAACTCTGGCTTGAAAAATAACTGAGTTAAATCTTAGTTTCTTTGTATGGCACTTACTATTTAGTAGTGTTTTTTTCTTGTATTGATCTTTTGAACACTTCATTGGATACCAAAACTATAAGCAAGCTGAATCACCTATTCCAAATCCTTAGAGTAGGAGTGGGCAATCTGAAGTTTAACCTGAATATTGAAAGATCATCTTTCAGCCTTTCAAGGCCAGGTTGGATGAGGCTATGAGCAACCTAATGCCAAGGAAGGTGCCTCTGCCCATGGGGAGTTGGAATTGGAAGGGCTTTAAGGTCTCTTCCAGCTCAAACCATCCTGCCATCTACAATGGGTTAAACCAAAACCTTTATTTCCCACTCCTTGTCCTGAACTTCAGAACAGTCTGACCCTGTCATCCTGAGTAGAGGCTGTGAAAAGGAGTATTTGTAATACCAAGCCTTGGCTACAAATTTCCACCCTTCCTAGACAAGTGCATTCTCTCCTATATATCACAGATCCTCTGGTTTTGCTGTGAAATGGCGAAAATTATGCAGTAGCATTCAGATAGCATAAATACTGTGTCACTTCACCACCTGCATCAAGCATCACACTGATGATGGTGGCACTGTCCTGTCAGGGGACAAAAATGGCTCTGCTGTAAGTGCAGCCGTTCAGCCAAGACAGGCTTCTGCTCTCTCACTGTGGCTCAGCTACGCTATGTGGTTAAATTAGATATCTTACATTGTTCACTGCCTTCTGGTAAATTACACCTTTGATTTCTGGTCCAATGAAAAGGTGCTAATTACCTTTTTAAGTGCTCATCTAATGTTCTGCAGTGACATAAAGCATGAGTGCAGCCGTCTGCATGCCCAGAACCTTCCAGAGGTTTCTCCCTGGCTCCTCGCTCTCATCAGCCTTTTTCATTTTTCCTCTGCTCCTTCCCTCTGTCCCTACAAGGCACCTTGCTGTGTGGCAGTTCACCTACAGCAGAACAAATCTACAGCATTGTTTGCTGCAACTGACTCTATTTTAACCCATTAAAAAAAACCCACAACAGAAATCAGCATCCTGTCTGGGTCTTATTGCTGAGCTCACATTTTGATGTTTCTCTTAGATGGAGATTAGCAGATCTCAGTTGGTAAAACAGCTTCCCCTATTCTTCCCTTGAAAAAGAGGTTTATCTGGGGAAACGTTTCATCCAGCCTTATACACCCTGCTCCTCCCAGTTTTATAAACGCTTTATAGATGCTTTCTGTTGTGCTCACGTGGCTTGTGGTAGTTGGAGGTCAAGGTGTCCAGTCTCAGCCAGCAGGACTCAAAGATACATTGGGAAGTGGCTGGAGCCAGGGTCTGTTCTCCCCTGGCATGGCCTGGACTCCAGCTCTCCAAAATGATGGGAGCCCATGGCTGTCCCTAGCTCAGGGGTGGCTAGGGCACAGTCCTGCCCTCAGACTTCTCAATCAGTCCAGGTGCCCCAAACCTCAGCATCTCAGACTCCAGCATCTCAACTAAGTCATGTCAAGGCTGTGCCTGCTTCCCAGCCTCGTGCCACCGCCTCTCTCCAGGGACCATCTCCCCATGGTTGGGCCAAGGCACAACTCCTTCTTTACTGGTTCTGAACGCAAGTTTTCACACGTGGTTTACTGCAACAAAAGCAGAGGCTTAAAATGCAGTTGTAACTTAATTGCACATAACTACATTCTGTAAAAACCTGCCAGATTCTAACAGCTTGTATTTAATTAGCAGAAAAACCCTAAAACACTGCTTTTTCTGTTGCTCACCACCAGCCCTGCTGACTCTCTCCAGGAGCTTTCCTATGTTTTGGTGCAGCAGTAAGCACCCACAGCTCTGCACCTCACAGGGCAGGTGTCATCAGAACATCGCTCCCCCTGAGCCTGGAGCTGTGTGCTGGACAAGGTTTGCTCAAGGCTCACAGTAGTTCTTTCTCTGGCAGGTTGCTGGGTCCTGCAAATCCAATATCCAAAAATATTCCCATTTTCTTTAGTTCTATAGGTGCAAAACAACCAGCGTGGAACAGTGGTGGTTCCCGGTGCCCTCTCTCTGTGGGAACCACACTTGTATTAGGGATGGACCAGGCTGAGTTTCCTTTACAGGAGATTTTCCCCTTCCCAGTTTAAGTATTGTTAAGCCTTTTTAAGCCTTTTTCCCATTAGCTTTGTTTGTCACAACCTGTTGGTTAAGGCTCAGCAGGGGCTCTGCTCGCAGGTAACATGCACAGCCACGCTCCCGGCAGCTCTGCCAGGACAAAGCGTGTTCACAGGGCACAGCCCTGGCTGGGGTTCAGCAGGGCTGGCCAGCGTGCGCTCATCTACTTCTATTAGATTCCTCTTTAAAAGCACACCGGCTTATCTTTTTGTTGTTACTCCCAAAGAAGATTAAATATGCCCTAATTTGAACCTGAAGAATTATTTTGCTTCCACTCAAACATCCAGCTATGCTACACGAAACCCAGGCTTGTGAGGCCGCTGCATGAGAACTGGATTGCTCCCTCCTCCCTCCTGCAGAATGCTACTGCCAAAGGTTTTGCTCTCTGATCATTACCAGGACAAATATCTCTGGGTGCTATGGTGAAGCTCAGTTATCAAAGAAAGAAAGAACAACAAAAAAAAAAGCCACAAAGCAGAGATTTCAAACAGCATTTAACATGCTTAACCATCACTCACCCTGCTAAGTGCAAGGGATCCTGTAGATATTTGGGTCAGGAAGGGGGGCGGATTCTCCCCATCTACTTCGCTCTCATGAGACCCCATCTGGAGTGCTGTGTCCAGTTCTGGAATCCCCAGCGTAAGCAGGATACAGAACTGTTGGAACAGGTCCAGAGGAGGCTGCAAAGATGATCCAAGGGCTGGAGCACCTCTGCTATGAGGACAGGCTGAGAGAGCTGGGGTTGTTCAGCCTGGAGAAGAGAAGGTGCTGGGGAGACCTCATAGTAGCCTTCCAGTACATGAAGGGGCTCCAGGAAAGCTGGGGAGGGACTTTTTACAAGGGCAAGTAGTGATAGGACAAAGGGGAACAACTTTAAATTGGAAGGGGGAAGATTTAGATTAGACATTAGGAAGAAATTCTTCACAATGAGGGCAGAGAGGCCCCAGCCCAGGTTGCCCAGAGCAGTGGTGGCTGCCCCATCCCTGGAGGTGTTCAAGGCCAGGTTGGATGGGGCTTGGAGCCCCCTGATCCAGTGGGAGGTGCCCCTGCCCATGGCAGGATGATCCTTCATGTCCCTTCCAACCCTAGACAGCCTCTGATTCTATGATCTATGTGAGACAACCCACCACCATGAAGCTGCTCCACCTGAATGAGTGTGTGCCTATGCCACGCCCTTGCTTGGTGCTTTGTTTTGTTCCTAGACCCTGTTTCTCCCGTTGCCTGTACCTGTATAGGTTGCTACTGTGCTTCTTTGTGGAGATGAAGCCCCCACAGAGCAGACAGCACCCTTTGCTTGCAGGCGCCACACCAAAGACAAAAGGACTGGGGTTATATCAAAGTTTGTTCGCTAACCTGAGGCCAGACAAATGGTATCTCAGCCAGGTTTGTGCCCTCAACAACACACTACCATGGCAGCACTCTGTGTTTGTACCATGCTGGAGGTCATCAGTGCAGCTTCTCGTCATTGTGGGCACTTGGAACCAAAAAGGTCCCTTTTACGTACACGTGCTAAAGTCACTGGCATTATCATAGACTTGTTAAGGTTGGAAAAGACCTCCAAGGTCATGAAGTCCAATCATCAATACGCCTTCTAAACCACGTCCTGAAGCACTACATCTACATATTTTAATGAGGCCAGGAGGATGCAAGCACATCCAAAGACAGAAACAAAGAGATTTTTACTGGAGCAGCACTTCTGCTTTCCAGCCTCTTTTGACATATCTGCATTGAACAGTAAAACAATGTTGACCTAATCACGGTAGTCTTCAGAATTTAGCCTTTACCAACGTTTTATGTAGTCCTTTATATCTTGCCTATCTCTTCATAGCTCTGAAATATGGTCAAGCATAAACAAGACTATGTCAAGAGCAGAGAGACCTACCCAAACATTAAGAAAGATTATTCTATATATACCTATGGAAAACAATTCAGATTGATTTTTTTTTTTTTATTTAGATGTGAATTGGGGAAAGTTGGTGGGTAGTTGGGATGTTTGAGCTACTTATGGCCAACATACCAGATGTTTTGGTTTGTTTGTTTTTAAAAAAAGAAGGAATCCCACAAGGCTTAAAATACGGGAGTACAGCTGAAATTGTCATAGGCATAATTTTTCTCACTAAAATACATTCTTAGTTTTCAACTAATGTAATTTGGTTTAAAGGAATACTGAGGGGTTAAGTTATTCTTTCAGAGTAGTAATTCTTTTTGTTCTGAGAAGCTGTCAGGGTCTAAATGTTAACATGCAAATTTTTTTGAAATATGAACATGATGTATTAATGACCCAATCCTCCCCCCAAGGAGCCATTTGGTTTTTAGCTTTTTAACTACTCTTTTTATTTATTTATATTGAGGAAACAATCAAACTCTCACCTGGGACTTTTTTCATTGACATCAGTATGATTGCTTTGGGCTTTTATAAAGGAGAATTAATTAAGGGTGCTGATTCTATGATTGAATTGGATTCAGCTTTGGTGGCTAAAGAGGTTGCTGCTGAGGTGATAACCTCAGCTCTTCTGAACCCGACAGGAGTCATGAACAAGAGGCCCCTCCTGCTGCAGCTCACAGCCCAGCATGTTAACATAAATTGAAATCAATGGCTGTTGGAGTTCACATGCTGTGCTGTGAACTGTGATGCCCCAACACCACAGACACCCTTGCTCCAGAAACTTCTGCTAGAGGGGTGGGGTGGTCACCAGGGAGCAATGGCCTTTTCAGTGGTCCAGAGCCTGTGTAACCCAGTTTGTCTCACCATCCAGCTACAGTGTGAGAAGCTGGATATTAAATATCCTACCGAGATGGATTTTGTAGGTTTGGGAATCTGCTAGGCTTGGCTAGCACTGTGAGTCTGGTTGATTTCAGGAGTTTAGTGGAGGTTTGTGGCTCTGCAAAACAATAAGCTAAATTCTGTAAAATTTTACTTTCAAATAAGCCAGGTAAAAGGTACTCTTCCCAGCTCACGTCGCCGTTCCCTGCACAGCAAGTTATGTTATGCATGATTTTAACTTGGAGGTGGGAAAAGAGCCAAGAATGAGTTCCCAAGGTATTCAAAACCTTACTAAATTGGAGCATAATACTAGGAAAAAAGTGCACATGCAGATGTGAATTCAACTGATCTTCAAGCAGACTTTTACTATTGCAATCCTATTCTCATTTCTACAGCTGCTGGTGATTAAATCCTAGACTGTTGTAGCTACTGCCAGTAAAAGAAAAGCCTAAATTCAAGTGCTGTCTCCAAACGAGGCAAAATTGAAAACAAGGTGCTTGTATCTGGCTGTTGACACCTCAGACAAAGAACAGAAATACAGCTGGAGAGTTTTTTCAAGTGAAGAAGAGACTTTCCCCACAGAAGAACATGAAAATGTACAGTTCAGCGTCAGGCAAAGTGAATTGTGAATTTGTACAAAGTTGGGTGAAATACGTTCTGCAGAAATCATCCTTTGATTACATTCTTCAAAAGTTTCTAATTTTGTTTAAAACTCATGTTAAATATATCTTAATAATGAAGCAAGGAAAAGACATCCAAAATAAACTAGATTGTTTAAGCACTTTCAAAGGAGAGCAGAGATAGGAACATTTTTTCAACTGCTTTTGGTTTCAGACCCTGACTTGTACACATATAAAATACAAAAATGCAGGAAGTTGCATCCCTTTTTCCATTCATCTCAATTTCTGACACTTCCGTATGATACACACAAAGCTATTTATTATCTTACCTGAATTTGGCCCAGAAACTTCTACAGGAGATCTCACCCGATACGCGCAGACTGCATTTGATCTCACACCTGCCATGCAGTCATTTCAGTAAGAATATGTGATGACAAATATGTACAAAGTTCTTACAATTAGGCATCATAAATATTTGTACCTGTTACCAAGCTGTAACCTAGGAACCGTATCTCAAAGAAGCGAAAGACTCACTCAGGAGAGCATCCTCCATCGGTTCTTAGCTTAAGCAAATTTTTGTCAGAGATTCAGATCTGGTGTGGGACTGACTTCTCATTATCTTATTATTAAGTGCAGCCCGACCTCTGCTTGCTTGTACTGGCAAGAGTGAAGCAGATGAGACACAATCTACTGCTAACTCATGAATGACCCAAACATCCCCCGCCTGCTTGGTTTTATTCACAGTCTTCTCCAGACCACACTTCAGGACCATTCCCTATCTAACCTTGCTTGACTCACCAAACTTAGTACCAATTAGTCCATGGGATTAATTTTAAGAAATCTGTAAGGTTTTACTGTTTAGAGAGGACTGAATGCATAGTGATCACATTTATATCTGCAATGAGCGATGATGCAATTGTTATTGCTTTCCTAGGAAAAGAGGTACAAGAAGTGGCACTTCATTTCTTATTTCTGTTACGAATCATCAGCTCTTACCTTAAATACCAAGGTGAGGTCTCCTCATCGAAGTAAAAAAGTGCTTTCATCAGGAAAGAGAAGCTTGGAGAGAAGGGTTAAATAATAGTTACAAAGGGCTTCAATAACCCCCATGTTAATAAAGCCAAAACTGTAGCAGATTTTCCTTCTGTAGAGCAAGTATAAAGCATGTTGAAAAAAGTAGGGACTCGCTTCAAAATGCTGCTGGGACCACATGCACAGCCATGACTCCGTGGCACCTCAGGAGATCAGAAGAGTTCTTGTTTCAAGCTGTATTCTTTCTGAAAAATCAAGACTCCTGTTTCCCTCCCTATCACCTAAATTACAAACAGTGACAGCAGTTACTTCTAGAGCTGCTAATTTTGAGGCTTCTGGAAACAAACTACCACTATTCTGAAGCAGAGAGTATCCTTCAGCTTGCTAGGCAAAAGCCCTCTAGACCCTAGTGCTTACACAGAACTGTAAGATTAGAGCCACTGAATCAACCCCTCCATGACACAAACCTCCCCAAGCAGCCAGGAAGGAACACTGATTTATACCATCTGAAGAGCTGCCCCAAAAGCTGGAGTAAATGGCCTTGATCTAGCAATTCCCAACACCCTCACACTCCAGCAGTATTAACGATCAATTAGGAGGCACTTTGCTTCCATACGGCAGCAGCAAGAGCTTTAGCCCTCCCTTGAAAGGGCATGAAAGGGCAGAGGGCAACGGCAGAACAGAGAGATGACAAAATAAAGTGGGGAGAAAATAGGGACTTTTAGGAACCTAACTGCAAATCTTGTAGCAAAATGCAATTGGACAGAAGGGACTTGGTTTCAGATGTAAAGCAAGCTAAATAGGTGAAAGAGTTCTCTTTAAACTGTCATCATTAATTTAGGCCAAACTTAATTAAAAAAATAAACTGAAACAGCTGGGTGTAGGAAGTGGCTGGCTGACCTCAGCGCTGGGGCCGTTTTCCTTTTCTCTTTTTAAACCATTGTTCATCAGCTTCCACTTAAAGCAAACCAGAACCGTCAGACTAACCACAATCAAAACCATAGGGCTTGCTTGCATCTAATATTTCTTGCTGTGTTATGACATCCATTAAAAGAAAGGAAGGAGTATCATTGGAAAACCCCTCTTGTGCATGGTGCCATACTGTGTTATCCGAGTGAGAGCACAAGTGAAATATTTAAAGCCACTAAAGCATCTTCTATTCCAAAGTCTTCCTGAATGTGTTCATGACATTCAGAAAACACAATTTCTGCTCCTTATTCTGCATGAACTTTTGAATAAAAGCAAACCCACTGCTTCACCCCGCCTCTTACCTTAGCCATCCTTTGTCAGGTTAAGATAAATAGTAAGTTCACGGCCTCAATTTGCACCAGGGGAGGTTTAGATTGGATGTTAGGAAAAATTTCTTTACTGAAAGAGTGGTGAAGCCCTGGCAGAGGCTGCCCAGGGCAGGCGTGGAGTCACAATTCCTGGAGGGGTTCAAAAAGCGCGTAGATGTGGCACTGCAGGTCGTGGTTTAGTAAGTACGGTGGTGCTGGGCTGATGGTTGGTCTTGATGATCTTAGAAGTCTTCTTCAGCCTTAACGATTCTGTGAGTCTCTTTGGGGCAGGTACCATTTTATGTTGTGTGGTTTTGGTGCCTCTTCCCCCTACATTTTTATCTGAAGTACCCATGGAACAATGTGGTACAAATACATGATAATGACTGAAAGGCACCTTACCTGAGCACCAGATGGAAAACAGTACATAGTTTCTCTGGAGGGTAATTAAAGGTCATCATACAAAGAATCTGATTTACCTGACATAAGCCAAATAATAGTGGGAATTTGATGAAACTGTCATGAAAACTTGCTGGTCTTCATGTCACTTTTGCTAGTCCATCCCAATAGTGAGTTCATTCCTGCAGAGCTCTCACAGGGGAGCCCTCTCAGAGGGAAGGGCTGCTCGTGGCTCACCTACTATTGATTTTCTGCTATAGGATGTCCAAGGGAACATCTGTTTCCATTTGAAAACACTACAATGTTATTGAAGCTCATCAGTTCTGCAGTAGGAGGAGATTACTAACATAAAGCTTGCTCCTATACTCTTCAAATACAGATCAAGTAATAGTTTCTGAGAGAAGTTATTCCACAGGTAATCAATTACCCTTGCGAAGGAAACAAGTTTCTCATTTCTTTCTTAGCTGATAGTCATCTGTGCCCTAAAGCACATCCTTTTTTGCTTCAGTGGGACTTACTAATATGCCTGAAGTTAATAATATGCTTAAGACCCGTATTTCAAGAGTCTGAAAGGCTTACATAAAGTAAATAACCATTCTACCTTCGCAGGGCTTGTCTTAGCTTTGCTGGCTCAGGCGTCAGAAAGTCAGTCAGGAGCACTTACGTTTTACCACAGAGAACTGAATAAAAATACAGCACCACACATAAAAAGCAGAATGGACTAATGTAAATTTTTGTGGCAGAGAGAAACCCTAGACTCATCCATCATGACAACAAAACAGTGTTTACATCACAGCTCTCGTTGCCGAGGGGAACACGAAAGCAACACATAAGGACATATACAACTTTTTTTGTGGTATCTCAGTGACACATTACCACATGCTGGAAGTCCTAAAGATGAATCAACCCAAATATCCAAATTTGCAGAACTTTGATTTTATTTCAAAGTCTTTTTTTGTTGTTGTTCACTTCTCATATCTGGATTCCCAGTACCCCTGTAGCAAAGCAGGAGGAGTTGCTGGTGCTTTGGTAGGAGTTCTCCATCTATTCTAAATTAGTCTAGTTAATGCATTTTTATCTCAGTGACACTTGTCCTCCCAGCCCACTGCCATGAGCTACCAGACTTGTCTAACGACTTTGAAAAACCTACTGTCGTATCTGCATAATTTCATACATTTGAAAGGACCATCTATCAATTCACTGTTAAAAAACCACATCAGACTCAAATGCATGATAGTTCTGTCTGTAGAAAGAAAATGGTCATCTCCCTATCCAGGATTAAAGTTATCCCGTTTCCTTCTGTTCTGGTTAGCTCCTAAAAATTAGCTCTAATCACTGCGGATGCACTCAGAAATGTGGAAGCCATGGCAGTGGGTCATGGAGATAGAAATGAGAGCTTGTGCTGTAAAGGGCAAAGTGTTCCTCACTGCAGCATCTGGAACATCCCACTGTGGGCCCAGGGAGAATTTCCCTGGTGGAGCTGCTAGGCTGGATCTCTGCTGGACGAGTCCCAGAGCTTCTGCCCTCTCACTGGTCAGGGGGCAGGAACTGGGATTTATGCCACCCACCCAACAGCCTTGGTCTTGCTTGGCCCTTTGCTGCCGGGGAGCCTAGGAACCATGAGATTAGCGGCAAGAGCTGCCTTCCCAGGTTCTGCAGCATCCAACCTGGTTGGATAAGTGGCAGAAAAAATCGGCCATGGGGTATTTCTCTAAGACTCTTTGAAATCAATGTCCCAGTAAATCATCAGATTCTGAGGAATAAACAGTTTGTCCCAGGAAGAAGTAATTTATTTTTTTTACTCTTTGACCTGTTAAAATACAAAAATTGCTGTGGAATTTACTTGGTGCTGAGATATTCCAGCAACAGAGCAGTCTCCATTAGTGCTACTGTTTTTCTAATTACAGCTATAAATAAAAGTTCAAAATGGATTCCATGGGCTGCCAGGTGCATAGGTGATGCAATGTAGCAAGATGAATGCAGTGGCATTCGCATCATCCTATTGACTTACAGCTTGGGAGTTAATTATTGTATTCTTTTGCCATGTATTGGGGCAGCCGTTTTTAGTCATTTCCAAAACTCTAAGAAGAAACTTGACAGCTTCTCATTAGATTAGCTCAGACAAGCTGCTTGGATCAACAATGAAATTTTATTAGGGATACTCAAGTATTAAGAAAAAAAACTTTTCATCTTGATATGGTGTACTTTACACAGTATTGAATTGCTTTGATTGATTTTTAATAAAAAAGTGTAAGTGTTTTTGCAAATGGTGTATATTAATTGTTACTGCACCACAGAAAACAGAAGACGGCACCACAGTAAATAACATTTCCTGGCAAAGAATCTAAGCGAGCTTGCTGCTGAAATGGCCTTTAAAGCATATTTTGACAGTACCACAAATGCTAGCATATGTCTGCGAGGCTGCGATGTGGCAAGTGTGGCAATCGCTCAGTTCCACCAGAAGCAGATGCCCTCCTGGGTACGCAAGGCCCTGTGTCCGTGAGCTCAGCAAGTGGATGACCAGGCTACCAACCTCCTCCTCAGATCTTTCCACAGCTGTCTGAGGACAGCTATTTGGATGAAAGGTGGAGTGTTCCATTCACGTATGAGCTACTTTGGAGGCTACTTTCAAACTGGGGAGGCCCACCTACTCTAGCTTTTCGTTTCCTCCAGTTCCTGGTAACCACCCATAATCACAGTATCACAGAATCACAGTATCACAAGGCTGGAAAAGACCTTTGAGATCACTGAGTCCAGCCTATGACCCAACACCTACACCTACTCATCATCTAAACCACAGCACTAAGAGCCTCATCCAATCTCCCTTTAAACACCTCCAGGGATGGTGACTCCACCACCTCCCCGGGCAGCGCATTCCAATGGCCAATCAACCTCTCAGTAAAGAACTTCTTCCTAATGTCGAGTCTAAACCTCCCCTGGCGAAGCTTGAGACCGTGTCCTCTTGTTCTGTCGCCGGTCACCTGAGGGAAGAGACCAACCCCTGCCTGACTACAGCCTCCTTTTAGGCAGTTGTAGAGAGCAATAAGGTCTCCCCTGAGCCTCCTCTTCTCCAGGCTAAACAACCCCAGCTCCCTCAGTCGCTCCTCATAGGGCTTGTGCTCCAGCCCCTTCCCCATCCTCGTCGCTCTCCTCTGGATGCACTCCAGCATCTCAACATCTTTTTCAAACTGAGGGGCCCAGAACTGGACACAGAACTCAAGGTGCGGCCTGACCAGTGCCGAGTATAAGGGGATGATGACTTCCTCAGTCCTGCTGGCCACACTATTCCTGAGGCAGGCCAAGATACCATTGGCCTTCTGGGCCACTCGGGCACACTGCTGTCTCATGTTGAGTTTCCTGTCTATCAGCACTCCCAAGTTCCTTTCTGCCTGACTAAATAATTTTCTGTCATATCTGAGTTTCCTCAGCTTCTTTGCCGCTTGGCACACACAGAGCTCCTGGCTGGAGCTGCCAGGCACTGTAGTGGACTAAGGAGCCTGTTCCTTCACACAAGGGGAGATGAAAAAGCACATCCCGCATCTCCAATGTCAAAGGGAACATGGACACTGAAATGAAATTCCTCTTCTTCTCCCTGAGGCAGCTTTATAGGGCTTGAGTAAAATTCTGTAGGATGAAGGTGATCCAGCCAGCTCCTAGAAGATTGCAGTTCAAGTAGGAGAAAAAAAGGCACCTTTTTTCCTATGTAATCAGTAAGGAAAGGGAGGCACAGGTAACTGAAATGATTAATTAGCAGCTGGGAGGTGAGTGCTATCATGGTAGCTGCTGCAGCTTAAACACAACACAATCCCTCCTTTTGAGACCATCTAAGTTACAAGGTAATCGTAAGCTATGTGTTACAAGAAAGGAAAGTCTCCTTAAATAATTTAAAACACATGAAGTGAAAGTGATAAATCAATTAATAAAAAGAGAAGCTCTCTATATCTTTTTTTCACATGACCAAATTTTCTCCTTTTGTACTAAGAGAAGAAAGAAAATTTTAATCAAGTAAGCAACATTTTCTCTTAGCAAAATAGCTTCAAACCAGTACATCAGTAAAAGAACCAGGAGCTGGTCTGCATGTACCCTCAGATAGAATATAATATGTAATATATAATATATAGTATATAATGCTGGTGAAGACTAACCCTACGGCTAGAAGTACCAAGGCACATCTTCATTCAAAGGAAACTGAAAATGAACGGAGCATCTTTGCAGGAAGGGAGAGTCCAAAACAGGACTGAGTGCTGTAACCATCCAGGTCATCAAAAATCACAGCTAAGAGGACAGTTAAAGGCCACCCTCTAACACAGGAATCAGCAATGTTTTAGGTCTCAGGCACCTGATTTATGTCTCTTGTCCTAATCTCCTGTGCCAGGGAAGCCTAAACTACCATTAACTCCTTGTTTGCTAGCTATCAAGTGAAGACTCTACCTCCAGGTAGAAGCTGAAAGACGTTTTGTAATCAGACCGAAGATTGTGTTGTCTTTTAATTGGAAGCAATATAAAAGTGCACACTGATAGTGCTTTATATTTTGTTTGGAGAGGCAAGGATGCATGAATAGGTAAATCTGATCTCTCACCTACTTTTCCCTGAGCAGCTGCCCTCGGTCAATTTTCCAAGAGTCCCACTACAGGGTAAATAACTCAGAAAGCTTCATCTGAAAAGCATGGGGTACATGAGCAGCTGGTACCAATTAAAGTTTTACTATGTTATGTCAGCTGAGAACCTGACAGCCTTTTGTCTCTGTTTTCATATAGTTATATTTGATATCAGGGGCCTAAACCTGAGAAATTAGCACCCAAACTCTTACTGATATCAGTAGAAGACTGAGATCATAAAGTCATAGAATGGTTTGGGTTGGAAGGGACCTCAAAGCCCATCCAGTTCCAACCCCCTGCCATGGGCAGGGACACCTCCCACTGGATCAGGGGGCTCCAAGCCCCATCCAACCTGGCCTTGAACACCTCCAGGGATGGGGCAGCCACCACTGCTCTGGACAACCTGTGCCAGGGCCTCCCCACCCTCACAAGTCAAAAATTTCTTCCTAATATCTCATCTCAATCTCCTCTCTTTCAGCTCAAACCCCTTCCCCTCATCCTATTCCTGCACTCCTTAGTGATGGGTAGGGCTGTCTTTGAACAAGCTTGATAGAAGTTATCTGTCACAAAAGTGACACAAAGTATTGGCACTAAAGTGAGAAAGACAAGATGGCAAAAACAAAGTAATGGGTGGTTCTAACTCTGCTTTAAAGTTTAGGAAATTGTATCTCAGTGGGCTGGTACAGAATATATCTATACTGTTAAGTGGATTAAGACATTATGATGTTATTCATGCAGATAAGGTTTAGTTACCCTTAAAGTGATCTGTGGGAAAAAGAATGTTTGCCTGCAGAGGAGATAAGACAGTAAAACTGCTCTGCTCTTGTACTGCTGTGACTCAGTGGTCAGGAGTTATTTCCACCACTGGAAGGTTCAGGTCCAACAAAAATCCTCTGGCAATCTTAGGTAGTGACTTCATGATGCCTTCAGACAAAGCCTTTTGCTTGAGATAGGATATGAATTGAAACAATCTGGTAAAGAAAAACATTGAGTCAGAATTCAATAGAAGTGCAAATCTAAAATTCTCCCCCCAACAGACGTATTTTAATGAATGCATAGTTACAGGGGGACTGTGTTATCTCACTTTTCTTGTGTCATTAACTGAGAAGTGAGTTTAAAAAAAGTGTCCCCACAGAAATCTTATTCATATGTTTTATTATATGCTCCAGCACGGGCACCACTTTAGTTTAATGGTGTGTTGGATGATGGTACAAATTTATAGCCAAAGGTTTACATCACAGACAGCTGGAATGAATAACAATAAATTAATTTAAAGTGCTACAAAAGTGCTCCCCATAGTATGCAGTGCTTATGTGCTCAAGGCTAATAATTTATAAATGCACGTCTTTTATAATCCTGATCTAAAGTCCTGAAAGCAGCTAGTTAAAAAGCAGTCACATGACATAAATTATTTTTATTAATATTTCAAATGCATGATTAGGGTGGGCACCATGGTCATTAGCATTAGATAGCTTTCATTTATGACCAAGCACAATGAAGCAATAGCCAGAGACAGAGAAAGCAGCTAACCAGTGGCACAGCAGCCACTGGGAGACTTTGGGATCATGTGCTGCTTCTTCTTCCACACTATTTTTATGTGCTCGTAATCATGATATCTATTGCTGTTTCCTTTCCTTTTGCTGGTCGGTTGTGTTTGTCACATTTACATATTCATAGGGCCAGAAGAATAAATGTACGTGCTGCTGACAGCCGTCAGAAGCTGCAGTGTTCCTCTCCGTGGTTTTCCTTCCATCCCCAGACACTGAACAGCAGTGATGAGAGGACTGGGCAAAGGATGCTCTAACAGCTTCCCTGAGCAAATACTGAACTGCCATACGAACTCTTGCTTGGCTAAGCCAGGTGATTTTAAAGCAGTTGACATGCTTTCAGAGGACACCCTCGTTTTTGGCTCTGTCAGGGGATTAGAGAGAAGCCTCCAGGCAAATGTGTTTGCAGAAAAGCGTGGTGGAGACTAAGGATAAGCCAGACTCAAGCTTATGTTTTGGGGTGAGGGACTATTTTTTTTTAATTTTTTGCTACTGTAACCCAACATTTAGCTGCAGCCTTCTTTAGTGAGAGGGTATGGTCATTGTAACTGGTGAGGGTAAAAGAGCAACCAGCTCAAATAACTTGGGTGACATTGCCTTTTTTCCCCTCAGTGCAGTTCTCAGGCACTGCTCACCGCAGGGATGCCACTTCTGTTAATACCACTTGTATTTTCTCCAATCAAATTTGTCTGCCTCTCACTTCTCTTGGTGAAAATAATTTACTTCTTAAATGCAGAGTCATTAAGCTGAGGTCGTAGAAGGAATGTTTCATGCTGAAAGAAGGATTGTGAATGATTTCTGTGTCCCTCTTTCTAGGCCATTGCCGTGTATTAGCCTACATACTTGGATCGTGGTGGGTTGAAAGTACACGCACCACAAGCAGCTCCGTTCACTTCAGTGGCTCTTGTAGCAAAGCAGGGGGAGCAAGACACAAAGTGGGCAGAGCAGCATCATCTGCTCCCTCCTCTCCCTCTTTAAAGAAAAAAAACCCAGGGCTTTCCACATTACTCAGGATGCAAACTTCTAAGTAGCCACTTGCGCTTATTTTTTTTTTTTTAATATCAGAAACCTCTGCAAATTCAAACTCTCACTCCTTTTCTGGTTTTCTTTGAAAGTACTTTGTGATGTAACACATTTTATTTTTTTTTCCAGAGGTCAATGGAGGCATATTTGCATTTTGATACCTTTTAAATTCTCGCCTCTAACATGCCACTCAAATGCACTGTGCTAATCAGGCGCCAGTAATGAGCTCCTGGGTAATTGAAGCGGGTGACAAGGCATGTAAAACCACCTCAAAATGCAAAATTAGTGAAAGAGCATCAAACAGCAAAAATAAATAAATAAATAAAAAGGGTGATGATACTGGCGAAGGCCATTTGGCTTTGTAAGCTGAGGGTTCTGCCTGGCATAAGCAGCTAATGTGTTTATGTGCACTGCTGAAGTGATAAGGGGATTGAGGGGACTCTGGCATCAGCCGGCTGCACTGATGGACTGTAGGTTTCTCTGGGCATATCACTCGTATGTCACTACACTCAGATGGTGCATAAGCATTTCTGAGGGATTTTTATACCTTGTGTTCTGAACAACCCAAATCCAAGATTAGGCAGGATCTAGAAAAATAGAGCAGTCCCCAAAGCACAGGTTTATCTGTGCGGAGGTCTTTTATTTTTAGCACTAGTGGCAGGCTTACACTCAGACACGCCTGCCCCAACGTGGATGGGATGTACAGGAGAGAAAAAAACCGGTACTCATGAGATTATTTAATTTTTAAATGAATTTTTTAATTTAAGCATGAATGTCTTTGACAGAGAGAGCTGCAAGTAAACATGAGCGCTTCCTCACTAACGACCTCATCAGAAGGAGAACTGATAAGCAGATGCTGCTCAGGTGGGGACCAGCTCAGCAGTGTGTGCGTACAGGGGAGAGGGATGGAGATACAACCCGGCAGCACACGTATTAAAGCACTGTGAGGAGAGCATGTGTGTGTGAGAAAATGACACATGAGGAAACCTGAGCCGCTCCAGTGAGCGTTTTGTACGCATTCTTAAGAGCAGGCAATGAGAGGCAGCCATGGGAGAGACAGAGACTGAAAAAATGAGGTAGGAATGACTGGGCAGTAGAGTGGCTGGACTAACAGCAGCACAAGGTAGGAAATCCAGACACCAGGGAAATCATTTAAAGCCATATTGATTCGCTTTGGAGGTGAGAAAAAGCAGATGCACTCGGCTACTGTGGAATGGCTCCAACAGCAGCTAGAGCAGCTTGCTTTTATTTATTTATTTTCATTGTAATGACTTTCATTCATGGAAAGCCTGTGGTGTAAACCTAACCCAGCCTGAACCCCCTTGCTGTGTCCACCTCTCCCCCCAGCACCAGGAGCTGGGATCGAAGCCTACCCACAGCAAGGCCGAGAAAGAGGAGGGAAGGAGAGAGGGCCGGGGATCAATGGCTGAGATCCAGCAGCTTTGGCTATTTCATAGAATGGTTTGGGTTGGAAGGGACCTCAAAGCCCACCCAGTCCCACCCTCCTGCCATGGGCAGGGACACCTCCCACTGGATCAGGGGGCTCCAAGCCCCATCCAATCTGGCCTTGAACACCTCCAGGGATGGGGCAGCCACCACTGCTCTGGGCAACCTGGGCCAGGGCCTCCCCACCCTCACTGTGAAGAATTTCTTCCTAATGTCTAATCTAAATCTTCCCCCTTCCAATTTAAAGCCTTTGGAAGCCATTTCCCAGAGCCCCTGTGCCCTAGGGAGCTGGGAACTCTCAGGGGCGGCGGGCGGAGCAGAGCACATCCACTGCCCTTGGCAGATCCGGTCCCTCAACGGGCCCAGTGCCGGCCTCCATCCTCACCCACACGCGGAGGGGAGTAGCGTCCAACGCTGCGCAGCGCTGGCATCTAGAAATCAGGAGGAAATTAGACATGACACGGGAAAACAAAGGGGTTTAATATTCTGTAGAAAATCCTGGGTTAGGGGGGAAAGAAGCAGAGGTGGGGATTTCTACCTGGAAACACTGTCAGGGTTTGCCTGCGCTGCCTCCAGTGAGCAAAGCACTGCATCAGGCTGGCACCTGGCTCTTTAGGTTTGTGCAGACACCTTCATTCAGCTGGTCCTTCGTATATTCATCTAATGACATAATTACAGTATTAATACAGAACCACTGTGGCTGAAATCTGGGAGCCAGAAACCTGGGAAGGTCTGGCCTGGGTGATTTCTCCTCAGTCACAGAGTGAGCTTGATCCTCAGCCAAGGTTTCCAAGTCTTCCTCAGGTGCAGATTTTTCTCATGCAATCATCTTATCCACAATGAAAGACGGTTTCAGATCTACAAAATACAATTCAGACTTCATGAATAGTTACAGCTATGTAGTTTACAGTGTTCTAACACTAAAAATGTTCATTTTCCACTTAAAAAGTAGGTAGACTTTCCAACAACCAAAGTAAGGGATACTGGGAATGTTTCCTTAACAGTTGAAATACTACTGGTTTATTTCACTTGAAACGAAATTTAGTATGGTGTATTTTTTCCTCTCAAAACAAAGCCTCAGCGCACTCCTAAATTAAAACCTGGTGACTCTCATAGCTCTCATACCACCTTAGCTACTGTCCCATCCTTCCTGTTTTCTACACCAAGAACCTCCAGTGTAACCACATGGGGATGCATGTGTGCTTGCTCACTGTCTTACTCTTTCCTGAACATCTGCTGAGCAGTGATTTATTTGTATGAATTATGAGTTAGGCTTAGAGCAGGTCAGAAAATTTCCATCAGAACAGTTTTTTAAAGAAAATGGCTTTCAGGTAGATGTAATTCTTTGTAAAAACATAAAATTCTCATTGAAAATGGGAATTCTGTTGAAAGTTTAATATACACCAAGATGCATGTTAGATGCATGTAAACACAGTAGGGGTTTTTTAAATTGCAAATGTAAGAACTTCCATCATGTTTTCCGTGAAAAATAATCAAACAATGTCCTAACTGGCACTAATTTATGTTTTATATTTGTTACACAGATGAGTGTAAACCCAGAGTAACTCCTTTGGCTTCAGTGAAGTTACTTTGATTTATACTGCTGTAAATAAGCTTGAAATCTCAGTTTATGCAGTTGGTTCTTGTGATGAATATCTTTGCCTTCTAGGGTACATACACAAAAAACTCAAAAAACCCCCAGAAAACATGAAGCTTGAAGGATTCTGGGTTGAGACTGTTATGATGAGTCCTAACTCCCTGTGGATTTGGTTTTAGAATTGCTGGTCAGAACATGTATGTCCCCACACTTTGACAATTAAAAGCAAGAACCTACAGCCAAGTATTTAAAAATAATTTACAACTATATTTTTATCAACTATAATTTGAAAGTCATCAGTGTTACAGAGAGCATTGGTTCAGTTTTAAAGGGTTGGTCCCTTTCTTCCAGAAAATTAAATGTATACTGGAATACCTTCAGATCTGACAACAGATGAATTTAACATCCTCTTAGCAATATTGAAAAGAGTCTTTGTACATCTTTAGATTTATTTACACACATTTCACTTGTTAAAAAAAATACAGCTTTTTTTTAGATAAAGAAACAAAAATTGTCACAAGAAAGTGTATCTTGCCTTCAGACAGCCACAAGCCTTCTCACAGAAGCCAAACACAGGAGACAAAGTCTCTGTATTGCCAGAATTACTTCATACTCTGGGTAATGTGTCAATGGCACTTCCACTGCAAGGATTCAAGTGGAGAAGTTATCATAGAACGATTTGGGCTGGAAGAGACTTTAAAGCCCATCCAGTTCCACCCCTGCCATGGACAGGGACACCTCCCATTGGATCAGGTTGCTCAAAGCCTCATCCAACCCAGCCCTGAACACTTCAGAAGCCCAGCTCTCTCAGCCTATCCTCATATGGGAGGTGCTTCAGCCCTCAGATCATCTTGGTGGCCCTTAATGTGCAAGTGCTATTTTATTTAAAAACAACTGGTTTGCAGGCCAGGTCATTTCATCTGGAAATATCAGTTGAAATGATCCCAGCTGTCACACTGCTTTGGATTGACAGGTATCAACTTGAGCAGGAGCTCTTGCAGACAGCTTTTAATGCTTTTTCCAAGTACTGCCAAATTTTTAGACCTCATAAATAAGCAATTGTTGCTAATTCTGGTTTCCAAGGCAAATAAAAGAAGCAAAGAAAACAGGATGAAGGCAAATTCACCCTTGGCATAAAGTCATCGATTTCATTGTTGTTCCACTAGAAATAGGTGCAGAGTAGGATTTCTTATGGAAACAGTAACACAAATTATGTTAAATTAGAAAGTACCTGAAATCATGCCTTGGGCAGAATAGCTTTGTCAACTGGCTCTTGCGTGTATTATAGAAAATGCCAACTCCGCTGCCTTGTCTGTAAACACCTAAATCATTTGGCCCCCATTTTCAATCTGCTTGTATGAAACCAGGGGACATTTTCCTAGAGTTCCCTGAGCACCAAGTAACAGAGTAGTCCAGGGATAATATATATTTTTTCAGTATATAATAAAACCAAAAGAAAACAAAGTGAACATGCCCAGTGCAATGAAATGTTGGCACCATTTGCTTTGACTCAGTCAGGAATTAGGTGCAGATTTTTACTTTCACTTTTCTGCTCTACACTTTCCAAAACCTTATGAGAGGAAGTAAGCACTGAGATAATATTGAGAAAAACCCCAAAAGACTTTAGAAACATCTCTACTGTGATTCCCCCCCTCCCCTCCCATAATTGATGTACGCAGTGATAAATTTTTGTGACAAATAATATTTATATTAAAAAAAAGAATTCCAGCCAGCTTCCAAAAAGCAATGCTGGTGTGAAGTAAAAAAACCCCCAAAAAACAAACAAACAAAAAAAATCAAGATTTTTGGTTTATCCTCCTTTATTTAAGAGCCCATCATGGTTGGTTGTTGTGACAGAGCCCACTCGTGACTAATTGTAGAGCTTGATGGGTTTGGGTTTGCCTCAGTGCTGAGTGATTCCTTCCTTTCCTAGCGATTGCTCTCATTTCTGAAGATGGCACATTTCATGTTCCCTCTGCCCTTCCTGGCACTTCCATGTGCAAACCAGCCATCACAAAAGCCCACACTGCTTTGCTAGCGACGCACCACACACCAGACCCACTCGCAACACTGTCAGGCTGACATATTGCTGAGTAGGGGCAACAGGAGCTGGGTCTTAATGATTTGCCCCCTGCCAGTCACTTGGGTTCATTGATTTCTCTAATTAAATACGTATTCCACTTCACCATTATTCCCAAGGATTCCATTTAATCTCAATGACAGGGCCAGAGATATGAGGGCCTTTGCTTACAAACTGCCTTTGGGAAACCCTTCTATTCCGTAGGGGCTCTTGGATACCTCCAAGTATTGGTCCAGTGTTACATGATTACATCTTCCTTTCCTCATTGTCCTTTTTCCACTGACCTGTTCAGGTCTCTCTTCCTTCTCCCTTTCAATGGAGCCTTCCAGCTTATCTTCACAGGTCTGGAGCTGCAGTTCTGACAGTCATGTACAGAAGACTGGTTTATTTGGCCGGCGTGATGCAGCAGCACGGAAGAGGCTGTCTGAATGGTGAAGCTGTTGAGAAACTAATTGGGTGATGAACTGCAGTTACAGGACAGTCTTTACTGTTTGCTTCTTCTAATCAGATTTGCTACCAGGGATTTTTCTTGTTTGCCCCCTTTCCAACCTTTGAATTGGAAGAATGCCAGGTTTACATCAGGGATGGGCTTGGCCAATTGGCTCCCAAGTCTTTATCTTTAGCTTGTAGGTGCCTTCATTCGTCAAAAGACTCAGATGGTTTCTCTGCTGTGAGTGATTCTGTGCTTTCTCATCTCAGACTGGGAGGCTTTGAAGTTGCCAGGATCTAAGTTCAGCACTCTGTGTTTGTTCTGTTTGTGTTGATGAAGTTACTAATCCCTAAATGAAGGGCAGGGAGCTGTTGGGGTTAGCAATTTCATCATCTTCAACAGAGAAAACAGAATCACAACACAGGTGAGTTAACGAGAACATTATTTCCCCCTACCTTGCTTTCAAATGTCTTTCTGAACAGTGAGTTTGAACTGAAACCTTGGGTTGCAAAATAGTGGCTGGAGGGGACAGCAAAATCACAGAAGAGCTCTGTGCCACCAGATCACCTTCAATTAGGTCGTGCTTGGTTCCTTTGCAAGCAAACACAACCTTGTCAGGCATTTACCTACCAGAAAAGCAGCCCGTCTGCTGCTTATCTTTGCTGTTCCTAGCTGGGGAAGAGGTCTTGGTAAAGGGTAGACCTTGGGATAAGCTAAATGATTCCCATTCTCAGACCACAGCTTGCATGGGGCCCATGCGGAACATTTTTGTGTGAACCAGAGTCATAGATGCCCTGTAGTAGCATCAGAAATCTCATTTCAGGTAGTTCATCATTTTGCTTTTAATGCAGCTTCGATAGTGTTTGCATGTGGTTGGCAATCACATTTTTCACTTGAGATGATTATGTTTATAAATATCAGGTGCAAGTCAACATCAACTCATTCTAAACTAGACAAACTTGAGGCGAAAACTTCAAGGTTCTCGTGATTCCAGGGCAAAACTTTCTCCACAGTCACTGCCTGCCTCCTGGGAAATGCGTACCGAAGCCCGAGCCCAGGCCGCACACTGGCATGGGCGAGTGGCTGCAAAAGGCATCGTGGCTGTTTTGCAGAGCCCTTGTAAGGAATAGCATTATAGTTTTTTCATAGAGTCAAAGAATCATTGAGATTGGTAAAGACCTGTAAGATGAATGGACAGAGAAATCCACTTTCAATCACTGGTGGCTCGTGTATCCCCCTCCAAACCGTGGCACAGTTTGACCTGCACATCCTCCTCCTCCAAATGCTGGCACAGTTTGACCTGCACATCCTCCTCGCATACCACACTCCCCCAAAAGATTAGCAATGCTTATCTTGTGTGTGCCAGGGTGAGCATGCGTCCAATGCGCTTGATAAGGGAGTTACTGTCCAGCCCCTAGGGATTCTTCTGGGTCCTCCTTAAAAAGCAATTAGCTTTACATCAGAGAGCAAATTCAATCACAGAATAACTCTCCTGCAATCTGTACAATTAGCAGGAATGCCTTTGACCCCGGCTTCACCTTCTCTGAAATGCGGTTCGGTTCCTGGTACAAAGGGTTGCACTGCAGTTTGAGAGCGCCGTGTTAGGAAGAGCTAGATGTCAGCATCATTGTGTGAAAATAAACAAATCCCCAAATAACTGGGAAGTCTTGAACCAGAAATTGACATGTTATAGGTAGAAATAATTCCTATTTTTCACCTTGCTTCTCCTTTCCCCCAATACAAACCCAATGCACCACACCTAGCTCTAACCCCAAATGTGTGCCGTTACCTGTAACGTCCAAAGAGGGAGTTTGGTACCCACTGTGATGCAGAAATGTAAATCCTTACTTGCACAGAGAGAGAACCTCTGAAACTCTTCTCACTGGTGTCCCAAGGAAAGGGAATACATTTTGTTTCGTACAGGTTTTTCTTACGGAACAGGACATTTTTAAAGACAATAAACTCTTCTGCCTAGGCTTGCTCTGCTTCTCTATTCATATGTACATAAGAACCATCTATCTCAGCATAGGAGGGACTGCGGTTCCTAAGAGAAGTGCTGGATGCCCAGCAGACCTGCAGTGCTCGCATGTTGCACCCCATCTCAGCTGTGGTGTACCCTGGGAACAACATTCTCATTTCTCGAGCAGGATACAGCGACTTGTGAGGCATTTACCTTTCATTAGAGGGATAAGGAAAACAAAATTTAGAGGGAGCCAACTCCTTGCCTGTGTCTGTAGGGCAGTTGAGGTCAAGATGACAAAGTATCTCTCCAAGATACCGGTATTCAGTTATCACTCAAAATGTTTGTGAGAATGGTTTATTTCTTTAAATTAACGAGTGGCACAGCACTCTCTTATCTGAAAAATTTAGGTGCTTGTTTGTAGCATAAGCTGTACTTATTTACTTAGGAATGCAGCTACCTCTTTATTTATTTATTTCCTTATTTTTGCCCATAAGAAACCTCATCTTCCAGCCCCACTCACACAGTGGTAGTCACTCTTTTCATTTTCTGTGTGACTTTAAAAGAATCCTTTCCACCCTGTGTCGCACTACTCTGCTCCTTCCATGAGGTGTGCACAATGACCTTCCTTCTTCATGTCATACAGAGTCTTCTCCTTTTCATTGAGCATCACTTGCTCAGGGATGGGGCAGCCACCACTTCTCTGGGCAGTCTGGCCCAGGGCCTCCCCACTCTCACAGGGGAACATTTCTCCCTAAAATCTCATGGCAATCTCCCTTCTTTCAGCTTAAAACTGTTCACCTTCATCTTATCCACACAATCTCTGACACAGAGCCCCTCCCCAGCTTTTCTGGAGCCCCTTTCAGTTCTGGAAGGCTGCTCTAAGGTCTCCCTGGTGCCTTCCCTTCTCCAAGCTGAACAACCCAAACTCATCAGCTGAACATCTCCTTTAGCCTGCTTTGCTTTAAGCCTTGCCCAGAGTCACATACCTGTTTAACCAGGACTTTACAGACTCCTCCAGCCAGTCCTGTTCATTGCCCATCCCCTGTGAAACCACAAGTCTGGAGGTTGAAAGGGCTTAGGACTGATTACCCTAACTTTATATCCTCTCCACACAACAGTGTTGCATTTGGTGATAATTGGAACTTAAAGTGATCCTTTTTATTTCTTTGACCTCCTTATTTTCACTCTACTGCTACAGCATGCTTTCAAAATCGGGCTCAATTAATTAAATCCTAAGCCCGATGCTTTGCAGAAACCCTAAATTTAGACTCATTGTTTCTAAACTGGTTTTGTCTGCTATGGGAGTAGCACACGTTTGCCAGGACTGGTTTGCTGCTGTTTCTTTGGTTATCTACCCACAAATTCCTTCTAACAGGAGCGTTGACTGATACCTTGAGGTGCTCCTGCATTTGCAATATGCTTTGACATCCCTTGTGGTGCTGCATTCGAAGCACAAGATTTTCTGCCTTTGCTCCTTGAGAAGCTGTAATGCGTGCTGTTCGCTCCATGTTGGTTCTCGCCACAACGGCTGCTTGAGCAAAAGCCAGGGTGGAAAAACAACCACCACATTTTTTTGAAAAAAGATGGTAATTATGGTAATCGTATCACTGTAATGTTTTTCTTGCCTGTGTTTATGAACAAGTGATGTGAGCCAATGAGAACAGCAGCTTCTTCCCTTCAAATTAATTTCTGCTTTGGAATAGCAGGATAGACCTGATAAGACTTTCAGTTTGGTATGTTTTCTCCTGCATCTTTTCAGTGGTGCATTACACATTCACTGCAATTCTTCACCTCTACTGTCACTTTTATGGCAGTGTTTTCCTTTTTCTTCTCTTCAGTCATGGGCATGCTAATCTTTTGTGTCACAAGCAGCACAACTCCTCTTTTATATAGGCCCCCTCCTCCCTATGCACGGTCCTGGATTATGTAGTTCAAAGAAAAAATCATTTCACCTACGGAACATAAAACAATGTCATTGTTGCTGTTGCTATTTTTATTTCCATTAGCCACTAAACCCAGGCTGGACTGAATAATTAAGCAGCTATTTGTGTCAGAGGTTTCAATGCTGAATGTAACCCATTAACCCCACAGGAGCAAGGTCCTTGAATTCTGAATAATTCTGGGAGTAAACTGTGATGAATCAGGGCTGAGGTAAGAGCCAGGCATCTTTTAAAAAATCTGGAGCGTGTTCTTGGCACTCAAGGTTTGTTCTGTGTTGCAAGTAGTTTCTGCTCTTCCTTTATTTATCTTCCCCCATTCAACTGAATCCCATGGGAAATGCAGAAAGACTCCACTTTGAAAAATGTTTGTTACAGTTCATTTTATTATTTTTTGATTTTTTCTTCTCTTTTTTTAAATTTATTTTCCCACTGAAAATATTTGTATGCAAAGAGTGCCTTATCATACTTTGGGGCTCATGTGTTCATACTGCTTATTCTGTACTTGAATTTGTCATAAATCTCACTCTGGTCTCATTTCTTCCCCTCAACTAGAGCCTTGTTAACTGTAACTCGCCTTGGACATGCTCCTCTGATGTGAATGCAGCTGCTGTAGCATGGTTCAGTGAGCACAATCAGTAGCGATATTCCTGGCACCAATCCAAGTGTGGTGGCCTGTCCTTACTGAACAAGCTGTGTGGCCAAACTGGTCAAGGTGTGGGCAGCTCTCTGCCACGGCAACAGCTGCTGCTGGAAGCAAAAGACTGATTTTTTTTGTACATGGAAGTATGTGTTTTAAGATCTCTTCCCGAACAGGTACTTGGGAGGCAGAATAACAGCTCTACCCAGGGATGCAAATTAAAAAAAATAGGAGTTAGCAACTAGTTACAGCCTACCGTGTATGCCTGAGGGCACACATACCACCCTCCTCATGTAAAAACAAGCGAGGTTAAAAGAGACCAGCATTCATTTAATCTGGTCTACTGCATAAAAACAAACATACAATTAAATTGCCCTATAATTTCTTCATCTGCCCCAACAACTTCCAGCTGAATTGGGCAGTCCCTTTCTGGGAGAAACCAGCTCTGATTTAAGGACTCAGGCTGATTGAGAACTTTTCTTTATCCCTTTGTGATCAGTGACAAAGTTCAGTGAATTGACTGCTGGCTGTTCTCATAGCCACAAAACACACATCAGCCACCTCGTGTATTGACGTAAACCACATGTGATGTGAGCAGGACTTCTTACATGAGTAACGGTGGTGGGAGCAAGCCCCGCGCTGGGCCTGTTGGTTCAGGAAGTGCAGACTTTCAGGTTCCAAGAAGGAATTCAGCCTGGAATTGCTGCTGGTCAGAAAGGATGACACCACTGATTCATGCAGTGCTCTTCAGCGTTGAAAACATTTGTCCTTGCTGACTCATCTTCCCTTTCTCTGTCTGAGACCATAAACTTTTTCTCAGCTTTAAAACTTATGGTTGGAGAGCAGATGAAAATCTATAAATGAATGAGAAGTGCAATAGATGCAACGTCTCCTTCTTTCAATGCCAGCTGTGTTGCAACACAATCACACAAGGGGCCAAATCCTGAACTGTGGGGAAGCAGAACTTGAAGTAAGTAAATATTCTTGCTATACTTTAAGAAAACATGCACAATTTGCAAAAAGTAGGTATAGAATTAAAAGATGATGTTATGAGAAAAAATCATGAGCATATTCAGATATCTAAAAATATATCCTCAGCTTGAAAAACAGACTGAACAAACATAACTAGATCTAATCAGTTAGCATTAGTAATGCTATGTAAGCTTGGAGTAAGGGCCAACTTTTAATGATTGGTTGTGAGACATATTCCAAAATATAGGACATTAATACTGAGCTTTGGTTTTATCACAGGGACATACTAACTGCTAGGGACGTGATACTGAAGAGGCACAAAGGAAGAAAATCAAACGACTGTTTTTCAGGTAACAAGGAGTACTACGTTTCCTTACAGTAACTTTAACTGAAGTCAGTTTTAAGCAGCTGTTAACGTAACGCTTTGCAGACCAGGGCAGAACCGCAGCCTGACAATGAGAGCAGGAACGAGGGTGGACTGAGGAAAAGTTTGAGCATTTTCAGGAGAGGGACCTCTGTTTCTTTAAGACAATTTTGCATTACGGCAATGCAAGCATAAGTTGCCTGCAATAGCTAACATGAAATTGATGGGCATGCTGGTAAAATCTTGTAGTGAAGGTTAGAGATCTTTGTAATATCCAGAAGCATGCTTTTCCCTTTATCTTTCTCTAACTTCTTCAATATCTCCTTTTTTCTCCCTGAGGAAGAAACCATAATTTGATTTGCCCTAATATACAGCAAGTCTTCTACGACCGGGATGGTTAACTTACAAGACTTTTTATGAGCCACAGCCTCAGCTCATCTAAAAGCCTTCTGCTCAGCTTTAGCCTTGCTTTATGGACCTGGAAGGATGTACTTAAGGACTTACCTTAAGCAGGAGCTGTAGTCATGCTGGAGAGGGAAGGGGCCTCCTGAAGCAAGCCATGGACTGCCAGAAGACCATTGCCTGGGGAAAACTGCACTGATGTGAAACCTAGAAGAAAACACAACCACAACAGAAACTATGCGAGCTGCCTCCTGCTCCTCATAAACAAGAGCTGTAAACTCATTGCCAGAAATTGAAAAAGCCCTCAAATAATCTAAACCCACTGTAAACACCTGAGACCTGTGGTTTGACTTGTACAGTAAACCCCATTTCCACTTTCTCCACAGAAATGGCAGGAATGGAGAAGGTGTGATGCTAACAGGCTCCAGCCCTGGCAGTCCAAGCCCACCTACTTGCTCGGGAGGCTTTCAGTTGGCTTCAGCCACCTTTGGTGTGGAAACACCGAGTGACTGCATCGATAGGGTATGAAACTAAAGTGCTGATGCACCCAGCCCAAGCTGCTGATGGCCAAAGGCTGAGACAGCCAGACTGCATGAACCTCTACACAACAGGAGCAGTGCCAAGCTGGGCTCCCACCATGCCATGCCCATGCAGAGCCTGGCAGGGGTGAGTGCTGCAGTGCCACGGCACTGTGCCAGCAGAGTACCTGCAGGTCAGGTTGCTCTCAGCATCTCACCTGCTTGGGGTGAGCCCCCACTGTCTTTTGGCACTTTAAGACCCAGCTTTTTCTCTAAAGTGGTAGACGCACATCCTGCTGACTGAGAAGAACCCTGGCTCAGCCTTGGGCCAAGATGGGACAAGGGACATGGTTTAGTAGGCCTGGTAGTTTTGGGCTGACAGTTGGACTTGATGATCTTAAAGGTCTTTTCCAACCTTTATGATTCTATGATTCCATGGCAGGTGTTTCACTGAGCAGGGATGCCATGGATGCCTCTTGGGATGTAGGGCCAATAAGCTGTGCCTTCACATGTGAAAATGCAGAATAGGTTTCTGAAGGGCTGGAGACAACTAATGAGATCCTCCGTGTTGTACCTTACCTGCTGCAGTGGCAGGTTCCTATCTAGTCAGATGCCCTCTCCCTGGAAATGTTCAAAGCCAGACTGGATGGGGCTTTGAGCAACCTGGTCTAGTGGGAGGTGTCCCTGCCCATAGCGGGGGGGTTGGATCTGAATGGGCTTTAAGGTCCCTTCCAACGCAAACCCTTCTATGTGTGTTTCTCAGGGAGGAAGTTACAGTCTGGGGAAACACTGTGTGGGCTCGGTGTTTACAGAAAACTGCAAACACAAGGCGGCTGCGGTGTTGAAGAGGATTCATGGCATAGTTGCACATGAGTCAGCCTGGTGTCAAAGTATTAGAGAATAAACTGCATTATCCCCAGCCTTAAGGGCTGCAGATAATGCACAGCAGTGAAGTTTTATCTATGCTCAAGCACATAGTTTTTATGCAGCTAAAGCTATGTCGCAGATGTTCTTCACTAGAATAGATTTTGCCTTGGCTAATCCTTTGTTAATCTGCTGGTAGATCTGCTGGCATTATTGCCACCGGGCTCCTTGTGGACGCAAGCGGGGGCCTCGTACCTCTGCATCCCCCTTTTTCGGAGCTGCAGCTTGGAATTCGGGTTTGCTTATAGTGGGGGAGCACCCCGCAGAGCCCCCGTTCTTATCACCACTGCTCTGCTCTGCCAGGAGAGGGAGCTAGGACTCTGGAATTCAGTGGCCTTTGATGGTTTCTGTTCACAAACCATGAAGGTGGTGCAGCCGTCCAACACTAACACAGGTTTTCCTCTTTGGCTGGGTGCATCTTCAGGGGCTCATAGTTAGCAGTGGAGGTTACACACTGCCGAAGGGGTTCGGTTCCTGCTGGACCCCAAAGGACTCTGATGCTCCCAACTGCATTTGATGCTCTCAGTCCTTTTTCTCACTGCTTCCCCAGGTGAACCCCAATGGGAGTTTGGATGGTGATAAATGAGGTAAAGCCTACAGATCCTGGCCTCGTGCTATAGGTGCAAACCCACAGAAATGCAACCACCACTGGAGTGTACGTGGCAACCAACCGATGCAGAGCAAGGCAAGCGACACCTCGGAGGAGGAAAACATTTTGGGGCAGGCTACCAGGCCTAACAGATGTTTGACGACATTTCTTTTAACTTAGAAACACATCAGCTTTCTTCCCTCTGCACTGTATGTGTTTCATTTTGAACAAGTAACTGGCAGCTGGAGAAACTTATTAGAAAATGCAAAGTCTATGTTCCAGCACTTGCAACAGCAGCAGAATTACCTGTTTCCTATTCTGCCCAAGTTTTCTGTCTCCTTTTTTAGATATTGTTGGCCTCAAGTCAAGTTTTCCTTAAATTATGTATCAGAAGTGGAATAAGCAGAGCTCCAAGCTTGCTTAAAGAGTAGAAAAGGGAGTTTAAACAAAGCTGGCAGAGATACCAATGCAACTATTATCTGTGTTCTGGATGTGGTTGGCCCTGCTGGTAAGAAAACAGGAAATAAGTGAGAAAGCAATCCTTAAAAACATGAAAACCAGCCAATTCTACAGGGCTCCACTCTGTGCTCAAATGTCTGTAAGTGCTGATAAAAGAGTGCACGTGATGAGAAAGTGCTGTGTCATTATCAAAGGCCCTTACAGTCTTATTTTCATTTCAATTTTCTTCAAGTGCTGGAGTCTGGCAAGGGAAAGAAAATATCCTCAATTCTTCTTTGACTAATGGAATGTGATCGCTGACCAACCTCCCCTATTTTCCTTCAAGACGGTGGATGGAGAGTTGGGCTTCCCTGCTATTTTCTACTTGATCTGACTGTAAGAACAGAGAAACTTGATGACAATTTTGAAGGCAAGAAGAAGAGCTCCTCAAACACTGCTAGGCTAAGTTAGCCAGGAGGCGCCTAGGAGCCAATCTGAAGAAAGGATTGTTGAGTGATAACACAGTGTAAGCAACCACTGAAACTTGTGAACAGTGAGGGAGGCTTCTTCGTATGAAGTGCTTTCTGTTGGCTTTGTTGTGCGTCAGAAAAATCCTGTGACCATGCCCTCAGCCTACGTCACCCGATGGTCCAGGAGGCACCAGTAGGCACTGCCCCATGGCCCAAGGAGGCACCAGCAGGCACTGCAGAGCTCTGGGAGAGAAGCTGCTCCCAGAAGCATGGTCAGTGGCCATCAGGGTGCAGGAAGCATTTGGTAGCCAGGCCCCCAGGTTTATGGCTCTTTCCATCCTTGCAAAGAGCTCTAACTGATAAAGATGAATGGTGTGGAGTTTTGCATGCAGGAGCTGTGGTTGTGAGTTCCCATCTCTGCACCAGCCAACAAGTTATTATAAAAATAAATACCTCAGCAGCAGCAGCCTCAAGGGCCTATTTACTTCCACTGGCACAAACCAATTCCTGCAGAGGAGCTCAATCCAAATCCTGCAGAGACCAGTGAGAATCTCTCCAGGCTCTTGCAAAGGCAGTTCGCACACTGGAGAAAACGTTGGTGCTTGGTCATATTTATCGCCGTGTCAGTTAAAACATGTTGTCAGTTAACACTTTTTCTAACACAACATATATTTTCTAAAGCTGAAGGAAAGGGAGCTTTTTTGTCTCCTTTTATTTTTCAGCTAGTTATACTGATTTACTTCTGAAATTGCACAACACACTAAAAGGTGGTTCATGGTGCGGCCAGGGATCAATTATTAACTTTTCGTGTGCAAATTGATCCTAAGGTATCTATCAATCTCTTACAGCCCTGTCTCCAGAAGACATGCCAGGCTTCAGAAAACTGAATACACATAAAGGATGCTAAGGCAGGACGACATTCACTTTCCTTGGATTGCTCTCTTGAACATGTTTGATGTGTGAGTTTATTATCCGTAGGAAGGATGAACAAGCCAATACACCCTTTTCAAGGTTTGATGGTGCCTTAATGTAACTTGCTCATTTAATTTGGAGCTATATACCTCATGAGAAGGGCAGAAGATTTTCAGTTTCAAGGCCTTATTTAGCCATAAAATGTGTATCACGTTAGCTAAGAGCAGGTCTATGAATTTCATTTTATTCGGTGACAGGAGAAATAGGGATATATATATCACTCTTTCAGTAACTGCTATTAAAAGGTGTGTGTTTCATGAAGGAACTGTGTATTCCATGTCATAACATCTTTTGTGAGATAAAATTCAGGGCATTTGCAGTATTTGTATATGAAAAGTATCCGTTCTTTCACACGTTAAGAGCATGAAGAAAACTTAAGCCCCTTTTGTGACTGGAACTGGTCATACCTGGAAAATTAGGATGATTTTTCTAGCTCCAACAAAGTCAGTAGGATATTTCATATGACCTCAAAAGGGGCCAAAAATCCTCCCAGATCTCATTTTAGATATGATACAATTCAACCACCAGGGTCATTAAAAGTCTGTGTTCCCTAGTGTGTTACACCATGGGGTAAAAGCACTTACAAGGGTATTGCTTTCTAAACTGGTGTAATTACAGCAACAATTCCCAAAGAAGGAGTATTGCAAATGCATTTCCAGTTCCAGTTCCAGTTCCTCATTTTTTTTGTCAGTGTTCCTTATAGTAGTGATATGCTTGTGTCTAAATCTCGTTGATGTCCTTCTAGAGGGCACTAAAAACCCTAACGTAAGTAAAAAAGAATGGAGTCACTGGCTGCTGAAATACCGCCTTTTGAGCCTTGTCTCTCAGCTCATAATCTGTAATGTTTGCTTAGACTACACAGACTACTCCCTTTTTGTTTATTTGAATCCATATACAGTTTGTCTAACTTAAAGGGAATTTTGGAGGGTAGGGTGGCGATTAGCTTCAGTGGGGGGTTCGGGCACCAAATCTCAAGGCAGATGTTTTACCCCTTCTGGTGATGCACAGGACAGGGTGCTGAAAGACACCGAAGAAGTATATTGAGTCAGGAAGCCTCCTTTCCCAGTTTTAAGAAGGGGATGGAAATACAGGTCTGTGAATGATTGGAATTGGATAATCTTTAAGGTCTGTTCCAACCCAACCCATTCTATGTTTCGATGTTTATGGCAACAAAAGATTCAAGCTGAGATAAAGACCAAAGTCTCACATGGGGTGAGAAGAGTGCTTGTCTGTTTCCTGATGATGATCCTCTCAAAAGTGATGAAAACCGGCTAGAAGTAAATAAAATTAAATATTCCCTTTACGACAAATGGAAACTCAGATCTTAGGGCCCATTTATTTTTAACCTTGCAGTTGTACCATGTTCCTTGATAACTAAGGGGAGGCAGAGGTGCTAGATAGAGGCTCTGGTATTTTATTTCTCCCAGGGCTTGAAAAGGGCTTTGGGTGCTCTGTACATGGGTGATAAATGTGTTTCCATCTTCTCTGAAGATGTCTAGCATCTGCATTTCTCCTTGCATTGTAAAGCCATCTCCTTTCTACTGCTTAACTAAGCTCTCAGATGTTATTTGAACAAAGAAGTGCTGTTCTTTAAGCAAGAAAACCAGATAAAAGCCCAGCATATTTATTCTCCTTTTTCAAATGTGTCAGTCCTTTGTCTAATGATGACAAGATTTCTGTTCCTGTTGAGCTGGTTTCTTCTTCCCAGGTGCTACCAAATAAATACATCAGTTTGGAAGATGATTTCTTACAACTGTCTGGCAAATTGCAGCGATACAGTCAACTCATTTCTCATATGCCTTTATCAGATCGCTACCAGATTAGAGACTAAATGAGCAACATCTGCTTCAATTAGATACCAGATTAAAGATCAAATGAACAATACTTACTTGGATTAGGTTTGAAATGGTCACTGGGTTCACTGTGATTTTATATCTCCTCATCAGCCTCTGGAACTATCCAGTCACCAATATAACACGTTGCAAAAAGGAGAGTGTTGCCTTCCAAGCTCAAAGGAAACCTGCAAATAATAGCATTTCATTTAAATACATCCCCTGAAACCCTGGTGGTGTCTGAAACAGGTTATCAGTTTGGAATTTCTGAAACCATGCAGACTGGGGCTTCCTGCTGCTATTCCCAAAGAATTAAAAGCATACAACATTTATATCTCACAATTTGATAGACTCTTTTGTGGTAAATAAATCCAGAAATGTTATTTTTTCTGACAGGAGAACTTTGTTGATGTTTAGTACTTTACAAGCACGCAGTACACAAACACCAATCCGTGTTTATAGCTTTTTTGAAAGTCCACAATTAAAGAGACATGGAGGCGAGTGGTTGCAATACTGAGCTGGGATTCGAAGTGATATTCCATGTTCTAGAATAGATAGCAGTAATCTGGCTGTGACAGACACATTTCTTCCACAGTTTTCAGATTTAATATTTTTTCTTCTTTTTGACCTGTGGTCTCCTAGTTAGTTCTGCCAAGAAGCGACCGCATTCTAAGCCAGGATCTCCAGTATTTACACAGCAGATGTTGCAGTCCTTTGGTGAATGTGCCAGGCAGTAGCGTAACCACCTGGAGGGGGGAACAAGATTTAGTTTGGTTTGATCCTCCAAATAATAATTAAAAATAAGTGTTATCAACATTATTCTCCAACCCATGTTCCTTCTACACTGAAAGAAGTTGTGGTCAAGTTGTATGGCCTAAAGCTGACTACAACAGCAGTTTCTTTGGCCTGAAAAAAGCGTGCAGTCATGGTTAACTTCTACCAGCGTTTGATTAACCCAAATGCTTCGGTAAAGACTCATGACTCAAACTTTCAGTTAATGAAAATGAGAAAGTAAACACATCTCAGTGTTTTCTCATAGAATTGTGAATTGGTTTGTGTTGGAAGGCACCTTAAAGCCCATCCAGTTCCAACTCCCTACCATGGGCAGGGACACCTCCCACTGGATCAGGGGTCTCAAAGCCCCATCCAACCTGGCCTTGAACATCTTCTGAATTGGACATCCACCACTTCTCTGAGCAACCTGAGCCACTGTCTCAACACTCACATAGTGAAGAATTTCTTCCTTATATCTAGTCTGAGTCTCCCCTATTTCAGTTTAAAGCCGTTCCCCTTGTCCTGTCAGTACATGCCCTTGTAAAAAGTTCCTCTCCAGCTTTCTTGCATGCCCTCTTTAGATACCGGAAGGCTGCTAGAAGTTCTCCCCAGAACCTTCAGTTCTCACTTCAAATGAAAAGTTCCTGCCGTGAAGATTTCGCAATGAAGCTTCCATCTTACAAAGACTCACAGAAGAGCTGAAGGTGTGGCCTCTCCGCAGTATAGGGTACAACCCTGAGGGCCTGACTGCACCACAAGTTTAGCAGCTAGTGATGGCCATCCAGGTGAACAGTGCATAAGTCAAGCACTTTAGGTAAGACTTGATGTCTTCAGTATGTTTTACTGGTAGAAAACGGCCCAAATTCAACAATTGATGGCTTTGGTTGCTATAATAACAATTATACTAAAATTAGTGTCTGATAAATTAAAGTATTTCTTCATGATAAATAATCTGATCAGTTCTTTGAGCAGGACAGAAATCTTGATAGGACGCATAAACTACTGGGAGAGCAGGAACTCGCTGTCATTACTCATGTATCTACATGGAAAACAAGAAAGCTAGAAAATGTTGTGCTTCAAGCATATTCTAAAAGGATCATTGTGCAGAGAAATTCTCTCAATGCAGAAATCAAAAGGTTTATAACAGGGAGAGGCAGTGCCTGCTCTGCAGTGACAGTTTCATGTTTATTTATTCTAGAAAAAACAAGAAGGAGATACTGGAGTAAAGACAAGATAATTTTATTCCCAGATCAAATAAAGGAACACAGAGTGTGTTCTCATCAAAGTGATTACTTTAGGGGGAACTAATACAATGAGGGTTATTAAATGAAACAACTTCTTTATAGGGCATCTCACATTAAGGATTTTAGTGTAAGTAATATTTCTGTCATGCAAAGTGATGTAAGACAAAACATCTTGTAGAAGACACGAAAAAGACCTTTAAGAAGGCGCTAAGTAACGAGACGTGAATACGAACCATTGTGAGAACTCGTATAAGATGGCATTTTCTCAGCAAGTGGATGCATTTATGCTCCCTGATAGAGGTACTCCTTCATAAACACACTCTTGTAAAAATGTGTTCTATTTACTGTATTTCCTCTGCAGCAAAATATCCCTCGCTTAACAGCTCTGAGAAACGACGCCAACAGGAGCAAAAATGAATATTGTTATTTTCACTAGTTGCTTGAAATCTTTTATTTTAAATTAGCTTTTAGGTGCTGGTGTATGTAGAGCTAAATCAAACGGCTGCTCAGCACAGGCGGCTGGGACAGATCCTCAGCTCTACAGAATCTGTCTTCAGTGCGAGATGGAAAGTCTTGCCTGTCTCTCCTTCTCCCATGCTGGAAGCCTTAGGAGTAAATCCTCCTAGTGATGGGCGCAAGGCACAGCCAAGAAGGTCATTCTGAACAGATACCAAGATTTTTCAGTATATTTACACACATTAGCACCGGCAACCAGAGCTAAGAAGCCTGGACCTGTCATATCCTTTCGTATTCTGAAATGGTCAAGCGTAGATCAGCACACTTTAGTACCTGCAGCTACGTTTTATTATCCAAGAATCTGAGAGGTCTCAAGGGGTAATTATTTATAAGATGACTAAAATATCTCGCCTTGGGTGCAGAGTTCTGGAAAGCCATGTCTTCTCTAAGGGTCATGAGAGTTAAAGATGAAAAAGCCTGACTGCATCATCTCATATTGTTCCCTCCAGTGCCTTTGCGAGTAATTTATCAAATCTTAGTATTTGTCTTAGTATTTATATATGGCTCCCATTGCACCACTTTGCAATATTCAATTCCTTTATTCTCACAAGGGCCCTATCTGGTATATTCTGCAGCACATCTGATGCAGTCTCGAAGAGAAGGTTCACAGCCACAGAGAATGACAGGAATGTGGTCCCTTTTCCTTATTTACTACCTCACTCACTCAGTTGTAAATCATTTCTCCTTTCATGGGGCTTCCATCTTTCATATAGGAGAGACAAAATGAGTAAGAGAATAGATAGGAGCTGAATTTGTTTTGAGATGTGAAGGGCTCAGAACTGCCCTCTGTTTTCTGCTACTTTCTTCCACAAGTTCAGAACTTTGCAGGAACAAACCGAACATCTCACTATGATTATTTGATCACGGTCTATGGCTTTTATTATTCAGGAGGTTTAAATGAAAAATGGACATGTGCTTTTCGTGCTGGGATATAATTTTTGTTTTCTTCAGGCACTTGCATGTTTTACCATAATTTTGTGGTTTCTTTAGTTCCTCCATGAAAATATACTAAAAATAAGAGATCCCCCCCAAATAAATAAATAAATATTCCCTAATGCCTTTTCTTTCTGCCCTAGGAGAGTTTAAATTAAAAAATTACTATCTCAGAGTAATGGACGTTATATTTTGTATGGAAAATATATTTCTTGTAGACCTAGCCCCACTTCATTATTAAACTTGGCATTAGTCAGGTTTTTATAACCAAAGCGCGCTGTCTTCAGTTGCAGCACTTACAGATAATGTCAGAACCAGCTGGCACAAACCACCAGTTCTGGCTTGAATGGCTTATTCGCCATTTGTACAAGCCATCATCAAAAGTATGATGGATTAATAAAACAGAATAGGAGAAGGTCCATTGGGACTCTTTCAAAAATTTAGAAAGTCACCTACAAATACAGAAGAAGAAGTGCAAGCACTGGCACTTTCACTTCTAACCCTCAAACAGCCATTCTTTTCCTGTCAATTTGGTAGTAATACAAGCTTTGAATAATATAGTGCAAAGACTGTGATCTGCATAGACTCACAGAATGGTTTGGGTTGGAAAGCACCTCAAAGTCCCACCAGTGCCACCCCCTGCCATGGACAGGGACACCTCCCACTGGATCAGGGGGCTCCAAGCCCCAACCAACCTGGGCTTGAGCACCTCCAGGGATAGGGCAGCCGCCACTGCTCTGGGCAACCTGGGCCAGGGCCTCATCACCCTCACAGCAAAACATTTCTTTCCAATCTCTCATCTAAATCTCCCCTCTTTCAGTTTAAGAACTTGTTAGAGACATTCATTGTAAGGACTCGTCACAGACATTTTCTCAATGGTCCTAATCCAGGCTGGAGTCTTTGGCTACAGGCTTAAGGCTGAGTGTGGTTTATCCTCTGGGCACTTTTCACAGTTCTGGCGGTAGGAAACAGCCTTGAAGTGTTTGTTAAATATTATATATTGCATTGCATCAAATGAGAAATGAGTCCCAAAGTCTTTAATGCTAACATTGGTATGAATGTAAATTTAATAGACCAGCAACTTTTTCATAACAACCCCCATACTTTCTCTTTGTGAGACACAAGAGAAAACAATCATTTGATAAAAACCATTTTTACCTTAGAATCATGCAAAGAAGAATTATTGTTCTTTGGGAAGAAAAAAGCATAAATTCAGTGTTATTCTCCATTTATTTTTTATTTTACTTTCTCCATGTAAAAATATAAGTCTTCCTATTTTTCTTATTATTAACCTACAGAAACCTTCAACAAAGAAATTGGTTCCAGTGATGAATCTCTCTGACTTGTTCTAAATCATGGATGTTAACTCCATTAATTGTATTGTTCTTTCATTCTTGAATGTGTAATGAGAATTTCTGGGGATACTGAACCTCCTGTGACCACACATTTTGAGATGAGATGAGGAGGACAAATGCTGATCTGAGTTAAAAACTCACCTCTGAAGACTTGTTATTAAGGGCTTTGCAATGCACATAAATGCTTTTATTATAAAGAAATGCAACAAGAGTGCATTTAAAAAATGTCTCTATTATCACATGCCCATTTCACATCTTATGTCTTATTTGTATTTAAATATCATGGCAAATGAAACAGGATAAAACATTCCTTACCGGCTTTGTTGCTTCATATAGATTATGTAATTTACCTTTCTGGAATTCTCTTATGGACAAACCAGAAGGAGTAGGCTAAAACTCAAAGAACTGCCCTAAAGACTTCATTGTCTTAAGGGTAGCTCTTTTCCAGCCTCATTTTTGAAGTTCATTCCTCAACATAGGCAAAGTAATTATGAAAAAATATATATATATATATATTTAAAGATTGTAAAGTTTCTGTATTTAAAGTATGGAAGCAGGTCAACTTTGTCAGTACTCCGAGATGCTTGAAAATTGAGCTATAAAGGAAATCACTTAGTCTGCAATGGAAATATATAAGACCATGAATTGGATTTAATGGGCTCCAGTAATTTAAATAGCACTAATGCTATTTCATGATACTTCACCTTAGCACCAGATTAAAGAAAACCCATCTCAAGTTGAAAAACACATGCTTTAAACACGCTGTGTTTGAGAACAGAGCTGTGCAAGCCATGTGCTGTGAAATCTATAAGCGTATTAAGCACATCTGACCTTTGGTTTCAGTAGATGTGAAACTTGGTTGAAATACTCTTAAAAAAAATCAGTCTTTAGAATTTAAAAGAGGAATTTTCAGGACTAACAGACTTTTATAGATCATCATGTAGCAGTTTTAAAAAGAATTGAAGGGAAAGTTTATTTTTTCAGATGAAGAAACATGACCAATATAAAAAATACCTTTTATCAAAACATCAATCCAGCAGAAAACACAAACATCACACAAAGAAATAATTTAAAAACTTATAAGTTTTGAATCTTAGAATTTTGGCTTAAAAAAATGCAGGGACTCAGTCACTGTATTAGATACATCTATTTTACCTGGATATTCTATCTGGAACACCGATCCATTCTCTGAAATCACCTACTATCAAAACAAAACAAAATTATAAATCCAGATCTTTTTTTATTTAAACTCCAGCGGAGAGTCCTCAGAGACTCCTCAGAGGGCTCTTTCTTCTGCTCTGCCTCTTTTGTTGTGGGTGAATACAAATTAACTGTCTAAAATTGTGGTTACAGAAGAAGCTTCTGTCATGTGAAATGGAAAGGAAAAGGTATTTTGGCAACTGATGGAGTAACTTTAACCCAGAGCGTCTCAGTTACTTAGCGTTTGATCAGGGTATTATGCCTAAAGTTCATCGATGTGAAAATTAAACCACTTCTTTGGGAGCTTCCAAGTGTGCACAAGAAAGAAGTTTCATACAATTTTCCAATCGTATTTTGAAGGACAAGGAAATTTTAGCATTAACTTATTTCTGGCATTGAATCTCACTTCAGATCTACAGAAGACATTTTTATTCAAGCAAGTGTTGCACATATCATTTAAACACAACCCTGAAAAAGACAATTATTTTGTCACCCTGGGAATCCAGCAAAGAAAGGGAAAAATGCATAAATGTAACAAGGCATGGAAAGGTCGCAGAAGTGTGGGCATGAGTACGTAATATGCACAGTCAGGAGAAAGAGAACCCAGAAATTTTAAATTGTACTAAATAGACTCAATTGAGAGAATGAAGGAGAAGGCAAAGCCTCTGGGAGCAGATTGGAGTGAAACAGAAAATTCCATCAATCCTAAGCTTGCGTTCGCAAGGATCAGGTTTAGTATATATATAAAATCTTAGTATTAGTCTTAGTATTTATATATGGTCCAGGGTTATTGGACACTACCTAACACATAGAAAAGAGAAACTAACACACAAACCTCATGGAGGTGTTTGACTTCAAATCTGGGACTAAATCCCACTAAAATGCTGTTTAGGACACAGAATATTTACCCTGAGTTGTCCTACTTAAAGCCAGAACAAATTTAGAGCAATCAAATACAGGGTTTTTAATAAATGCAGGTGATGAGACCCAGCAGAACAGCAGGAATTGGGCCTGGCTGGGTATATTTGAGCAGCCAGGTTACAAGACATAAATTTAGACAAGAGCAAACACAGACAATATGCAGCAAGTTTTTCTAGCCCACTTGTTTATATACATCGTGCTTCTGTCTCACTCAGCATCCTACTCCCATCCCAAAATGTCCATTTGGGTGCTGCTGGTTTCTTGTTCTCCACTGGAAGCACTTAATTTTCAGGAGGTGCCAAGTGTAATTTATTCAAATTTATCTTCTGCCGGGCACCCATACAATGGGGGACTTTACCTATGGAAATGGTGAGCCTATTCTTATAATTTCATTACTCAGACCAGTTCAAATACAGTCCAAAAGTGAGGAGTTCTGTGATCAGGAGATACATGTGCACACCAGCACCATGCATTCAGAAAACCAGATTTAATCTTCCAAAATTATAAACTTGGCTTATAATGTTCTTTAAGAAACAGGTGTTTGTCTTGTCTATCACAGAAACTGAGCTCTCGGTAAGGGAGGGAAGGCTTCATACATTTAAAGAAATAAAAAGTCAGAGCCCAGTTAAAAGTATCTTGGCATCTGAAAAATGAAAGAAAGAACTGAGAAAAAACCACAACACTACCTATATTGTAAATATTCTGGATTCTTTCCTGAAAGGAAAAAAAAGGAGGAAAAAAGGCTTTTCTGTAGATATATGTGAGAAGTTGAAGGGTTTGATTTGATGAATTACTGGCATAATGCCATAAATGACAAGATTCTTCAGTAAGTTAGATTATCCACCACTAAAGTCCTGATATATAGGGTTATTTAGATTCAAAGTCTTGCTGAAACCAAAGGAATTTAGGATCCAAACCTTAATTCAGTTTAGATTTACAAGGTAGGCCTCTCTGTAGAGCTGAGAATGAATCCTGCAGACAGGTAGTTCTGGCACTGCTCCAGCTCTTGTAAAAGATGTGATGTCTTTTCTGAGAGGTCCAGAAACCCACGCCATTTCTGGAAGCTCGTCCTTTTTGAAGATGCCTACTGCAGTCACAAGTGCCTGTGTTTCTTAGACCTCCCTGAAAGAACAGCACCTCTTCAAACCAATCTGCTGATAATCAAGTCTGTCTTAAGCAGGTGTTCAGATACAAGGTACCAAGATGGTTTGACCATTGACAGCTTTTCCTACATCCTCCTATACTTGCCCAGTGCACGCAGCTCCATGATGCACCTCTTCCTACACGCACAGCAGACGGTGCATCCTGTTTCTTTGAACTCACTGTCTGTGCTCTTGCCTTCATTATGGAATTTGGTTGTATTTGAACTTGACATAAGGGTGATCGTAACTGACCTGTCAGCGTAGACCAGAGCAAATCACATTCAGAATGGCAGGTAATAGCAATTAAACCTTGCTCCTATTTCATAATACGAACAAGCATCTCAAGACCTGACTTGGGAGGAACCTAATAACCAGATCTCCATTTTCAAAGAGGAAAATTAGTCGATATAAAGCAAATAGGGATGTAAGACATATGAGACATAATAGGGAGCCAAGAAATTTAAAAATCAAAGCAATTAATGTGACTTATACACTGTAGAACGTAGTTTAATCTTTGAGAAACGCAGCCATCTGCAGCATTTTTAGGGAGGCATATGAGAGATTTTTAAGGTAATCGACAGGAAAGAAAGGCGTAGTGTCTTTTCAGAACATCATTCTGTACCTTTAAATTCCCTGTTGGAACAAGCCCGTGTTTTCAGGCTGCTCTCAGCCAAAATGCCTAACATGTCCTATTATCTGTGTGCTATTCTTTCACAAATCAATGCAGGTATTGAAAACTGGACACACATGAGTAAAAGGTAGAATTGTGACCCACAGTATTTTCTGCATGTGAATGGAGCAGGTCCTGAATATGGTCTAGGAAAGATCTTCAGTACTTTAAGATCAGAGCATTTTATTCTTTTGGAAGCTATTTGGTTTTTTGTGCAACATAATATTGTCAGGTATGGCTTAGAAGATAGCGTTGTCGTATATAGGAGTGAATGGATCTACGTCTACGTGGTTTCACCAGATACTGATCGTGCCTTCTGGGAATACACAAGAAAAGAAAAGAAGGATTTTTCCCTTTTAAATCTGCATTAGGAATTATACAGTCCTCCAGCGGAGCCCCTGGCTGGCTGTGTGTGCTGCTTTGTTTCCTGTAGGGAGAGGGCTATAAAAAGTGCAGATAACGAAACCTAACTAGAAGGGTAGGCCTCTTAAAAGTCTTCATTGTCTGGGGAAAGAGGGAGGAAGAAACTCACCTGACCTTGACCACCCAAGCTTTTAACACTCAAAAAGACTTTCAAAGCTTTCCGAGGGAGATTTACAGCTGTGAAAGGACTCTGGAATTACACCGTGGAAGAAGGAATAGAATTTGCCTTTGCTTCCTGCCCTCCCCCAAAAGCACATCTGCATTTTTTAGAAATTTAAATACATTGTTTTGGGAACTGATTGACAGAATCAAAGGAATTCCTGGTGTTACACCCTCACACAACCTCTCCCTCCAAATTTCTAGAACTTTTCTTACACTGGCTGTGGTGAGCATCGATCTCCATGTCCCGTCTCTCTGTGTCTGTTGTAACAAACAATCCCGAACCCATCACCCAGGGTTTGTGGCGGGTGCAGTTAACACGTCACAGCCATGATAAGTTCAAAAAAGCCCTTTTCTTGTTGATAAAGGCAGCT
Source organism: Neomorphus geoffroyi (assembly GCA_033558235.1). NCBI lineage: Eukaryota > Metazoa > Chordata > Aves > Cuculiformes > Neomorphidae > Neomorphus > Neomorphus geoffroyi. The sequence continues at coordinate 35,798,684 of JAUMJM010000016.1, forward strand.
GTTGTGGGCAGGCCACAGTTATCACAGTATCATAAGGTTGGAAAAGACCTTTGAGATCATCGAGTCCAACCTATGACCCAACACCTACAACTACATCTACTCCTACTCCTACTTGTCAACTACACCATGGCACTAAGGGCCTCATCTAAATTCTCTTTGAACACCTCCAGGGATGGTGACTCCACCACCTCCCTAGGCAGCGCATTCCAATGAACAATTACCCTCTCAGTAAAGAACTTCTTCCTAATGTCAATCCTAAACCTCCCCTGGCAAACCTTGAGACCGTGTCCTCTTGTTCTGTCACTGGTCGCCTGAGAGAAGAGACCAACCCCTGCCTGACTACAACCTCCTTTCAGGCAGTTGTAGAGAGCAATAAGGTCTCCCCTGAGCCTCCTCTTCTCCAGGCTGAACAACCCCAGCTCCCTCAGTCGCTCCTCACAGGCCTTGTGCTCCAGCCCCTTCCCCATCCTCGTTGCTCTCCTCTGGACGCACTCCAGCATCTCCACATCTTTCTTAGACTGAGGGCCCAGAACTGGACACAGTACTCCAGATGCGGCCTGACCAGTGCCGAGTAGAAGGGGGTGATGACCTCTCTAGTCCTGCTGGCCACACTGTTCCTGATGCAGGCCAAGATACCATTGGCCTTCTTTGCCACTTGAGCGCACCGCTGGCTCATGTTGAGTTTCCTGTCCACCAGCACTCCCAAGTCCCTTTCTGCCTGACTACTCTCCAGCCACTCTGCATCCAGTCTATAGCTCTGCATGGGGTTGTTGTGTCCAAAGCGTAGAACCCGGCATTTGGACTTGTTAAACCTCATGCTATTGGAGTTAGCCCATGTCTCCAGCCTGTCAAGGTCCCTCTGTAGGGCCCTCCTACCTTCTAGCAGATGGACACTTCCTCCCAGCTTGGTGTCATCTGCGAACTTGCTGATGAAGGACTCGATCCCCTCATCCAGATCATCAATAAAGATATTAAACAGGACCGGGCCCAGCACCGAACCCTGGGGGATGCCACTAGTGACCGGCCACCAGCTGGATGGGACACCATTCACTACCACCCTTTGGGCTCGGCCATCCAACCAGTTCCTAACCCAGCACAGAACATTCCCCTCCATGCCACAGGCAGCCAGCTTGTCCAGTAGTCTACTATGGGAGACAGTGTCAAAGGCCTTGCTGAAGTCCAGGTACACCACACCCACAGCCTTCCTCTCATCCACCATGCGAGTCACACGGTTGTAAAAAGAAACCAGGTTGGTCAGGCAGGACCCGCCCCTCCTAAAACCATGCTGGCTGGGCCTGATCTCTCCCTCATTCCTCAGGTGCCGCATGATCGCACCCAGGATTATCCGTTCCATAATTTTGCCTGGGACCGAGGTCAGGCTGACAGGTCTGTAGTTACCTGGATCGTCCCTACGGCCCTTCTTGTGGATGGGCGTCACGTTGACCAACTTCCAGTCGTCTGGGACCTCTCCAGTGAGCCAGGACTGCTGATAAGTGATGGAAAGTGGCTTAGCAAGCTCATCCGCCAGCTCTCTCATCACCCTAGGATGGATCCCATCAGGCCCCATAGACTTATGAGGATCCAAGTGGCTCAGCAGGTCTCTAACTTCTTCCTCCTGGATGACAGGGGGGCTGTATTGCACCCCGCCCCTTTCCTCCGCTTCAGTAGACCAGTTGTCCAGAGAACAATCTGCCTTACTGTTCTCAGCCTTCTGGACTCTCGTTACCAATAACAGTGCAGTCTGGATGGCTCCTTGCTGAACTATGGCAATGTTTTTGATGGCTCTAACCCCTAACAGTCCAGGTAGGCTTAGACATCCACTGTGCTGAACATGTGAAATTCACAATGTCTGAATGTTGTATGATATTATTATTGTGCTAATGCATCCAAATAACAATAACCAACAATGCTATCTGCTCCCAGAAGCAGTGAGAGCAGTGCTCCAGTCACAGTGGATTTTCCTTGGAGCAAGTTCAACCCTCTGTTCAGATCTCCAAGAGCAGCTGGTTTTGTCAAAGACTTCTTGAATAATGGGAAATATCCAAACAAAGCATATTGAATTCTCAGCATCTAAGGATCCCATTTCAGTTTTAACATACACAAACACAGGATTGTCCTGGTGGCAAAAGCAGGTGCTTTTTCATTTGTATTGTATTTGAATAATTTCAGGGTCTTTGGGGTTTTAGTGCCTCGGAGTACAAAACAATGATTTAGTGCCTCACAGAGCGCGTCTCTAAGTTTCTTCTGGTCAGAGATGGTACAAAAGCAGAAGAAAGCTTTCTTTTTATTCTTCTTCTCGGGCATAAAGGAAATTATTAGAGGCTGGGCCAGCTTCTGGCAGGTGCAACTCCCAAAAGGTGTTGCTCATCTCCGTGGTAGGCGACAGGTCAGGTACCGTGCTTAACTTCTTCAAAGGGTCCCAGCCTATCTTACCATGCTCCTGCCCAAAGAGATATTTTGGAGTGCTGGGATCTCTGAATCTGCTTTGAAGGTCTTTACTGAAGACATGAAAAATTAGGACAAGCTACAGGAATGTGATCTCTTCCCTTCTCTTCCCCCCCACCTCCCTCTTTTACAATCTATTTTAATGAACATTCTGGGTTAAATCAGTAGAAACCCCATGAATATAAGCTATATGAAATGCAGCTGACTCTTACACTGGAAGAAAATGCACAAATTCATTTGAAAACCTCACTGCTAAGATCTTACTAAATTATTTTATTTGTTATGTTTCATTTTTACAATCAGTATTCATTTCATAAGTCAATAACATATGGGATGTATCAATAGATTCAAGTGAAGATGACATGTTCATAACTCACGCAGCTGTTTTTTCACACCTGAAACAGAATATAATGCTCTGTATCCGTGCTCATCCACAGCTGTACCACATAAATAAAAGAGTGTGAGGAAAAAGGAAACAAAGACTTAAAAGAATATTCAGCTTTCTAACTGAGGTTGCTGCACTCATAGTTAGGAAAGCTAAGACCTGGGTGTTGGTCGACAGTGGCTGAACGTGAGCCAGCAATGGCCCAGGTGGCCAAGGAGGCCACCAGCATCCTGGCTTGGCTCAGCCATGGTGTGGCCAGCAGGAGTTGGGCAGTGATCGTCTCACTGTACTCGGCACTGGTGAGGCTGCACCTTGAATCCTGGGTTCAGTTTTGGACTCCTCACTACGAGAAAGAACTGGATGATCTTTAAGGTCCCTTCCAACCCAAACCATTCTATGATTCTATGACTTTCTGTAAGTGGTTTCCACTCCTTTTTTTTCCTGCTCTTTGATTACAAAGATGGTCTATAGAAAGCAAGCAAACAAATCTGTCCTATAACATATCTGCCAATTCAGAGACTTTAGAAGGGAAAGAATTAGCCACTGTTTATACCGAACCATATAGCCAGGACCAAAACTGTATGTTCTTGCAGCATTTATGTAAATAAATGCCTGATCCCAGAACAGCTCTGGCCTTCATCGATCATGTTCATGGACAAATAAAACAGCAAACAGGACGCATGGTAATGATCACACTCCAGCAGGAACAGCCAGAAGGCAATCAGTGTTTGACAAATAGATTGGGAGACAGCTGAAACTGACCGTTTTCCAAACTTTTTTTGGAGTCTAACAAAACAATGGAGGCAAAAATAACTACTAGTAAAATTCATCTGCGTAAGGGAAAAGAAAAGGTTTATGAAACGCCTTCCTGTTCCTTGTTCCCTGCTGTCTATCACAATCTATGGCAGGACTCTGACAGCATTTAGGAGTTTAATGCCCATGGAATAGAAGTTGTCACAGGTTGATGGGCTCCTGCTGCTAGGTAGTGTCCACATCGTTAATCATGGACACTTATCTCCTTCGCCTCACGGGAGAGCCGGTAGTGACTCTTGCTGTACAGTGGAGGACACCAAAACCTATAATCTACCAGTGGTAAATTTACCATGAGATTGTGACAAGGATCATAGACAAATACGAGCAGCCTGGCAGCTCAGGAGCACATTTATCACCCAGTGATGATGACTTTTTGGCTGACCTCTGGCCTTCCCTGCACGGCTCCACTCACACCTGCGGACCCGACATGGTCGCTTGGCCCCTGCGCTGGGAACCACACAGGGTGCAACTGATTGTGCTCCCCCAGCTGCTGCTTCTACATCTTGTTGGATGGAAGGTAGATGGCAGCGTATTTTGTTTCTTGAGATAACTAAAAAACTTTTACTTTACTAAAACTTTTACCTTCTTTACTAGAACATACCCAGAAATATAAACCAAAAATACTTGAATACTTGGGGAGAATTTTCCCATGGATGTTGGGTTAATTCTCAGCCTTCAAACATTTTTTAATCAATTGAACGAGACTTTGTTTCTACATTTGGAAGTTTTAATGTTCTGTTTTACTACTCACTGATTAATGAAAAGAAATCCTACCTATTGTAACAATATGAGCCTCGTATATTAAATGGTGGAGTGCTTGTTTCTTTTTCTAAAAAAGACTTTTTTTGCAGGCCATACTTCTCAGTAGATAGCTGATAATTTACCTTGGACACTTCCCATGACACGAACCCAGATTTCCTTAAGATCTGGAGACTTACTAATACAATATGACATGTTTACAAGCATACAGCTCTCTTGATACTTGCAGCTCGTATCAAAGGGCTGCTCAGTGTTTCCTTTAGTTTCTTTGGAGCAGCTTTGGCATTCAACAGGCAGAAACTGGACATCCTGAATGAACGTCACAGCTCATTAAACAACCTCAAAGGGAATAGTGTTTTTCTTCATTATTTTCTTCTCTATTGCTTTTACCTGTTTGCATGATCCATAGTGTGTCCCATAAATAGAAAAATAAGCCAACCTTTACTGCTTTTTAAAACAGAAAAAAGATCATGTTAGATGAACGTTCAAACAAATGAGAAGAATACACTGATGAAGATGAGATATTTTGAAATGATTTTGCTTCAAATCTACTGTTACAAACACTGAAGGTGGGATTTTGATCCCACAGTGGCTTGAAATTGGTGTAATTTTTACGAGTTAATTTGGCTCTATTGAGACATAACTGAGGTCAGAACTGCGTCTTTGATGCTGTTGTAAGTGAATAAAGGATGAATCAATATTAAGTTTGTTCTTTCTACGTTTCTGGTTTTTGATGGCCTATAACAATGAGACACCAGTGTGCTACTATTATCCTTCATAATGAAAACTTATCTTTGCTTGGACTTCAATTTCAAATCTTCCCTTTGATATTTTCAGGTAGTTTCTCTGCAAAGATATGCGTACCCAAGTTATGTTGAAGGGGAGCAAGAAGATATTGTTTTAGCTGAGATGCTAACAGAGCTAACTTATGCAATTTATTTCTTTCATGAAATTCACATTGCTTGATATTTTTTTTGAAAATGAAGTAAACTCAGTGACACCGGATCATTCTTTTACTTGCACGCAAAGCACTTAATTCTTTGCTGTGTAACATAAAAGAAAACGTGCAAATCACACACAAAAAAATAAATAAAAGAAGGGGTACATTCTTAGTGATTCTGGCGTGATCAGCTGGGATCACTTAGATCATAGAATATGGTTTGGGCTGGAAGCGACCTTAAAGATCATCCAATTGCAACCTCACTGCCTTGGGCAGGGACACCTCCCACTGGATCAGGGGGCTCCAAGCCCCATCCAACCTGGCCTTGAACACCTCCAGGGATGGGGCAGCCACCACTGCTCTGGGCAACCTGGGCCAGGGCTTCCCCACCCTCACAGCAAAACATTTCTCCCTAAGATCTTCTCTCAATCTCCTCTCTTTCAGCTGAAAACCCTTCTCCCTCATCCTGTCCCTGCACTCCCTGATCCAGAGCCCCTCCCCAGCTTTCCTGGAGCCCCTTTCAGTACTGAGAGGCTGCTCTAAGGTCTCCCCGCAGCCTTCTCTTCTCCAGGCTGAAGAACCCAAACTCTCAGCCTTGGGTTCCTTCCAACCCAAACCATTCTATTACTCTATGGTTGTACAAAATATTGGTGTTCTCTGTATAGTAACCTGATGGACCTGTTGGCCTGGCAGCTGCAGTTCAGAAAGGGTGCTGAAAACCATTGGAAACCATTTGGAAAAGAGACATTAGAATGACTGAAATATATAAGTATGCATTACACGTATACAGAGAGGTGGCATTTAGAAACTGAAATCTGGCTAATTCTGATTAACAAAAAGTAGAGCTTTTAAACTTACAAGGTAATTAACAACTGGATTGATTTACATGGGAATGTGGTAGATGTTCAAGTATCCAAAGACCATAAATCAATATTTGGTGTCTTTCTAAGAGATCTCTAACAGGTTAAATGGAACTGAATGCACTAATGAGCAGGATTTAATAAAAGAGTCTCAAAATGTAGCACCATGATATCCCTCTGGGTATGAATTTATATAATTCTTTCAGCTATCTGAAAGCTGTACCCTTCTAGTGTCTATTCCAATATTCATGCAAGAGACCTCAAACTCTTTATGTACCATCGAGCAAGTGCCCAGCAGGACTGGCCCCCAGCCCCCAGGCACGGCTGCAATACAAAACAGGTGACAAATCCCGATGACCACTCCTGGTGACCACTAATATTACATGAAGCACAACTTTAGGTGCAGAGAGGTAGAAATTTCATTTAATAGGGTTGAAGATTTCAAAAGATCAGCTGCAGCATCCCCGGAAACAGCATTTCTCATACTTCCTATCACTCTCTGGCCATCAGAATTCCAGAGAATCCAGTGCATCATGCAATACTCGCTTGATTTCGAAGTTTAAGAATTCACCATTCAAGAAATCACCACCCTACAGCTGGGTTGTGGTAACACATCACACGAATGTTCCAGGTCCACCGCAACACAAAATAAAACTGCTTAAATTACTGTTCCACGACGAGTGAAGAGAAAATAGGTTTTTAAACAGCTACAGTTGTTAAAGGGGTAAATATGTGAATAAACCCATAGAGTTTTATGGTGGGGCTTTCGAAGATAGCTGGGAGAGTTTAACATCTTTGGTTTATGTCATTTCTACAGACATATTCCCTTGAAAACCCCAGTTGTGTATGCTGGAAACCTCCTCCTATATCCTTCTAAGTACTCATAGCGGTGAGAACAGTTTGTGTTTTATACAATTCATTTATGATCCCACTAGTGACAGGAATGAGGACGTCTGTCTACAGAGAAGCACGCTGGATGCACAGAGCCCTCCGCGTTAAGTGTTACACATGCAAATACTGAAAATTTTTGACATCTTATCTGTTGTTTTCCTGAGAGACCAAGCCACTTAAAATACATATTTAGTTTATCTCAAGGAAGATTGTGCCTTAAGGAATAAAAATTAATATCAAGCACCGATCATCTGAGGTTATTTGTGAAACTCAGTCACATCTGCATTTTTTCCTCTGTCAGTTGATACGGGAGTGTTATGGAGCATTTTAAGTTTGCAGATAATTGAAGGGAAATAACCACAATAATGAAATCACTGCTGGATTACATTCTGATAGGTGACAAATCAATTCATTTATGATACTTCCTTTGTCATACCCAGCCATTTTATTGTGCAGGGGAAACCTCTCAAATTAATAAAACTGCTAAATCCATGAAATCTCGTGTACCAAATAGCACATCAGAGAAAAAAGTATCAATCATTGAAAGAATAAAACTAATAAATACTAGCAGGAGATCATCTGTGAAAAGAATTTTGCTTTTAAGAGGATTATGCTGTAACAGTAATACCCCACAATGTTTATATATGCTTATCACGTGTGTATATGTCTATAGATATTTAAATATATACATACAATGATGTTGGGCCAGGAGTTGAACTCGATGATCCTCGTAGGTCCATTGCAACTCATGACATTCTGTAATTCTATGATTCTATGATTCTGTGAGCATCTATTATTTATTTTGTATTGCAGTAGTTCTGCAAGCAGGTATCATGGTACAGAGAAAGAGCATGCTGAATTCCAAACAGTTGCATCACAATGTTATTTAATAATGTTTTTGAGGTGCTTTTGCTTTTTAAATTAAATATGATTTGATACTAAGGAATAAAGCTGCTATTAGACTCCTTCTAAAATGATTTAGCTGAAATGAGATTGTGTAAAATTGCTAAACTTGTGTAGAAAGGGAAGAGATTAGAGAGACTTAAAAATTGTGTAATAATGTATTAATTCATTTCTCCCCCCAGCCTGTGTACATTTGCAGAAGACTCATTCACGTTGAAGGATATCCTTTAAGAGGTCGTAATAAAGCTGCGACACCAACCACCTTGTCAAAGACTGCACAGACAACCGTGGCAAATGTGGAATACAAAAAGCTCTAAAGCGCTGACCTTGGCATTCTCAGTCTCTCTTTAGCGATCTCACCGCTAATGTTTAGTTATTTGGTAACAGTGAAAGAAATCTTTATTTTAAGACAGTGCAAGGTGCCACGGCACAAGCCAGGCTGGGATGAAAAGCTGAGAGAAATGACATATCCCAAAGATACAGAACTATTAATTACTAAAAGACTGAAACTGCCGACCCAATGGATCCAGATTAACTCTTAATTAACTCTTGAACTCATAGTTGTTGGGTTTTTTTTACAGTTTGAAGGTTTTCAAAGTGTACAAGAAAATAGTGCTGGCTAATATTTTTCAAACAACAGCTTTTGTGCTTTAAACAACAACAATAACAAAGGTTTTCAGTTCTTTTATCTCAATATTTTTCCCAGATTTTTAATTTCTTTGATTTTGTTTGGCGAGTTTTCAGGTTACCACTTCTTCTTCTGAGAAATGGATAGGTGGACAGACAGAAACGGGGGAAAAAGCAATCCCAAAGCTCACTCTCAATCCTGATTGCACTTCACAGTTGAATAAACGATGAAAACTATTGAAACCTGCTCAACTTTTAAAAATCAAGATAGAAATATCTTGGGAAATCTTCATAGCTATTGTTCAGGCATCTCCACTCAGCTTATTTGCTTAATAAGCCACCTGAACACCAGGCTGTCCAGCAGCGCAACCCCTGCTGGCCCAGCCTGCTGGGTGACTCAAAGGAAGCAGCGTGGTGTCCTCTTTGAAATCTCTGTGAGGGGGATCTGGAGTATTTGAAAGAGGAGGAGAGCCTCTGCTTGCAGAACTCTGAAGCTGGAAGAGTTCCTCCCTAAAGCAATAGCACTGCTTTCTGTTGGCCCAGCACCTACAAAGCTGTTGGCAGAGGTGGGATTTACCCTGTTAGTTGCTTTCCAGCTTGCGTGCAACCCCTTATTGTGCAGAAACAGGAGCCCGGGTGGCAGGGATTCGTGCATTTGTTAGAGGCTTTTTGTGATCCCTTTTGGCTCAGGCATTACCTGTCATGTCACAGGTTTACCTTTTAAGTACCCTTTGAGTCTGTCACGTCCTGACGCTGATACCTCCTGAAGTCGATATGTATAGGACGAGCAGATAGCAGGAGCAGTGGTTTTTACCATATGCATAAAATTTCCCAGCGCCAGAAAAAGGACCAAAGACAACACACGTATTAGCAGACTGAATAGGCTGTGAAATGTTTTTTTCTACAAATTGGAAACACTTATGAAAGAATCAGTAGTTTCATAGTCCACAAACAACCAGTAGTTTCCCAGTAATCAAAAGATTACGGTATCTATCCAGCAGCCCTAAAACTGAAGCCTTACAGTGCATCCTGAGCCACCAAGAGCAAATCTTAATCCAACAGAATATATATTCACTAAATAAAGGAACAGCTGAAAGAGGAGAGATTTCTATGATGAATTTTTATTAGATTTATGCTCTATGAGTATGTTTAAAGTGGTGCCAAAAGAATCTCAGTCCCACTTCAAAGCAGTCAAGGGCAATGTAACGTGTACTGTGGCACATCTGTCGGAGCTGCTGGTACTGGAGGCTTGGCATGCTGGACCTCACCTGGATTCCAGGTGCCAACATCAGCTTTTGCAGAGACATAGCTTTGTGAAGTTTTAAAACAACAACAGAATATCTGTTTCCACCCCCCTGCCATGGGACCCCTCCGACTGGATCAGGGGGCTCCAAGCCCCATCCAACCTGGCCTTGAACATCTCCAGGGATGGGGCAGCCACCACTGCTCTGGGCAACCTGGGCCAGGGCCTCCCCAGCCTCACAGGAAAACATTTCTGCCTAAGATCTCATCTCCATCTCCCCTCTTTCAGCTGAAAACCCTTCCCCCTCTTTGTATCCCTGCCCTCTCTGATCAAGAGCCCCTCCCCAGCTTCCCTGGAGCCCCTTTCAGTACTGGGAGGCTGCTCTAAGGTCTCCTGGAGCTTTCTCCTCTCCAGGCTGAACAACCCCAACACAGCAGAGGGGGAGAGGGGCAGAATCCCCTCCTTTGCCCTGCAGGTGACACTTCTTTTGGTGCAGCCCAGGACATGGTTGTCCTTCTGGGCTACAAGTGTACATTGCTGGCTCATGCTGAGCTCCTCATCCACCCCCCCAAATCCTTCTCTTCAGGGCTGCTTTCAATCCATTCTCTAACCAACCTGTTTCCAAATGACACCATAACAAAGGAAATGTCTTTCTGGAGGCCTTTTTTAAAAATTATTTTTGCTTTAAATGGAAGCACAATTTTTTTTTCCCATTTCTAATGAGATAGCAGTGGCAATTGATCTCATTTACAGGAATCTACAAATAAATAATTTATAAATTCTTCTTGCAAAACCAGTGAGTTAAAAGAATTAAGAGTATGGGAAGATTTACCTACATCACTTGTGGCAGTGATCTGAAGGGAGGTGACAAATAGGCATATAATGAGACACATGGCTTTATACCTGACAATCTCACACATAAAAAGTGTCAAGCGTATTTGACAGAATGAAATGAAACTAAAATGTTAGCGTTAATTGCTACTCAGCGTTATATTACCAGACCCACAATCCAAATCAATTATGAAGATTTGTACCAGTTGTGAGACAAAAAAGATTTTGGAAGCCTGTCAGCTCTAGGGTGTCATTACCTAGTGCTGATATGACTGCTCTGGGCTTTGCTCAGAACAGGGAGAGTCACAACCACCCACTTGCAGAACTGCAACCCAAATGGCACAATTGGAGTATTTTAAAGGGAAGTTGACAGGTGTATGGTTAAACATCACAGGTTTGAACAAAGAGATGTACTTCCCACATGGGAAGCTCACATTGCTTACTAGAGTACCCCCCATTCCTGCCTCATCTGCAATAAATGAGAATTACTGCCATGTGCTGCTTCAGCACCCGTCATGTTTATTTGATTTTTCATATTTAAATACTGACATACTAAAAAAATTATCGACTTATTTTTATTCTTAAAATTAGATATATTTCAGTACCTCAAAGAAACAGTTGTGTGTGACCTCATCCAGGTTTAGAATTGTGGAATCGTTAGGTTGGAAGACACCTCTGAGAGCATCGAGTCCAACCGTCCCTGCCTCCCTACCAAACCACGTCCCTAAGGAACTCATCCACCTGTTTGCTGCCTTGATGAATTAGTCAAGGGGATAACTCTTCCATGGTGCCAGTAGAGACTGATAAAACCTTGCAGCACATTCCTGTTAGGTGAACTTCAAGCTGCCTTTGTCACTGAGGGAAAAAAATCCATCTTAGAAGCAATGCAACAAGACTTTGGTTACTTCTTTGCATCGGTGAGATCAAAATTATGGCGATTTAGGTAACGACACGAACATTTATGTTAAGGAACAGTAGACGTGGCTCTTCCCAGGGGTCATCCCACTGTGACTGTGGAAAGATACCTAGGACTGCTTTCATTCGAAGCAAAAAGCTTCCTCCAGGTAATAAATTGCTCTCACTCTGCAAAGGTAAAATGCACAAAACTGTCTAGGAAGTGTTGACTCCCCCTGTCTTGGTAAGCAGCATCTGATGTCAGCGCGCCGTGCACTGAGCTCCTCTGCATCCCTGTTGTCGTGATTTGAGAGAAGCCTGGGCAGGGCTGGGACGCAGCTCTGGACGGGCGCGTGCCAAGGGCTGGCTGCAGCAGCACCCGCTGCTCTCTCCTGGAGCACTGCTCTGCCTTCTTGCTGCCTCAGGTCATCAGCAAGCACTTTATTCCTTCAACTACCCAGCTTCTTAAGTTATATTCCCTCTGAATTCCTTGTCTTGTTGGAAAAGATCACTCAAAAATCAATGTGAAAGACAGGCTAGGAAAACAAGTGTAGCCGGGTAATTTCTTAAGCATGGTTATCTTTACACCGAAGAGAGCACTAGGGAGTTACTAATCTTTACAAAACCAAAAGGATTCTTGAGATGTGCTGCTTCTCTCTGCAGGCCTTCAGCTGATTCAGGAGCCCAGAGCCTGGTCAACACTTAAATCCAGACAGACTCCCTCTTGAATTCTCTGCTCCAACTGGCTGGTTTTCTGGCAAGTTGCAGTGAGTTTGCATCTTGCCTAAAATACATTTTTTTAATCCTGTTTTGCCACATAGTCAGCCTGCATAATTTGAATCCTGAGCCGGGGGAAGCAACCCAACAGCATAATTACTGGGTGTTTCGTAAGCGATGCGTGGGGCCACGCTGTCTCAGTAAAATCTGTGTCTAGCAACAACTCGCAGTCTCCGCCCCTCCTTCCCCCAGCCCCCCAGTCTAGCTAGCTTTTAAATAAAAAGATGACCAAATATTTCCTAGACAACCAGAAAGAGGGTTAAGACACAGAATTTGCAAACCAAACCTGGGGTTCAGCTTGATGCAATAAAACCTGACCAGGACGTAGGAGATTTGCTCAGTGTTCTCACTGACTGCTTCCGGTCATTTAAAGCATCACTTCCCAGGAGTATTGGTGCTGTTCCTAATCTGCCACATTTCAGTGCAGCTCCTGAAATTCTCCCTTCTAAAGATGTCTGTTCTCATTTCAGCTGGATGCAGTATTTATTTACTTTAGGAAGCAAAATTCCTGCTCAAATTGACTGTTGCAGTATATGTCAACAGCGTCTCCATTTGATTCCAAGGGGAAGAAATACACGTGAAGGAATCCTACTTGCTTCAGAAAGTGACAGTCTTTAAAAGAGTAGGAGAAATACTGAAATAAATAATTTCCATTAAAATGGTTGTTGCAAAGTGTATGATCACAAGACACACAGATTCAAGAGGAGTTTACCTTTAGGTCAACTAGGTAACAAATTGTATTGCAGAGGTTTTGGTGATGACACCTAGAATGAACAACACTGATGTAGAATTTGTTCAGCTATTTTTTCCTACCAATTTCAAAACAATGAGTTTGTGAATGAACATGACTTTACTGCTTCAGACAATATTTCTTTGTGGATTGAAGTACCTACTACATGGCCTAATATTTGAGGAACTGTTCGAATGCATTCAACAATACATCCTCTGTCTCAAAGAGCCTAGAAATAAACTGGGTTTTTTTGCCTCCAAATAATTATTTAAACAATTCTGTTCTCAGTATTCAGCCAGTTCTTGGGGCTAATGCTCTTCTGCAACTCCCATAAATAAGAATGAAAAAGGTGAAATTCAAAACTGCTGCCGTATCTTTACTGCTGGTTTTGAAGTTATTCTATGCAATAGTGAAAGAATAATCACATAACGCAGCATTATTTTAGCTTACCCCACTAATTATACACTTTAAAGAAATAAGAAATTACATTGTCTTGCAGTAACCGTAGTGCCTAGTGTAAACTGTTGTAATAAAAAGAATAGCTCCTACATTATCATCATAAAAAAAAAGTTAAAAATCCATTGGAAAATGCAAGTAATTTGAAGACCATTTTGAAAAACAAGAGCTACGCGGGGCAGCTCAGCATTGTATTTATTATTGTAACCATGGAAACAATATAAATTCCCATCTGCTAAGGTATTCGTTCACTCCTTGCAAATGATGAATATACTGCACTCAATAGGTGAATGAAATAGTTACAATTTCAGTAAGTAGCCAGATTGGTGATTTTTCTTCTCTGCAAAACGCTGAAGAGAGCGGCTGGATCTGGTTTAAAGCTCTACGAAATGTTTGGAATGAAACCACAAACCCTGGGAAATTTGCCTGGTTCCAAAGCTTTGCGACAAACCAGAAACTTGGACTCTGCCTTTCATGCTAAGTTTTGAGAACCTGAAGGAGAGACGGGACGGGATAAAAACCAGAGAGGAGAAAAAAATCCAGCTTAAATAACTTCTGTGCCTTCACAAGGTACATTCAGTCAGTCTGGTCTGCTTGAGCGAGTCCTGCGTCAGGCTTTCAGCTCATGCAATGCGTGACTAGAGCAGAAGCGCCTGCTCCAAACTCTCCTCTGAACTTCGCAGGTGCTTCGAGCCAGACTTGAGTCTGGGATTTGAACCCCACAGCTCGATCTCTCTGTAATGCGCTGAACTGAACCAGTTGAACTCAGCACTCCACTAGTGCATTCAGATCGTGGAATTTAGGCCTGTTTGTGTTTCAGAACTGAAGTTAGAAATTCAGTCGTGCGCTTCTTATTGCTCTTTTGTGGGCACTTTGAAATATGAGGCACCTTCTAGACATTCAAAAAGGTGCAGACTTTGTCTGTCTGACAGAGACAGACTGTGTTCATCTGACTCTTTTGTCCTAAGGGAGCCAGAAGCTAAAAGATAAGGAAGTTGGCAGAACTAAAGAAAGAGGAGAGAGAAAGGAAAAAAAAGAAGGGTGTTTATAAAAGTCACTAAATTCTATGTAAGTATAAGTGTTTCTTTGAGAGAGATTCCTGGCAACCTTTGGGATTTTTCAAAGAAACTTCAGGTGCTGTGTGGAAAAAGGGAAGTGGTTCGGAAAGAACCCAGAACTATTGTGTAATAAACCTCCTCACTTATCTTTCTTAGTATGAAATAGTGATACAGGATGGAGTTTTCTACTAAGCAAGATTTTTATTTTTGAATGTTTGAAAAGGTTTCTATCAAAGTGATCCCCAGTCTCAGCATTGAAATACAGCACTTGTTACTTCAGGGGGAAATCTATGCTGCCTGCAGTGATGCTGGAATAGGCAGAAGGTGAAAGCGCTGAGAATGTCTGAATAATGTATAGACCAACAATGTCTTCCCCTTTCATAACACCGCCAACGATATTTAGTATGAAAAAACTACTTTAAGTGTATTGTGAGACGTTATAGACTCTCATCTTACAGACTTTTAAGTTAAGAGAAATATGTTGAATGGCAAAGAACATGAAATTGAAAAAGAGAAGAAAATTGGCAATGCAAAATTACCCATTTATTACATGCAAAGGCTCTTTCCCGGTGTTTTCTAATCAAATAACTGAAGAGTGAAGTCTTAGGATGCTAAGAGGCAGTGCCATGTAAAAATCACCAGTATAGACTTGCAAACTGGAGCTTGTTTAGATTTTCATGTCAAAGGAATTAACAGTGGAGATCGGAAGCAGTAAGTATTTTTGGTAAAAATTTCCAGTACAAAAAGCAAGCAGATTGGTTTGCAAATACTTCATGGAGTCTGCAGAGCCAGAACCTATGGAAAAAACCAAAATCCTTGGATTTGGGGACAGAGTGTGGGATCTGAGACACCACTTGCATAAAAGCATGCCTTAAAAAGCTCCTTTATACCTATTAATTACAGGGCTGTTCGAGAAATCTTCCTGCTTGCTCTTACTGTGGTTTTAGTCCCTGCATATAGGCAGATCTTGAAATCTAAAAATAGTTGGAGGGGAAGAAAGAGTGCCCCTGGAGTGCTGAAATCCACACCCTGATTTAAAGTCAGAGGGAGATTTAAACTGAGAGGGTCCTCTCCGAGCAGGTAACTTCAAGAGTCACCTGTATCATAAGAACCCAGGAGGTGCACCAAGATCTCGCCAGCTTCGATCACACGTACACGTACACAGTCGCCTTATACAATTGTCAGACTTTTAATGGAATATGTTTGTAAATTTTTTGAGAACCTATTGGTATATTTTCTGCAAAGGCAAAGGGATATTTGCATGTGCTAATACATGGTTTAATGCACAAAGATGCATTTGGGAAGAAGCAACAGATTCTGTGGGCATGTTTAAGAATGTTAATTTGAAAATGTGTGCTATAAACTTGGATTCTTTCAGAACAGACTCTAGGGAACTGTTAAGTGGCAAACACCAAACACCTACTCAAAAAGGAAAGGAAACCCAAGAGCACATCAACTCCATTACAGGCAAGCAAGCTTTCTTCCCAGTGATACCTGCTACGGCAAACACGGAACTGGCCACTGTACAGTCCGATTTTCCAGAAACACCTCATATTCTGTTCCAGACCAGAGATCAATGGCTACGGTACTGAGACATTAGGTAAGGCACAAAACTCTGCTGTGTAGGAAGCTGTACTCAGCAGCAGCTTTCTTGATAAAAATGAGAAAAGAGGCTAACACGGTATTAAAGAAACACTCTCTTCTCTTTGGGATAAATTCTAATGATCGACGCAAGGAAGGACACTACGAGCTATGAACTATGAGCTAACAACAATTTAAAAGTCACAAACAAGTCTAACTGTGTCTCAGAATGTTCTCCTCATTGTGCTGGTTGTAGCAGGTGGGGAAATATAGGACCCTACATTATGCACTACTTCACGTGAAAAATACTCACGCATTTTAGAAGATGTACAAGCACAAAACATATTCAGATGTAGAGGTTGAAACAGGCAGTCCATGTGAATAGCAAAGCTGGAACTGAAAATACATGGAGGCTCTTATGTAGTCCATGGAGGCTCTTAGATAGTCCTATCTATTCTCCTTAGAATCAATACACCGCTACCATTTACCTCCTACTGCAAAGTGGAGACCAAATGCAGGTTCATCAGTCACAGCAGCCGTGTAGACCTGGTAACACCTTCAAATTGAAACTGAGATCTCCAAACTGTTTCTGCATCCACTATCTCTTTAGAAATCTTTAAGTATATGGATGTTTGATATAAGCAGTACAATCCCTCTTCAAAGAAACTAGAGAGAGAAAATCATTGTACTTTTCTGCAACTGTAGAAGAGGGGATTATAGTAAGTCAAATGTTGTTGTCTGGACAGCTCTGATCATGTGTTCTAATAATTTTTTCATTTTTTTTAAACCATAACAGTTGTGTCTTGACTATTTGATACTAGTAATTTATTTATTTTATTTATAAATTTATTATTTATTTAATTTTAAAATAAAAAGTATGGCTAAAAATAATGTCTGCCTTAAATCCACAACCTAGTTGTAAATATTACTAATACAAAATATCTCTCTTAGACTATCAGCTGTTTTAAAACATGTGGGAATTCTCCCTAGGGGTTCTTGCTCTCATAGGAACTTTTTTCTCTGCACTGATATATTATTCTCTTAGCAGCTGTTACCTCCTTTTTGCCCCACCAAAGCTGTTCTCTTTCAGGGCACCCTGAATACATACAGTCTTTGAACTCAAAGGCTTTTTTAAAATCACATTATCATTACAAGTTAATTTGTCTTCTGCTTTCAGAGAATCAGGTTTGATTTTCTCACTTCCAAAACCTGGAGAAGGGAAAGGGCAAAGTCTTACGCTGCAACACAGAGGAGTTTGTTGGAGGTGAAGAATGATCTCCAGTACCTCTAAAAGTCTCTCATTATTGCATCTTATTGCAAAAATCAACTTTGGTCTCAAATCCAAATTTCAGGCACAGACTACAAGGAAAAAGAAATGGAAATTTACTCTAGGTCTTTATGACCTGGGGTCAGGAAAACTGGTGGCACCTCTTCTGACTAATGGTATTTCTCTAGTGATCTTGGCTCTGTGATAAGGGTGATAGCTAGGTAGTCACCTCTCCTTTCCATGCTTTCCTAATGATCTATTGCATGTTCTCTTTACCTCATTAATTAGCAGAGAAAGTAGATGTTTCGAATGATCCTGACCTAGGGGGTGAGTGCAACATGTATTCAGCTTGCTCAGTACTGAAGACACGTGCAGGATAACGTACCTTCACCATGCAACAAAACACTGCAACCCCCCCTCCATTAGCTTGCTCTGAAAAATCAATGGCTAAATTGCTTCTGATTTCACAGCCAGCATAACCTCTTCTTTGAGTCGTTGTACTGCTCACCATTGCAAGACGCGTACGTGTCCTCCTATCAGATTGGCATCTGTAAAATGCTTGCAAAAACATCAGTTATTGGTAACGATCGCTGAAAGAGCTTTTCAAAAAGTAGAGGTAGCAGCTACTTGAGGCCTCCCCAAGACTCTTGTCTACTTTGACGAGATGCTGAAGCTGTGAGACGGGGCTACAGTCTTCCAAAAGACAACTACACACATCCAAGCAGCCTCTCCTATGTTATGTGAAATTGTACAAGCTCACTTATCTGTCACGTCTTCCTTCCCCGGCCCCTTGGACCATAGGAAACTCACACTATCTCATCAGGGAAGCCAGACAGCCAACTTTATTTGGACCCTAAAGGGCAGAATCAATAGGATGAAATTAACAGTGGAAAGCTTCAGCTCTTGACTGTTCGGATTTATGTAGGGTAGCTCCTAAATCCACTTTGTAGCTTTGTTTAACATAGTGGCAATACAGGTTTGAGGCTACAGGGAAAGGTGTCAGAGAGGTATTTCTGGATAAACATGAATGTCCTGACAGCCAGTGCGTTCCTCTGACTTGCTCAAGGAGAAATCAGACAAGTGTGGGCAAAGCCAAGACTGAGCCAGCTGCGTGAAAGTGTTTAAAAGCCCAATAAGAATAAATTTCTTTGGTGAGGTCACTCAGCTGGAATTACGTGGCACGGTGCTCAAAAGCAAAACGCAGGAAGAGTGGGAGGAACTGAGGAGATACTCCCATCCTAAGAGAAAAATGGCTGTCAAGGGTGCTCTGTAGCGGCTCCTGAGCTCTACAAAGTTCCTACGTGAGGGAAAAGCGTCAGAAAAAATGGAGATCCCCTGCTGGCTTTAGTTATCCCACGCGGTGTGTGACCGCGGGTCATTGCCAGAGCAAGGTCAGAATTCAGGATTTACTTTGGGTCACACAGCTAGGAGAGAGGGTCAGTTTATCATTGCAAAGAGAAAGTTAAAGGGCTTCAAAAAGCCAACTGGATCTTTGCAGAGACACGTTTGACTATGAAGGCCAGAAAAGGTGAGGAATATAGCTTCTGGACGGAGGAAAACTGCAAAATACAGATGCCAAAAGCAGACCGTCCATATGCAGTCAAGTAGGCTCAAATAAAGAGATTTACCCACCAGGAACTCGTGCTTAAACACTGATGTCACCACTGGACAAGTATTTGCAACTTCATCAGAGCCTGACTTGCCAATTCACCTTGAGAATTCATGTGTGTAGAAAAAAGTCACTACAGGAGGGAAAATGGAGGGATATAATACCAGGCAGCAACCCAAACCTGTGTTACTGCTTCCTCACACGGGGAAGAGGAGGAGCAGGCGCTGAGCTCTTCTCTCTGGTGACCAAGGACAGGACCCGAGGGAATGGCAGGAAGATGCCAGGAGAGGGTTAGGTTGGACATCAGGAAAAGGTTCTTCCCCCAGAGGGTGGTGGAGCACTGGAACAGCTCCCAGGGAAGCAGTCACAGCCTGACAATATTCCAGCAGCATTTGGCCAACGCCCTCAGCCCCATGGTGTGAGTGTTGGGGTGTCCTGTGCAGGGACAGGAGTTGGACTCAATGATCCTTGTGGGTCCCTTCCAACTCAGGACATTCTGTGACTTTGTGAAGTACCAAGGAAGCTGCACCAGTTTGCACCTATGAGGGATTTGATCCTGTATGCTTCTACATCTTAAATGTCAATCACCTGCATTCACTCTATTTCCATTAAAAAATCTGAGCTTCTAAATATAATAGGTTTTCTAAGAATGCAAATATTCCTCTGTATTTTCATCATGTAAAGTTTTTGCTCTTCACAGCGATACAGAAGTTGTTGGGTGATCATAGAATCACCAAGGTTGACACTGGAGAAGTGTCTACTGAGGTTTGCTCAAGCTGTTGTGTTCTGCTAATACAGACGATAATTACTATATTAGATGGGAAATGTGGCCCATTGTAATATTCTCCTTCAGGCCAAGATTATTCCAGGGACAGCAGAATTGCTTTGTATAAGGCACTTAGAAACTCTTCTAATTGATCAGTAATTGTTGAAAGTTCTGTGGAGTTTAAGGAGTGTAACTGCCCATCCATTTCATTTAGGTGCTTCTAAGCTTACTTGATTTATTGTGAAACATTCCGTATGAAACCTAGGTTAATTTCTGGAATTTTTAACATTAAAGACGATTATCTAGATTATTCTGCTACTCTGTATGAACCGTGGTATGATTTCATAAGTAAAAAGTGGAGCTATGCTTTCATTATTTTTAAGAATACTGAATTTATTATGGTAAACCAAGATGTATATATTGAAATCACGATATTGAAAATTCTGTGGCCTTTTGAAGGACAGACAGAAAGACTGTATTGCTTACAGAAAAACCTGATTTGATGAAAGCTACTGATATTTTCAGCAAGAAAAAAACACAGACGGGGTGGTTTGTATAACTTTACACTCTCTCAGGGAAAGCTCTGTAGAGAGCTACTATACTTTTCCAATAAACACTCATTTGTTTTCATCAAGTGTATACCCTGGATAACATCTGATCTTTAAAAAAGTGTAGATGATGAAAAGAAAGAATCGTTTATAATTTTCCTTTGTGATTTCACGATCTTCTCCCAGCAACTTCGCACATCAGATTAGAGAGGGGTGAGTTACCAATCCTTATCCTCTTTTGGAACAAATAGTACTGAACATACATGAATACGCCAGACACCGAAAAGACGACTTAAGGATTCTTAACTCTGATAATCTTTCCTTAAACTGCAGTGACTTATGACTTGGGCTCTGGTCTCACTGTATTCCATTCACTTTCAAGAGGTTTTCTTTGAGTGCGCTCTCTTTCTGTGTGTTTTATGGTATGTGGGTGTTACTGAGTGTGTTGGACAGTTGGCAAAGTACAATTAATTTCTGTTTCAGTCTTTTGAATTTCCTCAAATTAAAATTTACCATCAATAACTTTAAACTATTTCCCTATTAATGCTTTATTAATTCAATGATAATTCAATTTTCACTCCATCCAGACTCCTCTCTGGCCCAAAGATGTGTATCAAAGTTTGGGAGCACGACGAAAAAGAGGAACACTGATATAATTAATTACCAGCTTTTCTCAAGAACAATTTCTTAGACCACTTATATTGGCTCTCAAGTTATTTTTGAGGGTAATTAATCCTTTGGAATTTAAAATATATTTCCTTGACTGAAACAACAAATCTGCTGATTCTCTCAAGTGGAACTTCCCATTTTCTTTATTTATCCATATCATCAAACCCAGCCCGTTACCAAAGCCCTCACAGTGCCCTGCTACTTGTATCATTGCTCCAATCCAGTTCTGAAGGATGTTTAAAAAGCCCATGGACTAAATTTTGTTACAAAATAAACCTGAATTGATCACATTTTGGCCAAGTCCCCTGATTTTTTTCCCCCTTTACATCAAAAGCCCTAGCATTGTATCATAATTTTCTAAATCCAAAGTGAAGAGAGACCGAATTCTGCATTTCTAGTGCACCAAGAAAAACATTGGAAGCATGATGACTATTTTTCCTTCAAAAATCTGAATCCAAAACATTAAACCAGGACTTCCCATGTAAATGCAGAGTTAACCAAGATGGAGAATTAAGAATTTAAACACAGTGCTCAGATACAGTAAATCTGAACCTCTTCAGCAGAGATCTTAGTGGCTGTCTTGTACTTTGCTTACCAGCCTTTCACCGGGACTGTGAGAAGTTGTTTTACTGGTTCAGGTTAAGTATTTTCCTGTATCCTTTTTCTTTTCTCCTCTTCTCTTCAGAATTCCTTGGCACGAAAGGAAGAGACATCTTCTTCCCCGTTTTCCTCTGTCTTTGGGTTTGAAAACTAGCTTAACTCAAGAAGAATTTCTCTGGTTTTGAGACTGAAGTATGATATCTGCCACTTCGCGATCTGAATCCCTTGGCAACAAAGTCCACAGCAATGAAGTTCCTGGATTCTTTTGACTCTCTTTGCTCAGTGTTTGCTTTTGATTTTGTTAGGTGTCGACAGAACACTCCAAAAATGCTTTTTAAAGTCTCTTTACCCGATTCCCTTCCACCACCTCCACTGCTGCCTCCCTGTTCCACGCTGCCACATCCATTCTGATCTTACAACCAGGAAGCAATAGATAGAGCTGATGGAGCATTTCTCTTCCACTTCCCCATCTCTGACTTTTCGTGAATAACTTTTCAAAGACACAACTGCACCAACCCCTGTGCTGTGAAATGACCAGCGAGCGCTGCTCCAGATGGCTTCGGAGTGGTGGCCTCCTCAGCAATCGTTGGTGCTCACACTGACAAGTGTTATGATTCATTTCTGAGTGCCTGGTTAAGGCAGGTCACTTATTGACAGGGAGACAGAAAAAGCCATCTCTTAACAACCTACCATGAGGAAACAGTAAAGAATTAAATGAGAAAGGCAGCAACACCTCTCTACCAAAAAAGCCTTTAGTAAACGCATGCAGATAATCCTTTGCAAAGGGTCACGGAAGGCTATCGGAGCAATATATTTCAAAAGCAGAGGGGTCATTTAAAAGATTCAGTCTAATTTCTGTTGGCAGATCCTCTTACACAAGCAATATATTTTTATAAAAGTGCTCAAGGATTTGGGTATTCCTCAGTTTCGGGGTTCCCATTTTAGAAAGCTCGTAAAGCAACTCATTTTGTAGAACCATGTTTTCAGCACTTTCTGTAAAAAAATAGGTCACTGGCTTTCTGTCAGAGTGGGAACAGCGAAACAGAGCTTAAACCTCCCTAAATCAGGCAGTTCTGCAAATTATGGCCTTTAGGGCAGTGATTCCCAAGAAGAAAGGTGTTAATATATTAAAGGAGAGGTGTGGAGCTCCCAGACATCCTGTAAAGAGCTGGATGGGCCAAGGATGGGAGTTTGATGAGGCAAAACCCATGGTGCAGGGCTTATGGAGGTCTGAACCTGGTGGGGTGCCTAAGCAGAACTGCTGATCTTCTCCAGAAAGTTAGGAATCAGTGGACTGATGGACTCACACCTTCTCTGCTTGAAGATGATGAAGATTTTACCATTTATAAGAGGAGCTAGATCTGCGGTTCAGTTATTTAATTTTGAATGCATGGTTTCATTTCTCTTCCCCTGCAGTAAAAATAGTTCATAGAATCATTAAGGTTGGAAACAACCTCCAAGATCATCCAGTCCAACAGTTACGCTATTACATTGTACCATTTGACAGCAGTCTGGTAAACAGTGCTCAAAAGTGAAAATTAGGAACACTTCTAACTAAAATGCTGATTTACAACACCAGAGTGATAGAAAGTAGCCTTAATGCAAATAAAAATCAAGACCTACATATTAATTTATCTATATTTTTCTTTTAAATTCTATAGCTGCAAGAGAGAGAAATTAATTATGCCTAGCCTTACATCATGCTCAATGTGTATTGATGCAAATGCACCCTATTTTAATTCCTCTAAATGTTAATAATAGAGTAAATGAGCACTAGATTATGTTATACAAAAGCAATGGAAGTAATTAAACTTCATTTAATAAAATCATCAGGGATATGGAAGCATTAATGACTTGCACTCTTCCTCTGCAGGGAGTGGAAGATGTGTTGGTACATAGGAGCTGGAATACCACCGAGATGAGAGCAATGTAAATATATAAACAGGAATGGTAAGGTAAGCAGCGTATCATATATAAAAGTCAGAGCGTGAGAGCCCCAAGCTACAATAAATTATTTACTTTAAAGCACCAGGAAATAGTACCATCTCAGGCAAATGACAGCAAAAATATTTTCCATCCTCTAAGAGGCAAAGAAAGCATCAGCAGTGAATTACCTTTTAAGTGCAAAGCTGGTTAAATGTTGTACTAACGGTATCTGAGAAAAAAACCCGTCTGAACTGTGAATGGTTGTTTGCTTTGTACGGCCTTCTGTCTCTCTAAATTTATATTCACAAATAGCATTATATTTGTACTAGTCTTGTCTGGAAATGCTCTTAGCTCTGTGAATGCTCCCACTTGGCCACAAAACCATATATTCATTTTTTATGACCATGGACACTGGCTGATCACCATTTATTCCTCAGTTTCACCCACTCCTAGTCATAATTTTTCTGTTAAAAAATACAATAACTGTCTCCTAGTCAGGAAGAAAGAAAAGTACCATCCGACTTAGTTGATCAGTGGTGGACCACAACTGATAAGCTGTAGAAACTGCTTATCAGCAAGATAATTTTATATCAAAAGGAGCTAGGGTTGAAAGAGGAAAAAATTAAAACCCCACATTAACAAGAAGTACTGTTTTATCTTCATTGCAGTGATGGAACCCACTTCTCTGCCACAAAAGCATTCCTAATAAGCTTCCTATAAATAGTAAACTTTCAATGAGTGCAAGAATAGGCAGAAAATAGACCTAAGTAAGAATAAATTATTATTTTTTTGGATTGTGTGTTTTTTCTTCTAAGTGTCTTGACTGCCTACAGAAGATTAATGATGATTGATGGTGGTATTTCTGTAGGTTTTCTACAGAAAGAAAAAATCCAGACAGCAGGCATCAGCACAAAGCTTGAGATTTTTAAAGGTTCTATGTAAGTTTGGCTATGAATTTTGCAATTCTTTTTAAGCCTTTTTCAGAAAGTGACATAGTTTTCCTCTATTTCCTCAGTTTGAGGCTTTGAGCCCCCTGATCCAGTGGGAGGTGTCCCTGCCCACGGCAGGGGTTGGAACTGGGTGATCTTTAAGGTCCCTTCCAACCCAACCCACTTTATGATTCTATGATTCTAATTTTTTCTTTTTATAAATGAACAAAATTTTATTATTTCAGGTCTAGTTTAGTCCACCTTTCCACCCTGGATATCTTATATAACTGAAACAAAGTTTTATAGGCAGGGCTGAATGGATTTGTCCTGGGTTTAGCTATGTCCATATCTAGCAGTTTCTAAAAAGTGTTGAAGTGACACCAACTGAGCATCAAACATGGGTTGCACAGTAAGTGGTGGCTGCATGATTGGGTGAGGCTTTGTGCCGCTTCCTTAAAAAAAAAAGCTTTTATGAAAATTAAACATTGGCATTACTGCTCATACTGTGTTGCAGAAATATCAATATGTTTGGCGTGGATATTACCATTAAGAAAATGTATTGAGACTGTGACATACATCAATGTTTTGCATTACAAGCATCAATAATAAAAAATAATAAATTTTCACTGTTTGCAGCACTGGGGCATTAGATAGGCTGCTTCTCATTAGGCAAGAAATAAAGCTTGGAGGCCAGTGGTTGGAGTCTGACCCCAGTTTCACAGGCCAATGTTTGGAGCAATTCCTCCAGCTCCTGAGGAGTTACTTTAGGTTTGCATCACTGTCTCCAAGATCAATATCTGTCCCCACAAGTATGGCAAGGGGTGATTTTCCTTCACTTGATGTGCAAAGAAAAAGGGGTCATCCTAGGAGCACTGTTCTCTTGAGGAAAGACAACAGCAAAAAAAATAACAGCAGGGAAATGTTCCATCAATCGTGTGGCATTAAGGTGGCACATCAATTTGTGAAGCTGTAGAAGTTGTCACTGTGAGGAAGCCGGCGTTGGTGCCACTGCTTATCCAAATGGATTTGACTTAACTTTGTGAGCGACAAAAACTCTCACAGCACCTAGGACCCCGTTCTCCACTCTGAGCAGGCTGCACTATTATTGCTGTGACAACAGAGATCTGTTTCAAGTTTAAGGTAGGCTGCATAAAAGCGAGATGCTCAATCAATAGTAGGATTCCTTTTCCACTTATATAAAAGAACAATTGAGTTGTTAAGACAGGTTGGTAAAGACAATTTAAACGATATCGCTGAA
Organism: Neomorphus geoffroyi; assembly: GCA_033558235.1. NCBI lineage: Eukaryota > Metazoa > Chordata > Aves > Cuculiformes > Neomorphidae > Neomorphus > Neomorphus geoffroyi. The sequence continues at coordinate 35,824,449 of JAUMJM010000016.1, forward strand.
CTGCTGCGAGACAAAACCTGGCTCTTTTAGCTCCCTCCAGTCAGGAATTAAATATCTTTTATTATGTCAAATATTCAGCGCAGGTGTGGAGGTGTCCTCATATTTACATCAGTGTGATTGTGATCTGTGTATTATCAGGGTAGTGTTTTCATATTGCCGTGCTTCTGTAACTCCCATTAAAGGGAATCTGTTTGAGTAGGTACAGTAAATAGTACCTATTTTGAGAAGCTCCTTACATCTCAGTACTTGAAATATTGATGACTGTTTTGAACTGTTATAATAGCATATCGTATTTCATGAAAGTACGGCAAAACTACTCATGCAGATAACTACCTCAAGTGATCTTCAAGGTAAAGATTACAGAGGCTTTTAGGAATAGCAAGAAACTGTACTTTAAGAGAGTTAGTGTCATTGATATGACTCATTTCAGAGTCCTCCTGTTGAAGTTTTCCTCTGACACACACGTTGTCCTTGGCTCTGCCTTGGGGGTGCATCACACCTGGTGCAGAAAGCCCCCGCTACCTAGAGAACCCTTCCAGTTCGTCCCAACAAAGGGCACAATGTCAGAGCAGATATTTAGTCTGAACTGTGTGGTTCTGCATTTCTGTAGGCTTAGCACTAACATCCATTCTTCTACCTCATTTGTAACTTGTGACGCTACACGTACTACTCTATTTCAGACATATTGAACTGGGGGGTGATTTTGCAGACCGTATGTGCTGTGATCTCATCACGTCACATTACGGATGGAGAATCAGATGCAGTCCTCAGATTGAGTTTTTGGTTCCTTTGTTTTTGTGGGTTTGCAACGGGTTCTCCATAAAGTTAATTGAATTTTGCTTTACACAGATGTGTAAGTAAATATTTTTTCATGGAATTTGTCTAGAATAACTCGAAGAAAAATGTGAGACAGCCAGCAAAGGACTGTTAAGAATTCAACCAGCACCAGGATTAATCAAGTTATTAGTTCTTAAATCACGTTGAATGTTTCAAAGTCATCATCCTCTTCAGTGTTGCCATCAGAGTGCAGGATACTTAGCAAACACTATTCTCCATTTTTGTGCACTCTACATGCACAACTGACTCGGGAAGGTGAGGACTATTTTAGACTACAGCGTAGAAAGAGATCAGTATTACTGTGAAGCCTCAGCCAATTTTAGAAGCAATCTGCAGCCAAATCTTTCTCGAACTTTTGGTGACACTCTCATTTGATTTTAAAGTATTAACAATGTTAAGAACTTCACATATGTTTTAGAGAACTAGCTGAAGCATAAAGGATTCATTGCATGGATCCCAGCTCACTTATTTTCCTATTTGGCTGCTTGTAATTGTAGAGGATGGCATTTTTCATATTTTGTTTTTTATTTTACCCATGGCAGGGGGGTTGGAACAGCACGGGCTTTAAGGTCCCTTCCAACCCAAACCAGTCTAAGAATCTATGAATTTAATTAATATAAACTCAGCAAGGAAAACTGCAAGGAGAGGTCTAAAAGCTGCACATTGAATATTTTACTTTTAATGGTTTATGTTCAAAGGTACAACGGCAGTGTTAAAATTTGGAAGAGTTGGGGTCCCACTCCAATCCTTAACTTACACCTGTGTCACGGTCCACTCAGTGTTCTAATCCTGTCAGCGACACCGATTTAATGTCACGGTCCACTCGATGGACGCATGATAGTTCATTTACCGTGATCTTGAAGCATAAAAATCAAGGCCACCGTGCCAAGGGGTGATGCTTCAATCAAACAGTGCAGCTTTTCTGGTTTGCCCTTAAAGCGGAGTGCAACAGACAGAAAGAGGGAAAGGAAAGGGGAAAAAAGTGAAAGGGGAAAAAAGGGAAAAGGGAAAAAAGCAAAAGGGGAAAAAAGGGAAAGGGGAAAAAAGGGAAAAGGGAAAAAAGCAAAAGGGGAAAAAAGGGAAAAGGGAAAAAAGCAAAAGGGGAAAAAAGGGAAAGGGGATAAGAGAAAGGGGAGGAAAGAAAAAGGGAAAGAAAGGAAAGAAAAGGTAAAATCATCTTCTGAAAGGGTGATCGGCCATTGGAATGCACTGGCCGGGGAGGTGGTGGAGTTGCTGTTCCTGGAGGTGTTTAAAGGGAGATTGGATGAGGCACTTAGTGCCATGGTTTAGATGACGAGTAGGTGTAGGTGTTGGGTCATAGGCTGGACTCGATGATCTCAAAGGCCTTTTCCAGCCTTGTGATACTGTAGTACTGTGAAGTAAAGGGAGGAAAGAGGATGGTAGCTGCCACTACGGGTCCAAGGTGTCCCTAAGGTCCCAGGTCCAGGAAGCGTCCTGCCGGTCCTTCCAATCGTTGTGATCCTTGGTGAGGAAGATCTTTGAAGGCACAGTAGCTGAGGAGCCATCTTTCATGTCAAGCAACACACTTTGCTCCCCCCTGCCCCTGTCTCAGGGATTGTTGCCAATCTCCAGCTCAAAAGGTTCTCGCTTTGCTTGCCAAAACTTAACTGCGCAGGCCCAGTAGGTGTGGTTAAGGGAGGAGTTTGCAAGTTTGGCTGAGGCAGCAGGTGAAATTCATCTTCTGTACAGCAGCTGTGTGGCCGTCACGGTTGTTACCTGCAGTCCCAGGTATCGGGGAACAGTACATTGCTCCCTGTACCACACAGTTCTTTCGGGGCATTTGGTTCTTGGTATCTCTCCAAGTCCCTGATGGTGGTGTTGAGACAAACGCTGTTCTTGGAACCAACTCTTATGACCTGTCTCTCACTTTTTAAATGACAAACTGCAAATCTTTGTTAGGCTGGTGGCCTGTCAAATTATTTGAAACTATTTATATTGCCTTTAAATGATTACTAGTGTGATGGGTTGAAAGAGGAAATTAAATCATGGAGATGTAACAAAACTGTGGTTCCTGAATTATGGAAGATGGCTAAAATGTGTGTGTTTGAGATAGGCTGACAGCAAGCATGTGATTCTCTGTGGAAAAGATCAGGCTTTCAGTTACAAGACCATTAATACCCCACATCCCAAAATATCTACACTGCAAGACAAAAGACATTACTGATATATTGGTGAGACATGACACACTATCCTATCATGGAATCATAGAATGTCCTGAGCTGGAAGGGACCTACAATGATCATCGAGTCCAACTCCTGTCCCTGCACAGGACACCCCAACACTCACACCGTGGAGCTGAGGGCATTCGCCAAATGCTGCTGGAATATTGTCAGGCTGTGACTGCTTCCCTGGGAGCTGTTCCAGTGCTCCACCACCCTCTGGGGGAAGAATTTTTTCCTGATGTCCAACCTAACCCTCCCCTGGCATCTTCCTGCCATTCCCTCGGGTCCTGTCCTTGGTCACCAGAGAGAAGAGCTCAGCGCCTGCTCCTCCTCTTCCCCGTGTGAGGAAGCTGCAGACCCTGATGAGGTCCCCTCTCAGTCTCCTCCAGGCTGAACAGACCCAGTGACTTCAACCACTCCTCACATGGCTCCACTCTAAACCCTTCACCAATATGTGACATAGCACGCATCGAGTGTAGTTTATTAAACATGACATCTACTAAGAACTCCTGTGCGGAGTTTGTGTATTTATTAAAAAAACCAACCCAATCCAACCAACCAACACCTCAAACCAGCCGTACCTTCATGATCATTACCATTCATAACTTTAATTGCCCTGGACAGATATAAACACAGTAAAAAATTTAAACTGAGCACAGGAGACCTACTCAGCGTTTCCCTGCTGCCACCATAACATCATTAATGGCATTTCAAGAGGTGTGCAGGGAGTAGGAACTGAACTTGGCTCCTTTAATTAAGATATAGGAGTGCTGTCAGTTGAGCTGCTGTAGTACACTGAACCAGACCACACATTTCCTGCTAGATCATAACCACTCCCAGGTATTCATAGATATAGATTTGGTGCTGCTGTTCCAAAAAGTGCTGCTAAACCAAGTGTTTTACCAATAGACTCCACGTGCTGATGCTCCCTCCCACCGAAACACAGGTACAGGTAGACAGCATCCATCTAGTTATTAACAAGCACTGTGGAAAGAGGTGCTAAAAAGCTTATCAAATCTACACATGGGAGGCAGCAATATCACCGGTGCCATTTCTATCCAGCTTAAGTATTTATAAGGCATCTATCACCTTGGTAGGCAAGCAGTGCTTGGGCATTTGAGAGCCAACGAGACATTTGCAGACCAAGTGTTATTTACAGAACCTACAGGAGCGTTTTTGCTGAATGGATGCATTTGGGCAAGACACTTCTTAGATACTCTGTATATGAGAGAGTTTTTCTGACCACGCAAGAACACATTTATACCCAGCAACAGGAGCCGGCGCAACTCTCTCCCGTACACTGCACTTCCAGAGAAGTGGGAAGCTGCATAACAAGAAAGAAACAACCCTGTTCCCAACTTCTTTAGAAGGTACAGGATGTCCGTCATCTTTAAACTGGTCAAAATTAGCTAGGATTTATTTGACGTTGCTATTTATTGCATATATCAAAATATTCTCCACCTTTCCCGAAAAAGACCCCCTTATATTGTTGTGTCTGTGAATTCAAACTAGAAAGCATAGCTGGCTAAGATGATATCCGTGGCTTTTAATGTTTGTTCATTTTGATATATGACAATTTCAGGGTAGGACTACTCCCCTTTCCTTTTTCCCCCCGTTAGACACACTCTTAAAGTTGATGCTAGGTCTTAAATTAGTACAACTTGTTTCTCTAGAGTAAAACTACGTTTTGAAACAAGAAGAGTTAAATCAGGAAAACCCCATATGGATACTTTTATTTTAAGCCAAATACCATATGAATTGTTTTTGGCTAAGGTAAAGTATGTTACCCTTACAGTACAATCTGGGGGATTTACATCTGTTGAACCAATTCCACAGAAAAATGTAAAATACAGCCGATGAAACAGTAGACAAAAGTCCTTAGTGCAGTTATTTTCATGACTTCCACTATTGGTTCAGGTGGTTTCTCACAGTATAACTCTTGTCCCAGAGTACATAAGGTTGTAGAAGCCTTTATTCTTAACAGTTCTGAACTGAAAGAGGGAAGATTGAGATGAGTTCTTAGGACGAAGTGGTTTTTTTCCTGTGAGAGTGGGGAGGCCCTGGCCCAGGTTGCCCAGAGCAGTGGTGGCTGCCCCATCCCTGGAGGTGTTCAAGGCCAGGTTGGATGGGGCTTGGAGCCCCCCTGATCTGGAACTGAATGACCTTTATGGTCCCTTCCAACCCAAGTCGTTCTGTGATTCTGGTGGTGGGATATGAAAGGAGATTCTAAAGGAGAAACTAAAGAAGATTCAAAGGGAAAGAAAAGAATTTCAGGAAACATCTAGGTTAAGGATTCAGTTGCGTGGCTGCCCCCAGTACATTCAAGCTTATGGTTTTTTTGTCATCTGGGAGCCTGTATATACAGGAAAGTTATACTTACATCATGAAAAGAAAGAAAAATGGCAATTGTAAACGATGCCTATCGTAACCTAGGCCCACTCAATACACTTGCAATTATTAATTAACTTTGGAAGTGCTCTGGCAGCACATTCAGAAAACTAGGAGGGAAAACGAGCATTCCCTACCACCTTGTGCCTCATGGCTCAGCTGTGTGCTTGAGAGCCCCATGGATACGATATTTTGACAGAAACAGGCTGTGGGTGGGTTTGAGGACTTGTCCTTGACAACTGGTGCCGGAACTCAGAAATCACGTCAAAAGTCTGGATTGAAAAACTGGACAAAAAGGAAGAAGAGAAAGGAAAATACGATCAGAATCCTATACTTCTTGCTCATACGTGCTGCTTAGTAATCCTATTAAATGTCATTAATTCAAAATATACATATGAATACAGACATGGACAGAGACATATTTAATCCAAGCTGAAGATTCAACATTTCAGGAGGACTTGGAAGCCCACAGTCAGGAAAGCGCAATAGCTTTTAAGTTTAAATACACATTCAGAATGATCAGTATTTAGCAAAGCCTACTGTAACACATCGGAAGTCCCACTGACGTTAGCATAGAGCTTGTCAATTGCTTTTGATCTAAGCATGCGCTTATCTGACCTGGATGTAGAGAACGATGAAGCTTGCAGACAGGGAATGTATCTATTCATGATTTAACATGTAAGAACACACAGAGATGGAATTAAATCTCTGCTTAATCTTATTATTCTTTACTATAAACACAAATGCAAGCTATGTCCATATGTGTTTCTCTAAAAAAAAGCAACTTGAATTTGAGTTAGAACATTTCCTCCACACTTCCCTCCTTAGGGGCAGGTTCTTTGCTGGTGCAAATTTCCATAATTCAAATCAGTTACAACTGCTTATGGCAGCTAGACTTGGTCCCATCTATCACTGCTACTATTTAGGTAATGTGGAAAATAATCCATTCAGAATTTTCATTTCCAAAACAACGCCGTGTTACAGTTCTCAGCAGAGTCAAAAGGCTCCCCAAAGCCATGTATGAAGAATAAACTGTAACCTTTTAAGATTTCCAAGGCATGTGATAAATAATACTGAACTAATAATAACTCAGAGAGAAAGAGGAGCACTGTTTATCTTATTTTTCTGCTTTAGGGAAAAAGAATCCAGGTAGATTTTGTCATGATTTTATTGCTCATTTTCAGTTCTGCAGCTTTCTTGCTTTGTGCTCATGGCTTGTAATGACTTTTGCAAGAGAAATAAATTGTATTTCCATGGGAGCACAGAGCCAGGGCGTTAGGCAAATTGCAAAAGATGATGATGAAATTTGGACTAAGCTCACAACACGCTCTAGGTCCTGATGATTTAAAAACATTCCTTTAGTAATAAAAATCAAGTCCTTAAGTGCAATCCTAGCAGGCTGTGTGAAAACAAAAACATACACAGGATTATTCTGGTATGATTTATAGTGCTTTTGCCTACTGGAAAACTTAGCGTGAGAAGCTTGCCAAGGTCAGTGCTTCTGCTTTCAGATTTCTTTATGAAAAAGGAGAAAGCAAGCTGCATTTTCAATTTTTTTTAGAGGCTCTGGCACAACGCCAGCCTCCAGGCATTCAAGAGGTGTTCTGCAATCCATTCAGCTGTAACGTAAAGTTTTGTTAAAGATACGCTAGCATATTCTGTGCCGGCTGTGTTAATCAGTAATGTTCCATTAAATCGGCCACTGTCATATTAAAGAGAGATCTACACACTTTGTGCCCCCTTGTAACAATAATATTTGACAATAATTAGAGTGATACCAAGGTGTAAGTGGTCCAGTTGGCAAGAATAGCACAATATTTCTCTTTAATAGTGTCTTGATCAAACGTGTATGGGTGTTTTGTTGAGGCTTGAAAGGGATTATGATAGCAGAAATAAGATGAGATAATTTGCTGACACCAAATTCTCTTTAGGAGAATACATCCTTCCGTGCCAGCGTGCGTGTGTACACGTACATACCCACATGCAACCGCCTCCCAGAGAAAGTAACTCTTACACAGCTGCGCACCGAAATCTGGTGAGATGGAGCACTCTGCCAGAGGGAAAAGAGAAAGTACGCCAGGTTTGTCTGTCTGGGAAGGGGCTTTAACAAGCAAGGACGTTGCACTGAGGTTCCTGCCCTCACCTGAAGAAATAGTGACTATGACATGGCTGATGTTGCTGAAGGATGGCTTTTATTTTAATACCATGGGGCTGCCTCTCCCACCTCTGGACAGTCACATCTGCTGTGTGCTACATTTTGCCACGCGTTACTTATGCCAGCACAATCATTAATACAAGCCAGAGCACTGAAACAATCACCATTTAAGAGAGCAACAAGTGTTTCTAACCCCACTGCCCCAATAAAACAAGTGTGAGCCACCAGCAGCAAGAGCTCCCAAGTCACGGTGCCCCAACAAGCTCCTGGATTGTCCCCTTCTGCGCCGGAACCCCAATTGCAGGGCTATGTTTGTCACTTGTCAAAGTGCAGCCTTACGGCTTGGGGTCAGAGCCTACCAACAGTTTAGCTCAGAGCTTCTAAGGGTGTTCTTGACAGACCACTGTACAACAAGGCTCTTCTGCACCCTTAGGCTGCTTTGGCACGGGTGGTGGTGCCAATGAAAACCAGCAAAAAGAAAGGCTGCTGCTAGAAAATGCAGCGTAAAGGAAGTGGTGGGAGTGATGGGAGCTTGAGTCGTGGTTTTGGTGATGTGTGGAGCTGTGCATTTGTACAAAATAAAAGAAACCTAAGCTTTTGGAAGAAGATTTTCAGGAAGACACAGGAACACAGAATGGTTGGGATTGGCAGGGATGTCAGGAGATCATCGAGTCTAACCCTCCTGCTCAAGAAAGGCCAACTAGAACTGGTTGCTTACTATATTCGTAGAATTATAGATTGGTTTGGGTTGGAAGGGACCATAAACTCAACGAGTTCCAACTCCCCTGCCATGGGCACCTCCAGTGGGACACCTCCCACTGGATCAGGGGGCTCCAAGCCCCATCCAACCTGGCCTTGAACACCTCCTGGGATGAGGCAGCCACAAAACTGTTGTCAGATTTTTGAATATCTCTAAGGCTGTACTCTCTGCTCAACTTATTCCAGTATGTGACCACCTTCACAGTAAATAAGTCCTTTTTGGTTTTCAGATGGAGTTTCACATGTGTGAGTTGATCCTCATTGCCTCTGTCTTGTGGCTGGGCACACACAAGCTGAGCCAGGTGAATGCTCTGCTGATCCACAGAGACTTCATGGAAGTCTGCACAGAACAGCGATCGGCCTAATGAATAGACTTGTAAAATTACAGCCTGTCTGAGGGGAGCTATGTTTTCTCTTCCATTTCCCTCTACTCCTTTCCAGTATCTCCTCTGGCCAGTTTATCGGGAAAGCCTGGACAGATGTTGAGAAGCATGGAGGAAGTGGACATGGGGGGGTTATTCATTGGTACAGCGTGGCATGGATGCTGCCAGGGGCATTTGTGGAGGTTGTCAGGGTTTATTCAGCTTTACACAAAAGGTGAATCTAACCAATGCTTCAGACTTTAACTTCCTCAATCAGTTCATAACCTAGAAATGAATTTGTACCAGGATGGCTTAAATCTGTTAGCAATTCCTCTTTTTTTATGGGATAAATAAAAATTAATCTTCTGGCCATTTCCAGATGTTTTATCCTCTTCTTAAAACAATACCATAACTAAAACTGGCTGCCCAATTTCAATGAAACCCTGTATTCCATTGCTGGTGGTGCATCCCATCGCTTCTAGCATTTTGCAATGTAAAACCATTGTTAAAAAGCAGAAAAGAAGCCCCAGCCTAACTCAGTGACTACTATTTCCTGCTATACTTATTGGCACTCGTAGAACCTCATGAGATTATAAAGAGATAATGCACAAGTTCTCCATGATTTCCCCTCCTTTTCCTCAGTATCTCAGGTTTTTTTGTCTTCACAGCATTCAGAGGACGGCACGCTACCCAAACGCATGCAAATGGACAAAGGTTCACAGAACGTGGAAGCTGCGTCATGCACACACAGACACAGTAAGATATCACGACGCTGCTTCAACACAGATGCAGAGAAAGACAACAGCTGTGTGCTCCAATGTGCCCATGTGTTCCCAAGCAGCTGCTGGAGCTCTGCAGCCCAGCCACTGATCTCCCAGCCCGAGCAGAGCACAAGATCACAGCCTGAGGTAACATGGCCACAGGCATTTTGCCTGCGATTGTTCTCTTTCTCATCTCCACCTTACTTCATGCTGTGAATGCTTTTTTTTGAGACAGTTACTTGAACCAACAGACTCCAGAAATCACCTGTTACAGTGTCTGCTCTGACTGCCCTTCTGTCTTATCCCAGGGGGGACAGGGCCACCAAGAGAACTGTATCCTGGGCTGCATCAAAAGAAGTGCGACCAGTAGGTCAAGGGAGGCGATTTTCCACTTTTCCCTACTCCCATGAGACCTCACCTAGAGCCCTGTAGTCATTTCTGGACTCTTCAGCACAGGAAGGACATGGAGCGAGCCCAGAGGAGGCCACGAAGATGCTGTGAGGGCTGGAGCTCCTCCCATACAAGGACAGGCTGGAAGAGTTGGGGCTGTTCAGCTTCTAAGGCTCTGGGGAGACCTTAGAGCAGCCTCCCAGTACTGAAAGGGGCTCCAGGAAAGCTGGGGAGGGGCTCTTGATCAGGGAGTGCAGGGATAGGATGGGGCTTGGAGCCCCCTGATCCAGTGGGAGGGGTCCCTGCCCACAGCAGGGGAGTGGCACTGGATGTGCTTGAAAGTCCCTTCAACCCAAGCCATCCTAGGACCCTATGATATGGGGTACAGCTTCTTGCTCATCTCTCCAATCTGTAAGACTTCCCTGGGTGACTTTCAGCAGTTATCCCATATGTCAGAATAAGAGTAAGCTTTCCTCTCGTTGTCCTAGAATATGTTGAAATGAAGTGACCACACCAAATAACCAAGTTAAGGAACAGAGAGACGGTAGTCGCCAGTGAAGGATAATGCGAGTTGGCCACTGGTTAAAGCAAACAGGCCAAGTTTTATAATTAGTCTCCAGAGATTTAAAAGAACCACTTCACAATGGTCAGTAAGACAGCTTCTGGAATTTTCTAGAGTAGGTAAATTAGAGACACAAATTCTTGTCCCCCCCTTGAATTGTTAATCCTCAATAACCAGGAGATGTGAGCAGAACTATTATTAAAGACATATGAAAGCATGGAACTGTATTTTAATTACATGATGCTATGACTGTGTGCTAATTTTAACAAACGCTTTGGTGACTTTCTTGAAACAACAATAAAAAAAAAGGAGTAGTTTGTTTCTTTTAAGTTTCAGTGTTTTGATTTACTGTCAGCTATTGCTCAATAACTCCAGCCCACGTTCCTGCTCTGTACATCATTTAGAGATCATATAAAAGAAGGGAACATTCATTTTCTGTGGTTATAAAATCGTGTGAGAGAGATTTTAGTCACATCAAATAAAGTAATTTTGCCCTTTTGCAAGATAAAACACAGCAAGAAAACAGTCCAATATTTATAATTTGGTAGAAGCATTTGGAGAGGAACTCAATTCAGAATAAAAAGCAGTTCTATATCCAGTTCATTCTTTCTTTGTTAACTCTCATATGTTCCTTAGCAGACTAATTTTAAACACATCTGAGACACTATTTAAAGTAATGGGATCAGATTTAAAAGGTTCATCACCCATCATGAAAAAGTAATTTTTTCTGTTCTTAATGGATGCTTGAAAATAAAAAAAAAAAATTGATTTTTGTCCTCCAAAGAAGAACAGTGAAACATGAAAGAATAACCAGTTTTCATGGAGGCAGCTTGATCTGGCCTCTCTGACCGCATCAGACAACCCACTGAGCCAAGGGATGCTCTTGCCTCTGCTTGTCACAACACTGGACGTCTTAGACTCGTAGAATCATAAGGTTGGAAGAGACCTCTGAGATCACCGAGTCCAACCGTGCCTGTCTCCCTACTAAACCCTGTCCCTAAGGAACCCATCCACCCGTCTTTTAAACACCTCCAGGGACTGTGACTCCACCACCTCCCTGGGCAGCTGTGCCAATCCCTTTCAGGGAAGAAATTCTTCCTAATGTCCAGTCTTGTTTGGGTAGGTGGTTAAGCTTCCTGTGAGGGTTAGACAGCCACCACCCAAGGCAGCCACCAGGTGGGAAGCCTCAGCAGAAGCACAGGAGCACCCTGAGTGTGCTGCCAGAACTTTCCTTTTGCTGGAAAGTGGGAGCAGCTCAGCAAGCACAAGGCAAAGCTTCTCAGGATGTTCACACCGGTTACCTCCAAAAAGCTGGCTTGGCCACTGTGTCTGGAAAATGAAGCCAATACCCAGTTCAAATCAGACCACAGGCAGAGATTTATCTATGCTCCATCTGTAATAGGAGGAAGACATTGAACTGTGCAACTTTATATCTGTGAGATACCTTGAGACTCGGCGAAAGGCCAAAAGGGAGAGCTAAAGATTCTGTTATTATGAAAAGCCATTCAAAGACAAGCAAACACTGACATTAGCAAAGCATCAATTCCAAAGCTTTTTTCCCTTCTTCAACAAAGTTAACTAATTTACATATGAAATACATAGAATGTATTTTTTTATAATGGCAAATTATCTTACTACCAAGTAAGTACAGAATGCAGAAACCTAATTGGACTTTAACAACTTGTGAAAAATCCTGAGTGTTACATTTTCTACATGTAAATGTTTGATTTTGTTTAAAAAACAGTCCCCTGCCATAGACAAAAATCAATACATTTTATGTAAATCAAGCTAAACATAAATGGTCCTATTGTACACTCGATTTGTATATGGAACTTCCATCAGCAGAAATGGATGCCGTGCACATATCCAACAGAGCAAAGCATTGTGTTAGCATGAATCTCACAATTACAGACAATTACCTTGGTTTTCTTGCACCTGGTGTGTACAAGAATTTTTTGTTAATTGGGTTTCTTGAGGAAGGAAAGATTTTCTGTATGTAAATCTAATCTCTCTTGAAGTTGAAAAAACCTAAACCAACAACAGCAACCAAAAAATCCAACCCAGCAGAAGGACTGTAAGAAATCACAAACAATACTTAAAACACCACCCTGAAACCCCAAATCTAGAGCCAACTTAAACTGCATGAAAGTCGAGGAGCTGTAGGTGTAGACAGCTTCTCTGTTCAGAAGCGCAACCCCCCAGATTCCCCCAAATAAATACGAGTATCCTGAGTCTCTGGTTTATGCAAACATCTACTGCAGAGAACTGGCTCAAAAAATCTTTCTCCACCCACATTTCTGCACACGTGTCCCCTGCAGCAGTTTATGACAAGGCAAGTTGTGGTGCTCGGGTAATACAAGAGTTACCCTTGTTCTTCAAAGGATGAAAGAGAAAGGTCTGTCAAGAGATAATGACCCTTATCCCTAGATGTTGTTACACAGGAAATGGTGGTAAGTCCTGACATCCAGGCTGAATAATAATTTCTGTTGTTAAAGAAACTTACTGTCTTTTTTTGAAAGGCTGCAACACTTGTGGCGCGTAAGGCGAGACACTGAAAGTTGACAGTGACAAAATACCTGTGATTAGAGACATGCTCTTTGCTCAGCCTGCATATTTGTCTTCCAGTTGAGAGAAATTGTTAACTTTTGAACTTTGCCTTTTCCTTTTAAGCATTTGCAATACTCTAGAAATTTTGGGTATTCAGCTGAAAGCGCAAGGAATCATTTTAGCTTTAGCAGCAGCAGTGCCACAAGCTGGACTGGGAACACCTGGCTGCAGAGAGAGGTAGAGAGAGAAATAAAGAAAGTCTCCCCAACCCCAAAGCTTCTGCTGACTTCTGTTGACTCTGACACATCTGATCCTGTGGGCTACGCTCCCGCTGTGATATAAGTTCTCTCTCCCTCTCTCCTCCCCCATAAATTGGAGGCTTCCTTTGGATTTCCTTGATGCGTACTGGATGCCAGAAACTGATGGGTCTCTTCAGAATCCCAGTTTCTTCTGCTGCAAACCAGTTTCAGTTTAATTGAACTGATTGCAGTTCAACAGAGCATTCTTTTCTCGAAAGAGTATAAAATTACATACACAAAACCATATTGAAAATAACCTTTCTGAAGTTAGTTTAGGTACTTGAAACCTACAAAGTGGCAGATCAGTCTGGCACTTGACCTTAACTCAGCCCCTTGCACGTACAGGGTATGATGCAGTCTTTAATTATATGGTTACATAATTATATTTCCACAGAAATCCAGATTTCTTCAGTGGAGCAGGATATAGAATGAAAGCATATGGCTTTAAAATGTATTTATGTTAATTTAAAGAGATTAAAAAACAACCAGTACTGAAAAGATCATTTATCTCAGCAGTAGCAGATGGGGCCCCTGCTGAGATCAGGACTTCATTGTGCTCTGCTCTGTACATGCACATTAGATCAGACAGCAATTTTTCCAAAGACTTTACAGTCTAAGTAGGGCATTCAGGCAAAACTATGGGAAAAGGAATTATTTCCTTCATGTTACTAATGGGGAAGTGGACGTACTGAAGCACAAGTAAGTTAAAGCAAGGTCAAGCAACTGAATTCAGTTTCGTTAAGGCGCAAACTGGTTTTAACCCATTTTCACTGGCCTCTTGGTCTTGTAGACCAGGAGTTCTAACTAATATAAGAGGAATGTAGTTCTAGGTGTTCACAGATTTTGAGGTTGGGAAGTATCATTACCATGAGGTAGGTTAACCTCAATAATTTCCGAGTATCCTAGACGTGTTGCTGTACGTGTTTATCGATGTTACAACTGTAATAGCTTTGCTTCTCCCTTCATGGCCAAGCTGCTCAATTAACACTGCCTGAGCAGATACTTTGATTTCAGTACATCAAATTTACAATTATCAACTAACACTTCCTCTTAAGAGAGACACATTCAGAAATGGATTCAGAAAATAGAATAGGTTTAGTCGCCTGAAAATGGGTACCTTGCCTGGTGAACACGTTAAAGAGGGATGATGTGTTTTAATTGAATTGACAAGTTCTTTGCATAGGAGAGTTGGTAATAGACAGAATGCTGCAGGTCAAGGCTAGGGATAAATTGCCTCTACTTTCCAGTACCTAGAAAACCTTGAAGTGGTCTAGACCTAATGCATCAGATTCAAGAATTTCAATATCTGAAGGAAATTCGATGAGAAAGGACTCCAGAAGTGTTGCTTGTCCAGGAAAATGTTTGTCAAGAAGAGATTTCCTCTAAGGCACTAAACCCCTTCAGTTCACAACTTCTAGACAGTCTGCAAAAGATTTCTTAGATCTCTTTTTTCTGCTTTCTCTCACCTGAATAGGCTAATGAGGAGTTATGGGGAGTCCTTTGGTTAGAGGACATTCAGAACAGAAAATGAGAGCAATGTAATGTTACTGAAAAGGAATTAGTCATTAATTGCTTGGTTGCTTACGTAGTCTTCTGACGTGGAAAACTCAGTGCATTTCTTCTGCATTGGGAAAGTTAGAGCCAAAGTATTTTAATTCAGTTTTTGGTGTGTGTTCCAGGTAAATTACTTGGATACAACCCATTTTTCAATTCAATTACTGTGGTTAAAATACGAAGAGTTTTGAAATCCAGATCTCCCGTTTCCTTTACAAATATGAAACTCCATCTATAAATCAATACAATCAACTACAGTGCTTTTAAGTCCTTAGTAATATAGAGAATGTAGCTAAACTTATTTGCTCAAGCAAAAAAATCACTCATATTCTGCATGCTTCTGTCTTTATGACACACCTGAAGAAATCTTGCCATTGTAATATTCTATAATTTGCAAATGTTACTTCAGCTTTCAAAAGAGGAAACCTGACTCAGTGTGCAAGGAAAGCCTTTAGTCCAAATAGACTTATTCAGACCTTTTATAACCATTTCTATCAGACTTCCACTCAGAAATAGCATTCCTAATATGAATATCTTAATAAAATTGTGAGAAGATTCAGGCTCAAGCCTTTGAATTTACAAAAAGGAGCTTGAAGTCTGACGTTTTTTTCTCACAGCTCTTTGTTACAAGTGACAGAAGTGGCATTCTTCCTTTACCCTCACCCTGCACGGTTCTGAAAATGAGACCAGTTGGTTTAAATAGAACAGAAAAGGGCGTGGGGAATGGGGAAATTCACTGTGTTGGCAAGATTCCAGCATTGACAGGATGGACATATAAAATTGTGACTTTTAGTGTAAAGTGTTGCAATCAAAAGCAGGTCTCATAGAATAACAGAACCATAGAATATTTGAGTTTGAAGGGACCTCAAAGCCCATCCAGTTCCAACTCCCCTGCTGTGGGCAAGAACCCCTCCCACTGGCTCAGGGGGCTCCAAGCCCCATCCAACCTGGCCTTGAACACCTCCAGGGATGGGGCAGCCACCACTGCTCTGGGCAACCTGGGCCAGGGCCTCCCCACCCTCACAGTCAAAAAATTTCTTCCTAATATCTCATCTATATCTCCCTTCTTTCAGCTGAAAACTGTTCCTTCTTGTCCTGTGACTGCAGAGATTTCCAGAGATACGAAAGATATTTCAAGAGATTTGAAAGTGAAAAAACAATGTCAGAAGTCTGACAGTTGATACACAAATTAAGATTAATATAGACGAATCAGAAAAGAAACTTACAGATGTCTGGTATTTAAAAGGATTTTCAAAACTGAGTCCTCTTCAAGCACTAAACCAAACAACTACCCCCCAGTCACTACCAAATTAAGTCTTTTATTTGTAGGTTTTTGTGTTTAATACACTGAGCCTGGAACTCTGGTTATGACAGACCTTCTTTCCTGTGATAGTTTTATTTCTTAATAGAATCACTGTGCTAAAAATGTCTATAATATATTAAACTGTTCAACAGCAAAAAGTTGCAGTGACATAGTGTAGTATTCTTATGCACAGTGAAGTTGTGCTCTACAAGATATTCCTCAATAAGAGTCTTTGAATCTGCCTCTCAAGACTGAGTTTTTAGTACGAGTCCTCAATGCAAGCTTGAACACTTGAGCAACAGAAACATGGGCAAAGCCTTCAAGAGAGAACAGACGCACCAATGTCTGCATAGGTTACATTATTTTACAGATGATTCGTCTCAACCAGGCAGAACAGATAAGACCTCCTACTCTGAGAGCAGCACTGTCATTGTCTTCCAGTAATTTGGGGCCAAATTTAGTGATATATAGGGTATTTACTTTGCCTGTCACAGTGAAGGCAATGTCATCATGGTCACTCGTCTGGTTTTCACTCTGAAATTTCTGTTGATTAGAGGACTTCAAAGATTGTATTTGTTGCCTCAGCAGCTTCTTTCAGATTAATAAAAAATAACATCTACCTATAATTCATATGCATTTTATTCAACTTTCTGCAACTCCTTGGCAGGTAATCAGATGTAAAACAATAAAGACTACTCATCTGGCTGAAGTGAGGAAAATACTCTACTGAACTGTGAGGGATGATTAACTCCTTCAATACCAATAAAGGACACAATCAGAGGAAGTCAGCTTTAAAAAAATAAGCAGAGACCAGCATCATTGTGATGTGTAGTTGTATCTTTAAGATAAAGAAACCACTGTGCAATTCATCATCTATCAGACTGAAGGTAGTCTGTACTGGGGCCTGTCTAGAACAATTGTTTTTAAACTTTCTCCTTTACCGTGTGAACGTTTATTCCATACCTGTACCATAAGGCCACGTTGCGTTGATCAGCCTCGCCACTACCCAAGTGCTTCCGATGATTTCCAAAGCAACAGGAGACAAACTCATATCTCATGCTCTGACCAGGACAGCGGTGGTGTTGGAACCTGCCAAGCAAGTGGCAGCCAGCAAGTTCCACCAGTAGCTCTCCCTTGGGATGGGCACATCAACTCACTGAATTGGAGGAGGTCCACAGAATTTCTTTGTTGTTTTGAGGGCAACAGGAGAGTTTGTGGCCTTAATTTCTAATACCTCAGTCTGCAGTAGATATGCCAAGTGCATAAAGCTAAAGTGAGTGAGCCTTACTTTTAGGGTGTCTTCTTTGGTCACTCTTCCACCCTGCTCTATTTTCACTACGGGTTTTTATTCAGTCAGGAGTATTTTCATAGTTCTTTTAGTTTATATAATTGCTGCCCTTTGCTGTTCATTTCTGCCCCTGTGTTATCCCTTTCTCATGCCAACACAATCATTTGCGCAGCTGACTTTCTCAGTTCACTTTATTGTGCAATCTGGCTGAAAATTTGAAGGAGAAAGTTTCAAGGAGAAAATTTCAAGGAGAAAGTGTGGTGTGTTTTTTTTTTAATGAACCAGTTTCCTGAACTTGTTCACCCTGCATATGCAAAGAAAGAAGAGGAAAATGTGAAAAAGCAACTTGTGCTACTGCATGCCTGAGTTTTGCCTGACTGCAAATGGAAAGGCCTTTCTAGCATCCTCCCATAGGGACTATTCCAAATTCAAAATAACAATCAGCTTGCAGTCACTGGCCCCTGAAGCACTACTCCCTTCAGAAAGTGCCTCAGAATGCCCATCCAAAGGGGCACTGGTTATCACACCAATAAGCCGACTGGTAACAGTTCTTGCATCCTGAAGGAGGGGACCACAGCCTCAGCAGGGACAGTGGTGCCACGGTGTGAATGCAACGGGACTTCTCCCTTTGTACCAGTTCTGGATCTGGCTCAGTAGAAGAGAAGGGAAAGATTTATCCTAGGTTAGAACTAACTTCATCTTCTTGCATGAGATGTCTCAGGTCCCAGATAGGCCAGATAAGCAGTGAAACGTGATAAAATGCCTAATTCATATGCTAGCATTGCTAACTAGGAGAGCATTGGCTAAAGCAACTTGCTACAGTTAGCTATGCATTCACCCTCCTCTTTGTGAGACAGGGTGCGGGAGGGATTCATAGAATCATTAAGGTTGGAAAAGACCTCCAAGATCCTCCAGTCCTACCAACAACACCAGCATGCCAACCAAATCATGTCCTGAAACACCACGTCTACCTGCTTTTTGGAAACCTCCAGAAATGGTGACTCCACCACTGCCCTGGGCAGCCTGTTTCAAACCTTCACCACTCTTTCAGAAAAGAAATTTTTCCTAATATCCAACCCAACCATCCCTGCCCATCTCCTCTTGTCCTATCACTCATTACTTGGAAGAACAGATCAGCACACATCTTGTTACAACCTTCTTTCAGGTAGTTGTGGTGAGCAATAATGTCTCCCCTCAGCCTTCTCTTGTCCAAGCTAAACAATCCCAGTTCCCTCAGCCACTGCTCGTAAGACTTGTCCTCCAGGCCCTTCCACAGCCTCGTTGCTCCATTTCAATAGCAGAATAAGCCCTTTCTGCTCCTTGTCTCTGTTGTATCCCTTGACCTTACTGTAAAGATCCAGTTTCTCCTGCTACTATAGCTCAAAGACATGACTGTAATAAAGCAGTGTTTTCCTTCCACTAAAGTTCATTTTAAAAACAATTCTCTCTATGTAGAGTCTGGCTAGATTTATTTTTCTATTATAAATTAAAGTTTACTCTTGGCAGATATTGAGGGAGAAACGGGTTAGCGGAAAGCAAAGATATATTCTTCCCGTAACTTGTTTTGTCCGGACATCTTTCTTCCTTTTGCCAGAAAATGCAGAGTGATTGAGTTCAAAGGCACCACACATTGTGAGGCAAAGACTGACTTCCCAGTGTGTTTACCTTGGGTGTATTTGTACACTGGTTGTAGTGAGTGTTGTGGTCCCCCACCAGAGTTGGGCTTGCCTGTGCCTCTGCTTGCAATCTCCCCGCACCTGATGGAACAGGAGTACCCTGCTGGGTGGGACTCCCTTACGCCCTGCGTGTTAGGAAGAAAATGCTTTCTTATTGACATAAAAGATTCCTCGTTAGTTCTATGCATTGTTAAACCACAGCCACAAGACCCTGGGCTCGCTTCCAGGCTGGGGTGCACATGAATCATCAACAATCGCAGCCAGCGGTGTGGTCGTGGTGGATGCAAGTGGGGACCTGAGCTGCGGTGCTCCCACCGCTGTTCTTGCTGCTGGAGAGGCTGGCACTGCATGGCCTTAGCTCCAGGGAGCATCGCCACGGCCTGGGGTAGCGGCGGGGCAGCGTACTGTGCTGGGGTGCAATTAAACCAGACTAACGATGTGCCTCACCCTGCTCCCCACCCTTGGCACACACTTCTGTGGTTTTGGCCTGAGCCAAACCTTGCACTTCTCTAACCCCATCATGAACCTGCTCGGAGAGCTACGCTGGCAGAGAACTCGCCTGACCAAATGAACAAACAAAAACTTGATCAGGTTTCTGCCAGATTTGCTCCCTCCATTGCTTCAGCTGGTCGCTTCAGCTGGTTGCTGGTGCTGTGGCAGCGAGCCATGGGGCAAGGAGAGGAAAGCACTGGTTGTCAGTTCAGTCACATTTTGATAGCACTTGGTATTGGATCAGCTTGCTTAAAGTGTCAGACCACATCCTGGTGAGACATTGACATTCTTCATAGCCTGCCACAGCCCTCATGAGGGGATGGACAAAAACATCAACCAACATTGAGCGGTGCTCTTGAGCCAGGCTTCCAACAGGAAACACTGCCCTGACCAGACTTTCCCCTATAGGTTAAAGCTGGAAGATGAGCTCTGTACTCTCTTTCTAAGCAGAAGGGAAAAACTTCTTAAAGAGGGCCTGCAGGAAAGCTGGGGAGGGGCTCTCCATCAGGGAGTTCAGGGATAGGGTGAGGGGGAATGGTTTTAAGCTGAAAGAGGGGAGATTTGAGATGAGATCTTAGGAAGAAATGTTTTCCTGTGAGGGTGGGGAGGCCCTGGCCCAGGTTGCCCAGAGCAGCAGTGGCTGCCCCATCCCTGGAGGTGTTCAAGGCCAGGCTGGATGGGGCTTGGAGCCCCCTGATCCAGTGGGAGGGGTCCCTGCCCACGGCAGAGCAGTTGTAATTGGTTGGTCGGTAACACCCAGTCCAACTCAAACTATTCTATGGTTCTACGATTAATGAGTACAAAGGTTACAAACAAAGGAGGTGTTTGCACAAGGAAACAGATGCTATGCTGAGTCCATTTTGGAAAGCTTTTGAAATTGGTAATTTTTACAGTTATCTTGGCGCCCCTGTGGATGTTTGAGAGGAACAAGAGAAAACACAGATGCAGAGAAGGGAATAGACACAAGCATGACGCTAGGGAAGTGCAGTGAGCTGGAGCTCAGCAGCATGAAGCTGGCTGAGCACAAGACACTGTTTTCAGTTTTGCTCAATAAACAGAGTCATGAATCCTCCCCTTCTCCATATAACAGGCATGTGTGGGTCACGAGCTTTCTCTGGGCTGATCGCTCGAGCCTCAAATGGCGGTGCTGGTGTTAGGGAGACTGCTCCCATTTCTCACAACCCTGCACATTCCCCAGGCTGTGACCAGCACAGATTCCACAGGCAAAATCTGACCTTTCAAAATGAGGATGTCACACACTGCAGCAAACAAAGTTGCTGCTTCCTCCACTTTCCAAGGAAAGTTAAGGCTCTTGTTTCATTTTTTTGGATGCAAGTGGCTTGTGCTAACCAGCTGCTGTTAATTCAAATGGAAAGTGTGATCAGTGGGACTGGGTAGTAATGTGTGTTGTCTTCTTTCTGACTGGTATCATGTCATCTTCTGCTACTGCCTGCAAACAGCGTGGACACAAACACAGCTTTTACCAAAGCCATGTATTAATCTTTGAATTCCTGCATGCTCACAGTAATAAAACAGAGCTTCTTTTTCCCTCCATGAGACAAAGAAGGAGTTGGGATTGACGATCCTTTCAGGTCCCTTCCAACTCAAGTGATTTTATGATTCTATGATTGCTTCTATGAAAGAAGGCAAAAACCCCCAGTGATGGTGGGAATCCCCCACCTGTAAGATCTCTCTTTTCCACCCTGACAGTTTCTGTGTGTGTGAACTACAGTAGCTTTTTGTATTCCTGAAAACTGGCCACTCCTAACTGATGAGCTCACCGCTGTTTGCATCCTGAAGAGGCACTGGGGTAGAAACTCAGCGACAGCAAATCAGCACAGCTTCACCGAAGTAAAGTGAGCAGCGGTGATTTATGCCAGCTACGAGTCTAGATTCATCCTGTCTAAAGACACAGCTTGTTTCAGTAAGGAACATCACTCAGCTTACAGGCAAAGGATGAAGCAGCACTTAACTGGGGACGGGAGAGACACAGATATTTCCAAATGTACAGAAAAAAAAAAACCCAAACCACTTGACTTCAAAGACGTGTTGTGAAGTCGTCACGGGTTACAGCAATACACAAGCGCAAAGAATTTTTCAGGAGAAGAGTCACACAGGCCAGGGTAGCATTTGATTGCTTCATGGAGGGAGGAACAGGAACAGCAGCAAAGGCACAGCTCCTCAGACAGCAAAATGCCTTCTGGAGCTCATTAGGACTGGTAGAGTGAACAGTGCAGGGTGGAGTGACTGCAGATTTTTACATCTACTGAAGAGGTGCAGTGCATTTTCCCCTGCGGGAGGAAAGGAATGCATGGAAGTAGAGCCTCCTCTTCTCAGCTGCCTGCTACCCCTTCCCTTTGGAAGGCACACTTTGTTACCAGCTCCCTCTCCCCCTTTCCAAAAATGCATCTGCTGCACTTTGTACAGATATCACGTGGCACAAGATGTAGTATCTTGGGGAAACAATATATTCCTTTTTGTTGTTCAACTGATATTAACCATGTGCTCATTGCACTCTCGAAATCCTTTCTTGGATCAGCTATGCCATTACTGCAAATGACTTTAAGGCCCCTTCCAACCCAACCCATTCTATGTTTGGATGTTTATGGCAACAAAAGATTCAAGCTGAGATAAAGACCAAAGTCTCACATGGGGTGAGAAGAGTGCTTGTCTGTTTCCTGATGATGATCCTCTCAAAAGTGATGCAAACCGGCTAGAAGTAAATAAAACCAGATATTCCCTTTACGACAAATGGAAACTCAGATCTTAGGGCCCATTTATTTCTAACCTTGCAGTTGTATCATGTTGCTTGATAACTAAGGGGAGGCAGAGGTGCTAGATAGAGGCTCTGGTATTTTATTCCTCCCAGGGCTTGAAATGGGCCTTGGGTGCTCTGTACGTGGGTTCTTGCCTGGGTTTGAATTTCATTTTGTATTCATTTGTTTGGTGCAGCTTTTTCCACAGAATCCAAAAACCTGCTGTTAGTTCTCATCATTTTACTTAATCCACTTATCATGGGATTTCTAACTTCTTTAGGACAGCAAAAACTTGTTTGCTTTTGTTTTCCCCTCTCTCTCTTATAGATACAGTCATTGGTTTAAATGTGCTACAGCTCACAGTTGACACCTGTGTAGGTTTCTTTTCCAGTGTTCTACTGGAATGCAGTAAGGCTCCAGGGAGACCTTAGAGCAGCCTTCCAGTGCTTAAAGGGACTCCAGGAAAGCTGGGGAGGGGTTCTTGATCAGGGAGTGCAGGGATAGGGTGAAGGGAATTGTTTTCAGCTGAAAGAGGGGAGACTGAGATGAGATCTGAGGGAGAAATGTTTTGCTGTTAGGGTGGGGAGGCCCTGGCCCAGGTTGCCCAGAGCAGCGGTGGCTGCCCCATCCGTGGAGGTGTTCAAGGCCAGGCTGGATGGGGCTTGGAGCCCCCTGATCCAGTGGGAGGTGTCCCTGCCCGTGGCAGGGGATGGAACCGGATGGGCTTTGAGGTCCCTTCCAACCCAAACCTTTCTATGATTCTATGATTTTAGCAATTGTTTTGTCTTTCAGAACTCCCCCTACACACCGCTCCAACTGCTCAGTGGTCTGGCACCAAAGCACATTAAAAAAACCCAAACAAACAAACAAAAAGAGAAATAGAGGGTGTCAATCATTTCAAAAAAAAGAAAAAATCAGAAGAACATTAACTGCAAACCCACATCACTTCATTCCAGTTCGGAAAAGGTCTTATTCATACCTGGGCAATAGTGCATTTAATATTGCTACACTTCGAAAAAAATTTGTGGACCTACAGCACACAGTAACGTGTTACTGTTGTGGGGAAATGCAGCAACACACTGTCAGGCACTTACGGGAAACAGAACACTCTGAGAAGTTAATTTCTTCCACAAGCAGTTTACTACTAAGGAGTGTCCTGGATTTTAAAAATCCATCTTGGCATTTGTCTAGTTAGTAGTACTGATTGAAATATTCTGTACCAGAAAGAGTTACTATGTGGAACTGTTCTTTAAGTGAAATGGAAAGGTTTTTTGCCCAGAGACAGGAAATATTTACTCAAGGTTGGAGATGGCAATGAAAAAAAAAGATAAAGATTTTGTCATTTCCCCCCATGTTCTACAAGTGTTTTGTCTTGATTAATTTTATTTGGAGTCATGTAGAAATTATTCAAATTTGACACTATAAAATCCAAAGTTATTCAATACTATAACCTTTCTCGGGATGGCAGGTGGGGAAAGAGGATATCACCATGTCTTTGAAAGACACCGTTTATTGCTCCAAATCAGAATGAAAATGCAACAAATAAAAACTAATGAAAAAGAGAGTTCTCAGAGTAACGATTTTGCCTCCTGACTGATAATTAGCTTTCAAGGCCTCTGCGTTTTTTGCTCCATGACCGATCTGCCGGTTGGCCTTGTACAAGTCACTTATCCTCTTTATGCCTCAGAGCACATGCAGCAAGAGAGATATAGAGTAGCTATAACCATATGTCACGGTGCCAGTGCAAGGCAGTGTGTCAGCCCCAGCGTTACCTTACTGTACCCACACAGCACAGCCGTGCAGATTTTGCAAGCCTCCCATTTGCAATTTCTAATAAAAAGGGTAATGACTATTTACTGTAAGGGGTCAAAGTTTAGAGGAATAACTCTCCCTCCCCCAAACAGAATCATCATCGCCTTTCCCTCCACGCCCACGTCTGACTCTCGGAGCCAGAGTTGTGCACACGCTGCTGCAGGCAATGGGTAATTGTCAAATACCTGAGGTACTGCTTTTAACTGCACAGGCTGTTGTGATCTCCCGTTCTGAGACAGCGAGATAATTCAACACCTGTCTTTATGCAATAGCAGAGGGATGTGACTGAAATGGCAAATACAGTCTAAAAAGAACAGGGAAGGAGGGCAGGGTGTACGCAAACGTGGGCAGCAGCCGTCTGAGTGGCAAGACCATTAAACCCAACTTTTTCAGGTGCCTTATTTTGAGCTGCCTGTGGGATTGTGTAGTTGCTAAAGCTCTAGTCACTGCAGCTAAAATGCACCCTCTAGTTAGGTTGCTGCCCTTCTGGGGAAGCTGCAGGCTTATATTAGCTTTACCACTTGATTGAAGACCTTTCCTGCTAGCTAAAGATCTACGGATGCGTTATCAATTGCATCACCCTGGAAGCACTTCATTAACAGCAAAACGTTAGAGGATGTTACTGTACACAAACGTAAAGTCAGAAAGATATTAAACGCACATTAGGATACCTGACATGAACCAAGGCATGTTTACACGGTATATCTTCCCACAGCTTGCCTGCTTTAAATGCCTTTGCTGAAGTGGCACGTTTCCATTCCACAGCTACCTGATAGAGATGTGAACAGGGAAAGACTGGAAGGTGCAGCTTTGTGGAAGCCATATGTTACTTGCATAAGACTTCCCTATTAAAATTCAGAGCAGCTGTGTTCAATGATAAAATGATAACTAGTAAAATGATAACTAGTATCAGCTGTTTCCCCAGGGAGCTGAGCCACCATCATCTGTAAGAAAGGGAAAACTAGTCAACTAAGTGGAAAGTCATAGGCAACCAGAGGAAGGACACAGAATTCCAGGAACTACTTTTGTTCGCAACATTTATTTCAGGTCAGCTCAAGTGAGGAATCCTTAAAGGACTTCCATGTTCCACAAAATCAGACTTATTCTAGTACATCCTTAGCACTTCTTTGTGCATGGAAAGCTCACTTTTAATGCCGCTGTTCCTGTTGGAAGCACTTTTATAGCCTTATCCCTTCCAGTTTCAGCCACAATTTAACTGGCAGTTGATCCTCCACAGCAGTATGAGCAGCCAACAAAGGTCTTCCTGCTTTTCTTTTGCTACTCTATTGCAACAGGAGCTGAAAAATGACACATCAAAAAATGCTGGCCTGGATTTCGAATGTCTTGGTATTCAGGCTGTTGTTGATCTGCTGGTTTTGGGTTGGGACCACTTTAAAAATTCAACAGCTCATTTCACATCTGGATCTCAAGTTCCCTCACCCCACTATGCTTGGGTATACGGTCCTTACCCGTTTCACTCAGAATCAGCTCTTACATGCTGCCCTTCATGATGGTGCCAGGTCTCTGGCAGTACTTGACAGTGATTTCCAGCATTTGCCCTTGCTTTGCTCTCACAAATGCTGCTGCCCTTTCTACTGTGGAAACAAAGGGGTGTTGCGTGGGCCAGCAGACCCCTTTATGCTGGGCTGCACGTGCTCAACTCCTGATCCATTTTCTCTTGAGTGATATTGCTTCCATTAAGGATACAAATCCATTAGTGGAGAGACGCTAGGGACACAATGCATCTTCAACAAGTTTCTTTTTTCTGAACATTTATTTCCCTCCCCTCTTGTAATTCTTCAATTTGCTTTAATTAAGCCTGGAAACAAAACCACTCAGGCTTACTCAGCAAGTGTGACGGTGTTCCCAAGATGAATCCTGTCACTAGTAAAGCTAGTAGCATCCATCCTGGTGAGCATGGATGTCAGCCTTCCGCCTTTAAGGGAAACAGCCTGGCATGGGCTGTCAGGCTTGGGTAGGCACGCGAGAAACTCCTTTTTCATGCAACCCCACGCAGGTAGCTGAAGGCTGTGCTCTACCCTCTGAGAACTTCTGTGGTGTTACTGCTCCTTTTAGGCAGCGAGTTCAGAGTGGGGTGGCAAGAAGGCAGAATGTGTCCTCATTCTTCCTCGCTGCTTTGGGGGTGGTAGACTACACCATCCCAGTGCACAGAGCGGCTTCATCTAGTTTTGTCTAATATCTGCACTCTCCTGCCGTGGAAGGTCTCTGCTGCTCTTGCTTCACTGTGAACTCCAGGTACAAAGTTGCTCTCAGCCCATGCTCGCAGAACTCTGTCACCATCAACAGGCTTTTGATCAGGGCTCGATCAACTGTATAAATGAAGTCTCAGAAATGAAAGGTTTTTCCCCACACGCTGTGTTTTTTGGAGCCCTTAACATAAAAATGAAAAAGGCTTCAAGATACACGGTTTGGGCTGAATGGCTGCAGTGGATGCAAGACTGTTCCCTCACTTGTATCATAAACATGGGGCTGTTGCTTTTTAAAAACCTATTCCGTCGGGAGATCAGTGTCACAACCCTTTGTTTAAATACGTATTGTTGCCATAGGACTTCCAGACAAAACCCTTCCCCAAATGCTATTACCACTCTGACCACAACCTGGAGGTGTTACACCACCCTCTGCATCTCTTTAGACGATATAAACGCCCCCATGGCAGAGGGGTTGGAATGAGATGGCCTTTAAGGTCCCTTCCAACCGAAAGCATTTTGTGATTCTACACTATTTGGCATTCAATGGTTTTAAATGAAAGCTGATGTAGTCAGAAACCTTGCTTCATTTGTTAGTTAGTGTGTAGTAAATGGTGATCAGCAATAATGACAGTTCTCAGGAACATGGAAACCAGCTGACCTGAGGTCTTTGTAGTCCTTGCAATTCCCCAGGTCCACCAGAGCACCCAACACTGTTCCGGTTGCCAGCACTTAGCAATTCTTACAGCTCAGGACAGTTCAAGCATCCCAATGATGTCAGTTCTGTGCTAGAGGGTACCATATTTTCGTGGCTGTCATCATGAAGAGCAATGACTGTTCCTCCAGTTTATACTCTCCAGCCATTCCCCACTTTTGCTTTCCTCAGTTTCTTCAGAGCTGAAACTGTGCAGTCCCCTCAGATGTTTCCAACCCAAATACCATTTCATTTATTTCCTTCCCCACCTTATAAATAAAGAATATTTTCTGAATCCTGTCTATCTTGTACGGTCCCGTGCTGGCACGCAGCCTGACAATGAAAACTCCATGGCTTCTTGGTTTTCATAGCAAGCTTTATCACTTCACTTTCCCCTTACCAAACAAACAAGCAATGCAAGAAAAGCTTTATTTGTGCCTTCTGAACCAGGGTCCAGTATCGTTGTGAGTACAATGAATGCCTATCTGTTCGGAGAAGCTGTGTGGAAAAAAGAGCAAGACAGAAGAATTGAAGGGACCAAAATGTGCATTTAAAACCAAGGGGGCAATGAAAAGGCCAACCGAGTGAATCATTGGGACTACTCAGTACACAGCCTGACTCGTGTTTGTATTCAGCACACATTTAGTGTATTCTTCAGCAAAAGAAGTGTTAGTTCCTAACTTCCACTGGCTGTTAAATATTATGTCCACTAGATCTTTGGCTTTGCAAACTTGGTAGTGTTTCCTCCTCTTTGCAACACTGAAACCTGAGCAATATCAGATTTTTACATATTAATGAATCATTTCTGAGGCAGAAGCCCTACGCTTCTCACATTGGACAAAGTTGTAACAACTAGAATAAACTGAATACACTTTAATATCTCAACAAGCAGATCATGGTAAACGTATGGGAACTGTATTTTTTTAATTAAAAGCAGGTTACATGTAGAAGAATTCTTATTTTCTTTTGAGGTGTAAAAAAATCTAAAAAACAAAATGAAGAGACTGCAGAGTGGGAGGGAAGATGGGACACCTGCCTTGCTCCCAGACCGCAGTTACACAGAAGGAATAGAAGATAGAGCAATACGAAGCTCGGTGATTATTTCTGTTTGCTTTCTCTTATTTTGTACTGTTGCTCAGGGACAATCATAGAAGAAAATCCTGGAGATAGATACATTTTTTAAAACGATAAACTGAAGGTGCAATGAGGCAGCAACCGCACTGTTACAGAATATAATTGCCCAAAACAAGGAAAACACAAATCTAATATAAATTGCTATGTAATCAGTGAAGATGGAAAAGATTAAAATTGTAAATGGGGCAAAGAATGAAAGAACATGGATTATTAAAGCATTAATATGTATTAAACTTGTAGTTACTTAATAGTCTCTAAAGATGTTTTCATATCAGTTAAAACAAAAATTGAATGTAGAATCGTAGAATGCTTTGGGTTGGAAAGGACATTTGCAGGTCATCCAGTTCAATCTTCCTGCAGTGAGCAGGGACATCCTCACCCAATACGGTTGCTCAGAGCCCCTTCCAACCTGACCTTGAATGTTTCCAGGGATGAGACCTCCACCACCTCCCTGAGCACCCTGGGCCAGTGCCTCACCACCCTCAGTGCAAAAAATTTCTTCCTTATAGCCAGTCCAAACCTCCTCCCCTTTAGTTCAAAACCATTAATGTCTTCAATTGTCATTCTGTATTAGATTGACAAATGGTAGCAATGGCTGCTTTTTAAAAGAACAGCAAGAACAACACCACAACAAAAAAAATCTCTTGATAAAACTATGTTAGCACAACCCTATAAAATACAGTCAAGTTCTATAATTCAAAATATAGCCCTTACTTTTGATTACAGTTTCTTTTCTGTTTTGCAAAACACATTGAAGACACTCAAAATCTTTGGGGAGGAGAGAAAGAGTCAAGTGTTTTCATGGTCAGAGAGTTCTGGACATAGTTCAGACACAGAAGGGTTTGGAGGAGAATGTTTTATTTGCTCCTGGAGATAGTCTGGATTGTTCAGAAGCAGCAATTTAGCCCTGGCACAGAGAGGATGCAGCTGATTTTCCATCATCCACTGTTACTGGGCAGTGGAGCCGTGAGGAAATAAAGCAAATAACAGCCCTCAGGTCGGACAGATCTCAGGTGATTTAACCTCAACCTGAGTGCCCAGGATTGAAAGCTCCTGAAAAAGCTCAACAGCCCCAAGACTGAGCCCCACAACTCCATTTCCTTGCTTGAGCAGCAAAGGCAATAATGAAAGAATGCTTGTTTATCACGCAGGGTAAGGAGTGGAAGGTGAAACCCAGCTACCGAGTAGGAAGGGAGACCTGTATTGTGAAATTGTGAAGCTACACACAGCGAGCACAGGATGCTGCACAACTGACTTTGTTTCCCTTTTAAGAAGAAACCAAATTCTTTTGTAAAGAATATGTGCATCAGCCAGCAGCAATAAACTCACAGAAGGCCCTGATGGATCACTGACACTGCCCTTATTCCCCTAAACAATGGAGCACATTGCAAACTCTCAACTGAAAGCAGATTGGGTTTGGAGAAAGGCATGTGAGGCGGTATCAGGTTCCAAGGCAACGGTCAGACTCAGATCTCAGCCAAATCACGTACGCCTGGTTTTTCAGATCTCACTCAGCCAGAAGACTCCCTTCTTCTAGACATCTAGCACTAGTAAAAATAAATCTCCTCTTAAAGTGGACTTAAAGTGATAGGCTCAAAGAACTCTGTGTCACCAAACTTCAGCACAGCAATGCAAACAGAAAGAATATAAATATAAATATATAAATATATATAAATATAAATACAAATATAAAGAAAAAAAGAGAAGGAGAAACCCTAGCACAGGTGAACCTTAGAAACCTGTGTTTTGCCCCACACACATTCTGAGTCCCAGTCCTGTCCAGTCACCCTGTGACCAGAGCAGAGGAGCTGGTTAACTCAGGACAGCTGACCCAGCCACTATCCTTGCACTGCTCCCCGAGACCATATTAACTCCTTCCTTGGTGGCTCATGGTAGGAAAACTTTATTTCTTACCTGGACTTTACAATGTGTAATGAAATTATTATTGAAAAGCTTTTTCAACTAGAGATATTGGGTTCAGTAAAACATTATGGGAGAAGCATACATCACAGTTTCTGTCCCACCAAGAAATGTTAGCCCAGTGCATTGGCTGAAGAGTAGCCTGTGTTTGCATTAAATGCGACTGGCACTTATGTTTGGACTGTCTTGTGCCTCTCTTTGCACAAATTACAAAGCACATAGCCGACTGTTCATTTACCTGACTATGCAGATAGATGCTGTCAGTCATAGATAAAGTCGTATTGACTCAGAAATGGATGCATTAACCCATATTGCAAAGCCTACTCACACAGCAAAAGATACTAAGTTGACGAACAGGTGTCCAGGCAGCACAGACAGAAAGCAGAGAGAGCTCTGCTCTCTAAATAGATGGCCCTAAGTCACAAGTCTGATTTTCCACACTTCCCAGCCCCTAAGAACACCCATTGCTAAACACACTGGCTTTATGAGTTTAAAAAGAAGTTTAATCACGAGGAAGTAAAGGGACACTAATATAATTGAAACCCTTAACTGATTAATTTTACTCTTGTATGCAATGGCAAACCCTCTGCAAACTGCAGTTTGCAAAACTGAAACCCATCTTGCAGCACGGCAGGAGTGTGGGCACAGGCTCCAGGTGAAGGCATGCACTGACGCGCACAGGTGCAGCAGGACTGCTCCATGAACACTGCAGGCTCTCTGCAAAAGGAGGTACTAACTCGGAGTTTCGGAGCTGTGCTTTTGAATGAGAGGGTGAAGGTCAGCAGAAGATGCAGTAGCAGCCACGCGCCCCTTGTTCTGTGTGTTCGGAACTCTCTTTTGCATCCTTACGGCTCAACGTCTGGACAGCTGGACCATCACGATGCTCACTCTTAAATGCATATCCCAAAGAAGTGACCCCAAGACTAACTCACTAACATAGTGGCAAACACTTTCACGTCTATATTTCAGCTTCTAGAACTACTATTAATAGTATGAAATCATTGACAAAAGAAGAGAAATGTTTAATTTATATACGAAAGCTAAATTTCTATGAGAGAGCCAATTTTAGCTAAATCTATGCTCACACATGTTTTTTTCACCCACTTGTATCCCTTGCTTTACATATCCTACACTCATAGGGCACGTGGTGCTTCTTCTGATGTCGGTAAGAATGTTGATGGAGAACAAAAATGTACGCAATAGAAGTCTACACATCAGGCTTTTGCCTGTAGCTGAAAGAGTTCATACCTGTTCCCACTGAAATGCGTCCACCTCACAGGGGTCAAATAGCAACCGTTCAACAAGTGACTGTTCAATGCTGAGCAATGCTGAGTTTAAAAAAAGAACTGAAGAGACTGACTTTCTACCACCTTCCAGTTTGATTTCTCTCACGTTTCAAAAAAAAGAAGCACATGACAACACAAAGTATTCCAAAACAAGTATCACAGCCAAATATATCACTGCTTCTACTGGAAGGGCACCAAATAAAACAACAACTGATACAAATAGTTTGATGAGATAAATAGAAATCAGATTACTTACAGCTCTAGCAGCCTTCCATCTTCTCTTACAGCAGAGTGCTTTACTAATTAAAGTTATATATTTTAGTAAAATTTGTTGTTTGTGTTAAAAAAAAAGAAGAGCACAAAAACAAAAGCAAAGCAATGTGTTTAGGATTAACCTCTACCTTCAAAGCTGTGTTAACAAAAGTATTCCAGCTCTCTGCTTCACACTACAGGGCTCTAAAGAGCAAATGAGCTGTGTCATCTCTCTCACATGCAGTTCAAATGCACATCTGGCTAAGCAATAAGATATTCTCCCACCACAACCTCATCATGCAAAACCCTTGCAATTAAGACAATCTGCTTCACCTCAACACTGCTGTAGCTCAGCCCCACTGTTATAACCCCTTCTTGTTTGTATCCTTTGTGTGGATCTTATTTATACAATGTAAATAGGCATTTTATAGTTGATGAGTTGAGCTATTGTTTGAGAAAGGATTGAATCAGTTTCAGATAGCAACAGAAATATGTGAAATGAGCACAGAGATTAAAAAATTAAAATTATATATCAAAATACGTATTAGAAAGGCATCTCCAAGGTTCTAAACACCAGTACTGTAAAATTTTTAAAAATACTAAAATCAAATTTGCTTTTGCAACTTTTTTGGGGGTGCTCTTGTGGATATATGGTATGATAAAGTCTTTAAATACATGATCACACACAATTGTTTCTCCTGGACCTTGTCCCTTTCACTGTGTGAAATACAGTGCTCACTTTTTAAGAAGCTGTTCTATCTTTTGGTTTTTCTGTGTTACTCGATACCTGGGTCGTGCCTTACACACATTTAATAATAGGACAGGATTCTTCATTTTCTTCTGGGGTGTTCTAACTCTGTTGTTACACTGGCATCCAGGTGTACCACTGGCAAAGAGATTTATAGGTTGGACTCGATGATCTCACAGGTCTTTTCCAACCTTACGATACTGTGATACTGTGTGATTTTCATTTTAAAACACGTCACTGGTATGAGAATGAATAAGCCAGATTGCAAAAGTGGGACAAGAACTGGTAAAGTACAAAATAACCCATACTTTTTGTTGTGTGGTTCAAGATGATTTTGGTTTCTTTCCCCATTTCCTTCTCTTGTTGGTTGTTTACACTGATACAAGCAGAAGGTCCATTTAACTGCCTGAATATTGAAGGTGAAGTTTCAAATGAGCCAAATGTCGCTCAGACATATGAAGAATTAAAACATTTATTTGAGTATTTTCGAAGCTGACATACATACTACGTAACATTGCACTATAGACTTCCAAGTTCCAATGGGAAATTTTCAGAGATGAGATTTCTGATATGCTGTTTTTTAGATTTATTTCCACAGCATTTTTTTTGCACATAGAACACTTCAGCTCTGGGACTGCATCACTCATTTTGTGAACAGAGAAAGCAAGGTTAGCTGTCAATTTATGCAAACTGGTCCAAACTCCTATGTGGACACCCCCACCATGGCAAAATAACAGCCAATATAACAGGCATTCAAAATTCAGCTTTTATTTCCCACCACTATCAAGAAATTTCAAATTGCTGTAAGAACTTCCACAACTAAAATACATATTAAAAAATATTGCCTAGTTGAGTTAGATTGATGTGACTCTGCACATGCCCTGCAAGACCATTTACTTTCAGAAGTTTCCATTTAGATCAGTGACCAAGTTCCCACAAAGTACTCAAAGCGAGCTGTTCCACTTCAAGATTTGATGATTATCACCTTACCCAGATCTACCTGAGCCTGTAGTTTCTTCATTCTCTTCTTAAAGCCAGCTTCTGATACGCGAGTGTTGCCAGCATAGCACTCACAATGTTCCTGTTCCATGTACTTTTTGAACAGATGTCACTGGAACCTCCAGTCTCAGGGCACCAGGTGGGCATTGCATTACGCACCTGCAGACTTGTGCGCTTCAGTGCAGCCAAACTGTTTGAACCAGCGGTGACCTAGGTGATTTTAAATTGATCCAAAATCAGTGGCCTGGAGCTTTTCCTTAAAGATCATTTAAGTGCCAATACAATGTGTTCATCTCTGCCTTTGGTCTTGGTTCTTCTCAGACAGACAGTAATGCATGGGGCTGCGTGGCGTTGTTGTGATAAGACCTGACACTTAGCTTTGTTGAATCTCATACAATAAGTACAGTTTCAAAGTTACTGATAAATAAATTAGCTTATCCAATACTTTGGAAGCAAAAGATACTTTGATTTTTTGACCTTGCATGCTTATCTAGGCAACATCTTAATTATTATATGTTTTATTGATTTATTTTTAAATGAAGCAACTCAGCCATGGAAAGAAGTGCCATTCACAAGCGTATCACTAAAGCAGAAGGAACGCTGGACAGATGACTGACAGGACAAGCATTCAGAAAGCAAAACTCTGTCTTGCCGCTCACTCCAGAACTATGGGCATATCACTCCTCCTCTTGCTGATGCTTCCTTTTACATCTCTCAGTTGTCTTGGTCCTTGAGTCTGAATGGTCATTTCAAAGTCAACGGATGCTGGACTATGATGCAGTTGAAAATATTTTGGATCCAGCTCTTGGACAATAAGCTGCATTTACACAAGGTGTAATCAAGGAGAACTCTGTGTAAGCCCACAGTAATCACAGGTGAGCTTAACTCAGCCGGTTTAATTTAATGAGTTGTGGACATAAAATGTGAAGCTGTGCAATTCCTAGTGCCCAGGGTTATTAACAAAGGCAAGCAAGCCCAAGTCCACTAAATGTCATAACTTACTGCTTTAAATACGAAGCAGCAACATCTGCATCCATCGTGGATGCTGCACCTATGTTCAAGTGCTCATATAGTAGTAAGATAAAGATTAAGAGTTGACTTTTAAGAAAACCATTTAAGGCTGCCAGACTCCGAGAGCTAAAACAGCAAAGGAAATTCACTGCCTCTCAGCACAACTTGTTATACAATTAATTTGATCTAGAAACAGAGTATTTACAGGGTAATTTGCAATACGTAAACTGTTAAGCACAAAATGGCACTCTTTAAGTCATTAAACACAATTCACCTTCATTACAGGCACAGTTGGGATGCAGGGATTCCTTTTTTTGTGAGTGGGAGCAGAAAAAAAGGTCGTTGTCAGGAAGATGACTTCTCAGGATTTAATCAAGTCTAATACCAAGTATAAGTGATCAAAATGAGGTTGGATAACACAACTCACAAAATAATACTTCTTAACAAGACTCTGATATAAAATAAGCTTATGAATGCACCTAGGAATTCACCTTTAAAGTGTAACTCTGGGGGCACAAAGCAGTTAATGTGATCACAGTCAAATAGCAATTAGGTTTCATCAAGACTGTTATAATGGTATTTTCCTTCATGCAAGATAAACTGTTAGTTAAGGGAGTATATCATTGTTTCGCATGCTTTCTGGTTTTAATAAGCATATAGACTTGAAAAACCCACTGGCGGCTGCTTTTGAACATGTTTTAATCAGCCCAAGTAGCAATTTCTAAACTGAAGCGTAAGGCTACGTACATATTTAACTGCTTCACTGCATGGTTTTCAAGATTAAAATTCAGTTTTGCTTCCACTGATTTATACACCTATAAAAGCAAACAACACTTTCCTAAGGATCCCGGACCCAGTAAAGCATAAATTGCCTTTTGTCTGGTGAAATCCGTGTTGAGTTCTACCAGCAGAAAGTCTGGATGCAAGTAGTGAATAGTACAGTCTTGTCTATAGTTTTGGAAAGGTGCACAGGCCAATGGGCAGGTTCGTTTGCGGGTGCAGTTCCCAAGAAAGCTCTCCCAAAGAGGCTAATCGCAACCTAGGCATGTGATTTCCCACCTGTGTCCACAATCTAAAGACTAAATTCAATGTCCTTGCGACACTGTTTCCTATTTTGCACGAACAACAGCAACAGCTCCTGTGTCAGCCTGAGTCCTATGCACGGGGATCGCAAGAAGAAATAATAAAAGCATTTCCGACTACAGGAAACCCTCAAAAAACAGGTCAAGTCAACCTCCTGTAAGGACTCAAGAGATTTTCGCTCTCAAGTCTAAAAGGTATGATGGGATAGTAGGATTTTCTTTTCCTTATAGATAAGAAGATGGAGTCACCACGGTCTTACCTTCTTATTTGGA
The DNA here is from genome assembly GCA_033558235.1 of Neomorphus geoffroyi. Taxonomy (NCBI): domain Eukaryota; kingdom Metazoa; phylum Chordata; class Aves; order Cuculiformes; family Neomorphidae; genus Neomorphus; species Neomorphus geoffroyi. The sequence continues at coordinate 35,860,179 of JAUMJM010000016.1, forward strand.
GCAAATATTATCTAGAGAACTCGGACTCAAAAAATCATGGTTAGACAAGGCATTATTTGCAAAAAGAGAGAACTGACAACTGCCGCCAATTTTAGTTAAGTAAAGGGGAAGAAAATAACTTGTTATTCCCCAGCATCCAAATGAATTCCAATTCTTAGCTCCTGGACTTCAAGAAATAATGGAAAGTATTTTGGTATCTCCCTTGTCTCTTTTTAATTTTAGTTGAAATCTACAGTGTATCTTAAAAATGTTGTTTATTTCACTTCATGGTTATGGCAAGACAGTTTTTGTATCCAAGCTTATGCACTTATTTATGTCTGTAAGATTTTCATTTGATGTATAAAAAATTAATAATGACCCAGATTTTTTTAGAGTTCCGTGTAAATTAAAATCACTGAAACACAGGAATAGAAGGGATCTCAAGAGAGCCCTTAGTCAAACTCCCCGCATGAAGAAAGAATCAAGAATTCTTAAATCATTCCTAACATATTTAAACTGTTCTTAAAAGCGCTTGTTAAGGAGTTTATCAGAATGTTATGTAAACCATGGCAATTTCTGAACACCCAGAATTTGGAAGTCAAGCAAACTTATTTTTGCCATGATTTCAGGCCATTTAGCATAATTACTCTCAACTTAAAAATATCTGGGTAATATTTGAAAGATCTGTATTTCCTGTAAGTCTTCTGCTTTCTGTGAAAATTAAGCAGTGTTTATTCAAACTTTCCTCATATGCTTTACCTCTTAAACTTCTCATTGTTGCTGCTTCCCTTACAATTTTTTTTAAATGTATATGCATCTTCCAGAAGATGTAGTGTCCAGAACTACAGACAAGCTAAAGACTGCATATCAGAGCAATACAGGTATCTTTTTATTTGTAATGGGATACTTTTGCTGACATATCCCAAAACAAGAACTGTCTTTTTTTGCAACAGCTTAACTGTCCTTTCTTATAACTTAGACTGTAATCCCTTATAACTCCCATCATATATTCAGCCATGATTCAGCCCCACTTATTGATCTTTGCCTTGTTGACACCAAGCCATTTCTCAAATTTAGCACGGTGTGGCTGAACAGCAGTTGTCTCTCAAAGTGCTTGCAGCCAAACTGTTGTGTTTTGGTGTCACCCACACGTGATGTAACTATATTCTACATTTCATTGTCCAAAATATCAGTGAAAAGAGTAAAAGAGTTGGGTGTAGACCAGGCCCCCGTAGAGATCCACTTGTAATTTCCTAGTATTTCAGGGAATCTTTTAACATACTGTGTATTCCCATTATGGTTATCATACCAGGACTACACTTTTCCAATAACCTTTGAGAAAGCAAGGCTAGAAAATACCAGATGAAAGACATAGCCCACTTAACATTTTCCTCTAAATCATTTATCACAGTTTGACAAAGAAGAGAATTTGATTAGTTTTGTAGAACTTTCCCATAAACCTATCCACCAATATTTTAATAGTATTATTGTCTTCCATGGAGAAAATAGTTCCTTTATAAATAGATGATTTTAGAATTTTGGGGGAGATTGAAACATGTATAACAACTCGTACCTTCATAGAATCATAGAAGTTGGAAGAGACCTCCCAGATCACTGAGTCCAACCGTGCCTGTCTCCCCACTAAACCCTGTCCCTAAGGAACTCATCCACCCATCTTTTAAACACCTCCAGGGATGGTGACTCCACCACCTCCCTGGGCAGCTGTGCCAATTCCTGACCACTCTTTCAGTGAAGAAATTCTTCCTAATGTCCAGTCTGAACCTCCCCTGACACAACTTGTGGCCATTTCCTCTCATCCCATCGCTGTCACTTGTGAGAAGAGCCCAGCACCCAACCCGTCACAGCCTCCTTTCATTTATGCACTTTCTGAAAGGGACATTTTGTGTTGTGTTCATTCTTTACCAGTCTTCCACAAGTGAGTAAAATTACTTAGAGATTATTTTGGTTGGTTTTCTTGAGTACTCTAGAATGAACATCCTCTGTCGACTTGAATCTTGCCTAAGTGTTCTTTAAAGTGCTTGCTCCCTTTTCTGCTTCTCGTGTTAAAATGATTTTGTTGAAAATCTGGTCAGAATAGAACTCAGATAAGATAGAAAATGTGACATGGAAGGTTTTTATCTGCCTAAGCTATTAGTTATTTTCTTTCCTATTCTGTAAAAAATGTATCTTTCCTTTGTCTTGCAGTCCTCTTTTGTACCTAATACTTTTTAGGCCACTTTCTTTTCACCTTTGCAAGCTTTCAAAGTTTACATTCATGCTAATAAGTCAATGGATAACAAAGGCAGTTCTCCATAAATAGCATTTCCTCTCTTCCGGATCCACTGGAGAATTTGTCTTAATGCTAAACTTGCTTTCCCCTCGTCTCGTTTTGAACAATTCCTCCTTCTACATTTTATCTCAAGGCATTTCATAAGATCTCAGTTTCTGGTGACATGCTTTAACTTACTAAACTGAAGCAGCCTGACTAACATTCACACCGTTTGTAGCTCACGGCTCCTTGCATCGTGCAGTTGCACTACTATAAGAATTGGTGGCTTTATACACACTGTGTAATACAGAGCACTTGTCTTGAAGTCACTCTGCAAGCTACTGTATATAAGACTATCTTTTTTTTTTTCTATTTTAAAATGTATGTCTTGTCTTCTCTGGTTCTGTTGAAAATTGCAGTGTAAATAAATATGAAATGGCAAATTGTTCAACACTTATATAATTATATATAGTTACATTAATGGCTTGTGTGAAGTGATGTAGGAACTCAGGAAACAAATTGCGCTTCAATTACTACTGTAGTAATAGAACACCACTTGTCTGAAGGTGAGACATTCTTAAAAGAAAGGTAAACTAGAAGTCAAGATGACAGACAGCGCAGAGCAGAAAAAACATGTAGATTGCTCTTACTTTTGCACTGCCCTAATAGTGCAACTGACATTTGAAAACACCATTAATTTTAAGTCCAGTTAATAATTTACTAGTAATAAAATTAGTTCAAACAGATACATCTGCCCTAGGATCCCTTTGTATGTTTTTGCACTGCAACCGTATTTTTAGTCTCTATTTAAAAACAATTGTGTTCTCCGTCCACCCCTCTCCCCACCTCGGACCACCGGCTGTGAAAAGAGAGGAAAAATTTGTCATGCAGCAATGGTAAGGAATCTCTTTCTTTAACAGCAAACTAGAAACTTCATTAAAAACTGGAAGAGCAGATTTCTGGTACCATTCCCACGTGCAAAAATTCCCAGGGACATTTCTGAGCTTTTAGTTAAAGGAAAATTATTTTCATTCCTCATGCTTTTTCTCCTGGAAATACACCCTTGATAACTGAAAGTTTAGTCTGAATGTTAAAGTATTTCTAAGTGCTATAATATCTCTTTAAATAAAGACAGCCAAAGTCTCAGAATCTCTCGGTCGAATGAGTAGAGTACAAGTGTGCTCAAGTAATCTGTGCACTGGTTTGTATAAAGAGATTTCTAGAAAGTGAAGGGAAAGAAGAAGGGGAAGAAAAAGGGGAAGAAAAAGGGGAAGAAAAAGGGGCTGTTTTCTATAAAGAGATTTCTAGAAAGTGGAGGGGAAGAAAAAGGGAAGGTAGGGATGAAGAGAGAATGGAGTGACACTTTTCGTTTTGTGCCAAATGAAAAGAAAGAAAACTGCCCCCTTTTTCCTCTCAAAACCACCTCAAACTAAAAATAAAACCAGAGACAAAGAAACTCTGCCAGAAGTGTTTACTAGCAGCTTTTTGTATTTTTTTCAAAAATTATCTCTTCACTTTTTACGTATCTGATCCCACAGCCTCTGCGCATACAGTAAACAACATATGTTTAAATTAAGGCCCATATGTAAGGCCTGGTGATATCAATGAGCTTACGCTTTTTGCAAAATTGTACTCATACTACATACACAAGATTTTTTTCTAGAGATTTTTAATTAGGGACACTTCTTCAAAGTAACTAGAAAGAGCGTTTGGCAGTAACTGTTAGTATTTTCCACAGCCATAAATACGCAGACTTTAGAGGCCTAATTCCTCGTCTACTCAGATGGTAATTCCAGCTGTATAAAAGCTTGTTGTCCTACCCCAAATCAGGTCTGTGTAAGCAGAAAGTGTGTCTGGCCACATATTCCCTGAAGTTATGAATGGCAAGTCCCTGCTTCTAGCCCCGAAATCCTGAGTGGTTGGCCATAAAATGGCTATATTTCAGAGGAAAAAAGTAATATAAGCGTAATCCTGTAAGGAAAGTTGGGACCTTGGGAGTACAGAAGGGGATATCAATGTTAGGAATTTCTTTGAGGGCGAAAGTCACAGTATCATAGGTATTGTAGACACCACAAGCTTTATAAATGATCACAACTTTAAAAACCTCTAAATATTTCATGAAGTAAGTTGTATAATCTGGCCAACATTTACTGTAAACCAAATAAGTAACTAAGCTGCCCATTAATTCAGAGAGCAGAGTGTGATAATAAAACTGCTCTTAAAAATGGGAGACGTTGTGAGTGACTGCCTTTAACGTTTTAATAAGCGTCATTAACTTCATATGAAAAGTTTATAAACATTTACTTTGCAAAACTTCTAGCAATAGTATGGATTTCATTGCTTGCTCATACAGAGGTTTCTTTCTTAAATAGTAAGTAGTAAGTAATGTGTAGCTCAAAATTCACTTCAGGCCTTCAGAATGTATGAAATATTTTAAACTTTCTCCCATTCTAGGGACCTAGTTCCAACACATCACGTAAGATGGTCACTTATTTTCAACAGAGCTCGCTTTGCTTTGGATATTTTCCTTCTTTGTCTGTTGCACATGAGGCAAAACCTTCCTTCTCCCCTAATTTAATGGAATAAGCCTATTAGCAGTCAGTCATTAACTCCTAGGGGCTCAATTCAGTAAAGGGAAAACTGCCTCCACAGTTGCATGCTGAGAGAGCTCCTGATGGCTCTGGAGCTGAAGAGTCAGATCAAAATAGCTTATGTGGAATTAATAGAAGGAATGCATTGTAGTCACGTTGTGTATCCTTCCTTTAGAATCCTCAAATATTAATTAATGAAGCTTCACAACACCCATGCGAAGCAGGTAAAGATTATGAACGCTTCATGAAAGGATAACCAAGGTATATGGAGTTGAAAAGTACTTCCACGGGAGAGCTGTCAATTGTTGCCAGACCTGCGATCAACGTTACTCAGAAGTCATTTGGTCTGTCTGCGTGGTTTCTCACGTGGCAGGCACTGCATTTCTGCAGTTAAAGGTTTTAAACATGCACAGTTCTCCCCTCTTTTTTTTTTTTCCTGTGGACTGAACCTGAGTTATTCACTGCTCTTTCCTACGTCCCTCTCCTGCAGAGGGGCAGGTGCACGGTCCATGATGAGGAGAGGAATGTCACTGAGTATTCTTGGCATAGAAGTCTAAATAGCACAGAGCATAGAACCATAGAACGCTTTGGGTTGGAAGGGAGCTTTACAGGTCATCCAGGCCAACTCCCCTGCAGGAGAAGGGACTCGATCAGGTTGCTCAGAGCCCCATCCAACCTAACCTTGAATATTTCCAGGGTTATATCCAGCATTTCCTGACAAGCGTTATGGAAACTGGAAATTTCAAGGAACACCGAGTGCTTTGTGTGCTGGACTGGATTGGAAATAATGCAACTGAGTTTGCTGTCACAGAATTTCTAATGAAGTCATTGTCTCTACTTGTTCTCTAGAGCATGGTCTGTTGCTGCTGGGAAGCCATTTTATCTGCTAACCAAAATTAGGCCAGGAATGCATATTTTTGCTGGCACTGAGGACACAATCCTTTCAGAGATTTAAGAAATACCGGCAAAACACTTACTGCAGACACACCAGTATCAAATGAAAGGTACTTTTGTCAGTATCACTTATTTTGCTCACAAACCCCTGAATCAATTACACTGTCAAACCTACTTTTTTTTAGCCTGGTTTCTAAGGAAAAAAAATAATGCAATTTTGCTACCAGCCTGTCTGCCAGCGCTGACCCTAATGATCCTGAATCTGCCAGCCAATTCCAACCACATCTGACAATGCCTTCAGGACAGAGGCCTCAAAAATCTTCCTCTCCTTGGAGTTTAATGAAAATCAGAAGTCGGTAAAGGAGAGAAAATGACCGTATTAATCCTTTCTCTGAGGAAAAGGCATGAAGAAAGCGGCTTTCTTCATTCCATTGTCAGTGGCGAGCTGGGTAGTCGCATGTGTGTGTGGCTGTGCTGATCAGTCAGGACAAATATTCATACTCTGAACTTCCGATGGCAGAAACCCCAAATGTTTCTACGGGGAGGACAGGGAGAGGGTGGGAGGGGGTCACAGAACTGCAGGGACCGAAGGAAGAACATGTGGCATTGCAACAGGAACACGAGATGGGGTGGCATGGACAGGGGTTCAGGAACTGGGAGTGAAACTGTGTCTTGGGGAGAAGGGGGAGGAAAAGGGGCACCAGGTTTATGGGAGAGACCTGCAGATGGTTGTATGCAGAGCTGTCGTGAGCTGGCTTACTGAGTGGAGGAGAGGTAGGTTAATTAATTCTGCTGCTTCCAGGATCATTTATTAAACTACATGCAGTCTCTGTACTGAAAAGGTTGGCTGTTATATGTCTGGATGGCATATTGTGTAGGACAGCCTCTGCACGGGAACAGCTTTGAAATACAAGAGGGGCACTAAAGGACTTTGTTTTCTTCCTTTTTTATTTTTCCCCATGGTGGGCAAACAGGCAATGAGTCAGTTCAGCTAAGGGGAATGATTTAGTGATTGATCTAAGTGTCAGGTTTGAAATCACTGCTGCAGACTTCTTGAAACTACAAGGTCATCTCAGCCCTTCATCGTTCCAAGGAAGAAAAATTGAGTGCCATGCAGTTACCAGATCTGGTCCTTTGACTGAGGCCTTTAAAAATGAAGTCCTATTTGTTCTACAAGGATTTGAAAGAATCTGAGTACCTGCTTACGTTTTCACACCCTCTAGTGTTATGTAGCAACCTGCAGAACACAGATTTGTGTATAAAGCTACATCCAGCAGATGAAATGTATCACAGATAGTTAAACTACATACAGATATATATATGTTACAATATGAATGAGCACATGCTTTGCCCTGAAAAATGAGAAACACTGTAAATACGAGTGCTAAACACTAATTCTCTTCGCTGTGACTAGATTTTTAGACCACTGACAATTCACCCCTGCCTTGATACACACGTGAGATGCTCTCCTTCTCTCGCTTCTTTACTCGTACTCAGAGTAACAAAGTAATGTTAAAGTCAAATACCAGAATAAATTAACCTATGACAAGCTCCATGCCACAATGGCCATTATGGAGATTCAGCTGAAGATAATATGATATCACAGAGTTACACTTGGGTTCATCCAAACCCACATGTGATTTTTCAAGAATTACTGTGTTCAGAGAGAATACCTTGACTGAAAACACCCCAATTGCATTTATTCATCAGCTCTGTGCTGCTCTGTGTATCAAGGTCAGCTGCACAATGGCCAAAGACCGAGTCTAAACAAGTCTCTTATTACCGAGGGTTACCTCAACGGTGCTCTATTCTTGCTTCTTGTCTGTACAGTACACAGGGTACAATAGGGTCCTTCTCCATGGCTGAGGCTACAGCAGAAACCATAGCTGCACTATGGTACTGACAATAACCCTTGGCCTCTGGAGCTGTCAGTGCATCAACTTTCCACCCAAGCAGTACAGTCACTGTTGTCCGATTCTCTTTTCCTTTTAGAGAAAGAAGACAGATTCAACCATTTAACACTGAAAACTAATAAAAAATAAATAAAGTGGAAAAATTAATTTCATGCCCCTTATAAAACAAACTTAACAGAAGAGAGAGTAAAACAAGTAGTAGCTATTTGTTGTGCTTTCTGTAAGCTACTTTGACAAGAAATCAAAGCAAGTCAGGCAAGCGTGTTTCTCCAATATTGAGAGTGTTGCTGTGAGAACTGTTACATCAGCCAGAGCAAATGGAGAAAGTCTCCAAATCTGTGACTTGTCTCCTTGTGTCAAAAGGAGCATCTGGTTCTGTGACTTGCTGAGAAAGAAAAATACAGTTTAGTGTAAGAGGGGGCTGCAAGTGAGTTGTGAACAAAGGACACAACTAATTGGGGTGCAGAAGGTGTCTGGTTCAAGTTCAGTTTAATCTTTGCTCTTGTACCTTCTTTGTGCGTATCCCTCAAGACGGGGCAGAGGGTTGTGGGCAAGTCTTCAAGGAAGGAACATCAGGTACTGTTAAAACTCGTTGAAATTGCAGCCTGCAATGGGTATGCGCTCAGGTTGCTCCCATAGAATCATAGAACGGTTTGGTTTGGAAGCTTCCAAATACCCAATCTAAACCTCCTCTCACCCAATGTGGGGCCATTTCCTCTCGTCCTATCACTCGTTACATGGGAGAAAGAAGTGCTTCTATAATGTTTATCCATATTGCAATCCATACTGCTTTCAAGCAAGAGGCTATCCAGAAAAGGGGAGTGAAAGGAACACACATCACATCTTCAGCTGGTGTAAACAGCTTTTGCTTTACTAAAGCTTTACGGAAGCCAACAAAGCCGCTTGGGGATCTAGACCAAAACCATGCTCAGCATTCTTGAGCTGAAGAGCACTGAACTCCAGGCATTTCTCCGCATGCTTTGATATGGACAGGCAACTATTTTATGTGCAGTGAAGATATCATGACTTGAGCAAAAAGCACAAATAATGCTTTTCAGTTTAGATACGAAACCACTCCGAAGCCTCGTTTAGTTAGATTTATTTCACTGCCACCTCCCTTCCTGTGCATTCAGTCTAATACTATAAAAATCAAACCTGTCTTATTGAAAGAGCTGATGTCCTCCAAAAATACCTGAAAAGAAATACGATTAAAAAGGTTTCTCCTCTTCCTAATGCAAGTTAGTAAACGGAGCTTATTTTTCAAAAATTATTTTTCAGCCAGCTCCACTGGTTGTTTTTCTAGCGTCCTGCATGAATAGTAAATTTTATAACAACAGATAGTTGTTAGCCCGTGTCTGTTTTAAGGAGAAAGAATAGTTCATTCTAACAAGCAGTACGTTAGTAAACATTTCTTTGCAGAGAACTATGACAATGGAAAGCAGAAAAATTCAATGAAGTGATGCTTTTTTATGCGTTTTAGATATGCATTACTTTGTCTATACATTGATTGCCTTGAAACAGAGCATGAACAATTATCCTACACATAAGGCACTGTAATTTTTAGTCTTCTTACATAAGAATTTTATTAAGATGTTGCTGTAGTTTACGATTTTTTGAATTTTTTAGAATTTAGAATTTGTTTTCAGATAAAGTCACTACTTTTTAATAGCACCTGGACAAGGAGCCTCTCACCCAGACAAGAGACTGTTGAATAAGCAGTGTTACCTCACCACTAAAAAGTGCAGTGGTCCAGGTTCTCCTAAAAATGCAACAGGACGTTACACAAAGTGTTGTTCTGGGTGGGGACAACAGGTCAGAGCCACGGGAGCCCCGGTATCCAAAAGCATCTGAGTGTGACAGAAACCTAAAATAAAGGATTGCTGCCCACCCCGGGTACTCCAGCCCTATGGATCGTTGCAGCGATTAAGCACAGAAGTATACATTCACATTAGTAGATACTGAAATATTTTGCTGAATCCTTGCCTTTTTAGGCAAATATGAATGCTGCTTTTCAGATTGTTTTCTTCTCTTTGTTTTTTCACCCCTTTCCAATAGGAGATTTATTTCTGCAGCCTCAGAGTCACGATACTGCTTTTCTCATTTTCGGGAGAGGGTTCATATTTATCTGGAAAGTAGCTAGTGCTGGGACTAATGAGAAACAGCTGAGAAATGCTGCTTTCTTATCACAGTAGTGCCAAAAAACTGAAACAAAATAAACTAGCTCCTTTTTTGGGTATGGAGTCTTCTCCTTAATACAAACTGTTTCACATTTTATGTTTTGAATGGAGCCAGTCAAAAAAATCTAAGCAGATAATTTTCTACTCTTCATTGTCTGTCATTTGTAAATCATTCAGTTAACTACTGGTTTATTTGAGGTGAATTTGGTAAACCTGCAGAATATAATTTAAGTTATTCTAAATAATCATTCAAAACTTGGTCCTAAAAACATCATAAGAGATATTTCGTCTTTCCTTAATCGGTAATAGAGTGTTTAAAATGTTTGAGTGATCAAATTGGACTCAGGACAAAAAACTCTTTGGCTTGTAAGACCAACCAAAAAGAGAAATTTATAAATAGTGCAGAGGTAGAAATAGGTTTTAAGGCCTGCTTAATATATATAAATAAGAAATGTATAGTACCTAATACGCTGTTAAAAGTAGAGAGACCTAATTTAATCTAATAATTTATTTGTAAGCAACAATTCAAACAAAATATGAAGAATGAGGACAATAAATATTTTCTTCATTAGCCCATTTGATAAATTGAGTGAGCTACTAACAACTATTTAAACAAGCAAGTAAAGAGCAAATAGATTTCATACAGACAGTCACTGTAGCACTACAGCCAGAGCAACAAAGTCAATTAAACATCTAAAATTATGGAAGTTAAACAAAATAATAAAAATACTGTTTTGCTTTGATATTTTAGCATGAGACCCACTGAGATGAATATTCAATTTAGAAATTAGAATATTTTACAATGGCAAAAAGGTTATTTTAATAAAAAAGGAAAAATATAGGGAAGCTACTAAACACCTCCTGATCACAGCAGGATCACTCTACTTTCCAGCCCACATGTTCCTGTACCTTTACCCCTTTAATTCCAACAAAGAACATCATGAAGCTGTTCCCATACTATTATGCTACTCCAATTATTCTTTTAAAACTAAAGTTCTAGTAAAGCACACCTTAAAATAGACTCCTTAGCCAACAGTGGCCCAATGCCATCTTGCAAGCTTGGACAGACCTGAGCTCCACTGAAGAAGATGGCCAGACCTGCACAGCCTTACCATACACTGGAAATGTTGCTATGGGGGTTGAAACACCCTAGCACAGCAGCAACCCTCTCCTTCTCTGCTCTCCAGCCCCAGGAAGAGTTTTCACCCCATGGCTGGGCATGAGGAGGTCTCTGGCTGCACAGGGAGAGGGATGGTAGGCGGCACAGCATTTCCCCAGCCATATTTCCATGGCCCCAGCTCCCAGCAGGGGTGAGGACTTTTCCTTGGCTTCCCACTCATTCTCGTTTACTCCAAACAAGACCACAACAGTCCCTGTGCCTTTCATTGTGCCAACACTGGCCTCATCTTCTATGGCATATTCATGACCTTGTTTATTAATTTGTGAATCAGTATCACGTTATCACAGTATTATAAGGTTGGAAAGGACCTTTGAGATCATCAAGTCCAGCCTATGTCCCAACACCTACACCTACTCGTCTTCTAAACCATGGCACTAAATGCCTCATCCAAGATCCTCTTAAACACCTCCAGGGACGGTGACTCCACCACCTCCTCAGCCAGCTCATTTCAGTGGCCAATCACTCTTGCAGTGAAGAATTTTTCCTAATATTCCTAATATTCCCCTGACAAAGCTTGGAAGTACTAAAATCTTAAGGTAAGAGGAATCCCTCCTGATCTATACTCTGTAAAAATTTCAAATAGCTTTTCAGATATGTACATTAGTTATTCCAATTAAAATTAGTACATTGATATAATTGCTTTTATTTACACTCAAAATCACCTCTCTTCTCCACTGCTTAACGCTAAAAATAGATGAATGGAGAAAAGCTTAGTGAGCTGTGCTATGTAGTTTTCGGTGCAAAACTAATGTGGTTCGTACCGAGGTCAGTGGAGATTGTTCCTGCCAGGCTATAAAACACTCCTGATAGGCAGTTGTCTTTAAAAATACAGCTAAGAACAAATTGTTCATTGAAAAAGTCTTCATTTTTGAAAACGTCCAAGATTTGGAAACAATTTCTAGTTTTGTTGTACTTATTATTTAATTTTCATATTTAAAAACCCAATCCTTTTCCCCCCATGTCCCACATTGTCCCACATCATGCACACACGAGCCTAAAGGTTTCCTCCTGACACAGCCTGAGGCCATTGCTGTCTATACAGTTGACTGAAGTCAATTGGAGATTGTGTGATTTCCATTTTTTTCAGGAACTGTATTTAAGTTATCTGGAAAAGAACAAAGATTCTTATTTTATATCGTCTAGTCTCTGCTGCCATTGATTTGTCAGTAGAATGGAATGGAAAACACTATCGAGGTCTGGCAGCTGAACTGCAGTGGTGATGAAAGGTTGCCCTGCTTTTACTCCTTATTGCACCACCCACCACCTTTCCAATAATGATTTGTCTGCACCATCATTTTTACTAGCGGTGGTGCAAAACACAAGAATACTGTTCTCAGGTTGTGGCTAGGACGTAGAAAAAAATTATCCTTCTGTTTCCATCAAGGAGTTTCCATATAAAAACTAACTGAGAAGGAAAATCCTCCCAGTTTAGTTTCTATGGAATCTCTTGTCTGGCTATGAAATACAAATGATGGCCAAGGTTGTGGTTAAATTAAGCAAGCTGAAAACAGGAGGCAGAGATAGAAAAATGCTACAGAGAGCGAGGAAAAAACAATCTATTCACCACGTTCTTATCAAGATGTTCTGTGCATAAATGTTGGGACTACCTCTTAAAACTTGATGAATTTTGAATGCAAAAAAGCTTACATATCTTGAAATGTTCAACGGTGGAACATATGTTTATGTATATTTTCCATGCAACAGTAGCAAGAGAAAGAGTTGGGAAATCATTCATGTTGCAAGTAGTCCACGTCCATTGGGATCGGTAATAATCTCACTGCCTAGAGCTTGAGCCAAAGTTGTTCTTTATTTCACTCTGCATCTCTTCCAAATTGGAGCCTCTTACTGAGCAATTGAGGAATGCAACAAAGACATAGATTTTGGATTGAATTTGTGGTCTAAAGTTGCTTCCAACTCTGAAAAGGTCTTTTTTTCTTACTATATTTACGGGCTTTTGGGGAGCAGGCAGGAGGGTTCTACTCAGTCTGAGAAGGATGAAAGATGGAAAAAAATGTACCAGAAACAGGTATTAACAAAGCTCTCTGATCCGTTTCATATTAAACCGTGGCTCTGTTGCCTGGGTGTTTACTGAGGCTGTGAAATAAAGATATAGACATGTGGGTTTGACATCTGCTAGGCTAACACAGATAAAGGACTCACTCTTGTCAGGATGAGCTCATGGAATTTTTACTCAGGAGAGCAATCCCAGTGAATGCAATAGACCTGCTCAGAGGAGTAAAGTTGCCACAACACTGTCGCTGCGATCAAGACCCACGTCCCATGTAAAATAGCTCATGGGACAGAGACGCACGTGCCAAGAGACAACTGATAGCGCTTAATGAAGACCATGTGTATTAGCGGGCCTGAGCACAGGAAATGAGAGATTTCCCTCTGCTCCTCTAATGATGTCTAAGAGCAAGCTCTCTGTAAAGAAATATTTCTTTAGGAAATAGCTGACTGACTGGAATCCTGAAGAGAAAAAGGACAGATTTCCATTACTTTTCTCTTGGACTGGAGGCTGTCTTGGTTTCTGCTGTTTTCCCAGATTTCTTAAAATTGTTTTCCAGACATTCCCACGGTGGTAACCTCAGGCAAATATCTGAAATCTTTTTCCTGAACTGCTTATATTCTAACACAATGTCTTTCAGTTCAAAGAACATAAATCACTTATGTTTTCCTGCTGGTCAACACTCCAGACATACAGTAAAGCCTTCCTGCTTCAGACTAGTGGCAGATGTGGGACTTATCAGGGATTATCAGAGAATCACAGAATAGTCTGTGTTGGAAGGGACCTCAAAGCCCATCCGGTTCCACCCCCTGTCATGGACAGGGACATCTCCCACTGGATTAGGGGGCTCCAAGCCCCATCCAACTTGGCCTTGAACACCTCCAACCACCACTGCCCTGGGCAACCTGGGCCAGGGCCTCCCCACACTCACAGGAGAACTCACAGGAGAAAATCTCATCTCAATCTCCCCTCTTTCAGCTCAAAACCATTTCCCCCCATCCTGTCCCTGCACTCCTTGATCAAGAGCCCCTCCCCAGCTCTTCTGGAGCCCCTTTCAGTACTGGGAGGCTGCTCTAAGGTGTCCCCAGCGCCTTCTCTTCTCCAGGCTGAACAACCTCAACTCTCCCAGCCTGTCCTCGTACAGGAGGTGCTCCAGCCCTTGGATCAGCTCCGTGGCCTCCTCTGGACTCGCTCTGACAGATCCATCTCCTTCCTCTGCTTCCTTTTGATTGAGACAAAGGTTTCCAAATGCTACCAAAAAATATTCAAATGTTACTCATGTATATGTTGTAGTTACAGAGTCTAATCCATACATTTAGTTATAATGTAAATTCATGAGCAGTCCATGTTTGACAGCACAGAAAATTACGTTTATAGTTCATTATTGAACAGAAGGTGCAGTATTTATTCTTGTAGAATTGTCTATAGTCACAACTCAAACTTCAAGCCTAGTCATAATTTTTTACTGTTATTATTTTATTGCTCGATCTTGGTTTTCTTGAGATGTACCATTGCACTACCAGGCATTAGATATAATTATATGAGGAAAAAAAGGCATATTATTCCCAACAGCTTGTTTATTAGACAAGACAGCCAGTTTCACTAGTAAATAAGACAACTTATTTTGATTAAGCAAGGCCGTATACAATATTTATAACCCTACTACATATGCAATTTTAGCATACCTGCTAATAAAGAGATCTTGTGGGAATCCAAAAATCTTAAGTAGCACATTCTCGCATGTAAGTGACATCTATCTCGGAATACCATTATCTGCATTAAGTCTGATGTCTGTTGTCTGCCCTTCACACCAGATTAATCAAGCTTTGCCTCTATTTCTAAGAGGTCCAAGAATTTCATATACAACCCCTGCGTGAATCAGGACTAACTGTCGTTGTGGCTGTTAATCTATACTTTACCTGTTTAATACTTTGCAAACAACGAGACAATTTCTGTGAAAATACCTCCAGGTGCTAAATACTATCTTAGCACCTGACTTTTCATAGAACTTAAATAACAAACTCAGCTCCTCATTAAATAAGATGTTTTATGTCATTTCCAAGACTTAGAATAGATATAAAATGTGTACAGTAAAAAATGACAGAATTCAGTTTATTTTAAAGTCTCTTATAAGTTGAAAACTGTCATAAATAAAGCTGAAATCAAACACGGTGATGTCCAATTTTCTGTTGCCAGCCTTTAGAAAAACAAATGAAAAGAATTCCTGTAGAACACAACAATGATTAAACAAAACCACATAGAGCAGCACTCACAACTGATTCCCAATCACTTTGGAGACTATCGGAGTATTTGGCCGTGCCAGCCCCAGTCTATATTGCTATGCAGAGCTCCCAGTAGCACTTGGCTTGAGTGACCTTGATGCTAGCCTGAAAAAATGGTTGCTCAAACATATTATCATTATTACTCTAAGTTTTGTTCATTTTGTTAGAAGGAGTTTCTGGCCCTTTCTTGATACCTTATCTTCTACATTCGCTCCAGATCTGTGCAGGGGAGATATCCAGCTGTCTTTGTAAAAGTGAACCTTCAGAAGGATGCAGATATGCTCTTTGGTGGACAAATCCCTATTTACTTATTAGTTTCAAAAGAAAGCATTTAATATGGAATGGCTTGTTGAAACTCTTTTTCAAAACCAATGTTTTCTTATGAAAGGGAATATTTTTGTCCAAACTTCTTTCATTCGACATGGAACACCGCCGCCCCTCCCCGCAATTTCCTAACAGCAGAACTCTGTGCCACTAAAAGGAGGGACTCCTCATTTTTAGGATGGTGTTGCCAGATATGACCAGCTGTTGTTGACCTATTCATCAGTATGAGTCCCAGGTGGATTCTAGAGGAATTTCTTCAGAAATATTTCTGGAATATATTCCAAGACTTTGGGAGCTGTTCCTGGAAGTGGCCAAGGCTGGAATAAGCAAAGCCTCACTTTTCTTGCATATGGTCTTCTAGGTTATCTTCATATTTCTACAAGACTTTAAAAGCATAAAAATGATGCAATAGATAATAATTTTTCCATAGGAACTATAGAATGAACACCATTAAACAAACACAATATTTCCTAGGATTATACTTAGGAGATACAATCAATATCCTGCAAATTTATACTTCTTTAATTGCTTAATAATATCAAACCAAGTACAGCAAGTACCATGTTTTATATCCAAAGTCCATATCTCCTATCAGAGGCAAGATAACTTTATGAGCAGTTTTCTTCTTTGCAGGATAAACTACTCTGAATTTGTCTGTTTTTCATATGTTTTAGACAAGCAGACCTTGGTCTCTTCTCCCAGGTACCAAGAGATAGGATGAGAGGAAATAGCCTCAAGTTTCCTCAGGGGCAGGTTCAGATTAGACATCAGGACAAATTTCTTCACCAAAAGGGTTATCTGGCTGAGCAGGGCAGTGGTGGAGTCCCCGTCCCTGGAGGGATTTAAAAGGTGGGTGGATGAGGTGCTCAGGGATGGTTCAGTATGGACAACTACAGCTGGACTCAGTGATCTCAAAGGTCTTTTCCAACCCAAAGTTTCTATAATTCTATGAAATATGAAATGAAACCTTTCTCTTTCTTATGGTTCTAAACCGATTAATCAGGCTTCTTAGCACAAAAAAAAGGGATATTTTCAGTGATTTTTCAGACTGAAGTGGCCTGTTGTTTGAAACTGAGTCTGGAAGAGAGCTCATTTGCAAGTACCTGCTGAATGTAACAACCAGCATCTTAGACGCTTGCCTTCGAGTGACGTTGCCTGTATAGCTAAGTGAAAAATATTATTTTTCCTAACTGTGGCTTGCAGATGCTTTCTGTGTGGTTTCACACTCAAGTCATAAGGCGAATCTTGTTAATTTTTATTTTTACAGCTGTTTCATGGGGACAGTCCCCACTCTGGTATTTATTTGTGGTGCTTGTTTACACAGAAGGCTTTTTGGTTTGCAAAGGCAGAGTTTTGCTGGTTGGAGGGGCTAGGTACAGTGTTTGTGCAGCTGGTCACCAGGTAACCCTCCCAAACGCTGCTGGAGACCACTAGAACTGAGTGAGAGAAACAGAAATGATTCTCCTAGGGATTATTTGCATTGCAGCATAAGCTCAGATGTTTGCTCAGGTTTTTTTTTTTATGTCAGGCAGAATCATAATTCTACTTTGAAAAGACAAAAACTGTGAAGTAGCAATTAACTTTCTTCAATAAGGACATTTTAAGCAGAAGAAAATTAACTGTTTTATTACTGAGTGAGGCTGGGGAAAACCATGAGGGTTTATTAGCAAAATTTCAGTGTATGCTTGATCCCATGTAGCCAAAAAAAACCCCAGTATCGGACACCAAGTATCAAGAGGCTTAAAAAAGAAAAAATTAAAGAATCATGTTCATTTTCAAATAATGAATTTGAAACTCTCTCTTAGCTATGAGTTTAGATAAGCAGCACTTAATCAGGGATTTTAGAACAATCATATACATTCACATGTACATAAAAATAATCTGGAATGTGGATATGAAATTCTCTCCCTTTTTTCCCTCCTTTGAGTCTGTTAGAAGACATCACTCCCAGAATTACTTGCGGGAAGTTGGAGTGTGGTGTTAAAGGTATTCCCATACTTTGAGAAGCTGCAAATTTCAAAGAAAATCTCTCTCACTCTGGTCACCTCTGAGGAGGCTGAAAACTGGTCAAGCAATAGGTTTATTTGGGGAAGGAAACCAAATGGAAACAATATTTCCTTGTGTACCTTAGAAGCATCATTAAATATCAAGAGAGGACAATGCACATTTTTAAGCCTCTTGTTTTCAACTTTTACATGATTCAGCATTTCGTTGTGTTTGACACATCTACATTGGTGCTGCAACCTCTCTGAAACCTGACTTGTCGCCATCACCTGCAGTTCTGCACTAAGTGCGAGACAGCCACCCCGTACATGGAAAACCAGCTTAGGACATCTTAGTCTTGTATGAAATACTGTACAGAACATGTTTCTGTGCATGTGCGCACTCCCCCAAGGCAATGAAACCACAGAAAGATCCTGTCCTTAAGGAATATGTCAGTCTCACCCTGACTAACCTGGCTGGTGAACGCTATTGGGTCTAAATTTCTGTTTTCTTTTGCCTGGATCAATCATTCTGAGCATTTTCCCCTTTTATCTCGTAGTCACCTTCTGTGCTTTCATCCAGATATAACTTCAAATAATGGTTTCCACCAGGGATTTTTTTCCTTTCTGCTTTTCAATGCAAAGAAAGAAGTTAAACAAGAAAAAAAAGGGTTCTGGGCAAATCAATGAAGCTGAGGTTAGTGGCTTTTAAAAACAACCCCCCTGTTGTACTGATACTGGTGGGTAACGGTAACTTACCGATTTGTTTCCATTCCCATAGTAACTAGTCTAAGCACCACGGTAACAAACCTAAACAAACATAAATTTTATCTTTCCTTCTGGTCCCAAAATTTTCACATTTAATCCTGTCCTCATAGCTGCAGGAGCAGTTCCCCAGCTATTGTTCACAAAGACACATTACAGTAAATAGATTCTCAGTGTGCCTACCAGAATATACAAGCAGTTGCAGTGCTTAATAAACGATACGTGATTTATATAATTGATATTATATAGCAATATATGTACATGTAACAGTAAGCAGCATATGTCGATGAAACCACATTTTAAGTAAGACAGGTTTGGTGAACTTACTGGCACAGTTTATCCATTTGTTTGACAGGCTGAAAAATCAGAGCTATTTTCCAAGTTCATAATACCTGTCAGAAGCATATGATGTGATTAACTTGCGATTGTAAGGAAAATAGTTGCCTTTAAAAATTATTATTCTAGTGGAAATTCATCTCAGCGCTCATGTAGGCACTTTGCTCTTTCCTTTTTGATCTGCTTCATGATGTTCTATACTTTATTATTTACCCACAGTTCAGGTTTTTTTGGTAGTTTGTGTCACATCTGGATTTTCTAACACAAATATATCTGTTTCTGTCTGCCAACTGCGCTTCCCATTATGAGCACATTCTAAAGGCTTTGGAAGCAGGTAGAGCTCCTGCGAGGTGAAGCCTGCCTTTATGGTACGGTGACCACCTGAGGACCGTCCACCCTGCAGCACCCAAGCCTCGGGCTGCTCTTAGCAGCCAAACTGCCTCCAAGAACAGCTGCCCTTCTCAAAGGACGTGGGTCAGCTCTGCTGGCTTTGGGTAGTTGTCAGCGCGTCCTAGAGGCAGCTCATCCCACATGCATGTTTTAGCAAAGCGTTCTGACCACCCAACTCGCCCTTTGAATAAAGAGGAAGACACCCCAAACCAGTGACTCTTTAGAATAACAGTTTGAAAGCAATATTTCTCTCTCACTTATCTTTTCCCTTAGATATTCAGTGAGTTTGACTGTGTTCAATAAACAGGGATACACCCTGTTTTATGAGGCTCCTGGAATAGCTCCAACACAAAATAGGGAAATTGGCCTCCAGAGCTGGGAGGCTCCTGCCCTTTTGTCATGTTCCAGTCTGCCATCACTTGCTCAGCATCTCAAACCAAGCACAGACCTTAGTGCACAACCTTGTTGATAGGTGACATCTGCCTGTACAAACCCATTTTCCAAGGAAAGTGCTTGACTCAAAGCCGTGAGTTTACTGTCTCTGGCCTTTAGTGTTCCCTCAGAGAGACAAAACAAGAGAACAGAGCCGAATACTCACAGCGGAGCGTGGGATCTGACTCAAACACGTGCAGAGACCTCGTAGATTTGCACCCACTGAGGAAAATAGTTCCTACCCTGTGCAAAGGGAAAGGGCAGAAAAGACTGGCCAAAGTATAGGAGTACAGGCTCCTGTCCGCAACGTTTGCAATAGGATAGCTGAAGCTATACAAACACGTTGGCCCTCGCCCCTCGGCGTGTTTGGGTTGGAGGTCTAATGCAAAAGCTGTTTTCAGCTCTACTCAGCTGCTCCTTGGCTTTGGGCATGACCACAGCTTTGCATGACCTCATTTCATCTGGAAAACACTTCTAGTTCTGGACAAAAAAAATCAGTTATTTTTGAAATGGCAGATTTTTCTGCTTTAGGTTTAGGTGCTTTTTGCAACGTCTGGTTCACCAAATGTCAGCAGGGCTGCCCAGGAGAGCTGAACTTTTTGCCCATCTTGCTTTAGCCAGTTCAAAGCTATTGGAGTTGCAGTGGGGAAGTGAATTTCCAGCGAGGCAAATTATTATTTTTTGCATAATGTTAGCAAAATGCTATTGATAGTCAATAGTTGGAGATGCTCACAGGCAAGACAAGAGGCAGTGGATATAAACTTAAATACATGAATTGCCATAACAATAATAATAATAATAATAATAACAACAACAACAATAATAATAACAACAACAATAATACCACATTTTTAGTTTGAGGATGAAATAGATTATCCAGAGATATTGTAGAGTCTCTACTCTTGGAGACACTCAAACCCAACTGTACACAGTCATGGACAACCTACTCTAGGTAGCTTGAACAGGGGAGTTGGGCCAATGATCTCAAAATGTCCCTGCCAACCTCAGTCATTTGGTGATCCCTATTCCTGTGCAAAGGTAAACCAGAGGAGGAATGATCAACCCACAGAGAGACTCTTCAATTTTCTGTGGTCAAAAGCCAGCTAAACCCCCTGTTATTTGGTGAGTCACAGTGCAGCACTTCTCAATGTGTTGATAGAGAAACCACTGGAACGTCCAAGAAAGACATTTGCACTGAAGAGCATACGAGCATCTCAAAACAACTACTTTCTTTCAAAAGAATCTTAACTTCCCCCAATCTGCCCTCAAGACAGGTATTGTCACCTAAAGACATCTGCTCTTTGCAGCTGTTTTCAGACTTAGAACCAGAAATTATGTCTGGAATGTCAGAGTTTCTCAACAGCAGATTCCATCCCACAGGGATACAACTGGAGGCTCTATTTGCTTTCCTTTGAAGCCTGAAGCTCAGTTACTTCAGCAAGACTTAGATTGCAGTTGGGAAAGTTTTCCTTAGTTTGCCAGCTTTTATTTTTACTACATTTGTCTTTGTTGCTCTTTGTCAGCTAACACCTCAAGAAAGTTTCAACATCCAAACATAAAATACAATTCTCAAATCCAAGTCACGAGGTGTGAAGCTAAAAACCTAGGCAGACCAACAGAAAGTTGATATTCAATCCATACACACATTTAAATCATTCATAACCTTTTCTTCCTTGAATTTGGAAATTAAGAAAAATATCTTCAAGTGTCCTAGCTGATAATCTCCAAATATTTGGTAGAAAAAAATATGTGTTGGATTGTATCTAATGCAGCAGTCCTGTATTTCTGGACTCTAGACTGCATTTGGACACTCACAAGAGCACAGAGACAGGAACTGAAATATTTATTCCACAAAATGTTTTAAAATAAACCAGAGTTTCTGAGATTATCTTTCAGGCTCTTAAAGAATGCAACTATTATTATGAAGGTGTTTAAGTGTCTGTATCTGGAGTTTGAAGGACGGAAGGAAGTCTTTTATGGAGTAGGACACTGCAAAGAATTAAAATATATTTATTTTTGTAAATTAAAAGCAATCCACATTTTAAACAACTTAGCCATAAGGAATTATTTTGTATTAGACTCTAATGTATTGTCACATCAGTGAAGTGCAGTTTATTCTGCTGATTTTACTGTAACTAAGTACTACCAAAGCAACGAAACCAAAAACCTAATCTGAAAAACTTCATGTTGACTGATGCCAGTAGACAGCACCCACCACAACAGCTGCTGCTTAGTTTTGCCAATCCCTGACCAAATTCACATTATTTTGATCCAGCAAGACGTGGAGAGTCCATTTCTCCTGGGGTTGCATTATGCCTAGAAGAGCAATAGCACAAGGGGTAATGGTTTTAAACTAGAAGAGGAGAGGTCTAGACTAGACATTGCATTTTTAATTTTGGTCTTACAGTTACTAAAGTTCAACCAAGAGGGGCAGCCTTTCCTGTGTACTGTAATTTTATTAGTCCTGGATTTGTAACCATTACCAGGGAATGTGAACCCTGGGAGAGCCAAACCTGGACCCTGGAGAAAGAGGAGAGCAGCGGTGCTCTGGCAGAAGGAGCTGTATCGTGCACCGTGCCACTGGGGGTTCTGCTTCCTCACACCTCTGTTCTGGGTTCTCTCTTTCTGCATGATCTATGTTGCCAGAGCAGGAATGAACCACACTGGTAACAAATCTTCATCCATTATTCATCTATCCCTTATGGCATCATTACATTGGAAGGTTTTTGCGACAGTTTGCTGACACCAAGGTGCAATGCGTTGGTTTGGATGGTGGTTTGGTTTATGCATAAATGTCACCAGGAGAAGCTTTCTCTTTGAACCCACCATACTACTGAGAACTAAGAGAACTCTTTCTTACCCAGAAATGGATGCAAAAGAACTCTGTAAGTGGGAGTAGGATGCAATGAGGCTCCTTTCTGCTGCCAAGGTATAAGGTATTACAGTCTGACCCCTCATAGAAATACAGTTCCACAGCAAACACACGAACCATTTACAACGGCAGTGATAAAGCATTTTATGTTCCTCTCCTGCCTTCCCTCTTAGACCAGCAGCCAAGAGAAAAGCTGAGGCTCCTGGATGGTCTGATAGGCTGGAAAAATATTGACCACAGGAGACAGAGGTCCACTTTCATAAACAGAGTCAAAGACTGGGCTGGAAATTTTTGTCCTTGTCAAGCTTTTATTTCTTAATAGTTAGGGGATTTGGGCTATACTGGCAAATATTTATTTCTGGCAATTACTGCACCCATTCTGCTCAGTGCTGCTGGAGAGGGGCAGAAAGCAGCAGCAGCTATGTGAGGGCTGGTTTCGTTGCAGGAGGCACGATGACAAGCAGAGAGCGAGAGCAAGCTCTGCCTCAAAGCTTTAGGCAGACAGGTCTGGGAATGAGGACGCTGAAGCACAGAGAAATAAAGCAATTTGCCTAAGGTGAGCCAAACACAGAGCCTTGCAAGCAGTGAATAAGAAAACGGATAACGCAAGCTCTGATAGCAGCGCTCTCTGCTGATCAGCCAGCAGCCACAGGTCTCCATTTACACGTCTGTAACTTGAATGAAGGCGAACGAAAAAGTGATTTTCATAATTACGAGGCAGACACTCCCACTCTGCTAGCGGCCTCATCTCATCCTGGCACAGTGCCCCACTTATCACATCAATAAACACAAAACAAAGCAACGGTAGATGTAGCTGAACATATCCATATAGATCAGAAACTTTCAGCTTTGCTTTTTTTTCCATTTGACATTGCTGCAACAACCCACATCCCTGCTGGGCTTTGATTGCATCTTTAGCTAATTATATTAGTCGAGACATTTTGTCATACAGTGAATCAGATCCTCAACTGATTTAAATGAATGCAGCTGCGCTGATGTTAGTGGAGATTTGCCTGTTCCTACCAATTATTCAATATCTCCCAAAAAATGAAAATGCAAACCGCCATGCCCTAAAATAGAGTTTTTAACACAAAGGGATATGCCTTTAGTAGCTCTTCTCAATTTATTTCCTAGAACACATTGAAAACTCCATTTGCACTCTAGAAAGCACAGAGAAAGTGTACTGGCTAACACAGAAGAAATGAACTGTGCCTTCAGTATATTCTCCTGATGGATCTTCCCACAGAAACAAAACTTGAAGACCAGTGCCACACCCAAATCTATCACTCACACCCAAGAAACCAACAAGCATGGACACTACTAGATGACTGCTCTTATATACAGGAAAAACTTCAATCCTCATGGATTGTCATGTAGGACCAAATGTAAAAATGTTATTTCCCTTTGTACCAGTTCTATTTGGTCTGGAAATGGTCGTAAGTTCTGGCATGTCAAAAGACTTACAAAGCTAATGAATAAATCCAGCTAGAAGCAAACTGGCATTGAAAGGCTCCAGTGTTTCCCAGCTATTGGTCTTCAGGGCACTGGATTTGCTTTTTCAAATACTGTGGCACGAGATAAAAGCCGATGACTTTCCCCAACCAGCTATAGATTCTCTCAGTCTTTTCACGTAGATGATTGTACAAATTCTTTAGCTATCAGCACCTAAACATTCAAATTCTTTCTGGCAACATTAGCTCAGGTTAAATTTCAGCTGTCACTCTGCCTTGTTCCTGATGCCTGGAGATGCATCTTTACAGACCCACTCATTTTCCTTCTCATAGCCTGAAACTTTCTTGGGGGGGGGGCGAAAGACAGGCAGCCTGACAGAGATTTATTTCTGCTTTGGCGTGTAGCTTAAAACTTCATATATCAGGTATTTTATGACTTGTTTTCCACAGCATTGCTGGCACCAGCCGTGCTACTGCTGCCTCTTTGTTTGTGCAGAGGTTCCTTAGAAATGTGCGGCCGCTTTGGAGCTGGCAAAGCTGCAGGAGGTGGCACAGGAATTTTGCAGAGGGAACGCAGCTCCCACCCTGGGGCCACGTTTGGCATGAATCCAGGGCTCAGCGTGTGTGTTCTCCCATGGGGAGCACAGAAACAGCCCAGAGAGCTGTTGCAGCTTTGCCAGCCTGGGCACGGACACGTTTGCTCATGCGTGCTGCTGCTGCCCACCCTTTCAAGGAAGAGGAGACTTCTCAGCAGCCTGGGCTCCTGACCCCCGTGGGCTGCAAGAGCCGCTGGAGTGGGTGCCTTCCCTGTCCTTAGAGCCTGGAAGGGAGAGGAGGTTGCACCTGCCATTACTGCTTCATTAACACCAAGAATTGTCAAATGTCTGGGAACGAATCCTTCTGCCTGTGCTGGCTCTGGCATTTCTAGATATGAATAAAAAGTTGCTGTTTATTTAGGTGACTAGTACAAATATTTTCCTTTTCTTCCTATTTTGTCTATACCAGTGTTCACAACAAATAAATTAACAACCCATAATAGTGACATATACCTTCCCCAACTTTTCCCTTTCTCAAGGGAAATCATTAAAACAAATCCTTCCTATTATATCTAAGTTAAGAATATTTTCCTCTCTTCTTTCCTCTGACATTCTTACACTCTTATTCCCTGCTGAGAAACCACATTTTTGAGACTGTTGTTCCTTTAATGGTGATTTTGCTGATTTTTCCACCATAAACGCAGATGATTTTGAACAGTGCAGGGTTCAATTGCCTGATTGTGAAACCCTAATTTTAATAGGATTATTCACGCAAGCACTCTCCATATTATGCAACAGTTGCATAATCACTGCCTGAATATTGCCTCAGGTTCCAGCTCCAGAGTCTCCAAATCTCATCCTCCCACCCGGTTACAAGTATTCACACTGCATGCAGCTGTGGCAAATATTCCTTTCAATAAGTACTAAAGATAAAGCATTTAAATTCGGTTCTCCAAGCTTTCTTCACACTAGAGCTCTAGAGAGGTCTTGATGGGATATGGGGGATTTTCTCATTTGGTACTGTGGTTGGTTTGGGGTTTTTCTGTTGTTGTTTGCTGAAAGGAACAGAAATGGCAAAGATAAAAGAGTTTCTAACAGTTTCTTCCTGCAAGTGAAACGGTTTTGTTTTGTACCAAACACAAATGGAAGTGCAGCTGTTTCAGATGGATCTCTAGATTTTACCGTTTTGAAACAGAAAGAAGAAAGCAAGGCGATCGTTGCTGCCTATTCTTTGCTTCTCACTCTCAGAATTTCCTTTTAGCTACTCCTCTAATCGTTTTACTACTCTTCTAATAATTGTATTGTTGCAGCGTGGTCAAAAGGTGAATAAAAACGTTCCGCATTTGGAAGGCATCTTTCTCTGTAGGGACCAAGACTCATCATCCATACTAGAAACAGTAGTAAAATTAGAGACCATCTGGCCTATTTACCTGCTCATGGAGAAGCAGCGGTCCCCAGGCCAGCTGGAGCCATGTTTGCCAGCACTTTGGAAGTCCCCGAAGCAGAAATTAATGACCAGATGTTAGCGGAAGCTCAGCATCACCACCTCCACTTCACACACCCTACACCTTTTTTGTCACAGTTTCAGTTGCCTTTGGCTGCACGGAGCACGGAAAAACTGGCCTTAGGTACTCTTTGGGTGCCGTTTCAAGTCTTCTCAGACTAAGGGATTTTACACAGTGGCAGGGAAGGAATGGAGTGTGTCCATGAAACAATGTCTGTGACAGCAAATCCAATCTGAACCTCAAATACGCTCACTGCTTTGAGAGCTGTGTGTTTGAAAAGATGATCACAATTCAAATTCTGTACCCTCTCAGGCTCTATCTGTACTAACGTATTTTGAGTTTTTCTGTACTTTATCAGCACCAAACGTCCTGAGCCTTGGCTCTTCTGTTTCTTTCTGCTGCTATGTGTGGCTGCTATTTTTGTTAACTATTGTTTTTTTCTTCTGCCATCTATATCACAGAGCCAGGAAAATACAGAGGGTTTCAGAGTATGCAGTCACTATACGCTGGCTTTGTAACACAGATTCCTTCAAGAGACAATATTATCCAAAATATTGTAGCACTTTGTGAATGCTCTTGGCATGTGGCACAAGCTGTTAAGACAAGGAACTTGAGGCAGGGCTTGAACATACTTGATGCTGGAGCCAACCCCCTCAGATCTGCTGGTCTTTAGGAAACAGGATCGGAATTGTTGCCTGATGTGTCAGAAGGCTGCAACTACCACATGTACAGTTAGGGGGAATCTTCATGGCATGGACAGAACTGGAAGCAGCATAATATTCCCTCAGTCAGCCTCTTCTGCCAGTTGACATCCATATAAATGCTAAGGAACACTAGACTATTAATAGGTACTACAGACATTAATAGTGGCTGCAGTTGTACTTACAGGTGTTTTCAATATCATTTTCTGAACGAACCGTAGACTTCAAATATCCAGTAATATTAGTTCGAACTCTCTGATCTTTTTTTCCTTTATATCCTTCTTATCCTGTTCTCTCCTAGCCCACAGAACCAGTCGTTTAACCCTAGTATGTAGGCTACCAAACTGGTCAGGCACATTTTGCTCTTGGTAAATATATTCTGGCTGTTCCCAATCATCATCTTGTCTTAAGCGGAACTGAAGATGGAAAATAAAAAATGGCATACTGGTGACAGACTGCAGCCCACACGGATTCCTGAGGACTATACATAGTTATTACAATGACAAGGGTGAAGATGACCAATGGAAGGTATGAAATTACAAGCATAACACTCCTAGAGCCCACTAACTTCCCCCGACACACTCAAATCCCAGGAAATTGTCAGGATGCGTGCATTTTTCTTACATGTAGAATAATACAGACGATCATATATTTCCTATAGCAACCACTGTTTGTTAGAGTAATATACTCCCAATCTCAGAAATTCCATCCTAATATAAACCAGACCATATCAGTAAATGCCAACAGAAACGCCGCCATCTCTCAATTGCAATTACTTCCAAATGTGTGTAGTTTATCTGAAGGCACGTGGGGCATCTCTGCATCTCCCCATTTGGTAGTGCTTATGCAAAGAAAACATGAAATGCTGACAGCTACATCATTTTAATAGGGAAAATGCACTAACAATTCCAAAGCAGCTTGTATGTGTTTAAGTCTTGACTTTACTCCTTTCTCAATGCTTACAGCTTCCTTTGCTCAGGCACACTTCTTGTTAGATTAAGCGTGAGATATTTCAGAAGTTGGCCAATAACTCAGCAAACTGGAAAGCATTCCATGCATCAAGTCACATTGTCCCTTTTCTACATAACTGAGTTGGTATGTTCTTCAAAACATTAAAGCTGGAGGCTGTTACCTAAGGACCAATTTAAAGCTCTTCAGAATCAAAAGGAAAGATTCCATCAGTAGGCATCAGTTTAAGTCCTCACGCTCAAGTAGTGACTTCTGCGTGTCACAGGCATGTGTCAGCAGCTTATGTTGAAGCTACAGATCCAACAAAAGTGTGCAAAACCTCCATCTGCCTAAAACAGGGAGGCCCCATGTGGAAGATTAAGTCTATAGTGGAGTAGGTGAATGACTTTTTCTCCATCGTTTTGTCTTCTGGAGTAGGGGGTCAGAAAAGAATGTTGGTCCCCATAAAGATGTGAGTTTTACCCTCTGTGTGTTAAGAAGCTCTTAAAGGTATTTTCCTCTCTTCCTGGTTTCACATTTCCTGGAACTTGTCCTGTCACTATTTGGTCAAAGGAGCTTTGTTCTAAAGAGTCTTCAGTTCTGGAAAAAACTAACATGCTGAGCTGGAAAAGTGAAGGAGGACATTAAAAATCAGAGAGAGAAAAAAGCCCCAAATATGGCTATAGCTATAATGGGAACCAGTAAAAAAGTAATTTCTAATTCCCAGTGAATATGCCTGTTCTAGAGTTTAGGTTTGGACAAATTTGGGTTGACAGAAAGAGGTTTTCAAAAACGCATTATTTCCATAGAAAATAAGTTCTCAGAGCCCTGCAGCTGCCCTGACTTTTTTTCTCTAAGCTTTGCAGTTCTCAAAACTGCTGGATTCTAGGTGGACCTGCCAGGAGGTCAGCCCTGAAGTCACAGGGGTGGACGACTATTGCCATGTTTGCAAGCCTTCAGCCATGCTCTGCAGTGGGAAGAGGCGCAGTGGTGGCACCAGACTCTGCTAGGGTGTGCTGGCCACGGAGTGCCAACCACGGCACCCAACCTGCTGGGGCTGCTTATACGGGCTTCCCACTCAGGACAGAGCTTGGAGCTTGGAGTGGACATGCCCAGCCATGAGCAATCTGCCTAGGCACCAAAGACTTCACTTTTGGGGCAAAACCGTAGGACAGCCAGTTTACCAAAGGTAAGTATCGAGTCCTGGTTCTGGGGTAACCTGGCTGGGATGCCCCTGGCTTCTATGCTCAAGCTTCAGAAAGGTTTCATCAGACTTGCAAACAACTGGGCAACCTTTGTGAACATGAGAAGTGTTTTGGTATCCAAAGACTGCCTTTTGGCATTTGTATGTTTTGCCTGAAACGCCTCTAGCTTTATTTCTTGCTTGTCCCCATGAACCAGATATAAATAAGCTAAAGCTTTACTTATCATCCTTGTCAGCTGATGGATCACACGCAGAAACACAGACATCTAATTTAAGATCTATTCCCTCAGTTCCAGTACAATTGTTTTGTCTTTTATGTATGTATTGTACTGCATTTATATTAAATTTATTTCAGTTCATGAAATGAACGAGACATCTAGTGAATGGCTACGCTTTGCTCCCAAGATTTAATTAAGACCCGATCAGATAGCAGGTTGCACCTTCCACACAAATATAACTACTGACCAGCAATCTAATTTATAAATATAAATGCCTCTTTCTAGCAAAATGTCTCTCTAACAGGTACTACTGTGGTTTCTGAAAGCCGTCTAATAAATTCACCGCTAGATCCTATCGCCACTTTACACATTCAAGTATATGACAGCGCTCTTGTGTATTAGTAGCAAAGCCATAAAAGCAGGGCATAGGAAAGCTTATATATGAATGAAATTCTTTACCAGGAACAGATGAGGAAATAGCGTCAGAAGGAAAGTTTGCAATAATAAGGAAATACTTTGAGGAAAAGATTTTCATGTGGAATGTTCAATTAATTCTTCTGAGAAAATATTTGGCCCTGTGTAAACATATGTTATGTGTTGTAAATAATTATTAGAAAGTGTGGAAATCTGTGCAGTTTCTCAAAATTTAATCTCTAATGCTTCTTTATAATTTTCTGTTCACACCAAAAATCATTATGAATTTTACAATGGGTGAAACTAAGTTGTGTCTTATTATGATATTCCATTCCTAGAATAAATCCAAGTATAAAATCCCTGTGGGCTATGAAACTTAAATGACCTATTTTAGTGTTAGCATGTTCATTACACAGGTATACACACAGAGATTATTCTCTAGCTAAACAAAGCTGAAAATGTGGATGAAAAATAATAGAAGGCTTTGAAGCAGCACTGGTTTACTGACATGACCAGGGTACCAAACCATTGCATAACAGAGGTGTTTCCCAAGTGTACTGCAAAATTTGTACAACTTTCTATGATAGTAATGGATACCATGTGGTTAAAAGCTCCTTTTTTCACTCAGAACGCCCGAGTTTCTCTCAAGATTCTTATATTTAAAAATTTGTAGTTCTTTTAATAGCTAAAAGAACCCAAAGTGAAACACACCTACTTATGCCTATCTTCAAACAAAACTTCAAACAATTACTATTTCTATTTTTCAGAATTGCATGAAGTAAAATCCATAATACAGTCACAGCTACTTCTCATGGTCTCTGTAACGAGGAGGAGAGCACAGAGAAGACATATGAAATACCCCAGCAGTGAAGCTGATGATTTTGACTGGATGCATTAGTACTCCCGTGTTATCATTGATCTGAAATTTCTAGGAGGAATAAAATAGTTCCAGCTTTGCCTTGCCTCAAAGCTGTCAGCTGGTGGTGCAGGTTAACGATCTGACAGAGATTGCCACAGTGCACCCAGCTGGCCAGAGAAAAATGGCTTAAAATTCAGTTTTCTCATGCACTGATCAGTTTCTACCTAATTACTAAAAAGCTCAGAGAAGAGCCTGAAGGTTAAATGTTGATGTGCCTCACTGAGAATTCTATACTTCTATCCAATAGGCAATATTTGTCCTGGCACCCTAAACCTGTGCTTGTTCAGCCTGGAGAAGAGAAAGCTCCAGGAGACCTTAGAGCAGCCTTCCAATATTTAAAGGGGCCATGGGAAAGCTGGGGAGAGGCTCTTGATCAGGGAGTGCAGGGACAGGATGGGGGGGAAGGGTTTTCAGCTGCAATAGGGGAGATTGAGTTTAGACATTAGGAAGAAATGTTTTGCTGTGAGGGTGGGGAGGCCCTGGCCCAGGTTGCCCAGAGCAGTGGTGGCTGCCCCATCCCTGGAGGTGTTCAAGGCCAGGTCGGATGGGGCTTGGAGCCCCCTGATCCAGTGGGAGGTGTCCCTGCCCATGGCAGGGGCTGGCACTGGAAGATTTCTTCCAACTCAAAACATCCCATGACTCTGTGTACTATCTTAGAAGATGGCCAGTTCGAGCAAGAAAAGTCTGTTCATTTCTTTAAGTAAATAAACAGAAAAAACCCAGTAGATTGACTTCAGAGCAATGGAGCCTTGATATACAGTCATCTGCAGAAAGTTAGGGAACCTGGTAAATGCTTGGTCACTAAGAGAATGGACATTAAAAATTGAACCATATAGACAAAATGAAATAAAAAAGCTTTTACTTTTAATGGAGTACCCTTTTGCCAATTATATAAGGGAGGTCAGCATGTAATGGCATAAAACTCTAGATACACAGGAAAGAATAAAATTTTTACCATCAGGATAACGGTTACAAACTTCAATTTAACAAAATTGAATGAATGCTTAAAGTCTAATTCTGTCCTTCCCAGGGTGCAGCCACTGTTGACTTCAGCCCACAGTGTTTGGCTTGTAAAATGCATTTGTCCTTCATACATACTTGGTTTTGATGTGTGTGTATGCAGCACCTGAGTTTGCAGTGAGACAATGCAGGTGTTGCTGTAGTGTCAGGCAGGGATTATAGAACTGCACTGGGATCCCCCTCATCTCAGAACAGATTTTTTTCTCTTATGTGTACCAGGCATTTTATTCTGTTCATGCAGTGATTGATATTCAGCGCAATCATCTGATTTAATGGTAAAACTTAGAATTGTAGAAACATTTAGGTTGGAAAAGACCTTTAAGATCATCAAATCCAAAAAGGGAAGGCTGTTTCCAAAAAAAGACAAAAACGGATATTCTCCAGAAAATATATTATCTTCTTATTTGTTCATCAAGATCTTATTCCTCACCAGCAATGTTAAAATTCATAGTAATGTTGAGCATCGCTGAAGAAGTTTCTAGCCCTTTCTGTTTATATATCACAGGAAAGACCTGTATGTTTTCTTTTTTTTACGTTTGTGCAGTTGGAATGAATTGGTTTGAGGTTGAAATGTTTCAACTCCATTGTCATTTGCACTTTATTGACCCTAAACAAAAAAATAATTTTGAAGTTCAGTTCCCTTCAAAGAGAGAAAGAGCAACCTCATTAAGTTTCCAAAGCTTAACCTCCTTGCTTTAAAGAACCGTGGAGTAGTTTCTTGGGATTTGTTGCAAGTCTTTTATAAAGAAGTGTTAATTATCTGATCTAAGTTTACAATTTTTTAACCTTTTTTTCCGGAGTGTAGCATATTCATTTCATTCTGCTGCCTTAAAAATAGTTATTAAAGCAGCCCTTGAGGTTCAAATCAATGCAAGTCCACTCTATGCTGAACACGTGTCTCAATAGCAGAGCACTGTCCCGGATGCTCCATTGCCCCACCCCTGGAGGTGTTCAAGGTCGGGTTGGATGGGGCTTTGAGCCCCCTGATCCAGTGGAAGGTGTCCCTGTCCACGGCAGGGGGTGGGACTGGATAATCTTTAAGGTCTCTTCCAACCCAAACCATTCTATGATTTTGTGAACATAAGATGAGCCCAATGACAAAGATGGAGAAAAAAAATAACTCATCCAATGTTGGAGATTTCTTTTAGAGTAATTCCTAATAAGTGTCTAATAATCATCCAAAGAACGAATTTTCTACTGAGTAAGAGTCCTGTTGATTTTTACTAAGATCTATATGTGTGGCCCCCCTGGAGTGTTTTGAAAATTATTCACTTCAGTGCCAATAAAAACCTTGGCATGTTTTCTGTTTGCCCAAATGGCAAACTATGAGTTGATTTGAAGGGCTACTGGGCTTAATGGAAATTTACAGAGATCATCTTCGTACTCCCGGTGTCCAGACATTACAGTACCACAGAAGGCGAGTGGCCATGTCAGCAGGTTTCCAGATATTAGGCTACCTCTGAGAAAAATGATTGCATCGCAGGACACTGGAGACAGCTGTGAATGTTTTCCTTCATATGAGGTAAGGACAACTGAGGAAAATGGATGAGATTTTTCTTCGTTTCTGTCTAAGTCCATACACAAAGCAAACATTTCATTGCCGAACAGGGTATGAAGCAACCTGTCTAAAGTAAACAAGTCTGGCTTAAGAAAAAAAAAAAAAAATTAGTTATGGGATGGCAAAGACTGCTGCTTGCATCTCTAAGAAGTGATTCCATAGAGTGGGTAAGGTACATTTGAAATGACAGGACAAGATAAATATAGCTGTGTGTTACCAGCCTCCACTGACTCACAGAATATCAATTCCAAGTGTAGCGTTTTCTTCTGCTGCACTTGGTCTAAAACAAGCCCTTCTGTGACCAAATATTTAGAGGAAAGGGCTGGGAAAAGGCCTAATTCTGCTCCTGAATAACTTACTTGTTTTTCAACCTCGGTGATCTCAATTAAAATTCCTGCCTTATGAATGAGTTAATTGTATTAACCTTCACAGCCAACAAACCCAACCTATGCCTTAAGGTTTTTATGGCAAGGAACCCTTATTGCAGGGTTAACAGAAAACAAGCACAAGAATAAGACCCCCTCGCACATCCATCAAGAGGACAGCAGGTTCCCAAATGAGCCTTCTAGGGATGTTTGGTGCATCATTGAACATGTGCAACAAACCCAGAGTTTTTGCTGTAGCTGGG
This sequence comes from Neomorphus geoffroyi, assembly GCA_033558235.1. Classification (NCBI taxonomy): domain Eukaryota; kingdom Metazoa; phylum Chordata; class Aves; order Cuculiformes; family Neomorphidae; genus Neomorphus; species Neomorphus geoffroyi. The sequence continues at coordinate 35,893,675 of JAUMJM010000016.1, forward strand.
CTTTGCGTTCTGACAGCGCCAAACGTTTTGCATATTTTCAACAGCAGTGCACATCCAAATGCCAAAAGCTATGACCCGGGGCTCTGCAGCTCAAAAGCAGCTCCTGGGCCCAGAATCTGCTTCTGTGGTAGGGAATCACCAAGGCTAAGGGCTTACTGTGATGTGATGAAATTCCAGTTCTATCTGCCTGTACCACATCCACATGTAAAACGCTGACGAAGAGGAACAAGCTTGACAATCAGCTATAGAAGCACTGTTAATATTACCTCGTAACCATTGTATTGTCTATTTGATAGCACATACCAGAACCTCTGTGAGTATGAACTAAAGCTTCAGCTCATAAGGAGTTTCTAGGCAGATATTCCCAAGTGCCTGAAATACCAGGCTTAAGCACAGAGTTCAGGAAACTGCAAAGGTGTGTAAACCAAGGTTTGCAAGTACCTATACGGGTAAAAGACTCTCTGATGCAACAAACAAAACCATGATCCACTGCAAGATATCCTGGGGGCAGTTTCATTTGTGCCAGGGGAGGTTTAGACTGGACATTAGGAAGAATTTCTTCACTGAAAGGGTGGTCAGGGATTGGCACAGCTGCCCAGGGAGGGGGTGGAGTCACCATCCCTGGAGGCGTTTAAAAGACGGGTGGATGAGTTCCTTAGGGACAGGGTTTAGTGGGGAGACAGGCATGGTTGGACTCGGTCTCAGAGGTCTCTTCCAAACTTATGATTCCATGATTCTATGGTTCTATGTTTCTATGATTCTATGAAAATAACACACACTTCCCACAATCGTGGCAAAAAAGCAGGTGTGAAAGAGATGTCATGAGAAGACTCTTTGAACAAACAGTACCAGCTTCAGACTAACAATAACTAAAGGGAAAGGGATGCTGCAATTCAAGGCTCTTTTCTAAACAGCAATCAAAGGAACAGCTCAATACCTGTTTATTCCAAACTTAAGGGTGACTTGTTTCGTACAAGAGTTGCTCTGAAGTCTGTGGAGCCTGTGAGCAAGTTGTTGGAAACAGCACAATAACCTGAGGGGAGACCTCACATCTGGAGAAGGAATGACAAGGAATGTGCAGAGAACAAGTTGTTCTGTGAGCACAGGAGCCAACTACATCCCGTTGCCTCTGAAATTATCTCTACTATTCAGTTGACTTCTGACAGAACATGTGTAAACTCACCCTAAGTAGACACCCAGTAGGTGTTGGAAAAAAATCTATTGCCCCTTTGCTTGAAAACAGCTAATTCACACAGACAAGAACCTTTGGTTGAAGAGGGAATTCTCTAATGCTTGAAAAATCAAAAAGTCCAAAAGACTGTTCTTCTCTTTTTCCAAGCAGTTAAGCATTCATCAATTGCTATCTTGTGTAGATTTTTTACTTTAGTAAGAATTTAAGTGATACTTGTATTTTTGCTGCCTCCAGCAGATAAAGTAATAGTATATTTGTTTTCCAGGAGAGCTTTATTTCATTACTTATTAGGAATTCAATACGATGAAGAGCTCTATTCACAAACATGCCTAGTTCTTCTAAACTAGAAAGAAAGGCAAAGAGAAGGTAGAGAAGTAAAGATGCTTACATAAACCTTATTTCCTTAGGAAATTAGGACTCAAATAATTCAGATTCAGCGGAGAGGTGGAAATAACCTGAGGGACTGGGTAAACTTGGAATTCATAGTGTTTTCCCAGCTGATTAGTGACTCTTATTTCAACATTCCTCACAGTGGAAGAATGAATGTCCTGGGAAAACCCAAATATTACTTCTGTGATTACCACACCACTATCTATTCCTTAAGGAGTCCGTGATCCATGTAAACCAAGGAAGAAGGAAATACTATTTCTATTTTACAAGCAGGCAATTCTGACACTGTTGCTATTTATGATACAGATTTCACTGCATGTGGCTTAATCCCCGAGCTCAGATTTCCAGATCTCCATGCTAATACCTTAAACACAGAGCTGTTTTTCCTCCTGGACATACTCAGGGATACATGAACTCTTCCATGTGAGCAGTCTCGGCAAGGAAAGGTGATACATCTGTGCAGCAGAACTCGGTATCTGGCGGAGCGCCGGCAAACCCAGCACCGGGGATTCTGGGTGCTGTCTGTAAGAGAGAATTTAGGCTGACTGATTAGGTTCCAGATTTTTCTCATTGCAGGCTGTAACAAGATAGAGCCACCAAGCAAAGGCACTGCTAGGTGGAAATCAGGAATATTGAAGATGAAGGCACAGTCTCTGCAGGCTTGAAGCAGTGCAGCACTACATTGATAACGACAATGAAAAACCATTGGGAGGAAAATTTTGCTATTTTCACTTTTTAATTTAAGGAACTGTCAACAAAATAAACTTAAGGTTTTATTACAGGCATATTCAGAAGAGTATCAGTTTTCTCTGTTTTTTTTAATATGCATGATAACTACTGTGAACTATTTTAGAGAACAACTCAGCTTTGAGGTAAAGCGAGAGCATGCCTTCGGAATGTTGCCATTCTTTTCAAGTAAAAAGCCCTCTTCAGTATTGATTCCTGACCACAAAGTATTTCCACTAAACTTGAGTTCTTCCTTTTTCCCCAGCTCGCAAGTGGTTTTGTTTCTTTTAAAATGAGTGCAGGTGATAAATCTACTATAAAGCCTACTAAGAAAGAATTCCATTCACTTCAAAGGGATCTAAATTAGACCCTTTTTGACTACCAGACACAAAGTACTTTACTGTTTACATCAGAGAATACAAATTCAGAATGAGTGACCCGTAGAAAAGAAGAAAAATTTTTCCTATCCTTCCTTTTATATATCCAGAGAGATGCGGAAACAGAGGAGAAAAAGGGAGGTGTGGTTTCATTCTGAAGGGAAAAAAAGTAGAATTATCTCAGGGTAGCTCCACTAATTATTTCCTTCAAAAGGAGCTGAAACTACGTAGCCCTGGGAATTTTCCAAGGTATGAGCCCTAGAAAGAACTACAGTATTTAATTAGCCTGCCCCATATGCATAACAGTCAGTTAACGGTGACTAAATTTAAGGATAATGAATTATTTTGTTCCTTCTGTCTTTTAATCATGTAACTGCATCATCTTTAACCTAGTTTTAAGTAAACAGCTCCTAAAAGTCTCATGTTGTGTCCTGAGAGGATTCTAGATGATCCGTGGCAGCACCCAGTCCTACCAGGCAGCTGGAGAGGGAGGAGCTCCACCCTTCCAGCACTCTGTGTCCTGACACAAGGCACAGGGACAAGGGAAAGGTAACTTGGGATTCCTCTTCAAAGCTTCATGGGCAGCTCTGGACACCACAGACAGTACGGGACGTTATCTTGGCACCACCCTTTGAGTGGTGGTGAGGAAGCTTCCCAATAATCACAACCATAACCCTAGTGGCATGAAAACACCAGTGCGGTGCCGTATCTTCACCCACATAGAGATAAGCTGCTGCCCAGGGTATCAAGTGAGTGCAAAGGCAGTCCTCTTTTTCCCACTACCAATGTTGAGATTAGAAGCAGGAGACTTACTCTTACAAAATAATATCAATTATATAGAGCACATGCAGGAATTCAAGGACAATGGTTCCGGTAGCACCAGGAACAAGCAATATGCAAGGAAGTCACGCTTGCTCCCGGGCCCGATTATAGAACACTCTCTTCTCACCTTTCCCCCAATGAGAAAGGGCTTCCTTAGTTCCTACAGTTTCATACAGAATGAGGGTAATTGTCAAATAATTTATTAGAGATTACATGAAGAGATTGTAGTTATTCAAATGATACCTTTGGTCTTTAAATTTGTTACTTTGTGATGGGGGAAAGAGTGGAATCAGAGAGTTGGCTCTACGAGGACCACCAGTGGAAACTGCGCAAGAGAAATGAAGAAACCCTTTAACTGCTTTTTCCATTTTTGAAGCTGTGTTGGCCAGCTTCCACCACGTTAGTAACAGTAAAAAGTGATGTCATTTTGCAATGTCTCCACCCTTCTGTCCCAGTCTTCAGGGAGGGTGCTCGGCCACTGGGAATTCCCAGATCAGTTTTAGAAACCTGCCACCCCCAAGAGCTAAAACACACATTTTTTTATTTTATCTGGTTTATGTCTGGAAAAGGAGGAAGATGCAGATGTGCCCTCTATAGTAAAAAACATCTTTTCCGTGCAGTCTGTCAAGACTTCTCTAGGGACCAACTCCCTGACACAAATAACTGCCATAGGTATGGAATGAAGCTGATGCACATTTTGTATCTGTCCCACACAACCCTTGTGACAGCTGCTGGCTTTCAGTGGAGAAAAAAAGCTATTAGGTATGTCTGAGTAAAACAGAGAGGGAAATCCCAGAGCCGATCTTTAACAAAATACATTAGGCACAGTTAATCAGTCTTTCTGAAAGCTGTATAAACAAGTAAATGCATACAGAACAGGCTGAGCATGTGATTCTTACACTGTGCATCTGCATTTACACCTTTTAGGGAAAACTCCAGGAAAGTCACAGCCCAGAATCCTTTCTACCTTCTTAGGACAGTATCCTGATTTTGAATAGTCTGTTTTCACTCAGTTTGAAAGGATCATAAAAGAAATTGCAATCTTGTGGTGCCACCGTGCAGTGCAAGGTCAGCGCTCGGTCCGGGCGTAGCAACTGACGGTTCATTTATAACTTATAAAACTCAGGTGGAACCTCTAATACAAGTGATTTGCAGTTGCACCTAGGACACGTCATATCCATCAGTGATGCCATCTGGGACAGTTTTACATGAAGACATCCAGTTTAGGCCCATGGCAGGGAGAGTGGAACTATATGATCTTTAAGGTCCCTTCCAACCCAAACCATTCTACGATTCTATGATCTGAAACAGCTGGCTGTCCTTTTTAAACAACCTCTTCTCTCTCCCAATTCAGGATGAGTGCCACCTACTGCCAAGCAAGGGCTGCTTCTATTTGCTTAATTAAATTCATCAAGAATTCTAACCTGAGTTACTGTTGTCTCAAGCAGCTCTGCTTCAAATTCAATCGGTGAAAATAGGCCCTGATGAAAAAGGAATATTTAAACAATACCAGATTCTCGTTCAAGTCTGCCCACGATGCTGCTGACTGAGGAAGAAATCCCCAGCACCACCACCACCACCAGTCACTCTACCAACATTTTCTGAAAAAAAAATAAATTAGCAGTTCAGACAAAAATATTCACCCTCTGTAGAAAAACAAGGAGGGGATTCAAAAGTTGAGTTAGTAAGAAAAGAGATGAAACATAGCCAAAAATCTGTAGAAATATGTCTAAATCCAACAAACCCCTCTATAAAGGAAACTGAGTGTTACAAGATGAATAAAAATACCATCGCATTGTAAAAAGTCAGCTGCATGGCTTCATCAAAAAGTCCTCTGGAAAAGATTTACTATAAATCACACCTCTGCTCTATACACAAGCTTCATAAATGAAGTATAGGATTTTAAGAGACATTTTCTCTTTCTTTTGTCAAGTCTGGAGTCATTAAACAGAGATTAGCTGGATAAATAGAGGAAGTGATTTTTAAACTGTTTGCAAACTTAATGTGAAGAGCCCAGCCTTGCAAATTATCACGTCTAATCAGAGATGCACGCTTCACTGCTCCAGTAATTGTACTAGTATTAGTCAAATTCTTGTTGTCTCCTCATTAGCCATGAAAAGGAGACTCAAGATGTACTTCATTAGAGTATCCTGAATATAAATTGTTAGCGTAAGGAGGAAGAGATGTATTGCATACTGTACTGTATAGAGAAAGAAAAATATTAAGAACATAAAACATATTGAATCACTCTGGTGTCACACTGAAAATATGACTTTAACAACCAAAGCCCTCTTCTCTCTTTTCATTGTTACTGTCTTGATCCCCTCATTTATTTGCAAGGAGACCATAGTACTTGGAAATGTAATTTACAAGCAATGCCATAAAAATATTAAAGAATGAAATGTGGTGTATTGTGCAGTCATTCCTATTTCCACAGCCAGAAGAACACAGCTTAATCAAGAGCTGTATCTCTAGTAGAGACATTTGCTAAATTCTTGGCTACTGAATAACAGATAAAGGTGATCTAACTCGCATTAAATGTAGATCAAATCAAAAGGTTTGTTCCTTTGATCAGCAAAGCATTTAAGCACATGCTCATGCCCTTCTTTATTCAGCAATGCCCTTAAGTACATGCTTCTAAATCAAGAGAATTTAACACATGCCTAACATAGGAAGCATGTGCTTAAGGGAATTGGGGTTTGAAAAATCCAGCTTGAATAGGATTTCCAAACAGGTCTATTAAAAGAGCAAATGTAAAATCATTTCCAGGAATTTCAGTAGAAGCAGAGGCAAAGCAATTTTTCGTGTTTGCTTTTTCAAAACTATTTTTGTTGGTGTGAAGCTGAGTCTGAAATATTTGTACTATTCCACAACAGTTGAGGGAAACTGCAAATGAACTCGGCAGGTCACCAAAATGCTACTAATAAATGCTTTCTACCTCTCTGCTTTATCACAGGTTAAACACAACCACAAGCTAAGACACTTGCAAACCCAAACCCTTTCACCTCTTAAGCTACAACACCAAATCATGGTTGAAAACTAAAATCTAAGCCAAATCTGGTCCAACATTCATTTGTGTGGAAGACTCAGTGTGAGGACGGTAGGTAATTCAAAAGGGGAGTGAAGTGCATAGTGCTTACTGAAAGAAAATGAACTGGATTTCCAGGCGCAAGGCTCGATACCCTTTCAGTTGTGTCCTCTCAGAACACCTCAATATCCTCACTCAACTTCAGCTCTACCCTGCAGTAAAAGGCTAGAATCTTCAGTTTATTATTATTTACTATAATACACACAGCGTGTAGGAGCTCATCGTAGGAAGGACCCCATCCTGCTTGGTCAAGATACCCTGGACAAAAAATAATTCCGAACGTTTCCTGGTGCCTCTTTGAACAATATTAAAACACTTCAGCAACCTTTCATACAGAATTAATTAACATAAAAACCAGCCTCCACAATGCAGCAGAGCCCTAAAGTGGTTTCTGGAATTTAATTAGGCTAACCTTCTTTTCTCTTTATTGGTACCACTCTATAATAAGTGCAAATCATTATTAATTCCTTTGGTGTTCACTGTAATAACATTAATCATGATGAACTCTTTTGGTAGTAAAGTATATGTAATATGTAATTCCATAATAATTTAGCATTAACTTGAAATTAATTTATAAATTATATTATTTGTCTCCACACTGAACATGTATAAAATTCCTCATCTTCATTAGTTTTAGAATAACTTGCATAAAAAAATCCATTGGCTGCAGACTTAAAAAGTTCATGAATACATTTGGGAAATTGAGTCCAAGATATCAGCGATCATTTAGCAACTTTTGCTTTACAACTATAGTAGGGACATTTTGAGAAGGAATAAAATATCATCTATTGTGGAAAACACCTGAATCCTTTTTCATTACAAACATCTGGGCAACACAGATTATAGTTTAAAGCTGATTAAAGTCTGGAATTTAAAAGAGAGTTTGAGGATGTGTAGTAAAGGATAACTTAGCCAATTAAATGATAAGAGAAACACATATAGAAAGGATTTTAACTGTAATTTGGATTGGTTGAAACAACTAAGTGACAAGTAAGAGTACTGCTGTGTACCCAAGAACTGACCAGGTCATTTATGATAGCGGGAGATGACAGAGTTTGAATTTGTTAGATTTGGTAAAGCATTCTTACTTTATGGAGTGCCCATGAGATCCTGAGAATTGGTTTGCTCCATCAAGGAACATGAGCAACGTGGAGTTACAGACCAGATCACACCACGTGGAAGAAAAGAGCTTCGTTCACTCTCTTTCACCAATGATATTGCAGCTTAAATCACTGTCCTGGAGCGAGGACAAATAGAAGGCTGCCCACTGATTCAAATTATCTGGATAGAATAGTTTGGATATGCATCTCCTTTGGAAAGCGTTGTGGGGACCTGGCATTGCAGTGCAGCAAATGGAAAATAGAAGCAAGGTGAAGCCCAGTCATAGTAATCGTTGATATTGGATCCCCAAAAGAGCTGTGGTAGAGATTTTTATGCAGCAGTGGTTGGAAGACCCAGGTATTTGAAGAAAGAAAATAATTCCCAAATTTCTTTGATTTCTCTGGAATTTAAAACTAATCCAGAACTCAGGCATCGTTTTTAAATAAACAAACTTGCATCAGGGAACTTCACCTGATTATCAATTCTCTGTCCCTGCCAGACTAATCCAAAGGATAGTAAATTTTAGCCAGTGTCCTCAGGCAGAGATCTCTAACGATTGCATGAAACATACAGCACAACAATTTCCAATTTGCATCTTGCAAAAAAAGGCGAGGAAGACACAAAATAAAAAATGCTTGTCAAGTGACATGCCTTGTTGCTACTGATGGCAAAGTGATTAAGTTTAAGATGCTATCAGATGCTTCAACATACACAAACATCCTCAGCAAGCAACACCAATGGAAAACATTGTCTTTCCACAGATGATTTGTTTTCATTACTGGACAATGCAAAATCTTGGTATTAAAAATTCACAAAGGATGCATTTGGAATCCTTTTATCTGCCTGCCTTAATTATTTCTAAGGTGCCAATCACGACATTACCAAAATGCGTTAACAGAGTAGCTGTTTTTTACTAAATAAAAAAACATTCCAAAAGAATTCATGAACAAAACTCCTTACCCAGCCAGAGAAAGCCCTCATTGGTGCTGGGAAGGGCTTCTCCCTGCAGCACTGAGGAGCTCTGGGACACTTGCATGCTGTCAGCAGGGCCCCAAAGCTGATAGGAACACATTTACTTACACACGCTACAGCTCCACACGCGTTCTGAAACTCCTTACATTATAGTTTTTGGACGATGCTCTAGCTGATATAAACTGTGTGTGATAGTGAAGCAACAGAACGTGTAAGCATATGCTGTGAGTGGGAACGGATTTCAGCATGTGTTTATACACTTGGCTGAATTAGGCCCCTCATCTGCTGGGCAAACCTTCAGTGTATTTTATACCAGCATTACCTCAGCAGAGTGGCATCGCTTTTAAATTGGTACGAGTAAAACTGTATTTGGCTTTTAAAAATTCATTAACTTAATTTATACAAAAGGAGAATCCTTTGGAAAACGTCAAGGGTTCCTTGTTTCATCTGTTTCCAGATGATGGATAAAATAGAGGAAGATCAGATCTTCTCCTGGTATAAATTGTTAGCTGCAGGCCTTGCACCATAATTATCTTCCTCTTTTACATTATTGTTAATTACAGGAGACCCTCTAAGAATTTACTTCTTTAAGAAGCATCGGTCACAATCCTGTGGTACACCTGCACTAAGCTTTGCATTTAAAATATATATTCAGCTCTTTAGTTACACTCAATGAATTCAGTTTATTTCTCACCAAATTGTAATATTTATGCTTTTGAACACAAATATTTTTGTTTTTAATATATATTCACACCTTATGACTTACATCTGAGAAGTCTCCTCAGGCTTGCTGATCAAAGTTGGAATTTGATTGAATTCTGTTTATGTTCAATGTTCGTGATAGTTCACTGTGTGCTGGAAACCTTACAGCTTTGGAAACATATTCTTCTTACATATTTGATATTTAAATCAGTGTTTTCGTAGACGTACTGGGGAGCTCTCTCATTCTGTGTGTCTGTGCGTTTCCCTCATCAGTACTGGAATTTAGCCATCGGAACTGGAGAGGGACAGTTTTCAGTGAATCTAACCCTCATTATGAGTGCCACCGGGGCTCTCATGAACTACCACAGCTCAGCACTGCCCTAGCGCCAGCACGGCTTCTTGTACTTTCTCTATGTAGTGCTTGCTTTCTTCTTTTTCTTAATCTTCCATTTTTCACTTGCTCTTTTCTGTAGGATTTTTCCCCTTGCAATTTGCATTCACCTTTATATCCTCCCTCATCCTGAATCCAATAGAACCTTCAAATCTCACTTGTTTCCCCCCTTCTATTTTTACCTTTTCCTCTTCAATGAAGACTCTTCTTGTTCTGTCAATCAGTTTTAAAAAAGAATTCTTTAAAGAAGCCATTACATGCAACTCAAAACATGCTTCCACTGATACAACTTCAGCTGAAGGTTGTAAAAAGTAGCTTATATATTTTACCAGCCTGGTGATTTTAAGTGTTTATTCTCAGCAGATGTGGGCCTGAATTAACATTTCTAGCACATGCCAGAAATCACAGGTATCGCTGCAAACAAATTACTACTCAAATGACTTCATGGCACTGTCATTCTGGGAAAATGCTGTTTCCAGGGATTGTACCAAAGTTCTACACAAGCAACATTTGAAGCCCCAGTCATAATGCTTTATGTACTCTGTGAAGCACCTTTCATCCTCAAGCATTCATTCCTTTTTATGAACTATCACTATGTAGATGCCGTTGGGGTGGAGTTATTGGAGGAAAAGTATCCCAAGTAGAAATTTTAGGCAACTATGTGGGGTCAGATTCTTATAGAAAAACTGACAAAGATCTCTTGACATCTCTGCAACAAACCTAAAGCTTGTGATTTCAAGGTTCAGTAGAAAAATATCACGTTGTTTGCTTAGAAAATTTACAATTGCATGATGTGGAAATAAATGAAAATAGAAGTATTTGTGATTTAGGTTGGTTTCTTTTAAAAAAAAATGAAAGCTTCCTTGGAAGGTGTTCTCAACAATTGGCTGTGATTTGAAACATCTTTTTCTGTGCGGAATGGAGAAAAAGCTAAGTAAATTAATTGCATGAAGAAACCGGGCTAGGTAACATTCACATCACAATCTCTTTACTTAATACAGAATTCCTGTGTACATGAAAGAAACAGGAAACGTCCCAAAAATTATTATATCAAACACTTGGCTGGGGTAAAGGAGCAAAGCTCTTTCGTGTCTTGAAAATGGCAGGAATTTATATGGCTAAACTGCTATTTAATCACCAATTAATAACAAGAATTATAGTTCAATGGAAGACAACATCCTCCCATCTAATTTTGCCCCTGCAGTTGATATATCTGCTTTCCAACACAGAGGTTAGCCAGCAGTTTTCTACCACTTCCACCTCTCATCCACCCTCAGAAGTCACACAGTCTCCATCCAACACCCAAGTTATTGTAACTCGGGCTATTTATTCCAGCTGGAAAAAGTATGTGGACATCTCCCACGTCACTGAAACATTGCCACCAGTTTCTTTCCTCCCTTTCCCCATGACACAGTGGAGAGGCAACGAGACTCTGTATTTTCTCTATTAAGGCATCAGTTGTTTTCCTCTACAATAAAAGGGGTCACTTGCAAGACCACGCATGCGTAACACACTGGCTTAGTTCCAGAGAGCAACCCGGGTCTTCAGGGAACGATGACTTATTGGTATTTGTGCCCAGAAGGCACTTCCCACAGCAGCACTGTGTCCCTCAGCTGGGCTGCTGGGTGAGCTTGCCTGGAAACAGCAGGTTTCCTACTGGCAAGGTAGATATGCTGCTGCCAGTAACTCTGCCTATTATAATTTCATAAACACAGGTTGCTCCTTCCTCTTAATGAAGTGGTGCTTTTTCCTTCACAGAATTCTTTGATGATCTGCTATTCTTTATTCAGTGTTACACATACTAATCCATTAGCGGTGTTTTCATGTAATCCCCCTTTTTTTCTACATCCCCAGCTACACCAAAACAAAACTCAGCAGGTTGCTTGCGAAAAATCACCTGAAAAAGGCAAATGGGTTGCTATCAGTGGCTGGGAGATGTAGGAGGAGAGATAAATAGGGGTTTGCCCCAGCCTTGGGTCATCTTTTAATAATAACTCACGTAGCGAACACTTTGAGATTAGCAGTGAAGCTGGAGTACCAATGCATAACAAAGATTAATGCGAGTCAGTTTGATGCTGTCAATTCACATCTTTTTAAAAAGCCATAATGGAACCAGGGGCTTAGAGCTACGTGCAGTTCAGCCATCCGAAACGCAAACACAAAAGCTTCTGGGTGCTGCGGAGGTCTCTGCATGGTGGATATCATAGGTGGGAATCGCAAATTAACACGCACTTCACAAGTATTCTAGTGGAGCAGCAGCATCAACCACGTCTCCTGCAAAGCTTGTGGCACATTTACTGTGCCTAGATGACACAAGGAGAATATTAGCCTCTGCCACTGGAAAGACAGGGTTAAAAGGGCTAAAGTTAATTCATCAAATCTAGTATTGCCTTACTAGAGGGAAGGCTGGGTGTGCTCTTCCTTAATATTTGTCCATTGCATAAAAGGACATTGAACGACAATCTTATCCAATTTTCTCAGGCTGCTTTCCAATATGAAGCTAACAGTTTATTGCATTTTTTTCAAAATCATTGGGTTAAGTGAATTTTTTTGCCACTCCCTAGAAAGCTTCAATGAAAAAGCCTTGGTAGGAAGACGTTTTATTCTCTGTTTGGGCCTGAGGTTGCAGGATATCAGCACATCTCTGCAAACCCAGCCCAAGTTCAGACACAATTATGCTTTTCAGAGCTGAAGATCTTCACCTGCCTGACAAATTCCAGCTCTCCCTCCAATTGCTGCTACAGAGACGTTACACACTCATAACTCCAGTGGCCTGGAGAGGTTTTGTGATGACAAGAGGTATTTCATGCGTTCACATTACTCTTGCTTTACAAGCATATATAAAGGGTTTCTCTAAAAATTCATTGCACGTTATCCTTGAAAAGTTTGCCATCAATATTGCAAATAAAGCTAGGTTCAAATTTCTTTGATGTGTAGGAACAGGCAAAACAGAAATTGCCAGAGCAGTTCTGGCCAACACACCCACTGACTCTTCCAGCCTAACGTAAACATCATCGTATTTCCTCCTATCGAAGCTTTTCTTCTTCACTGAAACACTGGAGCTTACATTCCATTCCAAGCTATTGCTTATGACGAGTATTTGAAGATATCCTACTTATATTCATGGCTTATGACTCTTGGAATAGGTTAAATTACAGCAGCGCCACTGCAGGGCTTGCTAAGGAAAGCAAAGAACAATTTGAAATGGGTGCCAGCCAGCTGCCCAGGAGAAAACGTCAAAACTCTTTAGAATTTTATCCCATGTCATAAAACCAAACCCAATGTTTTAGAAAGAGCTTAGCTAACCTGAATCCTGAGGAAAGTTCAGGAGAACTTGTCCTTCCTTCCCCCTGTTTTTGTTACCTCTCACACCTGCTCAGCCCGGAGGTCAGGAATCCCCACTTCAGCAGAGGTGTGGGTACACAAGGCTCAAGCAGGGACCAGGTTTCTACCCAGAGACAGCCTTTGAATTTAAGTAGTTCAGGTGTACCTATTTCAGAGAGTCTAACTCCCCAGACAAGTTGTCCAAACACGGCCGCACCTCGAGTGCTGTGTCCAGTTCTGGGCCCTCAGTTTGAGAAAGATGTGGAGATGATGGAGTGCGTCCAGAGGAGAGTGACGAGGATGGTGAAGGGGCTGGAGCACAAGCCCTGTGAGGAGCGACTGAGGGAGCTGGAGTTGTTTAGCCTGGAGAAGAGGAGGCTCAGGGGAGACCTTATTGCTTTCTACAACTGCCTGAAAGGAGGTTGTAGTCAGGCAGGGGCTGGTCTCTTCTCTCAGGTGACCGGCGACAGAACAAGAGGACACGGTCTCAAGCTTTGCCAGGGGAGGTTTAGGCTTGACATTAGGAAGAAGTTTTTTACTGAGAGGGTGATTGGCCATTGGAATGTGCTGCCCAGGGAGGTGGTGGAGTCACCGTCCCTGGAGGTATTTAAGGAGGGATTGGATGAGGCACTTAGTGCCATGGTGTAGTTGACAAGTAGGAGTGGGTGTAGGTGTTGGGTCATGGGTTGGACTCGATGATCTCAAAGGTCTTTTCCAACCTTATGATACTGTGATACTGTGATACTGTGATACTGTGATACTGTGAAGAAGCCTAGCTCTGAACCCCCGACGCAAACTCCTTAGATGAAATGAAACTCCATAATCTCACAGAGGGACCAAAATTATTGATGCATTCCTTTTAGTTTTTCCAATAAGGAATTCCATGAGTGTTTCAAACAGGCAGGGGGAAAACAGCCACTTCCAAACTACCGCCTCCTAAAAGCCTAGATGTTTTGCAGCCACTATTACACTTCTGCAGGATAACAGCAGCACTTGGAGTTTTCTAATCCAAAGGCTGAGCTGGATGCCAGAGGAAGGACTAAAGCAATCAATTCAGTGAAACTCGTTTCAGTTCCTCTTCGTTTCCTTCAACTTGCAGCTTCTTAATCCCTTCTCGCTGCAACTGGGGATTTCCCAGCCCCTCAGTGCTGCTGATTCTCTTTCCCCTCTGCTGTTCCCCACCTTACCTGTCACCCAGCCCCTTCTGCCACCCTGCCCTTCTCTTCCAAAGCTGCAAGCTTCTCTCTCCACTCTGCACTAGACTGTAGGAATAAACTCCAGTATATAACAAATAATCTCATGTAGCAGGTGACAAAATTCAACTTAAAACTGTTAAACCTTCCGTTTAACTTTTTTGTATTAGGTATTTTTGAAGAGGGAATGGAGGGTAAAGGATATTGTTGCAGGATTTTTTCTTCCAGTCCAGTGCTGTAGACAGATTATTTCCCACAGTGCATGTGAGATTATAAAAAATAATAGCCACCCTACAGTAAAATTATAGGCAGTACCTTTCTTTTTAATCAGATAAATCGTTGCCAGCTGACTGATGAATCCAGCTGGGAGAAGGCAACACGACACATCTTAGAACCGTAAGGATTGCAATAGTCCAGCTGCTATCATCTTAATTGGAAAAACACAGTGTTGCCAACTGTCCGTGTTAGAAAATGGAAGGTTGCGTTGTTACTATTTTTCCTTTGCCTCCATCCCTTTCTTTTCCTCCAAATAGCCAAGAAGTATTAGATCTTTTGTAAAATTTTCATTATTGAAGTATTTTTATCAGCTCATAAAGGCAGGCTTTTTGAGGCACCGTAAGACCTACTGCATTGAGCTCAGTGTTTCCAATCCCTACACATTAATTTTCCTATCAAAAAGGGGAAGATAACAGAAAGTCTTTTCAAACATTCAAGTTAACCCTCAGAAAGTGCCTGAACTTAAGCCCCTGTGTCAATAAAACAGTAATTACATCATAAGTGACAGGACACAAACAGTAATTACAGTGAAGGAAGGGAAGAGGGATAACTAAGTAGCTAAAGCAATCATCAATGAGTCAGGAACTTCCTGGTCTGGCATCCCTAGTTCTCCTCTGCGTGTTCAGCACAAGAGTCTAGAGCACTCCAAAACTTTTTTTTATAATTACCACATACCACTGTGAAAAAATATGATTTTCTATTTAAAGAACACAGGGAGTTTCAGAAGCATCTGACAAGGCACTGAATTAAACCGCTGAGGCTCAGGCTAATGCTCTGGGCATTATTCCTTTCTTCTGCTCCTGAACCACTTAAATCACACTGTGCCTTAATTTCCCATCTGGAACAAACCCTCTTAGACTGTAGACTATGTCTCACCAGGTTTAATTCTTTCTGTGGGGAAGGTACGGTCACAATGCTTAACTACATAATGTAAAATAATTCCAGTTGCTTTTAAACACATGAAGTAGATTACGGAAACCTTCCTTAGCTCTCTGCTTCCTCAGAGTATGTGGCAAAAGCTTTCCCTTGTGCTGTGGCCGGTTTGGGAAGGAACAGGGAGGAGGAAGAGGGGGCTTTTGATGCAGGCAGTGATTTAAGGGACTCTGTTCATATACAGTTCAAGTACAGTTCTGTCCTGCAAGACCGCTAAACAGAACAACACGTTCCCACTGCTGAAGTGCACTTACAGTCCTGCCTCATGGGGCGGGCAGCCAGGACAAGCTTTGAGGATGGGAGTTCCAAAGGACAAACCTCTTTGATGTCTTAGTGAGACTTCTGCTCCCGTATTCCCTAGATGTTGGAAAAACCCCCCTCTGCTTGGTATTTTTAGCTCTTTTTAGAATATGTAGGGGAACGGTTCCTTCTAGACTCTATCTTCGGAGAGATCAGAATTTCCTAGCAGGAGATCCATCAGTCACGGTGGTCTAATTCCAGCCAGTCGAACTGTACAAGGCTAAGGATAGGATAAAACAGTGAGATGCTCTGTGGGTGGTGGGGACTTTGTGGGCTGGAAATCTTACTTCTTCTGATAGGAAGAAAGGAGACAAAGCTGTGCTTATACAGTACAACAGAGTGCAAAATACACAAGAAGACCAAGGAAATAGGTACTAGAGTATTAAAATGAGATATGAGCTATAAGCGGGGTGGAAAAAGGCCTAACCAGCATAAAATTGCATAAATAACACAACATAGCTTAAAAAAAATAAAACAAGTCCAAGATGTAATGGTCTGTGGCTTTATCCCAGAAGCCCCAACACTAACACCTAGCACATAACTTCATGCCTGATTTTGTATTGTGGGTGTTATATAGTTTGTGTGTAATGTGACTGTGGATGTAAAACAAGGCACTCTTTCTAACCTTTCAAATTCTCATTTCTTCATCTCAAAACCAGACATGGAGCAGAATTGAAAAAAAGAGAAAAATGATTTAAGGGATGGAATGGTTTTCATACAGGTAATGATAACAGCTCTTTGACCTGGAAGGCAGACAGCTGAGGGAGCGTGTGATAGAGATATATAAAACATGACTGGAATGGAGGCAGTAAATAGAAAATCAATATGAATATTTTTTTCCAACACAAGGACTACAGTGCATCAAATGAAACTAGTAGGTAGAAGGCTTAGAAGGAAGAAAAGATACTACTTTGTCATGCAACGTGGTTGTGGAAGCCCTAACAACCGGGTGCTACAGGTGCTAAAATTTACATTGGTTTAACAAATGATAAACTCATGGAAGAAAAATCCACAAAGAGCTACTGAACATTTCACCTCAGAAAGACTGAACTGCAAATTGCTGAAGGCTGGGAGAGTATGTGGACAGTATTTGCTGGCTCTGTTCTTATGAAATTGTGTGAGTGCTAAAGATGTTGAGGGTGACAGCAGAAAACCCGGTTTAGTCCTGTCTAGTATCCTGGCTCAGCGTGACTCTTCTTAGGTCTCACTCTCTGGGGTTCCAATGTGTGAGGTCATTTGACTGCTCTAGAGTCAGGGGTGACAGATCATATTTCTTGGGGATTTGAGAGAAAGTCTTTGCACAAGCAGAGATTGCTGCCCTCAGCTGCAGTTCAGTGCCGTGGCCCATCCTTCCAGCCTTCGCCATCCCACCTGCCTGGTGCCGGGGTGCTGAGCTGCATCCAGTGCACGAACCCTGGAAGTCAGAGATGCCACAAACTGTCTGGCAAAAGTCCTGAGTTGTGCATGTAGCAAGACAGTCAAACACGATGATTACGCTCTGTTCCTCAACTTATTGAGGGACTTTAGAAGTGTGTAAACTCACATATATTCCTTAATCTTTCCACGTGTAAAAATACAGCTCATGTTATTTAAGCTTCCTGGGCTTTTTTCCTTTAATCCTCCCCACCCCTCCATATGTGGTCAAAAACCACATAGTGCACGTTCTAACTAACCTTTTCCTTCATCACTGCAAATATGTTTTAAAATTTCATCCCTGTTGGCACTACAGGATCAGACAGAGAGTTCACTGGGTGACAACGCTGGAAACAAGGAGTCAGTGTGAAATGGAATGGGGGACATCGTGCTCTCTGGGAGAAAGATGAACTCGTGATAACACAATCAGTTCACTGCAACTGTTTGCCTATCCAGCAGCCAAATAATTTTCCTTATTTTTTTTGCTGCACCGTGTTGCCAAGTAAATCACACTGCAGTGTGTTGGTTCTCTTTGCAAGATGTCTGACATCTGTGGCTGCATTGAAGATGCCAGCTTGGTTTTCTGTGGGCATGAGAAGCCACAACACGAGTAAATCCAACACTTTGCACCTTTGCTTCCAAAATGATGCTGTGCTGTACAGCTACTGGGAATTCCTTCACTTATAAAATATCCCAAATGAAATAAGAAAAAAAAAAGCAGTAAAACCTCCCTGTACAGATTTAAATAAACCCCACAACTTTAATTTATAGCTTTGAGTTAGGTAGATGATTAGGAAGACCAGTCACAGGTCAGGTAGTCTGGAATGGGAAATACTCTAATTAAAACTTCCAGAAGAAAGCCTTTGCAAGTTTTCAAAGTTCAGCAGACATGGGATCTAACAAAGTGCTTAATAATGAAAAAAATCTACGGAGAATTTTAAGGAAGAAGAAACATTCCGTTTCTTAATTAGTCTGTTTCCCCATCGGAAAACCCACCTCTCCAAGCACTTTAAATAAAGCAATATGCAAGTGGCTTCTTCTGCTTTATATACGTCTTTGCATTTTCACTGAATGAGTGTTTGGTTTGGCACTGGAAAACCGTTCAGATGTGAGAGAAAAGGAAGAAGAAATCATCCATCATCATTAAACATGGAAACTGACCAACAGCCATTTTGATTTTATTATAGCCACTGAACACAGCCAGCAGCCTTTGATTAATCTGCAGTGCTTTGTTAAGACTTTCTCCACTTACTTGGAGATCTATGTTTGAAGCTCGTACTACCAATTCCGAAGTAGAGCTGTACAAACCTGCTGATACCTGATAGGAAATGCAGATGCTATCTATTTACCTTCAAAGAAAAAAAAAAAAAGAAAGATATACAAACCATGAAAAAAGTGGAAAAATGGAGCCTGAAAGAATCATGCCTGAAAAAAGGTACGTTTAGGTGATGGGAAAGTTGTAAGTCTAGAAAGACAAATCACAAGTAAATATCTTCAATGTTATTTTCTTGAAGCATCTGTTCCCCATCTCTCCATCCATCTAAATAAGTTACTGTATTATTACTTGTATTTCCCATTTTCTTGTGCAGTCCCTTCCACCCTCCATCCCTGGACAGCAACTGATTGCAAAAGGGAACAAAGATAGCTCAGGCTTTGTTACGGTTTACTAGCCAAGGCCAATACAAATTAGAACTCAACCACTTTTCCTAATCAAAGCGAGATCTCTGACTTAATGCTCATAATCTGTGTCTTTTGCTCTGTTATTTCTCTTTCAGTCTTTTGTTTCCTCCTTTCATTTTTTCTCACTGTCTGCCTTGTGTCTTATCTTCCCTTGCTTTTTTTCCTTCACGCTCACCCTGCAAAGTAGAACTGGCAAAAACATAACCTGGAGTCAGCACCATTAAGAAGGACTTAAGAGCTATTAACTAAGTCACCAGCAGCAGGACCAAGAGCACACAGTCGTGGCAGACACTAAGAAACAGCACTGTGCTGGTTCTCGGTTATGGATGGGAATCTGGTTAGGATCATTCCATCTGATGGCTGAGTCAAGAGGTAGTTGATAAAGCAAAACTTCAACATATAAAGAGAGTTTAGAGTCTTTTAACTTTTCATACACCTAAGACCAGGTCTGCTGCAGCTGTAAGCTGGCCCGCTTTAATGGACTGTGTCCAGGAGATGCACGCAGGATGGAATCTTCGGCACACGGTGACGTGAAGCCTTATCACTTCTACAAGAAGGAGGAATGATGACATATATTCTTCAATGCCATCTGCTGGCGCTATATTTAATAGTGAATTCTTCACAAACATCTACTTTTAACACAAAAACCGGGGTCAGAAGACTCCTATTGTTTAGCTTTCCATGGCTGGACACAGAGAAACATGAATCCAGATTACTCGTGACCACTGCTTCAGTTCCTACTGTTCCCACTGCAGGTGGTTTGCAGTGGCAAGAACGACTGGGCTATTTAAACGGTCTATTCCATCTTAGGGGATCTAATTTCTTTTTCCTTTTTATTCACAAAACTTTCATGCCAGCAAGAATTTCACACACTAACTGCCCAGTAAAAATATTCTTTAACTAGCGAGTAAGGTGTCCAAGGTGCTCAAATTTAGAGGGGATTTCCTAAATCTATTTTTATAGATTTATATCCCTGAATCTTTTTGTATAGATTTATATCCCTAAATCTTTTTGTAGAAGTGGTGGCTGCCCCGTCTCTGGAGGTGTTCAATGCCAGATTGGATGAGCAATGTGATCCAGTGGGAAGTGTCCCTGCCCATGGCAGGGGGTTGGAACTGGATCATCTTTAAGGTCCTTTCTGACTGAAACCATTCTATTTAAAACAAATAAGAGCACTACCAATTACAGCTAATGTGCTTGCAGTCAGTGTTGCACACGCAGCCAATTAGCCAGATCTTTTCCTTGCTCTTCCCTGTGTCTGTTAGCGCAGCGCATGCAATGAACGCTGAGGAGGCTTGACAGGCTTTCTGTGTAGACAGAAGTTGGTTGTGACGTTACAAAGCGGAGATATATTTGTAACAGGACCAGCAGCTGAAAAATACAGAAGACTTATAAGAAGATTAATGTGCAACAGAGCTTGATGCTAGGGGTGAAAGAGAGGGCAGTGGGACAACTCATGTTTCTGATCTCTGCCTAGGGTCCCTTTAGCATAACGGTAGATGATCCTCAGTGAATTCTACATTATGGCCTCCTGACTATATTTAAATTATTTTGAAAGCTCAGATTTATGTTAAATTAACACCTTTGCATGATTTGCAGAATAAGGCTGTCCAGTGCCGTCACAGGCTGTAAATGAGCTTTTGCAGTATTTAGGGGTAGTCTTGTCTTGTCCATATTCTGCAAGAAATTTATCAAGAAGCTATGCTGTTAAGATTGTTTTCATGCTTTGTTCACTTGAGAGGAGTAGCAATTGTTATTTAATATTGTTGCCACTCATCATATTCACCCTTTTGTGTCTTGTTTTAATTAATGCAACACAGATATAATTCAGATCTCCTTCCAAGTAATCTGACTGTAAGTCAATGCACATTATTAACCTATTAGTATTTTACATTCTACGGAAACACTTCAAACACCGTACATCAAATTCTGCTTTCTCTCACCATCATCCTTTTTTTAGAGGAGTTTTTTCTTTTTTTTTTTTTAAATCAGCAGAGTTAATCTAGGAGGAAGATGTGGCCCCAAGCCACAAGGGACACGACCAACCTGAAATTGCTTAAATAGCACAAGAAGATTGGAATAGTTTGTGACATGCAGCATGTCATTCCCCATTGTCTTGCACCTTTTGTAGTCATTTATATCAATACATTTATACCAATGTCTGCAAATGGCAGACACATACATGATTGTATTCCCAGGAAACCCGATGACACCAGACCCTGTTCTTACAGAAACTGCACAAAGAAATGGACTACAATTTATACCCAGTTATTCAACTGTGAAAGACTAATGTGAGGTTCAGACCTACACAATATTCATATCTTTCTAAGCTACGTGAAAGCTGTTCCTTTTTAATAATAGTGCCTCTTGTCAGTGTTAATATATTAAAAAAATTACCTGCATTTTTTAAAAAAATCTATTTGGTCTTTCTCTGCAAAGACTTCCTTGATTTTGTCAAGATGCATTGACTCCTTAATCTCAGGGCTGAATTCAGTATGGTACAAATGCATAAATCTTTTCCGGAAATGGTCAGGTTAAAAGACCAGAAATGTTCTCTAAGCCAAACTGCAGAGGTAATCATTAAGCTCCAAAGAGGAAGAAAAAGAAAAGAGGAGAATTTAGAAGATAAAGTCAAATGCTTGTTTGCTAGCATAACAAAGACCCCCATCCTGACTATATTTTGCCAGCTCAGTTCCTCCAATTAAAAAAACCCAAAGCAAATCATACAAGGTCTGACACAAAAAACCCTAAGACAGTGCCTGTAACTTTTGTATTTAACGAGTTAAGAAAATTAACTAAGGTCACCTTCAAAATAGCTCCCTTCTGAGCTGACACACAGCTCCAAAAGACGCTGCCAACATTCAAAGCAACTCTGCAGATCATCTGAAAGGTTGTTTAGTTTCTCATTATTTTTGATTTCACATATTTTCACATGCATTTATTTGTTTTAAGAACTCAAAAGGTAGCCCAGGTGTGTTAGAAATAATACCTTAATACTGTGATATTGCAATAAAAATTGTTATCCTGGTAAGAACCATTGCATCTTTATAGCATCACAGAAGTGTGATAGGAAAACAATTTTCAACGTTTTCAAATTACTTGAGCTATTGTTTGGGTTCATGAATATTCAAAAAAGGATCCCAACAGCAGGATTTACTGGCCTGTAAGACAAACCCTTACGAGAAGTAAAGGAATCCACTATGGTTATTAATTTAGTATGGACTGGACAAAGTGCTAGGAGATGTCTTGTAGCAAGTGATCCTACATTGCCAGTGAGTTGCACAAGATGACCTAATATGTCTTTTCCATAAACTTGTGATTTAGCCACATGCTTGTCATTAAACATATTCATGGGAGGGTGACTGATTGCTAAGCAGAGCTGCAAGACTTTGGGAAACCTGTTGCACGAACAGTCCCATTTTTGAAAAGAAAAACAGAGTCCATTGAGTGCATCACAATGAAAATTCAAATTAAAGTTGCTGAAGACAATACAAACCAGGAGTAAAAATCAAAAAAAACCCAGAACAATCAGTTGTGAGGAGACAGACTTTTTCCTTTCCTTGAAAATGCTTCTAATTTCATTCCTTCATTCCATTTAAGGGAAGGCTTTTGAATCCCTTCTTGCTCCCAAGCTGTCTACTTGATATCACACTTGAAAACTAGCTCTAAGTTCTTGGCCAGAGCAGGAAAAAGTTCTTCTTCAGTACAATCACACAAGATTATATACAAATTGGATCATAATGGCTACCTCCGGGTCAATATATGACAAAGTCCTGTTGCTGATGTATGGACCTCTCTCACGCATTCTGTGTAGGATCCTTTAGCAAGAGTAGGTACTGCACCTTGTGTCACGCTCAAAACAGAGCCTGGATGTGACATGTGACATCTGAACGTACCACTTCACAGACCGAAATATTTTTCCATGCTACTATTGTGTTGGGAGTGCTGGTGGACAGGAAACTCAACATGAGCCAGCAGTGTGCCCAAGTGGCAAAGAAGGCCAATGGTGTCTTGGCCTGCATCAGGAATAGTGTGGCCAGCAGGACTAGAGAGGTCATCATCCCCTTATACTCGGCACTGGTCAGGCCACACCTCGAGTGCTGTGTCCAGTTCTGGGCCCTCAGTTTAAGAAAGATGTTGAGATGCCGGAGTGCATCCAGAGGAGAGCGACGAGGATGGTGAAGGGGCTGGAGCACAAGCCCTGTGAGGAGCAACTGAGGGAGCTGGGGTTGTTCAGCCTGGAGAAGAGGAGGCTCGGGGGAGACGTTATTGCTCTCTACAACTGCCTGAAAGGAGGCTGTAGTCAGGCAGGGGTTGGTCTCTTCTCTCAGGTTACCGGTGACAGAACAAGAGGACACGGTCTCAAGCTTTGCCAGGGGAGGTTTAGGCTTGACATTAGGAAGAAGTTCTTTACTGAGAGGGTGATTGGCCATTGGAATGTGCTGCCCGGGGAGGTGGTGGAGTCACCGTCCCTGGAGGTGTTTAAAGAAAGATTGGATGAGGCTCTTAACACATGGTGTAGTTGACAAGTAGGAGTAGGTGTAGGTGTTGGGTCATAGGTTGGACTCGATGATCTCAAAGGTCTTTTCCAGCCTTATGATACTGTGATATTAAATCCAAAATCCAAAAGTTGGTTTGCTTGAGGAAGCTGTTTTCAGTCAGGTCCACACACTTCCATCCCCTACCCAGGAAAGCCTAGATCCGTTCATTTTTCAAGCATTTTTGATCTCTCAACTGCGTTTCTGTGATTAGTCAGTCTATATTTACTGTGTTTGTATGATGTTGTGTTTGAAGCACAGTCCAGAAGTGCCTTTAAACTGATTTTTCTTTATTGTTTTCTATTGTTTAATGTGTTCTTCTTTCGTGGGGCTACCTCCAGAGTTTACCTGTAGGTACATTTTGCATGCAGCAGACCCTGCATGTAAGAAATTGCAACAGGCATAGGCACGCCGTGCCACAGGGACGTGACTTGTACCTGGCTGGTGCAGGTCCAAGCACCTCATGGACAGAGGCAAAGGTGCTGGATGCTTCTGAACCAGCCAAGCCTGCCTAACTGAGCCAAACATCAAGAGAAAGGCTGTGGTTCTTAGTGGGTGATGTTGAGCAAGGTAAGTGAAGAGTTCTTCAAACAGCTGAGGGAGGTATCACTAGAAATAATTGTAGGGAATTGATAAATGGGAGATTTCAGTCTAATAGTGTGACACTCTCATCAGTGTCACCAGGACTGGTGAGACTTGTTCAACTGTGTAATAATCATGCAGGAAAACAGATGAAGTTTTGACACATGAAAAATGGAAGAATAATTTGACACATCATTCAGATGTGTACTTTGTGAAACAGTTCTGCACTGGCAGGAGGATAGGACAAACCAGCCCTTTTTCAGATCTGGAGCCAGGCCCTTATCAGCTGTACATCAGCA
Source organism: Neomorphus geoffroyi (assembly GCA_033558235.1). Taxonomy (NCBI): domain Eukaryota; kingdom Metazoa; phylum Chordata; class Aves; order Cuculiformes; family Neomorphidae; genus Neomorphus; species Neomorphus geoffroyi. The sequence continues at coordinate 35,917,974 of JAUMJM010000016.1, forward strand.
TCTCTTGTCCAAAGTCAGGAGAGCAATCCTACCTTGGCTTGACATTGCATTTCTGCCAGGCTTAATGTCTACCTACAAAGCACCTCCGCTGAAGTCTCATAGGGATTTTGACTCTGCAGTTGCATGACATGAAAATTTCCAAAATAGTAATAGAAATCCCAAACACTCCATGGGAATAAATGGTTATTTCCTGCTAAGATATCTCTATGACTGTGCAAGAGACCTGGTGCCTGTGACAACTCTGTCAGTAGCGGAGGGCAGAAGACAATCTAGTCCTTAATGGAGTTAGAAGGAGGAGGGGTGTTTAAAATAACATTGAACGATTCCTTTCCTTTTCTTAAATGCAAAGCAGATTTCAGGAAAAAAAGTAATTTCCCATTTCAAAGTATTTTACCTGTGAGCTGAATTCTCTTTCCTTTAAGAGAAAAGACAGCTCTGTGCAAAAGGAGTTGATATGAGGATACTCCTTACAGAGCAATTACAGTCTACAGCAAAGGCAGTCCTGGAACTTCCATGAAAATCTTCTGCCACTTTTTCACTGGTCATAGATCACATTTTCCAGGCTCAGACATCAGAAGCCTGATAAGTGAGTAATCCTTAAAGAGTTTGCCTTCATCTTTTACAACCTGCAGGGAAAGGGCTTCGCGGAGATCCAAAAGCTCACTGATGGTAAACGCTTCAGGTGGGACCATTTTCTCCAGCAGTTTTATCCTCACTGAAGTTCAGCCCACTGCACTGAGTACTCAGGTGTTTGAAGGGGAAGGGAAGAAAGAAAAAAAGAATAAAATGCAATCTTTCTCCAGCTCAATCCAAATGGCTTTTCTGCAGGTCTTGGAAGCTGATTGCAGTTTCAGTCAGAAGAGCTTGTCTAGTGGGGGCTGACTTTTGGTCTCAAAGCATCTTGACCAAGGGACTGAGTACAAAACACACCCCAGGAGGACTGAATCCCAGCGGGAGGCTCGCCTCTCTCTGCCACCTGGTGTGCTCCAGGATAGGAGGGAGAACTGTGCTGCCATTTGTTATCTGCAGGAGCAGGATTATCATAATGTGGCTTCACCCAGACTGTGAGAAATGAGAAATGAGACCAGAGCTCTAGCCATTTCCCTGCTTGGGCACATGCTTGCTAGCTCAGCCAGGCATTTCACCCATGGCATTTCATCAAAGCTTCCACGTCCCCCATAACTCCAAATACACACACAGTATCACAGTATCATAGTATCATAAGGTTGGAAAAGACCTTTCAGATCATCGAGTCCAACCTATGACCCAACACCTACACCTACACCTACACCTACTCTTACTTGTCAACTACACCATGGCACTAAGTGCCTCATCCAAATTCTCTTTGAACACCTCCAGGGATGGTGACTCCACCACCTGCCTAGGCAGCGCATTCCAATGAACAACTACCCTCTCAGTGAAGAATTTCTTCCTAATGTCAACCCTAAACCTCCCCTGGCGAAGCTTGAGACCGTGTCCTCTCGTTCTGTCACGGGTCACCTGAGAGAAGAGTCCAGCTCCTGCCTGACTACAACCTCCTTTCAGGCAGTTGTAGAGAGCAATAAGGTCTCCCCTGAGCCTCCTCTTCTCCAGGCTAAACAACCCCAGCTCCCTCAGTCGCTCCTCACAGGGCTTGTGCTCCAGCCCCTTCCCCATCCTCGTCGCTCTCCTCTGGACGCACTCCAGCATCTCAACATCCTTCTTAAACTGAGGAACCCAGAATTGGACACAGTACTCAAGGTGCGGCCTGACCAGTGCCGAGTATAAGGGGATGATGACCTCTCTAGTCCTGCTGGCCACACTACTCCTGATGCAGGCCAAGATACCATTGGCCTTCTCTGCCACTTGAGCGCACTGCTGGCTCATGTTGAGTTTCCTGTCCACCAACACTCACAAGTCCCTTTCCGCCTGACTGTTCTCCAGCCACTCTGCACCCAGCCTGTAGCTCTGCATGGGGTTGTTGTGTCCAAAGTGTAGAACCCGGCATTTGGACTTGTTAAACCTCATGCTATTGGAGTTAGCCCATGTCTCCAGCCTGTCAAGGTCCCTCTGTAGGGCCCTCCTACCTTCTAGCAGATCGACACTTCCTCCCAGCTTGGTGTTATCTGCGAACTTGCTGATGAAGGACTCGATCCCCTCATCCAGATCATCAATAAAGATATTAAACAGGACCGGGCCCAGCACCAAACCCTGGGGGACGCCACTAGTGACCGGCTGCCAGCTGGATGGGACACCATTCATGACATGCAAACACCCACAGAGTTTTGGAAATGGTAGCAGTGTGCTGACAAAGGTTTGCCATGAAGCAGTGGCAGCAGCAAAAGCCTTTCGAAATCCGCATGGAAGTTTTCCATTAGAAACCTCTAACTTACCATGCTTACTTAGAGGAGGTAAAATTGATGAAAACAAGGTGAAAAGAGAAGGTCATAGAATGGTTTGGGTTAGAAAGGACCTTAAAGCCCACCCAGTGTCACCCCCTGCCATGGGCAGGGACACCTCCCACTGGATCAGGGAGCCATCCAACCCCATCCAACCTGGCCTTGAACACCTCCAGGGATGGGGCAGCCACCACTGCTCTGGGCAACCTGGGCCAGGGCCTCCCCACCCTCACAGCAAAACATTTCTGCCTAAGATCTCATCTCAATCTCCTTTCTTGCAGCTCAAAATTGTTCCCCCCTCATCCCATCCCTGCACTCCCTGATCAAGAGCCTCTCCCCAGCTTTCCTGGAGCCCCTTTCAGTACTGGGAGCTGCTCTAAGGTCTCCCCAGAGCCTTCTCTTCTCCAGGCTGAACAACCCCAACTCTCTCAGCCTTAAGGGACAGCTTGGGATGTTAAAGAGATAAGCAGTTCTTTGATAAATCCAGACAAAATAAGAGGAAAATAAGGCACGACCGGTCCTCTCAGGACTCTTGTCTGGCTGGACAGTGGCTCTGAGGCTGCGCAGTTATTCCTGCACGGTGCGAGTTCTGACAGGTATTTAAATGTATGCCCTCCCACTGCTAGGGGAGACAACCTCCTGATTTTCATTCCATTATAAATAGACCAAATAAAATTTTTTGTCATTCATTAACTCTCTAATATTTTCTTAATTTAATCTCTTCCACTTTCAATTATGAAAGCCTTTGAGATTTGAGTTGTTAGTCAGGCATGGGGGTGCTTCGTTTAAGGGCTTTTTGCAATGGTTTAATTAGCAATCAGAGGCTTAGCTGCTTTGCTCAGAGACACTGTCAGAAGAAATAATGATGCTTTGATATTAAGTTTGGAGAAGCAGATTTCTACTGATGTTTTATGAGCTTGGATAGTTCTGGGTTTTTTCTTTTATTCTTAACACTACTATCAAAAATATCTCCATTTCCTAGTTCCCCTCCAAACACGTATTACTCCTCTTCAGCCTTGGATAAGTAGAACTTGAAGAAGTTGGATAAGTAGAACTTTTCCTTACTCAAACCCCCAAATTTATAAATTTTTGAGGTCAGAGACGACCATTTGGTCATGTAATACAACACTGCAGGAGGCATTCACAGTCAAGTCTGTGTACGAAAATTACACTGCAATAACCAGAACCATATTTTATAACCTCACGGCACCAGGACGTTCGGCGGCTTAGATGCTTCTAATCAACTGCACGTGACAATTAACTGCACACATATTTTTCTGCCTAGATTTCCAAACACATGTTGAAAGACATATGTGCCTGATGGACTTTAAATCATCTTTTCTTCTGTTGCAGAAAACGATTTTCATGACGCAAAAATCTTTTTATTTTGAACCCTTCATTTTAACACGTAAAGTCCTTCCTTTATGGGAGAACAGGGATCAAAGTTCATGGTATTTCCATGAGCTGCATGAAGTTACGTTGTTTCAATGCATATAGTGTTGTTGTGGAAGAGTTTACAGTGCCGTTATCAACTGAATAGTGTACATATATAGTTAGAATTTTGAACAATGCTGTGCATATTATGGAAACATAATTCATCAAGCTAGTCAATTAATGGTTAGAGATAGCTGAAAACTAAATGCTAGCTTACTTCCTGCAATAGTGTTGACATTCAGAATTATTTTCTCTTCTGGGACTTTTAATGCAAAGATAGAATCTGAAAGGTTGGTAAGGAATAAGTTAAAAAAATTCCAGAAAGTTACAAATGAGAAGTTTCAAAGTACCCCATTACAGTATTTAGTTTCAATATTTTAATCAAAAATATAATTGACTATGTCTTTTGGAAAACTTTCTTGCAGGGAATCCTTATTTGCTGCTGGGAAAAGTTTCTGCCTAAAATATTTTAAACTATGATATTTCTGACTATTTAAAGTTTACTTATGCTACAGATGTTGAGAAGTATCATACATAGAGCAGAGATAAGAAGAATAATCCACATCATATGGCTTTAAGGCCTTTTTCCCCCACTAAAGCTGTTAAAAACTGCTTTACTTATCTGGAAGTGAAGCTTCTGGGATGTGTCCTGTGCCCAAGTGGCCCAGAGGAAATTGGGAAGACAACTTAATGCCATTGCAGATCACTTTTCTAGGCAGGCCAGGATACTTTCAGCATCTCAAGCATCAAGGGGTGCCAGGTACTGAATTAACCCTTCCCTTTGCTGCTTTGGCCAGACTGCTGAAGAAGGGGTGAAAGGGAAAGACGAGCTGCTCTCCTGGCTCTCTTCCATACATCTTTGTGGCCGGGGAGGTATGACAGCTGTTTTCCAAAGGACAGCTGGCTGAAGAGAGGGTTAAATGAAATGGGAAACATCTACAAGAAGGCCAGATCTTCAGCTGCAGGACATCAGTATGCTCCCACTGAAATCTGAATTATTCTCCATGATACTGGCTAAGCATCTCTGTTCCTTTGGTCAGCGTTAGGGAACTAAAGGGGTAGAATTAAATCACGTCGTCAGAGCAAGAGTAAAAGACAGTGGCAGTGATTAAATCCACAACGATCCACATTGCGCCTTTTATATTTTAAACAGGGTGAGCTAGGTCATAAAGTTTAAGTACTCTTGGTCTATAAAAGAGAAAAAAGTTTTAAGGCAGTACTATGAAATGCCATAAGAGAGACCCTCACAGACCTAGGAGAAATGCAAGTCACCTAAAGGGCCCTGGCTATGATTATATACATTACTGCAATTCAGCCTTTGGGCTCCCTGCTAGGAATGCTTGGAAGAGTGGCAGTGATGGGCAATTGCTGATTTATGTACTAGAAGCACGCTGTCAGGGGAAAAAACCAAGCATATTCTGCCCTTTGTATAAGACCTCAGCATTACACCAAAGTATTTTAAATAAAAATTATGCTGACAGGATTGCAGAAGAGGTTAATATCAAAAGTTCTGCTAATGGAGGCAAAGCAAATATCTGGGCATCTGAGCTAGATTCTCGCCGGCTGGTGCGTGCGCACATGTAAATGTGCACGTGTGTGACTCAAACGACCGATTTCCCCTGCAGAATGCACCACTGGGGATAGAATGATACAGGGAATTGCTTATGGTCTGTGTGTCTAATGGCAAAAATCAATGACTTGCCTTATTGAAAGGTGCCCTCAGGGGCAAAAAGCAGTGAATAGCTTATTAGTTTGTGTGTGCATGCTGGCAGATGATAAAGCAGCACTGAAATCAGTCATAGACCATAATAAAGTACCCATCCCCGTCTTAAAGGCAGTGTGTACTTCTCTCTCAGGGGAATATGCCTCCATTAACCCAAACTGTGCAGTAACTCATCTTTAACCACAGTACAAATATGCAGTAGAAGAGGAACCAATAATGATTTCTTATGGTTACTGATGCAAAAAATATAACAGATAAATTACTGGTGTGCAGGGCGAGAATCTTTTTGATGTACAGTTCCATAACTCTATTTTACTGCTATCCGGAATGGTGTGGACGGACTCTAGCTGAGGACCTGGCTTGATACCAGCAATGTTTCACTCATTTTCAAAAAAAAAAAGAGGAAATCATGGAATGTACAACAAAGAAATATTTGCAAGACAAAAGGGTCTGACCTGTTTCCCATCAGTTGACTCTGTTTCAGAGTATATTCAGGTCATCCGTTCCGACACGCAAGACCTGCATACAACAGCATTGTTACTGAAGTACATATTGACCTTAAAATATTGTCATGCTAGACATTACGTTTCAAGCCTTTGATGCTTTCCTCTGATGGCATACATTTGATTAATGCCAATAATGCCTTCAGCAAACATAATAGCCATTTAATGCGAAGCTTTCCCAGAAGATCTCCAGCATAGATCCAGCCTAAGAAGTAGAGGTGATGGCTTCTCTTGGTTGCAAGGTGAAAGTAACAACTTCAGTGAGTATTTTCAAGCTTTAATTATTTCCTAAGAGATGCTGACGACATCGGTGCTTGTATCCATGGATATCCAAAACTAGCACAAAACGTGTCTTTTTTAAAGGACTTGACACTTCAAATATGTAGTATTTTGTCTTGAAATATGTCATAGTGATGGCCATATGGGGCAGAATAATTCCCTTAGCTGGAGTAACTGATGTGTAGCATTTATAAAACAGATGGATAGGCATGTGTACACTCGCACACAGATCTGCTAACATTATGTTAGTTGTGGCAGCCCCTGAAGGATGTGCCTCTGGAAAGCACAGACAGGAATCCTGTCATTGTTATGTAGAAAGGTGCTAATGGCTTCCACCATGGACCTTCTAATAAAAGAGTTAAGCATATAGTACAGCTGTTGCATCCAGAAAGCGAAGGGTGTTCTTGCACCACTTCAGCATTTGGATTTTTCTTAGGAATTTTTGAAATTCCCATTGCAGCAGCCGAAGGAAGAGTGTTTAGGCTATGTTTGCAACCCTGCTGGTCCCAAAAGAGCCTTGCAGCAGGAATTCCTCAGGTGTGAAGTCAAGGGAAGCAAGAGGGAAAACCTGTCTGAGTACCTTGATTTGACTGAGATATGTGAGTGCCTTAGAAAGAAGTGGGGGACATATTGGTGGGTGGGACAGAGATATTTCAGTTGAGAAATCAACAACTAAAAGTTGTTGCTCCCTCTTTTGAAGGAAGCAGGCCTTATCAGATACAAAATATATGCCTCTAACCCTTAGGATAATCACTAACACTTCATCACAATCTGAAAGGAGATTCTAGTGAGGTGGGTGCTGGTGTCCTCCCAAGTAACGGGATAGGAGGAGAGAAAATGGCCTTAAGTTGTGCCAAGGGAGGGTTAGATTGGATGTTAGGAAAAATGTCTTTACTGAAAGAGTAGTCAAACAATGGTAGAGGCTGCACAGAGAGGTGGTGGAGTTCCCATCCCTGGAGGTGTTTAAAAGAGGGGTAGATGAGGCGCTCAGTGATGCTTTAGTAGTGGACAGGTACAGTAGGACTTGATGATCTCCAAGGCCTTTTCCAACCAAACAATTCCATGATACTATGACTGTATGATTCTAAATGTATTTTTCTACTATGGCAGATGTCTAGGGCTTTGCTGCCCATACAGAGTAAATAAAAAGAAAAAGAAGAAACAGCGATAAAAATTCCTGTCAAAAGCATCATTGACCTTTTAAACTTGTGAAAAACAAATGATGATGGTTCTCTATTAGCTACTTACAGATTGGAACTTAAAACCAGACAACACATCATGATGTAACCTGAAAAGATTTGTAAAATATAGCAGCAGTTGTGAAAGGAGTGTGATAGATCAGATGGAAGTGAACAGCTTAAATTTTTGATTCTGCTTTGCAGAACAGCAGTTGCACAGCCTGATACAAATGGAATCTTTTTGTTTCTTTCACAGGTGTGGATGCAGAATGTTGCAAAGTAGGGCTGAAGGAACAGAGCACTTGTACTTTGCTCTTGGTCTTCTTCCGAACGAGTCTTATGTGATATTAAGCTGTAAAATTGCACAGTGATTCACTACTTTATTCCACTGTATAAAGCACTTCTTTTTGGGGTGGTCTCCATGTGGGGACTTGGACGAGCCACTCCTTGTACGGCATTTCACACCGCTATGTGGGGTAAAAGCACTTACAGGACTAGCTATAAAGGAGAGTTGACTATGAAGAAAGACTGTGGAAAGAGTGGTATCTCTGGTAATATGGAGCACATATGTATTTAAGACAGATTAATAATGACATGCTTTATGTGCTACATTATATAAAACACGTTTGAAATTCGTCAACATTGGACTGCTCCATTATGGATCAACCTTCTCCTTATCATCACATTTTGGGCTTTCAACACAATCATGAAAGGGTTTCAAATAAGTCGAAAGAGAATATGCAGGTGAAAAGAAATGAAGGAATGGGTATTGCACTTCGAAAAGGAAAGGGGCTCTTTCTATAAGGAAAATAGACTTTTATCTCTCACAGCTGACCAGATGCTGAGGAGCGCAGACTATTCCCCAGCTAAGCAAGCAGCAGGGAGTGGCAAAAAAGAATCCATTATTATTGTTCATTTTTTAGAGGGGAAACACAATTTTCTCTGTACTGGCTCACAGTTTCTCTAGTTCTCAAAAGACACATGATGTTTTTGGACTTGTTGCACCACAGACTGAGAGAGAGAATTGAAATGACTTTGTATCCAGCAAGGACAATTTTCCGGAAGGTTTCCCCCAAGCAAGAGGAATATGCAACCGAGGTCAGTTAGTGTGCACTTTATTCTCATCTTTCCTCAAGAGAAAGTTCACACCAGGAACCACACTTGCTTGATGCCTCAGTCTCTCCTGACTCAATTGTCTTGAAAGGAAAAGGGCGACCAATGGCCTCATCCGAAGACTGATGTATGTATTTATGTTAGCATTTCAGATGAGATAAGGCTTGTCCTTTTAAGACAAACCTTCCAGTTTCCCTCATTGACTTTGGTTTGCTCTCGGCGAGCCCCGGATTCCTTTTGAATGAAACTAAAGGGGAAATGCACTCCAGGAGACTACCTGTGCGTGACAGTTCGTGATAGGAGGTTAGTCCATGAACCTAGGCTACAGCTAGGTAGCCTTTCCCAATCACACACACTGGAGGTAGCAGGGCCTTAGCAGCCAGTGCTTCCAGCTGCAGACGGGCACCCATTGTGCTGCCCTCCTTTGGAAAGCAGTCCTAGCTTTGGCTAGGATTCCCATCTGGGCACTTCAGCCCTGCAAAGCCTGGTAACATCAAAGAGCACCCTCAACAAAAGAAGGGGTAGCATTATAAGTCATGGCATTTTTTTCCAGCTAAAAAGGGAAAATACATTTTGTTTTTCTCTAGTTGGATGTTTCCTCGGGAGCTGCAATTTCACACACAGGAACAAAAAATAAATGCAAAAATTTTTGTGGACATATAATTTTTTTTTTCTTTACCAGGAATCTTATAATAAGACTATTCTGATTCCCTCAGGAAACAAATTTAATATTTCTCCAGAGTGAATCCAGACCCCTTCTGGATATTAATCCACTTCACAAATTCATTACGAATAATTTAGCATAAAAGCAGCTTTTTCCTCACAAGACAAAGTGCTGAGGCTAAAGCATTTGTAGAGCAGTGTGAAAAACATACTGTAGCTGCCTTGGCTCCATTTGGATGGAGTATAAATAAGAAAATTTGGCTGCAAATCCTGTCAGTCTCTTAGTCTTATTTAGCACAAATATTCCGAAGAAACAATGATAATATAATTTGGCTTTTTTTTTTTTTCTATTCCTTTTTTTTTTTTATATTGCTAAGTCAATGTATAATTACTGAAAAGCATTTGTGACTGTATTTTAGATAAGCATTTTGACAAAATACAATATTGGAAACAATCTTTATCAAACATTCATGCGTAGTGTGAGAGATAAAAACAGGAATCCATAATTCATACAGCAGAGTGTATTACCAAGTGTGAATAAGAGGCTGAATTTAAATGAGGAGGTCGGAACAATATTTTTTGCGAAGCATCTGCTTTAATCATTTACATTATTCACTAGCTTTGCCAGAACTGTAAATCTTAAATATATATTTGTGTTTGTGAGAGTGCGTATGTAAATACACACATATATGCACACATACACAAAGCGTCGCACCCACCCCCACATCCGCACATGCTCACGCAGAGAAAGACGTTTGTACACAGAGACACGACAGTGCAGGGCCTGATTCTGACACCGTTCTACATCAGTGGGGAGACTCCTGTTGACAATGATGGATTTGGGGATCAAGACCCCAGAGCCTTGTTTTTTCGTCTCTTCCCCTGCACTTACAGCGCTATGAATCAGATGAGCAAAAAGGAAAGACAAGTCAGTATTTACCCTAAAATCATGGAAACATTTATTCGGTTGGCAACATGTATCACAAGCAAAAACAAAAAACCCACTTTGAATCCCCCTACACCGAGGTGAAATCCTAAAGACCTTTCTATCAGCCGTCGTGTGACTGATGTTCTTACCCATGGGGTTTCAGGACTGGCACCTCGTGCTTGAGGGCACAATGACAAGAGAGATCCTTGACTGAACAGCTGTGCGGGGCTGCAGCCAGGTCCAAGCCTTCCTCCCAGTGGTTATCCCTGCCTATGCCACTTGGGTGTTAACTCTTTCCGAGAGAGCAAAACCAGTCACCTAATGATTGTTGCGTGCTTCACTAAGCCCTAAACAGATTTCTGATCCTTCGTGATAAAACAGGCCCACTTCTGATAGGGTTTTCAAATACCGAAGTGGGTTTTATTTAAGTATTTTATTTATTTATTTATTCATTAATTTATTTATGTATTTATTTATTTGTTTATCTATTTATAAAGATATCTACTCTGCTCATTTGTTACCAACAACCCACATTTTCTTTTTCTACAGGAGTCTGAGTGTTGCTTTTTCAGCCCCCCTCAACCCCTTTCTATTTGATAAGAATGTGTTTCGTGATTTTAGTGGTTGTGTTTGCCAGGTGAGGAACAGCTGGTGTTGCTGTGCAGGAGGTTCTCTTAGTTTGGTATGTGTTTATTTCAATAAATGTTAGTTTTTTGGAGGGGAACAGTGAACAAATGACTAAAGAACAGTAGTCAAACAGTGTAAATCTTTCTCAATATAGAACTCACTGACTTACATAGGGCATATTAAAAAAAATCACAAAGTTTTTAATTATGTACAGCAGACAAGTCGATGAGGAATCATGCACTCTGAAGACCAATGAAAAGGAAATTCACCTCTTTTTATGAAGCTGAGCCTAAATGATTAAAATGATTTTGCCCTATCATTTTAATTCTCTTTCCTCTAAGCTTTCTTTAATGGTGCCCTCTTCCATGCTTAAGTAAAATGAAGAATTAATTCAGTTTCTCCCCTGTGGGGCAGAAGAAAAGCAAGATCCAACACATCCCGTTCTGCCAGTATGTCAGTCACAAGGCACATTACCTTTACCCACTTTTTTCCCCCTCCTTGATTGTTTTATATTGTTATCGTGAGGAATGTACACAGATCACAGAATTTGTGACTGTGAGACATTCTGAGAAGACGAGAAACCAGACGTAACTGTGCAACATAATTTGGAACAAAACACTGCTGAGAGGAGGGAAGTCAGGGCTGGAAAAGAAAAAGGGACTGAGCAGCTGTATAGCTCTTAAAGCTTCCCCTGCCCTGGTCACAACTGCTTTGTGATCTTTGGCATTTGGGAGGACTGACACTGCCCAGCTTTAACCAAGATGGGAACTCAGGCTCTTGCTGCGTCCCAGCTGCCCCTTTAGAGCATCTGTGATGGTATCTTCAAGGGCAAATGCCTTAACCATACCTAGTCCGTGGAATAATCTTCAGGATTCTTGCGTGCTTCCTACTTGGAAATCCAGGAAAATGTAACTCAGGGCCTTTAAGCAATGATCGAAGAGTTGGAAGCTCTGTGTTTGGGCCCGAAGGCAGCAGCATCTGTTGTTCAAACTCTTGGTACAAGGCGAAGCATTTTCACTTGATGCAGCTTTTGTGGTGGTAATCGATGACTATATTGTCACATCTTTTCAGCAAACCACATCTTTTCAGAAACTGCCAAGAAGGTCTTGGGTTGACAGCAAGAGGTCATCACACAGGGAGAGAATAAATTGTGGCAGTGGCACAGGGCATCCACGTGTTCCTGAAAATCACCTGTTTGAGCGTCCTTTCGGGGAAGGTGAACCAGTGTAGAAAAGTGAAGGAATGAAGTGGGCAGGGAGCTTCAGATGCCACAAAGCATTGTATTAGGCAGATGAGTGAAGCAGAGGTGAATATTAGAAGGGCCTTGTTGAGGGTTCTAAAAGAAATCTTTGTGTAGTTTGTGATATGGAAATGGGATTCACTTTGGGCAGGTAGTTTGATGTGTGAATTTGCAAGGGTAATGCAGCTCGGGGGACAGTCACAGGTGGACACCTCCAGTCAGTATCAGCTAAACAATGACTAAATGATGACCCACAAACTAGAAATAGCCAATGGACCTCTTCCACTGGCCTGCCACTTTCACCTTAGGGAAGATGGCTTGCAGGTGGGCTTGAGGGCAGTAAGAAAATCCTCCTTTTGTGCTGGTTCAACTAGGAAACGCAAGAAGAAAGAAGGTGAACAATGCCTCCATTAGTTGACCGACAAAACAAAGGAGATGCCCTTAATTACATTTCCCAGCTTGAACAGTAGCACCTTAAAAGGAAGCAGTTTTAACATTCTGAGCAGCTGAAAAACGATCCAGCACAACTAAATCCATAACAGTGAACATTAAAGAAAGTGCACGCCACTTTTTCTGTATGGCCAATTTCTCCTTAAGGAAAATAATCCAAGCCTATATATTCATGAAACAATAGATTTAGATGAGATATTCTGCTACAAGTTGAAGTAGAGCAATGTTAAAAGGTAGTTCTCTAATAAAGATTCCATCCGCATAAATAATGGCTTACTGCAGCCTAATAAACCTACCCCTCCTACATAATTATGTAGGAAGTGTAATACTGTGTTGCCCTGGTGCAACATTCTCCTCCCCGTCACACACTCAAACACACACAGATTCCGTTTGTAATTAACAGGAAAATTCTCTGTATTAGTTTTCTTTGCACTTTATAGAATAACCGAGAGATTAATTAAGAGGTCTGTATTTCTATTTCAAGGTTCAAGTACTTTCACTGAGCACATTGTGCTTTCAGAATCCGTAGTGTCAGCAGAATTCCTTACTTCAAAACACAGACATTTCTCTTCCTTAATTTTTCCTTTTATAGATGCAATTACTAAATGATTGTGACGAGTTAGGAGGCCCAGGTCACATCACCACCTATTATAAATCTAAGGCCAGAGTCTACTGTGTTGTGGATGTGTACAAGGGAGGCTGTATAAACACTATAAGACCAACTGATGCTGACTGAAGAAGCTTTTAGATCTTAGCTGTCACCCTCTAAGCTGTCCTGGACAATCTGAGCTTGGTTAAACCACCTGTACCTTCAGAGAAACCAAAGGACCATGCCCACACCATCTCACATGCTTGTGCTTCTCATAAATGGTGCACCCTGATCCAGTGGGAGGTGTCCCTGTCCATGGCAGCAGAGTGGGTTTTAAGGTCCCTTCCAACCCAAATCATTTTATGATTCTACGATTCTATGGTTTTTCTTTTGCTTTTTACAGATTTTAAATATTTTTTTTTTTTGGTAAATATTAAGACCTACCCACAGATCTAAATTGTTATCAGATTTTGCTCAAATTACTCAAATCAATTATTTCATTAACTTTAGAAACTGCTTAAAAGCTCTCCTATACATGCAGTTTAAATCTGCTTGGCACACACACGTAGCAAACCCAAAGCTTTAAACAATGCTCATGCCTAAGTGAAGCACACTGTTGTCTTTAAATACAGGCTTTCGTTAGCAAACCAGGCAAATGAATGGAAACACTATTTCCCCTCCAATTATTATCTTCTTCGACACCCCGTTCTGCTTTTTTTCCAGTTAGTAAACAGTCCTGTTGAAAGGATGATGCATGTAGATCCTAATTCTGAAAAGTATTTATTTTGGTGCCTAATTTCTGTACAGGAGTGATATCACGAGGTGTGAGAGTGAGACTGAACAGCAAGGGCTTTGGTATAAACCATTTCATCCTGTTCAGCAGAAATATTTGAGTTTTGCTGCTACGTTTACATCTTTCCTTAAAGACAAACAGAGGTTTAAGTGGCCACCCTGAAGAGGAGCCTCGGTGTCTGCAAATGAATATACAAAGAGCAGAGACCAGTAGAATTGCTCTCTCTTCCACTCGTGCCCAGAAAAACATTTCTCTGCTGTTGTGCCATAACTGCAGTGCTGTGAAATGGGAAGTGATCTCTCTGGAATGAGAAAAATGTTATCTCGTGACAGAATTGGATGGAGACCGTGGGCCTGACTTCTGCTTGTTTAGTTCCTAAGCAGCTGAGTGTTTTCAGCAACTCCCATGGAGACCGTTAGGCGTCAAGAACGCTCACTCCCTAATAAAGGCATTGGCAATCAGGTGTGAAGGGGCAACGTTGTTCACTGGACTCTTGTAACCAAGAATTTAAACTCAAGGTCAGAGGTAAAATGAAGAAAGGAAGGCAACAATTTCCCAGCAAGGCAGGGGCCATGGAGTTGCACTTTGAAGTTGCAGCAGTTCTTTCTTGAAGACTTTGTTGTTGACACCATCAACACACAGAGTTCTCAGGAATGAAAAAAACACTCCTATTAAAACAAGAGTAGTGCCAGAGGCAACTGGCCATTTTGGGATGTGTTGCAAGGGCATCGGTTTTGTCCATCACAGTTAGTTACAGGCTTGCTTTGTATGATCTTGCATGATGTTTAAAATATAGTTATTGCAAATAAACCCTAAGCAGCATATAATAATTGGCAGACATAGAGCCAGTCTTTTACTTTTCACTGTGCCATTTAAAAGTGCTTGAGAAATAAGGAATATTTGTAGTTTGTAGATTGCAGTGAAATGTAATAAAGTAAATACACACTGTGAAGAAAGTCATAGTTAACGTACAATGTATAAAACCACCTGGGATCAGACTCTGAGATGAGTTCGGCACCTGCCCACCTTCCTTTTCATGTGTGGCGTTGCTTAAAAGCTGAGAAAATAAATGTGGTTGACGTGTATTAGCAAATATCTTCTAAAAATGTTTTGAAGGCCTAAAGCAGCTGAAGCATGTGTGATAAAATAGTCACTGACTGCTCCATGCTACATGGTTGGAAAAGACCTCGAAGATCATCCAGTCCAACCGTCAGCCCAACACCACTGTGCCTACTAACCCATGCCCAAAGTGACACGTCAACAAGTTTTTTGAATGTCACCAGAGATGGAGGCTCCACCACTGCCCTGGGCAGCCTCGGCCAGTGCTTCACCACTGTTTCAATAAAGAATTTTTTTTCAATATCCAGTCTAAACCTCCCCTGATGTAACTTGAGGTCACCCTATCCCTTGTTACTTGGGAGAAGAAACCAGCACGCACCTCGCTACATCTTCCTTTCAGGCAGTTTCAGAGAATGTTGAGGTCTCCTCTCAGCCTCCTCTTCTCCAGGATAAACAATCCCAGTTCCCTCAGTTTCTGCTCATTAACACTTGCTCTCCAGACCCTACACCAGCCTCGTTGCCCTTCTCTGGACACGCTCCAGCCCCTCAATGTCCTTCTTGGAGTGAAGGGTCCAAAACTGAACACAGTATTCAAGGTGAGGCCTCACCAGCACCAAATATTGACTTGAAATAAGCATATATTAAAATAAGATGTGATGCCTACACCAAAGATCTGTTACAACATATATACTTTGCAAAAAATAATTCATGAGAATTTAATTAGCTCTTTGTTTCCTCTTGATTCGCCACTGAACTCTGAGACACTTTGTCATAGATCTACAAAGAATGAAAAAGCATTGGAGCTGTAGTGAAGCATGGATTTTGGAAAGTAATGTAAATTTTGCACTTTCTAAGTCGACTTCAGCAGGTAGTCATCCAGGGGAAAATCCCCACGGGTCTTCTAATCCCCAACAATATTTTGGCATAATCCTGTCATCTTTTCCCACTACAGCATTCTGTGATTGAGACTGAGAACTGTATTCAGTTAATCTTTGAGTCCACCTGAGTATTTATCACCCTGCCTTTCCAGGTGCCAGTGTAAAGCTAGCTCGTTTTTGAAAAGCAGGCTGTTAAATCATGCTCTACTGAAGACTTCTTTATGCAAACAGAGTCCCTCTTAAAAACAGAAAATAAAGCTGAAACCAGAACTATTTTTCCCAAGTAAGGGAAACTCCACCTCCCTTTAATTAGTCCAGGATAACAAAGAGATGGTGCAGGTTTTCAGTCACGTGCTTTTGCACAAGTGTGTAAACCGGAGAGTGTGTGTGTGTGCAAACGTACACAGTGTGCAGAAGTTTATCCCCATGCACCTTATAAATGACCACACAGACAGAATTCTTCTTCACCAGCCCAAAGGCTTGCATAGCCACGAGATATATTTTTTTAAACCAGAGTTTTTCTGGCATAGCTCATAAAAAAGTCATTGTTTCATGGGTTTTTTTAGAGTAATTGAGAGAAAACACGATCTTTCAAAACAACATTCAGACAGTGACAGTAGTCAGGAAGCTAACCTATTGCTAACATGACCTCAGACAGAAAGGGTTTCCTCAGTAGCTTAGATGGGAGTGAAAAAAAATCATTCTCTATCTGAAGATTTCTTAGAAATCTAGAAGGGCACGAGTGGAGAATCTCAGTCCATTTCTTAATGGATAAATATGGATTCACAGTATGCAAACACTGTAGTAATAGGACAAGTGCAGTAATAGGAGAAGGGGCAATGGTTTTAAGCTGAAAGAGGAGATATTTACATGAGATATCAGGAAGAAATGTTTTCCTGTGAGGGTGGGGAGGCCCTATCCCAGGTTGCCCAGAGCAGTGGTGGCTGCCCCATCCCTGGAGGTGTTCAAGGCCAGGTTGGATGGGTCTTGGAGCCCCCTGATCTAGTGGGAGATGTCCCTGCCCATGGAACTGGAAGAGTTTTAAGGTCCCTTTCCACTCAAACTATTCTAGGATTCTGTGATCCTCATGCTGTCAAAAGTCACTAAAGTAGCTGTGATCAAATGTTCCTTACAAATCATAAAGGATAAGCATCTTTTTGCATCATACACAAACATGCTCTCTAAAGGAAAGGGCAAGAGTTTAAGGATGATGCTAGTTTTTTATACATTCAATAGAGTTCAACAGAATACACTATGGGCCTGAACCCAAGGCTGTTTCAACCGACATCTTTCTCACAATTACATTTGTACTTCACTAAAACTTTGTAAACTGAACTGTCCTCAATCATAGCTGGTTAGAACTCCTGTTTACCTCAACCTTGTTCCTGACTCACATTTAATGTAAGAAAATAAAACTTTTTGTTTCCTGAAGCTTTATCAAGCATAACTCAGACCTATCAGACGTATTATCTGTCACAATTACCTGACAGGGCAATAAAACATGTACCTAGCAGTCCTCTGTAACAACTTTGCCTCTCCTTTTCCCTGTACTCTCTTTCTCTCAGCCCTCATGCACTGTCTGTACTTTCAGGAACATGTCTGGGTTGCTCGGTGTCATTCAGTTATAGCACAAACCTATCATGACATTAATACCCCTCTGTTCCCCACAATTTCCCTTAGCTTAGAATCACAGACTCACAGAATTGGGTTGGGAGGAACCTTTACAGGTCATCAAGTCCAACTCCCCTACCGGAGCGGGAACATCTTTAACCAGATGAGGTTGCTCAGAGCCCCATCCAACCAAGCTAAAACGTTTTTGTTCACAAATACTGTAAAACTTTGGTGTTCCATGAGGTAGGAAAACAGGGTTACCTGGGGTGGGTTTTTTAGAGGGCAGGGGACACAGAGCTTCAGCTCTCTTCTGGCTGTATCCTTGGGACTGTGCCCAGTGTTGCTGTGCATTGCTCAGTTAGCGTACTTTGTGTTTTACGAGGTATGAAGTTGCAGCTCTCAAGGTGCAGGACCCCAAGCCCAGGGGGCTACAACCAAACTTGTCACATTAGTGGGCAATGAAAGCAGTGCTAAATGTATTGCTTTTTTTTGCTGCAAACCAGATTCAAGCTCAGGTCTCAAGCTGAGAGGGGCTAGTGTATTAACCTAATGTGCCCACTTGACTCTCTCCTAAGTACCATGATAGATTTCTTTTAATCTGCTGCAGAAAATAAATTGCTAGGGAAAAAAAAAATAAAGATTTGTACTCTTTAAAGACTAATCACTTTCAGGCACTGTATGGCAAACAGCGAGATTCAGAATGAATCCTTCTACTGCATTACTCATGACAGCTTACAACCCAGACTATTAAACATTCATCAATAAAAATTTAACATCCCGTCTTCCCTTTGATATCCTCAACTGCTGCCTACATAAGACAACAGGAAGGCTTTCCACAGCTCAGTGTGATGGCAGGACATCAAAGCAGCCTCCACAGTTAGCCTGCTTCGAAGAGTTTCTTGTATTTAGAAAGTAGAGTTGTCACATGGGAGGGGAAAAAGCAATGCAGGAGATTCTCTCTGGTTTGAATATATATAATCCCTCCCAAGGGGTGCAGAATGTCCATGTTGTGGCTAAGCAGCAAGGTACCATTCACTTTTTTTTCAGATGAGTAACTGACCGACCACACAGAGACAGGGAAGAAGAGTTGGATATTTTACTTTGTTAACCAATGAGCACTGCACGCCAGGACTTGAACTGCTCAAAAAAAGGGAAAGGTTTGCTTAAAAAATTGCTCTCCTGGACTGGACAATTTGTTGTGGCTACTGTTTGCTAGAGAAGCAAAGTTTGTAAACAAGTAAATCTATTTGCTTTCCTGCTGACTTAAGAAGAGTCTTTGAAAAGACAAGCATGGAATTTTAATGGGTAAGTCCAGTCCAGATCAGCAAATTTCACTTTACAGAAAAGAGCAGGAAAATTGGAGCCTGAAATTAAATCTACAAATCTCAGAGAGAAGTTCGCAAGAGTAGATTTTGGGCAGTTTCTTCACCTCCAACCATATTCAAACATTGTTCCATTTTGAATTTCTCTCATGACTTCTCTGGTCTAAATTCTCTGGACATGAATTTGAGGCTGAAAAAACTGACTCAGACTTTAAAACATTCAATCTAGGCTGAAGGTTCAGCTCAGTAATGTTCCATTTATTCACTTCAGATTTAGGCAACAGATTTTACCCATTCTCCGTCCCAGTCTGGAACACTAACAGGTGAGTTTATCAACTTTGTATGTACCATTATACCAGTGAATCAGCTGGAAATGCAGATGATGTTAAAAATCATCTCTTATTTCACCCATTTGCCATGTTTGTTATAAAGTTTTAGTTTCATTGGGGAAAAAAAATGGGATTTATGGAACGGCTGCTTGAAAGCATACTATTCCTGGCACTGAACTGCATTTGGAAAGCGAGAATATCTTTCTGGGAAACATTTTTCCTCCTGTTCCCTTTCTCTCTGTAAATTCTTTCCACAGCCCTCTCACCCAAACAATGCAGGTTCCCTTTAATGTATTTGTTTCCCTGGAAATGAAGAGCTGCTCGACCTCGCTTCAAAAGCACACCCTTTGGCCAAGCCGGGGCTGAGTGCAGCTTGTCCTTCCCCCTGAAATCAGCTCCATTTATCTTGAAACTAAATTCTTTATCTCTAGATCGACTGCGCACCGGCAGTCCTACCTGGTTGTCCCTTCTCGATCACATTTTTGTCCTGAACCTGACTCAAATTGCCTTCTAATTGGAAGGCTTCTGGGACGCGGGGGGGTTCTGCATCAGACGCTAAGTTGAGAGGACCTTCGGATTGATGAATCCTTAGCCTTATCCCATCTGCCTTTCAGTCTGACACTGACCGCTTTGACCGCCTGCTGCCCACCTCTGGTGGCCTGGGGTTGCAGGAGCAATGCTCCTGTCCAAAGTCTCCCTCTTCCAGGAGGAACGGAGGGTCAGAAGCTGGAAAAATCATCCCACAGTGAGCATCTTTTCAAACGGTTATCATTTTCCCAGGCACTGCTGCGCTGGGAGGAGGGAGGTAACGGGGTAAAAAGGAAGTAAAAGAAAGAAAACAATATTCTAGTAGTGGTGGAAAGCCTATTTTTCAATATTCTTGGATTCCTTAAATTTTTTTTGATTGGGTGACTGGTAACTTCCAGAAACTGTCGTTCAGCACAGCTGTTGGTAGCAGGTTACGCTATCAGCTGGCTAAATAAACTGCATTTATGTCAGCAAAGGGCATGGAGAGAAGAAGAGTTATTGCCTACAGTTAGTATTTAGTGACCTGTTTGGGAGGCAGAATGCTGCTAAGGAAGCTCAGAATAAATACGTTCTCTTTCGGCCTCTCAGTCCCATTGCGTTATTTGCAGAGAAGAAAAACTGTTCAGATTCTGCCCAAACTGCAATCACATCAGCCATGAGTGTGTTGCTGTGGCTTTTTATTTACCTTTGGTTTCTCTCACCTAAGATCCTTTGTACTCTGCTCAATTATAATGTTGGAATACACACTGATTTTTTAAAATTATGATAAATGCATTATTTTTTTACACTTCGCATCATTTCCCAGTATTTCAAAATTCTCTAGCAGTAGCAGCAGCCACCAATACACTTCGTCGAGATGGGAAAGGGTCCTGCATAAAGTCACAGGGTTGTTTGAAAACAATTAGTAGGCTAAAAAATTGTAGAAATTGATATATTTTCCTAATTGGTTTCTTCATTTTAAGAAAATTTTTCTGTTATTGTTGAGTCATTTTTTTTCACCAGTTTGCAAATAATTCTGCATTCAGCTTTCCAGGATCTGTTTGTAATTCACTAAATGCCTTTCCATTGACTCTCAGGCACTAGCAGTGAGATAAAACGGGCTAAGTGAGAGAACGGACTGATCTTAGCATGACAAGAGATTTCATTTAGTTTTGAGAATCCAGAAGGAGCAGAATAGGAAAATCACAACTTCCACTACACATCTCTATGTTGCTTCAGAGATGGGAAAGCATGTCGATCCGCTTAGAGCAGGTGCCGTGCTGAAATCCCATGACGGGCTGTGCCATCAGTAGTGTGAGCAGCAGCAGAGATGCGGCTCTGGGAACAGCACACCGTGCCTTCTGTGTCTCATAGTACGCTGTGATTTCTGTTTTAATGACAGTTCATCCACTAGGCAAAACAAGTGGTTTGCCTCTGGAACAGACAAATATCTGAGTAAAGATTATTCAGAATGAAAATTCCTTATTTTATGAAAATTTTGGATGTTTTCTAGTGTCAGTCTTGTTTTCATAAAAATGATATCACTAAGCATACATTCACTCCCGAATCCATTTCATGAGGAATTTAAACAGGTAGGACATGATGCACCCAACCACAGGTTTGCCAGGATAGTAAGACTCCCCCTTTTATTTTTCTGAAGCTCTGTGGGAATTTTAAAGACACATTAACATTTGCCAAAACACAGCAATCCTTGTGAGCCGTCTCTCTCTTTCTTGCTCTTTCACCCAGTTTCCCTTACATTCCTGAGCAAACCTAGTGCAAATACGCATCAGGATTTTTGGTTCCTCAAATATGTTAATACTCATCGCTTAAAGAGGTGTGGTATGTGGGTTTAAGTTACGTGAATTTGATGAGTGAAACTTAATTGACTGAAGATTGAATGATAAACATTCATATTAATAATGACTTTTGCTTCTTTAACACAAAAACTGACGCAGGAGGCATTTCTATTCTGAAGCAGGATATAGTCCTAATATAACAATCGCATGATATGCAGAATAGGCTTTGCTGCAGGCAGTGCTGCATCTGTTATCTCATATATGTAAGCTGTGACTGTCATTTTAAGAGTAAAATTATATCGGTGGACTAGCTGTGAGCACAGTTTTCCTTCCCGTGAAGGAGATTCCAGGCGACTGTCAACTATTGGAGAAAATTCTCAGCCCTTTGGTCAAAATTCACACCCTTGCAGAGAGACCACACAGATTAATGTGTCAAAGTCCCACTCAGGTTATGTGAATCCTGTCTCTACTCAGTTCCTAAAGGATAGTGAGAGGAGAAGGTGCTCAGCACATCAGAAAAGCAGGCACATTCTTTTACGGTGGGAGCTCAGTGTTTTCAAGTGGCTCAGCTGGGAGTTCTGCACAGCGGTGAAAGACTTCCCCAGTTTAAAATCAAAAGATTCAAATTGGGAAAAATCTTTAAAGCTACTGAGGCACAAATTTAGTCAGTTATAATTATGCCTTGAAGAAATTTGAGCCCTAAATTTGCAGGATCTTCTCAAATTCACACAATCTTTTCAAATTTACACCCCGTAATAAGTATCAGCAAACATGTATTTTATCATTATAATCCGTAATTTTAAGTTCAGGTGCTGTTAGTGACAGTGTTTTAACAATATAAGAGCAGTGCAGCTATAAGCTCCTAGTATTAATGTACAGCAATCAGTCAACACTGACTTTGACATTTGTGTAGGAGAAGCAGAATATAAAAATAAGTCATGACAGTAGTGGAATAAGAAAAACATCAATGGTATCAACTCAGCTGGCATATTTCACCTCTTTGCATCAGTTCTATAGGCAACAGAGGATCAGAAAAAAAAGCATTTTAACCCGTAGGAACTTATTTCCCTGCTGGTAAAAGAAATTTAGGGTTGCGTCATCTCTCAAACATCAGCCATTTATCTACCACTGCCTGAATTTTTCAGTGAACAAATCCTGTGCATAGAAAAAGTTTGGTAAAAATCTGCACGCTTTCAAATCTGAACTAAGAAGAATATGCAGATTTGACTCTCAGATTTTCCTATCCATTTGATTCCCAACCACTCTCTTCCAACAGCTGACAATTGAAAGCACGTTAGCTGCTGTCAGTCACCATCACAATTTTTATAATGCTGATACCTGTACGTATCAACCAACATATCGATTCAGTGCACGTATGTAAACATACTGAAGCTGTTTCAGTCACAATAACCCTATATATTATATATATAATATAATAGATATACTAGAGATTTTAAAATAACTTCATTTTCCTTCCTCCAGCTGCTGCTGAAATATATTACAAATGAGAGAATTTAAAGTAAATCAGATAGTATTCTCATTCTATAAGTAGTGAAGAAAAGCGCAATCTGGAGGATTAAACAAGTATCACACTAATTGTCTAATTTACAGCACCCCACAAGAAAGGGGGCCGAAGAATGGAGTATTGGCACTGAAACCAGTGCATCCCAGAGGCGCCAGCACTGATCAACAGCGCTGATGGGATGCAGTTCCTACCAAGAATGCCTCCCACCGATAACTCTGAAGTGGAACTCACTAACGCACTCTGCTGCAGAAGGTCGGAGAGGTGTTGTGTCATTAGCACAGTGGTCCCACGACCACTGCTTGCGGGCACAGCTGGGAGCAACCACTGGAGTGGTACAATAACACAGAAGTTGTTGTGAATTACCGCTAACAACCAGTGTAACACCAACAGTAACAGCGCTGAGTCCTGCGCCAACTCCACATTCCTTACATGTTTAAATATTTCTGAGAGTTTGTTTCCAACCAAGACAAACAGCTTGAGGTTGAAATGTCTCTGTTAAGGTGTTGCAATACAGTTGCTTAACCCTGTATTTGAGCTCATCATTCATTCACAAGCTTCTCCTCCTAGGGTGAATTTGGCACACAACGTCCCTGTCCAGGGACTCTCGCTGCTTTCTCAGCTCACATACACACGTTTCACAGGAAAGCACTCGGTTGGTGTTGAGGTCCAGCCCACCGTGAGCACCGCTGCACTTGCCGGGCTGCAGACACGCCAGTACAGAAGGAATTCTAAAGAGCAGAAACAGAGCGATAGCAGGCATTCAGCGCAAAGTATCTGACCACCATATGTTTATATATAATGAGCTGTCTGCAACAGAAGTAAAAAAGTGGGCAATATGTTTAGTATAGTTGTTTCGAAGAAATAATGGTGGAGCTGGTGGTTAACCACTGCTCTTGACATTTTACAGATGTAACCGAGGGCTTGTAATAAAACCATGAAGCCTCCTGCTGTGAATGCTGCCCATTATTTGTTAAAGCATCACTTCCTATACGGTTGGAAGAGGGGAAGACAGGCAGCACACAAATAACAATGTTAAGGGGCAAAATCGCAAAGAAGAGTCACAGATCCATATCTAGGGTGACATATTTGTCTTAAAGACACACGGTCAACATAAGACAGTACACTAGCCAGAGCTTTAAAATCAGAACCTGGAGCTTAATTTAGTAACACTTCACGTTAAGAATCCATTTGAAATGGTTTATAGAGAGTCAATATGTAGTTAATAGATTTTTTAATGCAAATTGCAAGCCTTCTTAGCCTTAGTGGTGATTATAGATGGTTGCACATAGTCCCATGCACACCAGTGGTAAGTGATAAAAATGGTTATAAGTCACATATGACCCTTCTTCAAACAACCTGTAATTATTTATTAAAACATCCACTAATCATTTATTAACTTTTCATACCCTAGAAATGGAACTCTTGGTTCCACTGCTGACTCATTCTCATTTCTCACAACATTCAACTTTCATGATTATAAAGCAAACAAAACAAAAGTGGAAGTTTGGGGCCTTATGAAAACATTACCCAAACTTACGGTCCCGTAGCATGAGCTATGCCAGCCAACCTGAGTTACACAGTTCACTCACAGTCACGATTCCTTGTACTCTTACAACAATCATACACATTTATTTGTCATAAAACAGTTCCATAATACTTAGATTTTGTGAAAGAAGCTCACAATCCTCATTAAAGAGTCATTGTCATATTTGGTATCCACACAACTTGTATTATATTACGCATTAAAAATAGACGGGCAGTACCGACCCAGAAATGGAATGGATTATCATTATCTCTCTTTCATGTACACGGAAGGGAGACATGAAGATAAAGGACAAAGTTTTCCTGACAGACCATTGTTTTCATCTGCAGTGTGTACACCGCCGTGGAAAACACCTGGCTTGGATTTTGAAAGATGAGAAGCAGAATAAAATCCAGAGCTCCAGTTTGCCACTGCTGTGGGAAATAGTCATGCTTTTCCAATGGGACCCTCCTGTCACTCCTTGTCACCAGCAGAGATAGATTAAATAAAGTTATCAACAATTTTGGGCTGAGGACTCCTGGGTCGTTTAATCTTATTCCCTCTCCAGATTTCCCCTCCTATATCTGCAAATCACAAATATCAAAAATAATGAAAATGTGAGCCAGGCCTCAAAATGGCGTTTTTTCTTTCAGCTGTTCTTTTTGAACTAGCTTCAAAAGTTGCTAAGTTTTATCAACGGGTAATCATATTTACCAAGTTTTGCAACCACATATTCCAAAAGTAGGAATACGGACCTTGCTTTTCAAGTTTTCAAATGAAAGCTGTTACTTCTGAAAAAAATGGCAGCTGCCTCAAGATTTTCTAGAAAAACAAAGGATGTGGAAATACTGTATTTTCTACCGTTTCTGAAAGTACATTTTTCATCCTAATTAAATCAGACGTGCTATCTAGCAGATAAATTTGAATCATGCTCGACTCCAAGGGAATCCAGGGACCACACCCTCGAGTCAACCAAGTTAATGCAATGTCCACAAATTCCTGTATGCCATCAGACGAAGATCCATCCTAGCATCTTCATCACTTTCAGTTTTGGCTCTAAGAAGATACGAGAAGTACACAAAAAGAAAGAGGAAAGCAAACAAGCTGAACTATTTCTAACTCAAAAAGGTTTGACTGAGTTTGATTGAAGGGTCGGGCAGTGTTCCAGTGGTGAAGTGTGTGTTTTATGCTACCCAGACTCCTTTGCCCTTTCCTTCACATGATGCTAATGAGTAACAGAGCAACTCGAAATCTGAGCACTGGGGTGTGCATGCGTTTGGGTTAGTCTATTCCAGCCTTAAGAAGGATTACAAATCAGGAACTACAGCTCTACTGAGGTGTGGAGCTGCATTAATGGTTTTATATGTAACACTAAATCACTAGACCTGTGCCTGGGATTCTTAAATATCAGACTACATTTGATTCCTCTCTCAAACAATTAGATTGAATATCCAGATTTCAACAGAACACCCAGAGTTCAACAGAACACAAAAGAGTAAAGGCAAATTATTAGATGTTAAGCAAGAAAATGCCGGTGTATTCTGTCTATATTATGTAAACAGCCTGATTTTTGCAAACTATCCAAGAAGGGAATAAATGCTGACTATGTTCTTAGTACTTTATGAGCCAAACAATATTTTTATCTCATCTTCCAAGGAGAGTGGCTAATACAATGGTTCTCTATGGAGATTATGTATTACAAATGTATAGCATTCTGGAGTAAGTCTTCTCTAAGGTGACAATGATTTCTACTTTGGGACAGAAAGGTCGTGTAGTTATCTCCGTTCTGCAGTAGCTATACTGGTATGTTTCCTCGTGTAAACATGGATATTGATGGATTGATATTCTTGTCCTTCAGTTGCGTATGTTGCTACTTCTCTTCCATAAATGCTTGCGTTCTTGAATTATAGAATCATAGAATGGTTTGGGTTGGAAAGGACATTTAAAGGCCATCTAGTCCAACCTCCTTGCAATGAGCAGGACATCTTCAACTATTCTTATATGCCCCTTTTAAGTACTGGAAGAATGCAATAATGTCTACATGGAACTTTCTCCTTTCCAGGCTGAACACCCTCAACTCTACTGTCTCAATTTCAGGGAGACAAATGAAAAAGGGATAGTTTGGATCAGCCTTACTACCTGATCTGGCTGCCCACAAAGCTCTGCTAGATCAGTGCTGACAAAAAAAGAGACATTTTACAGGCAATTAGAGCGGGGATATCTGATTTGGTACCTGTGTGAATTTATATTGGTTGAAAGGAATAATGAAAGTGCACCCTGGCATAATTTACCTTTCCTTCAGGCCTTGAGAACTGCTTTTCTTTTAAAATTGTAACATGGAACTTGGGCAATTCACAACTATAAAACAAGTAGTTTATAGAGGAACATGTGACTTTTTTTGCCATGGGTAGTGAATTTTCCCTAGCAAGATTTATTCTTATAAAATGCAAGAAATTGGATTTATACATTACTTCCAAAATATAGATTGTCTGATGTTGTTGTTTGCAAGACAAATGATGACTGCTAATCCCTTGGTTTAATTTACCAGTGGACACCTACTGAGTGACTGGCTGCTGCCAGGTCTTCTTAGTCAGTTGTTTTAACACAACCTGAGGTTACATTACTATAAAATTGTGATAGTCACGGAGCATCCACAGCACTTTACTCTAGGCTCCTAACTCAGGTCATGAAGTGAGAAATTACTTTCTACATCCCCGGTGAGTCAGTAGAGGGAGAGAAGCTTCTCAAGAGTTGAAGTCAAAGCAGGTGCTTAATAGAGGTACTGTAAATGGCCAAAGCAATCTCTCCCTTCTGGTTGTGACTCTACAGAGAAAGGCTTGACTTAAAGGAAAGACATTTAAAGCTTGGATTTACCATGTTAATAAAAATAACGAATAACATGTCTTAGACCTTAGTGGAATGAGTTGCACAGACCCAGGTTACACACTTGATTTGTTTCAAGGGATTGAGTGGAAATGAAATAAGACAGAGTGAGTGATGCTCATAAATCATAGGAATTAAAGATAAGGAGGCGAAGCTTTGATTTCACTTCTACAAGCTACATGAAGGGAAATGGAATTTCCAGAAATCCAAGAGCAAATCAGCCTAGAACAAAGTAATCATTTTATAGAGAAAGATTCTTTGCTAGCCTTTGATCACTGTATCTTCTTATTGAAAGAAGGCCACTAGCTAAGAGCACTGCAGCATTACTTTCTGCCTTCTTGAATATTTTTCTAGGTCATCAGGAATCCTGAGACTACAATCTTGAAAGTTGGCCAACACCTGGTTGTGGTTTGTATCTTTCTTCTTTTTACTGTTTTTCTCTTGTGTATTTTATTAGCTGAGAGATGGACAAGGCTTTTATCCTTTGATTATGGAGTGGGAAAGTGTACGTACGCAGGCTTGAATGATCCTGTAACGCCTACACAAGAAAAAAGTCAGACAAAGGTTTAAGTATTCTTGAAACAATCTCATAAAATACTGAGTAAAATGGGCCCTTTATTCCAGGCTTAACATTTCTAAAAAAATATAAAGCTGTCAACTATTGCATTTCCACTAATCAGAATGTTCTTTGAAGACCCCTAATGTAATATTTGTACCAAGGGGAAAATGAAGGAAGGGGCAGCCTTCACAATATAAATCTTTCGATTTGGCTCTGATCCTGTGCTTCAAAAATAAGACGATAATTTGATTTCAGCAGAAAAATACTCAGCCATCCTCAGTTTACATTTGGTTGACCCAGTTAAAATGATTTTTTCAGGGTTTCTCACTCTTTGAACAGCCACGCTCACAAGTTGCTCTTCAGAGTTTATAAGACTCATTGGTACTATTCCAATATTGAATTCCAAACTCGTATTAAGACCAGCTCACTCATTTCCTCATGATCTGTTCCGTATTGTTTTATGAAGTGTTTATTTTGCTGGTATGATTGGTAGCCTCATGCTTGTGACAGCATTTTCTTAGTGTTAATTTTTTAAATACTTTAAACAAAACGCATAAGAAAAACTTTGTGTTTCTTTCCATCATTAATGTGTTTCTGGGATTCTTCAGACACCAGCTAGATATAAACCAGCTGACCTGAAAGCCGCGGAAACTCACATAGAATCAATATCCCTTCTGTTACGCTGACTACATCTTCAGGATAGACCCTGTAGCTAATGCTCAAACATGAGAAACAGAAATTCAAATTCAGACTTGTTTTCCTACTCTGCTGAAAACGTACATGAAACTTTCTTTTCTCTAGCACTACACCGCGCCCGTACCAAATAGTGTCTCAAACACAGCAGATATAAATATAAATGTAATGTATGTGCAGCTAAAAAAGGAGAGCTAGGGTGCCAGCAGCATTCATACTTTGCATACAACCAGTTGCCTCAGGCCACTAGAGGCTACTGCAGGCTAGTAGTAATACACATTTTCCAGACTATTCTGCCATTTATTGTTTAAACAGAAAGGATTTTGAAGTAAGTTAAAAAAAAATTTAAAATTAAGGACATGTCTATAAACAGGGTGGTTTTTTTGTCCACTCCAAAAGAGTCTGAATAGCAGCATTAATTAAATGCATAAATTGTTTCGTACTAAAAGTAGGTTGACCACACTTTGAATCATCTTGTGCTCAGGGTCATAGAGCAAATTTTAGAATTTCTCTTTGCTAACACTCAAAATCTCACAGAACCTTTTGGTTTGTTCCAAACAAGTTTCCAAAGAAACACAGCAGAAACGAACTCACTGTTGCTATGGGCTTTGACGAATCCTTTAAACCAAAGGGAATGATATTACATTAGAATTGGAACCTGCCCTCATCTATTTTACATTTCTTCTCATTTTCATAAAGGTCATAGAGACTCAGGCTTATATGTGTTCCATAGGCTTTACAAATGTTGTGGTTTGTTTTGTTTTTCTTCAGCTATTTCTACACTAAGATAACTTGTTATTTACAAAGAAAAAGTGCATTTTCACTAAGGAAATGTATCCTGACCTAAGGAAGGTCAGTGTATTTCTAATGCACGTTGGCACCAACACTCCTCACATCTGAGAACTGGACAACGGTTTATAACAAACAAGTGAGAAAATATATAATTACACTTTGGATGGTTTATATTCTTATCTGGGCTATGATTTCAAGCCTTTGGCAAGTGAATAATAACTGTAATATAAAAGTAATCATTAGCAATAGGTGGAACTGTTCATCAGTTCATGAATTTATTTCACATTAGCTCTTAAAGGAGACTTCTAAAATGAGAGATGAGCTGCTGAAAGGGAAATTAAAGGATACATGGCAAGAAAAGACTCTAAAGCTAAAAAATTAACATTATTTTGGTTGCAAATCTAATAGTTACTTGTTGATCAAAGAATTTGCAACAAATTCACTGTGTTGAATAGTTTTAGAAAGTTAATTATCTTCTATATAATGAAAATATTGATGTCAGTGGTCGCTCCAAAACCAGATTTCCTCCCTGCATTCTGTTTGTACAGTGGCCAGCACAGTAGGGACATAATTCCGAGCTGAGCTTTCAAACTCTACCATCTTGCAAAGGAATAATTCAGGAAAGAGTAGTGCCAGTGCACGAGTAGAAACTGAGCCAAGTTGTGTAAACTTTTTGGTCATTGAATTATAGAATCACAGAGTGTCCTGAGCTGGAAGGGACCCACAAGGACCATTGAGTCCTGTCCCTGCACAGGACACCCCAACACTCACACCGTGTGTCTGAGGGTGTTGGCCAAACGCTTCTGGAATATTGTCAGGCTGTGACTGCTTCCCTGGGAGCTGTTCCAGGGCTCCACCACCCTCTGGGGGAAGAATTTTTTCCTGATGTCCAACCTAACCCTCCTCTGGCATCTTCCTGCCATTCCCCTGGGTCCTGTCATTGGTCACCAGAGAGAAGAGCTCAGCACCTGCTCCTCCTCCTCCCCGTGTGAGGAAGCTGCAGATTGCAATGAGGTCTCCCCTTGGTCTCCTCCAGGCTGAACAGACCATGGGTCTTTAGCTGCTCCTTGTGCATTGGTGCCTCACTGGTGCAATTGAAAACAATTACCAGATTTTAGGGACATTATTTTTTAAGAACTACCTGCTCTCAGTTCTCAGTTAACTGCTGTTTCAGATGTTTCCAGTTCCACCCTGTGAGGCAAGTGGGGTTTTTTCCTCCTAAGATTGTTTTATCTTATTTTTGTTTATCTCCTGTTTTCCAAATAAGCTGTGTAAATACCACTGGTAAAATAACCTCATTAGTATACTTCAAGGTATGGAGGTTATCAACATCATGATACAGATTAGGAGAGAAACTGGACCACAATCTGCATAGGGATTTGTCACCACCTGGGACTGTTAGCAATGCATGGCCTCAGAGGAGCCACATCTCCCTCCTGGTGAACTCCTTGCTAGCCCAAGGCAACACAAACCTCAGCCAGGATGGTGGGTCCCACCCTGCTCTGCACAAACAGGATGAGGTTCAACCAGACCAAGGGCAGAGTCCTCCATTTGGGTCACAACAACCCCGTGCATCGTTACAGGTTTGGGGAAGAGTGGCTGGAGAGCTGCCTGGCAGAGAAGGACCTGGGGGTGTTGGTTGGCAGCGGCTGAACATGAGCCAGCAGTGGCCCAGGTGGCCAAGAGGGCCAGTGGCATCTTGGCCTGTATCAGACACAGCGTGGCCAGCAGGAGCAGGGAGGTGATTGTGCCCCTGTGCTCAGCGCTGGTGAGGCTGCACCTCGAGTGCTGGGGTCAGTTTTGGGCCCCTCACTCCAAGAAGGACATTGAGGGGCTGGAGCGCATCCAGAGAAGGGCAACGAGGCTGGTGAGGGGCTGGAGAACAAGTCCTATGAGGAGAGACTGAGGGACCTGGGGGTGTTTAGCTTGGAGAAGAGGAGGCTGAGGGGGGACCTCATCCCTGTCTACAACTGCCTGAAAGGAAGCTGTGACGGGTTGGGGACTGGGCTCTTCTCCCAGGTGACAGCAATGGGACGAGAGGAAATGGCCACAAGTTGTGCCAGGGGAGGTTTAGACTGGACATTAGGAAGACTTTCTTCACTGAAAGGGTGGTCAGAGATTGGCACAGCTGCCCAGGGAGGGGGTGCAGTCGCCATCCCTGGAGGTGTTTAAAAGACGGTTGGATGAGTTCCTTAGGGACAGGGTTTATTGGGGAGACAGGCACAGTTGGACTTGGTGATCTCAGAGGTCTCTTCCAACCTTATGATTCTATGATTCTAAACAGGTGCTGCCTTGCTGCTCTGCCTGCTTTGGGCTGCAAGAAGCAGGCAGCTGCAGAGAGGTGGGCATCACACACCATTGGCAGCATTAGGCTGGAGCAGGTCCAGAGACAGCTGATGGCTGAGCTGTTCAGTATCCAAATGGAAAAATCCTACTGAATGAAACAGATGTTAGTGTTGCAGGGGGTTCGAAACAAAGGCTATGTTTGAATCTAAGTCAAGTTTTGAATAACACATGCTTTGATTAGGACGATAATGAATTGGAAGTCTCTAGGGCAGAAAAGTAATCCTGGACTTTTGGATCAAAACCTGGTTTTCAGGTATCTATGAACTGTCATTTTATCATGTTTCAAGAACATTGTAGACCATAATCTCTGCTCCTATGAATGAAAAGGCACTGAAGGAAAAGGAGTCGCATGACATTTTACTAGTGATGAGTTTGGCTTTAAAACACAGTTAACTTAAATTACTGACACAAGTTTCATAAGGGCTTTTCGAGCCTTGACACTACTGCGTAGCAAAGAAATGAGCATAATGTTAATATATCTCATTCTCAGAATAGAATAATAGTAGCTTGCTGCTCTCCTGGCCTCTCACTCAATCTTTTAGTGAACCAGGCTGGGCTGGCCAAACTCTTACGGAGGTACTCAGATGTCTGTCCTGTGCCCAAAACAGAGCGTGCTGATGGAAGAAGCATGTTGACGTTTGAAGTTTGCATCTTTTTTGTCATTTCAAATTATATGGAATTCTGTTCTGCTCTGCAAAGGTTTTAGTCTCTTGTTGCAACTAACTGGGGAAAAAAGGCACATACAATGATCTGCATTTTCTTGTTTGTTTTGGTTAAAAAAACTAGTCACCAAAACTTGTATTTTTAATGCAAATGTATTCTCGTACAACTCCATCGCAGCAGAGATGAGACATTCTTCCACAAGGAAAAGAGGGGCTTGCCCAGTAGATAGAAAGAACAACACATTATCTTTAAACAAGAAAAATAAGCAAAGTGTCTGGAAAGATTAAATCAAGAAAAGAAACTCTCCAGTCAAAACAAAGTTGTCCTTTCGTAAGTTATTTTGTTAAATTTAAAAACAGAGCTTATGTTGTCTCAGTTCTTCTTGTTGTTGTTTGAAATACCAACTTCAAAAAGCATTAAATATAAAGTATATCTTTTGATTTCAGATGCTGAACATAAACCGTACATGGAAATAAGCAAGAAGATTGGGCTGAAAGGGAATGTGATTTCAAAGATCTGGTGTTCCCCAGCATGAAACTGGAGGACTCCTGGTGTGTTTGCATGGGTTACTGTTCCGTGGCTCCGTTTTCCTTTACGTGGAACTTGCACAAGCTGAAATGCAGGTTTAAGCACAGGGGAATGACAGAGATATCTCATTCTACAAAGTACTCAGGCACAAATATAACTTCGAAATGTTCCATCGTCCTCACCAAGCCCTGAGCTTTACTGAAACGCTTTGCTAGAGAGGGACATGCCTAAGCACATGCCTAACTGACTTTTCAAGTTGGGATAGATTCAAATGTAATCTGTAACAGCTCCCTGAAGGTTAATTTGTAGGAAATTTGAGAGATAATGATCATATTATAAACAGAAAACAGGTCTAACTTAGAAATTTAGTGATGGCTCAATCTGTGTAATATTGTGTCAAAGCAGGAGTAATTATTATAAGTAAAACTGGAGAACTGATGATGAAATGAATTTTTATTTCTTGTTGAACTTTAATCTCAAAGTGTGATACTTTTTTCTTGCTAGAAAAGAAAGAAAATCTCCTGGTGCTGGACTTTTCAATAGAAGATCACATAAAGTATGATAGCAATAACTGTGATTTTATATATCTTAATAACCAAGTCTCATAGACTGTTAGAATGATATATTCTAGGGTCTCAAGAAGGAGGAAAAACATTGAAATAAAACCTCAATTATAAGTCATTCAAACGGCAAATGTGAAGTAGATTCCAAACCTTATATCCAGTTCTTTTGCATGTTATGTGAACAGTCCTCTAATCTGGAGAGGTTCCTGATACAGCAGCTATGATCGTATGTAAATCATGGACATATTAATAACTGTAACTGCATAGTCAGCCATTAAGAAGAGATCACATTTTAAGAGGTGACAAATGGTTTGGAGTATCTTAGTATTCACAAAGAGGATGTTTCTCAAAACCACTAATAACTTTTTAAAATGCAGGTGGATAATTATAGTGCATTTAAAGTCATACTATATAGCTAAAATTTATATTATACTTATGCAGACATGGTTCTCAAAAAACATATGTGACTTTTAGCAAGAGCTGGTTGAGGGCTAGATATATACAGTCTGAAATTATTTCATTTTCAGCCATATAGACCTACATGTGTAAGTTTAAGCAGCCATTTCAAGAAATCTTATCCATCATTTACAAAGCTCACCACACCCTTTGATGATGCTTTAATCCCTGAGAGGGTCAGGGAGAAAAGCTTTTACTACATATACAACAAAAAGAAAATAAAGAATTTGTAAAATACTTCCACACTCTAAAGACATGTGAGAAAAGTTCCAGCTGAGGTGGTGGCTGCTAATTCACTCTTATTTTCCAATATCATTCCCCAGCCTCTACCCAATTTCAAGTGACTTTCAGACTTCAACATTGCTAATATTGGCATTAGTGCTGGCAGTTAATAATTTTTCCCTTCCTGGTACATCAACAATGAAAATAGTGGCAAAATCCAACTGCAGGAAAGGTCTTCATGTGCCATTGATGTTTATTACCTTTATAAGTCAGTATTTCTTACCACTCAAAAGCTAAGTCTGGATATCCCCACAGTGAACCTTAAGGAATTGTAAGGAAAAAAAGAAATATCAGTGCTGCTGAGCAACCAAACTGTTACAACATTCACTGGCCGAATTAATATTAAAGAAATATTATTAATACTAAAGAAAAAACCAAGAATCACAGCATCTTTGAATCATTAAAGTTGGAAAAGACCTCTAAGATTAGCCAGTCCAACCATGAACACAATACCAACACACCTACTAGACCATGTCCCGAAGCACCACAACATTACACTTAAAACACCTCCCAGGATGTTTACTCCACCACTTCCCTGGGCAGCCTGTTTCCATGTTTCACCACCCTTTGAGTAAAGAAATTTTTCCTAACGTCCAATCTAAATACAATTCAACGTGCTAGGATAGCATTAGAGAGGAGAGGGGCAATGGCATGTGTTAGTCATTGAGGCTAGCTTTTCACTTTTCATTAGTATCAAAGAAATGAGGAAATGGAAACTACTTCTTCAATACAATCCCCCAGGTTAAGCCAAAACTCACTGAGAGACAAAGAATTTAAAATAATGTACTGTTGTAGCAGAAAAAAACCCATGCAGTAATGAAAGAAACCAACCCTTTGTTAACAGTGATCCCGATTTACATACTTGGATCTACATAAAGGAATCGGTAGCGATTTGTATGAATGCGTTACTTTACAACATGAGGTTTCAGAGACAGTTTCCAACCCAATGGAAAGAGTAAAACTTTAATCACTGTCAGCTGAGTTCAGCCCAATGTGGGAGGAAAGTTTCATGATTGATTCCGTTGGCCCAGGCACAGGTGCCTGGAAACCAAACTGAACAGGTCCACTGCAACATCATTTCCCTTATTAATGCCGAAGTCCCATGCTGCATATTCTCTAATCACCGATATTTTCCACAGTTTAAGTTAGATGACCAAAGCTCTTTAAAATCTCCTTTCCTTGGTTCTTTATTCTTTTTACTTCCTCAGAATAACTCTCTCCCTCTCATTACTGGGAGATTCACAATATCCAAAATTTCTCACACTCTAATAATTAGTCCTATGAAGTCAAGCCATTCGTCAAGGATGTATTTTAGTACTTCCTGCTTTCCTTCAAATAACATCATGAATAGTGAATGCTCGTATTCCTTTTTGAAATGTCATTATTGTACATATAAAATTAAAAAAAAATCTATTTTTTGAGACTATTGCATTTTCTAGTCAATTTATACTCTTTCATTTTCTATCATTTGTCCCTAGTAATCACATTGCTCTGCCTTGATTAACTTGATTCATACCTTTAAAATATTTCAATTGTTTATAACTGATTTTCATGTCTTATTAGTCATGAATATTATCTCCTATGAACTGATCTCAGACCTCTGTTCTTCACGTGGTTTCTGCCTTAGTGCGAGGATTTGAATGCTCTACAAAAGGCAGTGCCTTTCTGGGACTGATGGCCTTGCTATTTGCAAACGCTTTAGCACTTTTTTTTTTCCTTTAGAATGCAAATGCCTTAATAATTTTTCAATTGTCTTGTGTTTTGTTGAGGGGTGGATTTGGTCTTCTGGAGAGTTTTCCAGACTGTGGGAAGTTTGTGGTTTGAATAGGTGACCTGAAAAAAGTAATGTGGCAGAAAAGTTACAGAGACTCCTGGGGGATGAAATGAAGTCTTATGGCAAGACATGAGCTAGAGCAGTTCTGATGCTCATCTAAAGTACTTTGGGGTCCAAAGTGGCCCTGAAACAGCTTGAACACCAGAAATTATATGTATGATTGACAGGAGTATTTTCTAGCCTCTCTCCAGCTGTGACAAGTCCAGTTGTTGTTCTTTTCCAAGGAATCTGAAGAACAGAATTCTTTAAATCAAAGATGATGTCTGTTTCTACCTATTGTCTCTGGATAAACGATCATTTTCAGAGGTCGTTATTTAAGAGCATTCAATGAATATTTAATCTAAACATTGTTTGCAAACTCTTCATAGACTGTATGAGATCCAAAACTGGGCCACAGTCTCTGTTCCTTAACGTGAATGGCCCCAACTTTCTTCTTTCACTCAGAACTTCTTCTATTTGTCACAAACAAATTTTGTTTTCTTCCTAAAGGTAGTACTGGATGCTGGCCTGAGAGTTATTTATGAAACCTCTCTTTATTTATAAAGTCCACGGGTGATATAGACTTAAAGATGTCCGTGGCTGAATTAATGAATGACAAATATTCAAATGTTTTCCCCTTCTGTTTCTCTACCCCCTCATAATAAACCCATTTCCTGAATAATTAAGAAGAGCTAATTTGAATCACACTCTGAGGAGTATATAGAGAACTGCTCACCTATTTTCCCTAAATACTCCATATCACACTAATGCTTCTTGTGCTTGGATTTCTTTCACAATTTTTTTATTTTAAAAAAATCTGTGATAAGTAATATTTTCAAAAGGGAATAGTCGTTGCATATCCAGAGCAGTTACAGGCAGTAACTTCCAAACACGTTGTGGCTTTAATGCCCACTTGATTTAAATATCTTTCCTGAAGGACTGTACCTCTTGCATGGCAAATAAGCAAGGCTCCTTGTGTTTTCATTCCACTTCTAATGATAATCATGAAATAGCTAATCACAAGCAATACGATTACAGTATAATTATTATATTTCATAGAATCACAGAATTATGGAATGGTTTGGGTTGGAAGGGACCATAAAGCCCACCCATTTCCTCCACCCCTGCCATGGGCAGGGACCCCTCCCACTGGATCAGGGGGCTCCAAGCCCCATCCAACCTGGCCTTGAGCACCTCCAGGGATGGGGCAGCTACAGCTTCCCTGGGCCAGGGCCTCCCCACCCTCACAGGAAAAAATGTCTTTCTAACAACTAAGATAATAAATCAGATTTCTAATAAACAGACTTCAGATTTGCTACATTGAAACAAAATAGCATGATTTACATAAACAAACATAATAAAACATTGGTAATTGATATAAAAGGAGCACGTCCTCTCAGCTTTTCACTAAAGTGTTCCATTAGTGAAATCAAAATAACAAGTGTTTTGTTTTCTTTGTGCCTGTCGCTTCACGGTTTTGACAAGTAAACACAGTTTAAGTAATGTAAATATGAAGAGGTTTGGGTTTGCTGTGGAGAGAAATAACCAGATTTACTGAAACAGTGTACAATCACATATACTTCATCGCATGATGCCTGTGCTGTAGGCATTGAAAACGGCTGTTGCAGTGAAAAGTGACATTTACTCACTGGGAGGATTGGTGCCTGTGAATACAGGGCTATCCAGAGAAAAGCACCGGAATGTGCCAGCCTAGCAGAGCTGGTTAACGAGGAGCCAGCAGGGCCCACCCAAAGAGAGGTTTTGCAAGTGGGAGGATGAGTCACAGAGCGGTTACACAAGGCAGGTTTGCATACGGCCCCAAACGCAGAGCAGGAGAGAGAGGCTGCGAAATGGCTCAGACACAGAAGCAAAGCCAGCACCACGCCGGTTAAAGGAAAGCTTTTACTGCACAGCACTGGAGAGAGAACAGATGTCGTAATATCACAGAACTACAGAATCATAAGTTTGGAAGAGACCTCTGAGATCACCGAGTCCAACCGTGCCTGTCTCCTTACTAAACCCTGTCCCTAAGGAACTCATCCACCCGTCTTTAAACACCTCCAGGGATGGCGACTCCACCCCCTCCCTGGGCAGCTGTGCCAATCTCTGACCACCCTTTCAGTGAAGAAAGTCTTCCTAATGTCCTGTCTAAACCTCCCCTGGCACAACTTGTGGCCATTTCCTCTTGTCCCATCACTGTCACTTGTGAGCAGAGCCCAGCCCCCACCCCGTCACAGCTTTCTTTCAGGCAGTTGCAGACAGTGATGAGGTCTCCCCTCAGCCTCCTCTTCTCCAAGCTAAACACCCCCAGTTCCCTCAGTCTCTCCTCATAGGACTTGTTCTCCAGCCCCTCCCCAGCCTCATTGTCCTCCTCTGGACGCGCTCCAGCCCCTCAATGTCCTTCCTGTAGTGAGGGGCCCAACATGGGTCACAGCCACACGGGGACCAACCCGTGGTCACCTAGCGGTGCTGAAGAGAGGGAATTAGGGGGCAGCAGTGCAGAGGGAGGGCTGGGTGCTGGCTCTGCGGGCGCGAGGCAAACACCTCCTGCGTTACCAGAGCAGCTTTTCTAGCAGCAGCTCGCTACATCCTTGGAGGACACGCTCGTAATAAGTCACTCTGTGACACTACACACTGTCAGGTAGAAAGACACGGTATGCCTCCCTCTCTCACCAGGCTTTTTTGGGACTCAGAGAGACCCGTTCCCTCTGGCTCAGAACAGTGTGCTGGGATATTCACTCTGCCCAGTGGATGCCTACACGGGGCTTTTGGTCCTGAGCCTCACCGTCCTCTTTGGCTGTACCTGGGTAGAAACAGGTGCGATTGTACTTACGGCAAATTCAAGTGGACTAAAAAATATACTTTCTCATTTATCTCTCTTTTTTTTAAAGTAATGTCACAGAGAATTTCTGTTTTGCGTAGAATATATTCTCTGTTCGATATTTTTAACCCAAACCCTCTCCACAATCAAAGAAATAGTCAGATTTGCAAATTAGACTGTCTTTGTAGGACGACATCACAGCATTCAGTGGCCTGACCAGCACTGTTCACAAATGTCCACTATTAACCCTTTTCAGCTGCTCCTCACTGTGGCACCAAGGATTTTTTAGAATGCCAGT
Organism: Neomorphus geoffroyi; assembly: GCA_033558235.1. Lineage (NCBI taxonomy): Eukaryota > Metazoa > Chordata > Aves > Cuculiformes > Neomorphidae > Neomorphus > Neomorphus geoffroyi. Next base: position 35,957,121 of record JAUMJM010000016.1, read on the forward strand.
TTCATACAAATATGGTGAGACGGCGTTCATGTTTAATTCCTGTGGGCAAAAATAATAGGTCATGCGTTTTTACCTTCCATACACTTATAATTATTTTTACATCATTCCACAATAAAGAATATAGTAATGTTACAGAAAGTTTTATTACTGTCATTATAAAGGAGGAAGGGTTGGCAAATTGCTATTGGAGACTGAGTGTAGTATGTTTTTGTGGTTTTTAGGTTTTTTGTGGTTTTGGTTTTTTTCAGTTAATTTAGCATTTATTAATAATTAGTTTAATTTTTACTGTAAAATGATGATTAATACTTTCATGTCGATTTTTACTTTAAATTACTTACAATTTACATGAAAGTATTAATCACCAAATTATATGTTTTCTAAAAATTTCTATGTTCTATCTAAGCTGACACTTTAAAACGGTGATGGTTCTTGTAAAATAAAAAAGAAGTCTAATGTTTTGGTCAGCTTTGCATTTCCCTTGGTCAAGGAATGACACAGTCACTGAATGGTTCAGTCACCAACTCTCCGCGTGAATTCCTATTTTATCCAACTCCATGCAAACAGTGCTGGTTGTTTCAGCTCAGTTCACATATGTGTTCATACTTTCTAACTTCCTTAGTTTGATTTCATGTCAAATGCCGGGGGTTGGACCTAAGCTTGGACCTGGAATGCGAGTGAACATCTGTTACTGCTTGCTTTTCTTAATGTGCTTCGTTAAGCCTCTCTAGAAAGATGGTATCATGTATGGATCAGGCTTTTTTCTCTGCTGCTTCTGTCTGTGAATTTCTTTCTCTACAGATTGCCATATTCTACACTGTATTTAATTATTCATTACATAATTTCTCTGAACAGTTCTTCGCATCTCAGTCGCTGTTCTTTCTGACTGGACATATGGGTCATCCTTGATTAAGCAACCTCGTCACTTAGTATCAGCCACTTTGAATACACGGGGTTCTAAATTAGAATCTCGCCCTCCACGACTCTTCTGTGATATTTCTTTGAAAAGTGTAGGAATGACAAAGATACTTGTTCCTAAAAATGAATACAGAGAATCACATCTCCTAATATTCAAACAAACCAATAGCCAAGGAAAAAAATTAAGTACCCTTACAGCACTATGTTCATGCTCCTGTTGTGCTGACTCTGTGACAGAAATATTTGTCCAGAGTTACATATAAATACTATCAGTTTCTGAACAGGTTTTCCTGTATATAATAAGATTTAGGATAAAAACGACTATCGGTTAGACTAATGAAAATATCTGAAAGGTGACAAATACTAAATTGTGCGTCTCAAACTTTTAAACGACATGCTGAACTTTGAAATATTTGATTTGATTGCTGGGTGCAAGTTTTTAAGATTTGGACGTCATTTTTTTACTTGTGAAGACTTTCTAATGGCTTATTCACATTGGATATCGTATCACATCCTTTATTTGATTTGTAATACAAATAATCACGTACCAGAATGATTTTAAATAAATATATAGTCACATGAGAGAAAAAATGTATAGTTCTGAGCCGGATTCAAGAAGAGAACGGTAGCGATGTGTACATGAATGATACTAGGCTTGATGGTGCACAGAGGGAACGACGACCCTGCTCTCACTGCATGGAAGGATGACTGGAATTGACCCTGATCCAAGATTAGCAGTCAGGCATGTCATCAGAAACTTTTACATAACCTTCTGACAGATGTCAAAGAGCATACAAGGGATGAATGCGTCCTAAGAGTCAGGATAAGCTGCAGTTCGTACTGATGTGCAGTCCTTATGCTTCCCGGGATTAAATAAGATGAGTTGCGGGGTGTGCTCAGTTGTTGGGGCATAAATTTGAATGGTCTTTCTTATCTTTATTCTCCTTTCTTGCAGCTTAACACCAGAGCTCCTACTTTGTATACTTACAGCTGGAGGAAAACTGTTCTCCATTCCAGATTTTAAGATCTTTTTTCGAGTGATTTGCTTTGATTGTTTTTTTACCACAAAACACCAATGTAACAGGGAATCAGTCACCTGCAATAAAATATTGCCATCTCCAGGAAGATGTTATTCTGCACCTGCAGAGCTTCCCATCAGCATTCTAAACGTCAAAAAACCCCTGGTGAACTTAGGATCTTAAAAAAGTGATGACGTAGACAAGATCCTAGGAATTACATCCTATATGTTGAGAAACTTGATGGACTCGATGATCTCCAAGGTCTTTTCCAACCTTATGATACTGTGAAATGCTTGAAAAATCTTTTACAAATTAGGATTGGTTTATAGTATATGTAAAATTATGGTGTTTCCTAAACCGACCTCAAATGCAAGATTTGTGGATGCGATTATGATTAATATTGACTGAATTTCAAGATGATAGCATTTGAGGCTCTACCTTGCTTTTACCCCCTGTCAATAGCAAATAAATCAAGGAATGATAACTTCAAAATTAATTGGCCAGTCTTTTACATTGGCCGGTGATTTACCCTGCACTGCTATCCAGAACTCTTGGTGGAACAATTTTTTCTCATTCATAATAAGAACAAATAAGCAGGAACAGCGTGGCAACAGAGCAGCAAAGGGCTGGGTGCTTCTAGTAGGAATACTTAAAAAAATGCAGAAGGTGTGAATGCAATATGAAGTTTAAAGTTTGGCTTGGTCTAATATGTTTATTATTATATATCATATCAGTTAACCTCTGTCTTTTTTACTTTAACATTGCATTTTGAACTTTGCACCCTGGAGGTGTTCGAAAAACACATAGATAAGGCTCTTCAGGACATGTTTTAGTAGGCACAGTGGGGTTGATGATCTTAGAGGTCTTTTCCAACCTTAATGATTCTTTGATTTAACAAATGAAATGTGGACTTCTTAGCTTTACAAGAAAAGTTAGATTTCATTTACTTATGCCATTTAAACAGCTGACAAAAACCAGAGCAGTAACTGAAATTTCCTTATCTGAATTCCGTATGGACTCTGTCTCACATCTACAAACCGGCATCCAATGATAATAATAGAACAAATGGACAGCTATGAGAAACCCAATCTTGGTATAAACCAGGAGTCCACCATTTTAAATACATGGATTTATGCCAGTGCAAACCTGATTTCTGAAGAACTGTATCAATCCAATCATGTCAACAAATGAGACCTATAAGAAGTCCTATAAGAAGTCTATAAGTCCTGTAAGAAGTCCATAAACAAAGTTGTGTGATAAACCCTCAGCATAACAATTATAATTTCTTGTCTGGAAAAAAAGTATTTCAATTACTTCTGCTATTCCTTTTGATAAAGGAGACGAACTATGGGATATCTAATACAAGCAAGAGAGAAGCATTGCTGTATGATGAAGGGTCCTCCACCAGCATGGGCCCAGTTCAATCAGTCACGCTAACTAAACCAGGGGACACAAAACCTGGGAGCTGATACCAGCTGTAATTGTAATGGTCTACCCAAGGAAGGAGAGGGAATTCCTTACGAAGCCTTTCAGAAAGTGCGTGAATAAAAAACCACTTCAGAAGTATTATCTGCTTTTCCATCCACACATCTCATCAGAAGTCAATAAGCAGATGTCTTTGTAGGAGGCTCTACTGAATGAATGAGTGAACAACCATATTTCTGAATCACTGGCTTGTTTGATAAAATTCACTGAATCCTTAGACGACTTAGAGTCCTTGGTGGAGAACTTCAATTACAAGGAGGACAAAATGGATACAGAACTGGAGGTACCTATACTATTTAGTGTAACGTAACATCACAGACCATAAAAGTCTCTAATATATTTTAATGAAAATTCAATTTTCAACTATGAAAAAGATTTCCTTTAGAGCTGCCAACAATGTATTTTCATTTGAGATGGTAGGAAATCGTAGTATTGCTAAGTCTTGAATGCTGGACCTGGAGTAAGTCTTGGAAGCAATCCCACTGACAATTGGTTTTTAAGACTCCCCGAAGGCTCAAACACACACAACAGTACCCAGGAAAAATATTTGAAGCTCTCATACAAGTGGCAGGTGAATAATTTCACTGTGTGAAAATCTAAATCTTACAGAGAGAGAGATACAGAGTTAGATTAAGTACATGACCCCATCCTTGTTGAATTCCACTGAGATGGTTCTCTTAGTTGTTGGGAAAAATATCATACAACAGAAAAGCAGGTAGAATTGCAGGAAGAAAACCCATTTCTTTCTTAAGTTAAAAGTTAAAATTTAGCATGAGTTGAAATACCAGAGGTTTCTGAATTCTAGTCAGGCCTCCTGCTTGTTCTCTAGGTTATTGACCACGTTTCTCCACTTATAGTCCTGTAATGGTCAATGATGGTTCCTAATCAAGCAATACCTCAACTGTAGATAACAACTGAAATAATCAACAAGAACCCTTGAATTTCCTTTCTATCACCTGTAATAAACTGAGCTGGTTGGTTCAGGGCTGAAACTAAACTGACTATTATATTTGCACTATTTTCCTACCAATATGCTACATCAGCAAGACTCAAATTAGCCTTCCATCCAACTCATACATACGCTGAGCATCCTGTAGCACTCTCATGACCATTGCCCCATGCATTACATGTTCTCTGTCACACAGCAGGAAACAGACTGAACAGTCACATAGTTCCCCAACAGCTTCGTTATTTCAGGCAGTCTTGTATATGGCAAATGATGTTTATGAGGCTTGTGGGTCATAGCAATATCTAAAGCCTTCAATGCCCTTGAGAAACATGGAAGAGAAAGCATCTTCCTATGAAAATAAGCAAGAGTGGACAATTTAAAATGCAAAGGAATTTTGCTGTCTGCCCCAGCTGAGCTGGAATTTTAGCAGTGGCCAATGAATTTAAATCATATAAACTTTTACATTCTAAGGCTGCACGCACTCCCTCTGTGCACTCATAATGGAGATAAAACAATGTGAAATTACTTAGGGCTCTTCCTTCTTTAACAAATGTAACCACATCCCTCCCTGCGAGCCTTTCCCAAAAAGGCAGAGAAAAAAATCAATGTTGTGGAGCACAACGTGTCTTTGAGGATCAAAGATACATCAATGTCTGACCTTCCTGGCCCATCATACTCATCTTAACTTGATGTCACTGCTGTTACAGAAGCCGCATAACATTCCTTGTGCCTTCACAGACATTTGTCTTGTACTACACAAACCCATGCAAAGCTACGCAACCAGCTTCTTTGGGAATTTACCTTAGAAACCCCTGTTACTCAGTGAGAAAGTGAAGCCATCACGATCTCCTCACTTCACTGTAACTTAACTTTGCCTCCCAAAGGAGACAAGCACCTTACAAGAAAGGTCTCCATGACCTTGGTGGAGAAGTAAGGGTTGCAATGTTCTAGTTGTAATGCGGAAAACCAGAGGAGGAGATTTGTCTCCTCCTTTTCTATGAAGATAAAGATGAGATAAGATGAACTTGCCTTGGCATCTTTCGCATTTTTTCAAAGCACTTACCCCTCTGCACTTTTGCTGGATTGTTATTCCCCATAGAATGCTGTGAAGCCATTCAGATAAAATATTTAAAAGTGTAGCTCTAGTAATTTTTTATTGTGAGTTATGAAACCTTTATTTAGGTTCTACCTTTTATTAACCTCCAGGGTTCTTCTACTGTCCCTAATGACATTGTACTGCATCCAAATAAACCCAGTGCTTTTCTTGTGACTTGGTAATGTTAATGTTTAAATTCTGAGCCCTCTCACTGCTGATTAAACCCCCAAAGACTGCAGCAGAATTTCCGCTTCGCTGCTAGAAAAGAAGAAAACTAGCACAGTTTGTACCAAAGAGATCACTTGAAGAATGTACATAAGGTTACTGCATTTATGAATAAAGCAAAGCATTATCATTTTTAATAGGAATTAAACAGCTAGAGGGAGAAGTAGGGCAATGCTGTGATCAGTGCAAAGGAAAACAATCTAACCATTTTAATTAACTGTATTTTAATAGCTTTAGTTATAATTGAATAATTTAAATACCAAGGGAAATAGTTAAATCTCCTAAAAGCCTTCTTTTTATTTACATTTTAAGTACAGTTCATGGGGAAGGGATGGCACTGTGAAGGCTTAAAATAAATGAGTGGGGAAAACCTTACTAATTTCTGCAGCTGCTGGACCAACAGGAAATATTTACGGGATCTTATACATTGCTCCCTGCAGGAGCTCCACTCCAAATCCTAATATGTTTTCTCCCCATTTCCTCAAAATATTACACAATCTCTGGTGCTATTGCCCTTGACTGTTAAAACCATAAAACTCACAGGAAGATAAATGTGGAGCAAGGATCATCTAATCCAATTTTTTTTACATATGCACCAGTGAAGAGGATCGCTGAGGAAAATAAAACTATTGGTCAAGGCAGAGTTTCATTTAGAGAGATCATAACAAACTGACACACACACATTTCTCTTACGTACAGAACCCAGTATCACTCATAAGCAGAGCCCTTCCCTTCTATACTTTTCAGGTCACCTGTGATGGTGGAGATCATTAACTTATGTGGACAACATTTAGGAGATCTACTGTTTGGCAGAGTTAATCTGTTACAAGGTTCATGCTTCCTGTTACACAGACTTTACCTTTTCATGGTTTCACTTAGCTACGTTACATTAGTTTAAGGGAGAGGGGCAGCAGCCCACGTCTCTGGTCCCTCCATCAGTTGAGGACATACCACACCACACCTCACGAGAGGAAGGATATTGAAATCCTGGAGCGTGCCCAAAGAAGGGCCAAAAGCTGGTGAAGCCTTATGAAGAGGGGCTGAGGGAGCTGTGGTTGTTTAGTCTGGAGAAAAGGAGACTTAGAGGAAGACCTTTTTACTCTCTACGACTGCCAAAACAGAAGTTGTAGCAAGATGCAAGATACTCTTCTCCCTGGTAACCAGTGACAGGACAAGAGGAAATGGCCCCAAGAGGTGCCAGGGCAGATTTAGGTTGGATACCAGGAGGAATTTCTTCACTGAAAGGGTTGTCAAGCACTGGCAGAGTGGTTCAGTCCCCACCCGTGTAGGTGTTTAAAAGATGAGTAGATGTTGTACCTGGGGACATGGTCTAGTGGCAGACTTAGCAGGGCTGCATTGATGGTTGGTCTCGATCTTCAAAGTCTTTTCCAATCCAAACCATTCTGCGATTCTATGATTCAACCCATTGAACCCACAGTCCTGCCTGCCGCGGTGGACGAAGGTGACTGCCTTTGCAGGCATCACACAGGGGTGTCTCTGTGATATAATCTCTTGGCACTCGACAATTTTTGCAGTGTAGGGAATTTCTGAGCTAGAGGAAATATTTCTGTGTTTAAATAATACAGAGTTTTCTTCCAGCAATGTGTCTACATGATGTTCTAAAATGATTTAAACTTTTAATGTCCAAAGTATCCTACGGTGAAGCCTCTCTGTCACAGCTTTTACAATAAGAAATGTCTTTCGCTGTTTGACCTTGCCATTAATCGAGGCCAGTTAGTTCTTGTGTTAGAGGAGACAGTAAAGGATAGTTTTCCAGTCATTTCTGCACACTGGTTGGGATTTAATAGACCTCTGTCATATCCCCCCTCACTGATTTCTTTCCCAAACTGAAGAATCCTAGTCTATTTAATCTCTTTTTTTGAAAGTTCTTCCAGACCTTTGATCATCCTTTCACTCACTTCTGCTTCTCTAGTTCTCCTAAAATCTTTTCAGAAACAGAGAAACTGTAACAGCCAACAGTATACTGTTCATACCTTAGTGAGATAATGTTTCTGGTTTTCTTTCTCTGCCTTTTTTTTTAAATTGCATGTAAAATAAACTGGATTATGGATGGACAGCATTTGGCAAGGACAGAGACAAAATTTAGCAGTAAAATCATACCTGGAAATAATTAAAATATATGTATAAATTAAAATATCTGTATATTATTCACCAAAATATCTAAGTCTGAGCACAATCAACTTCAGAACAGACCTTACTACTCTTTTTAATGACAGTATTGACTAAATGAGATTTCAGTCAGAATATAGTGTTGCTTAGTGGAATTATTTGGTAAGTGTTCAAATATCCTTATCCAAACTCCACCCTATAAATTTTGATAGGCTTAGATTTCTAATTCTAGCTCATGTGTTTCTGGAAATACAAACAGAAGGATATTAAATCTCAGTATTGTTTTTTTACCGGGTGCCTAAAGTGCACTAGGTGCCTCACAGGCAAGTAAAGAGATTGGAGTCTGTCCCAACACGCTTCCAATCTGAACATGCAAATTTGATTAAGAGGTTGCAGGGTGGATCCAATATAAAAACAAGATGATTGGTCTGGTGTGGTTGACGTTTTTCATTAGTGGACATTTGGCAATATTGTAACTTTTGGAATTAATTTCTTCTAGACGTTCTCACATCTTTGACTCCTAAAGACATTAATCCCTCATAATTATCGAGGCTAACGTTATCCTCAGCTTTAATTTTCTTTCCCTCATTGCTGGAAAAGTCATGACATGCCACCTTTCTGTAGCCTGCTGACATTTGAGCAAAACCAGGGAATGGGATGTTTTTGTTGCCACGGTTGACAAGGTGAAGCCACAACTGGGAACTCTGACAGGATTCCGGAGAACATTTTACTGCCCCGCTGTACAGAATAAGACGTGAACATCTAATCTAATTTGCATCTTATGCCTTGCTGTTACTGAAATATAAAATAAGGAAAATCATAACATGTTTCCAAAGTTAAATCCTGGCTTGAAATTCTCACTGATTTCATTGGCATCTTTACTAATTTTTACAGAATACTGGAAAATTGAAGAAGAAAACTGAGCTTTTGGGCAATCAGTTACAACACCATCTATTGACTCAAACTCACGTAGAGCTAAGTTTGCATATATTCAACATGGAATACAATGCAAATTATGGTCTTGTTCTCATTAGTTCCCTGAAATTCCCAATTCACAGTAAAAAACACAATCATGAAAAAAAAAGAAAAGCTCTTATTAAAACCTAAAATTTTTCATTCCTTCATTTTATTATGGTCTAAGTGAAGTGTCATTGCTGTTTCTATTTCATGTTGAGCAAGAAATTTTATGCATTGATTATGAATTCCACTTGTGACAATGCACTCATGCTATTTATTTTTAAATTCTAAATTCATTCTGAATATTTCTTTTTTGTCTTTTGTTTCCAAGTCAGACTTTGTTTCTGAGAGGTGGAGAGAGAAGGCCGACAGTGGAGAATTATTGTAGTTTGATAATACCATATATGACAGAAAAAAACATCTAGGTTCAAATTATTTCCGTGGCTGGAGAGCACTAGGGTGAACAAGGATGTTCAGCTGGTCATTGGACAGGGAATTTTCACACTTACAAAAGATGATCAGTAAGCCCCTGCCAGAGGGGGAAAGTAATTTTAAAGGACAATATCACCTCGGAGTTATCACAGTGAGAAGAAGAGACCATGAAATATGACAACAGGAAGAAATTCCATATTCCAGGAGTCAGAAAGTAGAGGGAGAGAAATCTTGAATTCCTTGAAAGACTTGAACATTTGTTCAAATAGTATTAAATAGTCAGTTGAGACAGGAAAAAGGGAAGTAGCACTTTATTGTTTAGTTTCTGGCTATGTATATTAAAATAATTTGGACAGAAAACCTGTGAAAACCACAGCTGTGCATGTGAACTGAAGACAAGGCTGCCCCGGCATCTGGGGCTTTAAGAAAATATATGTTTACTCTGCTAAGAAACATGGAAATGACAAGTCAGCAGTAGCCCTTGGGGCTGAGGATTTCTGAGGATATTAAAAGACGTAGCTCACATCCCTCAATCAGATCACGACACTCTACCAATTACATTACATGTATGAAGAAAAACACAGCCCAAAACTGAAGCGGGGGATGCACTGCAGCTGAATAGCTACTGTTGACTTAAATGATTCAGAGCACAAACAAAGCCTGACATTTTAATATAGGTACCATAGGTTTATGATTCACCATCTTATTGATTAAAGTTCTGCAATCTTGCCCTTCTTTCCGTCCTCCGAGTTGTTTTGGGTATCGAACAAAGCCCTTGCTGGGGACCTGGCCTAACGACATGTCTGGTGGGTGTGGGTGGCACTCATTAGAATATGGTCTCCAGTAAGTGATCTGCTGAGGTTCTGACAAAATAAATGCTCATTTTCATTATCAGTCACTTACTCCCTGCCACTTCAAATGCACATCCTCCAAGGTATGGCTTCGATCCAAACTGACATCTGAATTATAGTCAAGCGTGATGCCAGATTTTAGTCGTTAACATGAAAGTGCACACGTGAAAGTGGAAAGCAGAAATAGCCATTTACAACAGAGAAACAGCATCAAAAGTGACGGCAACAAAAAGAAGGGAATAGTGTAATTAGTCAATAAATAGAGAGTGATCAAGAAAAATACTGGAAGAGAAAAAGGATTAAAAACAAATAGCAGCAGCAGTTTGAAGAGCCTGGCTAGGGACAGTTTGAGAGTCCCATGTGTCAGTGCGAACAAAGAACAGAAATAGAGCGGTAAGAGCTAACTGGCTTCATTATCAGATTGTCCAGCAATCTGTTAGCAATATGTACAGCTGATTCCACGCAAAGCCTACATCTGTCTGAAGCCTAGCAGTCAGCAGGAAAGGGATGCAAAGAAGGGACAACACTGGAGCGTGTAGAGCTGTAGTTCCTATTAGTAGGGGAAGTTGGACACCAAAAATAGGTAGATGATGCTTTTTGACGTGAGACTGAACGTAATGAAAGAAGGATTACAGTATGATTGTTTCTCGTAGAGGAGAAAAAGATATGTATGATCTAAGCTGTATGACAGATGTCAAGAAGACTGATGTGTGGGTTAGGAAGATCCTTTTAATGACATGCTTGCAGTAGTTGGAAACAACTTGTCACATTAATAGTAAATCTTTTTACTGCAGCCCAGCCCAAGGAAATAGATGTTCTGCCTAGGAAAATACAGATAGGAGAAAGATTTGCCTTACCACAAGCAAACAAATCACTTTATTAATAAGAGAGCAAAACTTATGGAGTGAAAGTTTTCATTTTTGTCATCTTCAGAGTTCAGGGTGCAGAGTTACATGTTAAACTTTGTCAGTCAAACACTTTGGACCATGATATTTTACTCTTCAGTGATAGCCTTGCATGGCACCCATGCTTCAAATTCCCTAGTGAGTAGATAGGTAATGCTAGAGCCTACAGTTTACAAACCAAACCACAGACAGACTAAAGGATGTGCCAAGCCTCCTGAGTCTCATTCAGTGCCCTACCTATACAAATGTTCATTTCCCTTTGTACAGAAACATGCGATTCACCTGCTGGACTGTTGTGTTTGAATTAAGAACCCACTCAGAATTTCTTACAGCCTCAGCCAAAACCACCAACCTGGCCTTGAACGCCTCCAGGGATGGGGCAGCCACCACTGCTCTGGGCAACCTGGGCCAGGGCCTCCCCACCCTCACAGGAAACATTTCTCCCTAAGATCTCATCTAAATCTCCCCTCTTGCAGCTTAAAGCTGTTACCTGTTGTACTCTTCCACACAGCAAAAAGCAGAGATCTTTCTTCACATTTTGACTGTTCTGTTCAAATAAGAACTTAGACTATCTACCCTGGTAAACAGAGTAAAATTCCAAGTCCTTATTTAATTCTGCTTACTTATATGTTTCCACTGTTCCAGCTGCAGTCGCTGTTTTACTCAATTTCCTTTCCTACTTGTTAGTTTAATGTTGCAACACAATCTTAAACAGATGGCTGAGCTTCAGAGACAGGTGACTTCCCGGAAAGGTTGGCACTCATGCACAATCCTTGGAGCTGGAAACAATTATTTAAATGTATTTTTTTCTTTAAAAGAGAACAAATGCATGATTTCTGCAGACCTTTTTGTAGCAGTTTGATTTTGAAGTCTCCTCTCACCTCATATTTCAGGAGATTTGCTTTCCCTCAGAAGGCAAAATTTCCATTCCTTTCTCACAACATATTTTTTATGTTGAGTAAATGTTGGAGAGTTTGGAGCAGATCAAGGCTCTCTCATACTGATCTCTGTACAGGCTTTTTTCTAAAGAAAGGCTAGAACAGGTAAACAGATCTCAAGATATAAAGGATTTAAGACAATGTAACAAATCTGCAGTGGAAGAAATAAGACCTGAAATATCTCACTTTAGGCAATCAATTATGGATGCAGACATTAGAGATATGTATTCAGTGCACCTGTATTGTAGACCTGAGATCATGCCTGGAATGGGGTTTTCTTTTTTATTTTAAGGGGACATACAATAATTTAAGCCATTTTTTTCCAAATTATCTCATTTTGCGAATTAGTATCTTCAGCAATTTATCCCCCCCCCTCCGCTAATTTTTTTAATATAGAAAAGGACTACTTTAGCTTGGGGAAAGTAAATAAAAGCTTTATGCTTAGATGCCCATTTCAATGGCAGCATCTGTACCACAAATGAGTCTCAGATCATAGCTATGCTCCATTACCATGTACCACTAAAGTTCATTACTCTAATGTGTAAAACATGGATTAAAATGTGACAAGAAGCAACTACAAAGTTCCTTAATGAATCAAGTCAAGCTGGACTAAATGCCATGTAAACAGCATAAAAATAAACCTTCTGAAGAATTAATGCCTCCTTTCTTACTTACCTTTGGGGTTTATTTCAGTTTGTTGTCATTTCTGTGTAGCAAACGTTTCTTTTGGGGCAAAATCTGTTCCCTAATAAGTTTACATAATGTATGTTTGCAATCATGGAATGATAATGCAGAGTGACTTTTGTTATTTAAGAAATTGGGTCCTTCTAGCTGGCTATCATTTCAGATGTAACATCTTCTTGACCTCAGGCAAAATATCTCATGTATAGACTTCAGTATCTGGAGGATGAGTCCTGTGGCCATAGCATAAGATATAAGCTACGAGGCTCAACGTTTTATTACAAGTTATATCACACTAGTCACATGTGAAAATGAAATTGTCAGACTCACATGCTTAAGAACCAATATTGATCACCATTCTAAGCAGAAATTTTCTGAACTGGAATATGAAGAGTAGATACTGTGTATTTTAAATAAGCCTCACAGTAATTGGGAATGACTTAATGTACCAGGAACTACTTAATGCTACATTTTGATGCAGAAGTTCAAGGTATATGGGATATGCTGGTCTTAGTGTTCCCAGCAGAAGTAAGAAAGTATAAATTACATTGTGCAAAGTATAAAGTGTGGGTACAATCTGCTTTACTGCATCACCCGTGTTCAACAGAGATTAATTTGCATGCAAAAGTATGCAGAAAGGTTTTAGCATGGCTAGGAAGTGACTTGAAAGACTCTGCCTTCCAAGGAAGCTGAAGAGAGCTCAGCTTGTTTATTTTTGGAAAATTAACGGCTGCGATCGGGGTCTATAAACATATCATAGGAGTCAAACTGGTCAACAGCAAAGCCTTCACTGCTTAAGTAGCAGTTGCTCCAAGAACAAGCAGTAGTAAATTGAACAGGAAAGCTTTAGCAGAAACTGAGATGTTCCAGTCATTAGAGAAATGAAGTTTTCTAACACAGCCAAAGAGCTGGTTTAAAGGCAGTTCGATAAGTCTGTGAACTGGGGTTTATGCTGCAATAGCAGTAGAGTGGACTTGATGACCCAGAAGTTCTGTTTCTGCCAATGCTGTAATTTCTCTGTAAACCTGCAAAATCAGGATAATGTTCTGCTGTTTCTTCTTCGAGTAAAAAGCTCTCCGACATTCGAGAAGTGTTCAGATGCTATAGCGTTGACCACCACCCCAGAGGTTATACATAATCATGCCCTACCTCGCTAAATCATAAATCAGATTTGCAATAACTTACCAATACTAAGGCAGGCAAACTGGTCAGCCTATTACATTATGCACTTAATTTACTTCAAACAGATTTTCTAGTTCAGAATCATCAACAGCAGAATTCATTAAGTTCATTATGGCAGCATAAGTATTTTTCCAAAATTACCTTAACCCTACCAACCAAGAAATTGGTGACATGATGTGAAGTTGGTGTTTTCAGTACTTCATTACCTTTATGGACAGATGTGCAACACAACTTCTAGGACACTCATTATTCCACAAAATGACTCAACCTCACTACTTACGGTTGAAATTTTACCCTCGAGTAGATTTGTATTATCTAATATAAAAATGACTGAAGTCAATAGGAAACAGCTCAGGCTCCAGAAGAATCAGCACAATAAAAGGAAGAGCTTTTATTAATATTATTTTTCCTTTTTTTTTACCACATATAGAGGAAAATATCCGCTAAGGTAAGCTCCATTATGCTAGCTGATCTGCTGAGGCAAAAAATAGTGATATGCAGTTTTGAGTGTGATGATTATTTGATGGGATTGTTCTACATTGTTTATGTTATGCTTTCAGTTGAAGCTTGCAGATTTAATTTATGGAAAATGCCTAGAGTGTTTGACAGATGCTATAAAATCAAAACAAAATAATTAACTCGAGATGAGAATAATAGGTCTAAGGACAAAGATATGAAAAGAACAACAGAGTGATTCAAGGTGGGCGAGCAGGGAAAAACAAAAGAAGTAGGCCCCCTCTGATTAGACTTTTCAAGAAACAACTGAAGAATGAACTCACTGCAAAGGCTTTGTAAAGGCAACAAAAACACTTTACAAAATCAGATGATGGAGATGCCAATATTCAGGAGGCTGAAAGTCAAAAAACTTGACCACTGGTGAAGATTCACGGCTGGGGCAAACTATCATGGCCAAGAACTACTGACTTGGTGTGTTGGAATGAAGAGAGGAAGCCTTTCTTGAACAGACAAGACTCGTGCTCAAGCCAAGTTAAATAAACAATTCCCTTAACTGACTGCACTTAACCCTGTAAAGCCCAAGAGTTTAAAATAGAGGAAAGATTAAAAGTAGAAGGGAGCTTTGTAACCACTTCTTGCGTAACAATGGCATTGTGTGAATGGGACAACAGACTCCTCTAATGACTGAATCTATGATCTGCTCCATTTACTGCCTCTTGAAACGCAGGATGGCCCTTCTAACAGGATCTTGGCATTAAATTCCCCTCCTGCAACACGGACAAGAGTCCCCTGTTATTTTGACAGCAGCAGTAAACTTAAATAGGAGGTGAACTGCTGTTGCAGTCAGTGTGGCAGATATTTGAGTTTCTTTACGATAACCGCAAGGCAGAGCTTGAAGACTATGTAGCGGAATTTGTTAAATAATATAAAATGACAGGGAAGCTACCATGGCACAGCAATTGCACCCTACGGTCCTTACAAGGCACAAGGCAGAACCAAATGCCTCCCTGACCCCTGCAGGCACCATTATTTCATAATAACCATGCCCTACACCCTGCAGCTGCTGTTTGCCTTATAAAATATATTTCACTGTCCTGTGGTGAAGAAAGGAATTGTCATTCTTTACTAATTAAAAATACAAAAGGTGGCAGTTTAAGCTGATAAGTAACAGCTACAGGAGACTGAACACAGAAAACGAGGAGCCCAGTAAAACCTGCTGGCCCTTCCACCTTACGTGGTCCCAAGACATTGGTGTCTGTACTTACAGCCCTGTAACACACGAGATACAGTCTCAGTTTGGGGCCTCCTAAAACCACGTCCTGTAGCTTTGTGGGGTGCTCCGAGTTTCTTTTCAGTAAGATCTCTTCACATCTTACAAAGCCACTTTGAAACTAATAAAAAAACAAATTAAAAACCTGTGTTATTGCACCCTTAAAGCATGGAAGGCTAAATCTTTATAGGGCAAGAAAAAAATAAAATTGAATTGTCATAAGCAAGAGACAAAACACTGCAAAGTGCTGCCTGACTTTCATAAGCAGATTCAGTCTTCTGAAAACATTACATATCTTTGCTGTTTTACCATGTTCAAAGATGCAACTGCGAGGCTTCCCAGTTAACCCACAGCTTCATGTGGGCTCTGCAAGAAGGAAAGCATCAGTGGCTTAGTAGCTTCTAGGATTTGCACAGCCTCCCTTTTAGCTGCTTATTCAAGGTGTTTGTAAAACTATTCTGTCAGGTTTTTCTCTTGAACCTACTGTAAAATTCAAGTAGACCTTTGGTATCAAATGTTTATCCAGCAAAGTGAGGCTATACTTGCAGGGTTATACCTGCGCTGCGCAGGATAAAGCAGAAAATACACTGAATCCAGGAAAAACCACTCAATATTCATCTAGACATATACAATAGCAAAGTGAATACAGACATCAAGGAGTAAAACATCAGCATATATGAAGATGGGGAAGGGTTGCAGGTATTCACTTTTGTCCCAAAGTAAAAACCTTGTCTCAAAACAAGTATAAGAAATTTAGAAAATGCAATGAAAAAACCTGACAGAGCAACAGGTTGGTGGAAAACAGACTTGTGTTGCTTGAGGGCATCCTCACTATTCCTGGCATGTTGTTCACTATTTCTTATAAATTAATTAAGCTCACGTGGTTGATACAAATCTGTTACCTCAAATCAATAAATTCTTACCTTTATAACTATTGAGCTATGTGATTGCTTGTTAGTGAATATCCAGAATTAGCACTGTTGAAGCTATTTATTCAGGGAGCAGGATACCCAAACCACAGGCAAATAGTATCACAGCACAAAAGGAATTAACAGGACTACTTTTTAATGCTGTTTTTCAAAATACCTTTGGATCAAATCATGATAAAGCTTCTGTCTTACCAGAGTGTGTTACAGACTGTATAACCTTGGAGCCTGAGAGCTGCTTTTAATTCATCTGAAGTTTAATCTTTCAAATGACTACCGAGTCTTAGTGCCATGGTGTAGTTGACAAGTAGGAGTGGGTGTAGGTGTTGGGTCATAGGTTGGACTCGGTGATCTCAAACGTCTTTTCCAACCTTATGATACTGTGAGCTCTTCCCCTCCTCAGCCTCTCTTAATTTCTTAGGTAACTTCACAGCCTCTAATGGAACACTGCGTAAGAGAGCAACAGCTTTCTATCTACTCAAGTTTTAGAAAATTACACCTGATATCATTTAGACCTTAAGGCAAAGAAGGGTAACTCTACTTGACAGAAAGATCTCTCAATTTTACACCATCCTAGCATGAGGCTTTGTGACAAGTCACCATCACCAAAGTTAAACCTGAGACCAACTTCCCCAGCTTTTTAGAGGACAATTAGCTGGAAAGCCTTTCCTCCCTAACAAAAGCAAGACTTGAGAAAAACCTCTTTGCTTAATGCTACTAACAGGCTAACTCAAACATCCACCCTACCGACCCATTTAAAGACACTTAAAATGAAAATCTGAAAGAACTTTGTTCAAAGTTTAAATCTAATAAAAAGCATAAAAAAGGCAAGAAAAGGAGAGTGTTTTTCTTTTTAGCTCATGTTTTCCCCCGCTCTCCCTCACAAAGCATCCAATCCCTAACCCGAGCCAAAACAACCCCTCCGAGCACCTCCCATTTACAGAGTGCTGAGGAACTACTTAATTCTTGACAGCTGGGTCAGCCCAGAGGCTGGAAATCCCTGTGCTTAGGGGATGCAGCTGTGGAGTTCCCTCCCCCCACCCCACCAGCCAGTGTTAACTCTTTCCGGGCCCATCTCTGACTGGAATCCATGCACAGTATCTGCTCATAAAGCAAGATTGCCCTGTGCACGTGTCTAAATGCTAGAGTTCTCTGCACATGCTCTCTTAGGGAAGTATTTCTTCAGTCTATGCCACCAGAACTCTTCCTCACAGATGATCTGTCACATTTTGTCCCCTGCAAAGCAAAGGGATTTTCTGAGAGACTGGTTTACACGTTTGTGCTCGCAGATGGTATTCGGTTGAAATCCAGCCATGCTGATTAATAAATCAGTCAAATATGTAATACTCAAGTCTCTGTACTGCTCAGATTTGAAGACAGAAAGAAACTATTTAAATTCATAAAACTCGGAGGAGGCAATGACAAAGGGATATTGAATCAAATTAGCAACCTAGGGACTAAAATTTCCCTAGATCCATTGCTCCATTAAACTTTTTGACTGTGGGGTTCACGTTGATTAAGCAGTCCAGCCTACTTTGTATTATGAAAAGGAAAACTGGATTGGGAAGCCAGCAGCTGAGATGAGATGTGTGACATAGAGCCTTTTCATTTACTCATTTGGTCAAGACACAGGAGCAGCAGGAGGAATGCCTCATCCTCCTCACATCTTTGTAGGCTCCAACCACCCCGAGAACAGTCTGCCACCACGCACTGCATACTGCATACACTTTTCGCAGTGTTGGTCCGGGTGAACATGAGTTTATGCTTGCTGTGACAGGCTCTCTGGACCATTAGGAGGCTGTGTAACTAACCAGAGGTGCACAGACACAGTGGTCGTTACCCATTACACACATCATAACCCATGCAGCAGGAACTGCAGCAGGCTGCTTGGCCCACTCCTCCCACTGGCTCTACCCTTCCTCCGACTGGCCCGGTGACAGAATTCACTATTAGTTATGAGTAAGAAGCTGTGGGTGCAGATATTGCCATTTACTGTATCCAGGCAAAACTTCTGTGCCTGTGTGCAGTGAGGTATGAGACTGGGAGGCTAGAGGGTAGGAGGGCCCTACAGAGGGACCTTGACAGGCTGGAGACATGGGCTGACTCCAATAGCATGAGGTTTAACAAGTCCAAATGCCGGGTTCTGCACTTTGGACACAACAACCCCATGCAGAGCTACAGGCTGGGGACAGAGTGGCTGGAGAGTAGTCAGGCGGAAAGGGACTTGGGAGTGCTGGTGGACAGGAAACTCAACATGAGCCAGCAGTGTGCCCAAGGGGCCAAGAAGGCCAATGGTGTTTTGGCCTGCATCAGGAATAGTGTGGCCAGCAGGACTAGAGAGGTCATCATTCCCTTATACACGGCACTGGTCAGGCCACACCTGGAGTGCTGTGTCCAGTTCTGGGCCCTCAGTTTAAGAAAGATGTTGAGATGCTGGAGTGCGTCCAGAGGAGAGTGACGAGGATGGGGAACGGGCTGGAGCACAAGCCCTATGAGGAGCGACTGAAGGAGCTGGGGTTGTTTAGCCTGGAGAAGAGGAGGCTCAGGGGAGACCTTATTGCTCTCTACAACTGCCTGAAAGGAGGTTGTAGTCAGGCAGGGCTTGGTCTCTTCTCTCAGGTGACCGGTGACAGAACAAAAGGATACAGTCTCAAGCTTCACCAGGGGAGGTTTAGGCTTGACATTAGGAAGAAGTTCTTTACTGAGAGGGTGATTGGCCATTGGAATGCGCTGCCCGGGGAGGTGGTGGAGTCACCGTCCCTGGAGGTGTTTAAGGAGAGATTGGATGAGGCTCTTAGTGACATGGTGTAATTGACAAGTAGGAGTAGGTGTAGGTGTTGGGTCATAGGTTGGACTCAATGATCTCAAAGGTCTTTTCCAACCTTGTGATACTGTGATACTGTGTGACAATGGTATAGGTATGCCATGAGTATTTTTTACATAAACATATTACATATATAAATTAAATATAGTGCATGACAAGTCAGCACCTTAATAACTAAATTATAGTTTGGTCGCCTCCATAACCAACAATGACTACAAGCTATGCTGCCTGAGTATCACTTCAATATCATATATGCTGGACATGAAGCTTATGCAGAAGACTTCCTGGGTCACTAAATCCTGTTTCTCTGGAATACCGGCACCCATTTCATATTGCCTTTTTCAAAAAAGTTTATTAGATGTCTGATCAGTTTTATTTCATCTACAAGGCTATTCCAAGACCTCTCCCTTAGGCAGTAAAAGCCTTTTCAAATTTCCAACCTGTTTTAATGCATGGTAAGATTAATTTATTTATCTCTTTTGTCTCCATGTTTACTCCTATGAAGTATTAATATAGTGCAAGGGGAAAGAATGGACTAAACTCAACTCTCTATAGAAAGTACTCAAAGCTATATTCTTATTCATTGTGTTGACTCTTAGCCTTTAATAAAACATCGAAACAAAAATGGTTCACATGGTTTTCAAGACTAATCATAGAACAGAAGCATAGAATAATAAGATCGGAGGACATCTCTGAGATCATCGAGTCCAACCGTGCCTGTCTTCCCAGTAAACCCTGTCCCTAAGGAACTCATCCACCCATCTTTTAAACATCTCCAGGGGTGGTGACTCCATCACCTAATACAGCTCAGCCTCACGGGCTACCAGCCATAGCTCCTTGTCTGTGTACGAGCCGTGTGAAATTTGAAGCTGCTGAGATGATGAAATAATCCCAGGTATACAGGTCCATTCTGGAAAAGTTGATCTTACCTTGGTAAAGGCAGCAGTGAGGCACTGTTCAGGAAAATTCCAATTAATCAAATATTTCGTAAGGAAAAAAGGTAAATCAATTCCCAGCCACAAGTAAATTTTTGTTATTTAGAAACATGCAGTGGTATTTCACCAACAGACAGCAGAAAAACCCTGCTCTGCTGTACCTGCTTTACAGCTAGGGAATCTGCCATTAGTTCATTAGCACCTTTCCCTGCTGATTAATAGTGTTAAATTGGTGCAGGTCAAATCAGAACAGCCAAACTGTCTCATGCTATTCTCAACAATATCAAAAGCCAGCCCCTTCCTAAAGGCCCTCTGGTTACATTGGTGTGCAAGCTCACAGAAAGAAATGCCCTTATGATTGCCACACTCCCCAGGAGACAAAGCACAGAGTGTGGAGCTTTTATTCAGATGTAAAAAGATGTCTGTGTGACCCAACAGTCAGCTGTTTGCATGGTGGTGGAGAAAATGAGAGAGAGAAGCAGTTCAAGAGCTCGCACGAGAAAGCCGTTGTCTGACCGTGCATCTAAGCTTCAGTTGTAGATTTATGCTTTGGGTGGATTGTGTTAAATCTCTGAATCTCCTTCTCTTGGGAGGGGGTAAAAATGGAATTGGATTTATATCCCTGTGTTTTCTGAACCAGACACTTGCTAATAATATAGGAGTCCAGGTACAGAATGACATTAAAGACTGGGAGCATTTGATGTTAATCAATGGATGGCTGCCTCAGTGGGAGTTTGCTCATTTCTGCCTTAAGAGAGCTAAATCGCTACAGCCAGCTATGCTGGGCAGTATTGAAACAAGCAGTCGATACTTTCTTCCAGAATCAATATATAAAAAAGTAACTCAATGAAAGTGACCTGAGAAATGTTCTCGGAGGAGGAAAGTGAGAAGCAGGCTGCCTCGCGCTGTACCTCATGCTGGTTAACCAGACAAAAACATACACACACCTGGTAAGAAGATTCAGTATTTCAAAGAGAGGTTTCTTGACCCAGAATTTTCTGTGTAAAGTCCTGAACAGTAAGACTGAAGATTAAAAGCAGAGCAGGCAAATATTCTTCCTTCTATTGACACCTGATACAGAAAAGCACTTAATCATTTGCTTAAGTCTACTCCAGCTCAGCCAAGCTGTAAAGCACATGTTTAAGTGCCAGGAAGTCGACAGGATAGAAGCATGTGTTTAAATGATTTGCTGAAAGGGTCAGGTTTCAGCTCAGGATGTCAGAGATGTGATATGAAACACTGCTTTCTGCATTGGCCTTTGGCCAATACCGAACCCCGCTTTCATGGGGACAGCTGAATCCCTCCCATCCTTAAAAGGAGGGAATGTTAAAGATGTCACAGGTTGTCCCCTCTGAGAGCTGCTGAGACTTAGGAGTCTTCCCGATTCTTCTCTCCAGGAGGAAAATCTCTCCATAAGAAAGAGAACAGAGGCACAGCCAAATTTCTGTCTCAAGGTAGAAAATCGCCTTCCTGAGTCTTCTTACCTCTGCTGACCCTCACCATTAATCCAATATTTGGGGAGCACTGGAGAGGACTTAGTGCTGTTTTGATGGGGGAGAATAAATAAGAGTCATCCTGATGTGCAATGGTGCATTTCTATGAAGCAGCTGAAGTAGGGTGAGAGGTGCAGAATTTGATAAATCTGAGCACAAAACAATAGCAATAATGTGCAGTGCCACGACAATGATGAAAGCATGTGGTATGGGGGGTGTTGGTGCGCTTGGGTTTGTGTATTGGTGTGTAGGAGAGGAGCTGCACCTGTACCTCAGCCTTGACATCTGTTTTATTAACAGATCACGTTCTGTTATGTGATTCGCAAAACGTGGCTCCCAGGAGTTTCTTAGTGGAAGCAAGAGATGAAACACACTGATTCCCTGATCAAAAAGTAAACAGTAGGTGGGGAAAAAAAATACTTCAAAAGTAGCAATGTCTTAATATATAAAACTAAAGGAAATTCCTTTCATTTCTCATGGTCTCCAACCAGCAAATTAAAGTTGCTGTACAATGGGTTCCTCTAAATTAGGATGGAAATTGAGAGTTTTCATGATACACCTTTAACATCACATCCACTAACTTCTGGTGAAAGCTCCTTTTAGACAAGCAGAAAGGCAAGACCAAAGTGTACTCCAAGAGGCAGCATCCTGGAAATGGAGAACACCTCTAGTCCCTCTGTCAGCCTGTATCACCGTGCCAGAGATCTTAAGCCAGAATTTGGGGTCAGTTTGCTCTTAAACTGATTTTGATTTATTTTTTCTGTAGCTTCTTTCTAATATAGTAGCCAAAATAATGGTCTGCTGGCATAAACCTTGATACTTATGTTTCTTAAGCTTATCCATTATGAAAAGGAACATTATCCATTAATTAAGCTTATCCATTATGAGCACGGAACAAATGTATTTTGGTTATCGCGGTTCATGTGGAAGTGTTTGATCTCTGTTGGCCAGTGAATGCAAGCAACTCTTCACCTGAATCAGCAGTCTAAAAATAAGCTCAGGAATCTCAGGAACAGGAAAAAGTCTCCTCAAAACCTTCGAGGGCTGTTTCAGGTGCTAATAGTCTCAGGCAGCATGTTCTAGGAGAAAAGCATTCTCTGGGCATAAACCATTACACTTCTGACAAGAAGCAGCGACAAAAAGAGGCTCAAAAGTTGCCCATGGCAGCTGAAAAGAGGTGAATGTTATTGGATATGACAGAAAGTAGAGGGGAGCTGGTTGCTAACCAGGTATATAGGCTGGAAATAGATGATTAAACATACTGTGAGTCCTAAGTATTGCATCAAAGGAACAACTGGGTTTTTTCAGCATCTTTTCAAGTAGAGGAGAAGCAGTTTTCCCCTTGTGACTAAAATAAAGTCAAATTTATCTTTTTTAGATCCTGCTTTAGCAGTGGTCTTTATTTAGGTTTGTAAGAAGAAGATGACACTGTTTTCTGGCTTGAGATCACCAGTTGCATAAATAGCCCCAGTCTGTTGCCTCCTATTATAAAAAATCCAGCTTAGCTGATATTCTTTATGCTTCTCCTGTAGAAGCTACCTGTCAGTCACCTGGGATAGAGGATTAAAGCAGCCAGAATAAATCACGCACTGGCTGGGATGAGCAATCTGCCAATTTAGGAGAACGTTTAAAAATAATCATCTTTAGATAGGCATTTTTTTCCCCCGGGTCTCTATTGCATGAGTCTCGTGGAGCTTTTCCATTAGTCTTCACCTTAGCATTGTATTTAAAGAACTACCTTAACTTTAGGATCACACTTAAGTAACGTCAAAGTAAGGCATACTTATAAGAGTTGCGTTTGCAACTGTTGGACTCCATATAAATCTACAATAATTACATAATCATTCATCAAACCATCTACAAGAATTTTGCTAACACTTTAGAAACCGCTTAAAAACTTCAATTCCATATAAAATCAGAAAAAGTGTGACAGAATTTCAATGATTTCAGCATAGTCAACAGGGTTACAGTGAACATTTATCTCTTTTCTTATGCCTTGTATGTCTATACACAAACATACTCAAAATAAAAATATGTGGTGTTTTCTGAAGCAATGTGAAATCTGTTTCCCAGATTTTTATGTTAATTCTGCAGCTGTGTATTCAAATTTGGTTTAATGCATATCATATTTTGAAAACTGCAATAATTTACACCAAAAATATAGCTTGCAAATTAAAAATTTACTGTAAAAAATTATCTTAAGTAACCTCACAATTGTTTTCAAGCTCACAGTAATTTAATCTCTTTTCCACTTCACAGCATTTCCTGTCTGAGCCTTGTTCTCACGGATGTTGACAATGGGGACACAGACAATGCCTACTTTTGGTTATTTAGGTGCTTTTAAGAAATTGAAATTTGGGCCATAATTACCTATGCAACATATTTGTACTTCTAAATGACAATCCACAACATCTGAATTAGACACCTAAATTATGACACAGTAAGTAGTCCCAAAAGGTCAAATACAATTCAAAAAGCTAAGTGAAACTGTCTCTTCTCTTCAAATCCAAGCTTGCACATTCATAGAAAAAGCTTTCAAACCTTGAAATTAACAGGGTTTTTTTTTTTACTCTTACTTTGGGTAGAAACCCTATTAATAAGTAAAACCCCATAAATAAATCCAGACATAAATCAAAAGCTGTGGCAACACCAAAGTTATAGTGTTTATGTGAAGATTTGGGGGGGATTTATGGTGTTTATGTGAAGATTTTGGGGGATAATTAGGGGAAGATGAGTGATGTAAAAAGACACATAACCCAATTTTCTACTGAATTGACACGTTTCTCTAAAAAGTTGGGTAGATAAACCAAGCTACCTGGGTTCAGCTTCACTCTCAGCATAACAAAAACGAGAACATGGTATTTGACACCAAAGGACTTTTCACTGCGATCTTTGCATTACCAGACTAAGACCTTGTAGTATTTTAACTATATCACGTCTGATCATTATTCTTATAGTCTAGAAATGAGATCAGTAATCCTTCTTTCACACTTCTAGAGGCCTTTGCAAAGAATCAATGTAAAAAAAAATTCCACAGCTACCTGAGAAACAAGTCTTTGCCATTCGCCTTAGGGCATATAATTGATAATTCTTACCCCAAATGGCCCTTATTGCAGAAAAATGTAATCAGCGGCACGGCAAGGAAAAATCATGATATGACTTTCTTTTACATACCAGTGCAGCCAGAAACATAACCTGGAAGGTCCCATTGGCCATTAAAAACTGTTCTTACTGTAGTGAGGTCGTGTTAGGTCAGCGTAGATGCATATATTACTGACTTTTGTATTTTAAGTAGATATTAACTTGAAATCAGATGGCTGTAGCCCGCTGGAGGTTAGAATATGTGTCTACACTTCATACAGCTGGAAAGGAGAAAGTAAAGAAGTGGTTCTCAGAACTACAGTTCCCCTCATCCAAGAGGAACACACAGCAACCGGGTCAGAAACGGAGAAATACTTAAAGCAACATCAACATCGAGACACAAAGAGTCTGGCATCCTCCTCGTGTAAAGGCACTGGGAAAGACAAATAAAGCCAGACACTAAATGTAGTGGCATCTTCCTTCTTTGACTGCACATCAACCAACACTGTCAGAAATCCAAATCCAGTAATTTCCCAAATTTCAAAATGGTATTACAGCACCACTGGGAAGGATTCAATTAATTTCAGTGAAAACACACCCAAACTGAGAAAATCTTCAAACAAAATGATTATTCAGTCATAGTATCATTAAATTAGATTAATTAAGGGTTAATAAAATTAAATTAATCATGGATAATTGATTAAAACAGAAGTGTTGGTCTAAGTACATACGAATGGGGAATGGGGAAAGATCAGCAGAGCAAGAAGGAATTAAAAGTGCGATGTATTTGAAGGAAGGCAGTAAACTCTAAAAAGTAAATGCAACTGAAATCTGTAGTACTTAGTATTTTCAAGTGTGAATACTGTACTGTGTAAATCCAAGAGGACATTCTCAGGTCTGGGCGAAAATCATATTATTTAGGGATTGGCCAGTGTAAACACTGGATATTCTGCAAGATCTGTTTCATTTTGGTGGCAGGTCATTTGTTATCACAGACTGTTTAGAACTTGCTGATCTTGGAGCATTTCATAGTCATTGGAAACTTTCAAAAAATCAAACACAATATGAGCATAATAATTTATTGATTTTAACGTTTTAGAGTATCCCATTTGGTTACATTTTGATTTTAACATTTTAGAGTGTCCCATTTAGTTACATTTTCTGGCAAAAGGAAACACAGATTTAATATCCTAATTCAGCTAAAAATAAAAGCAATCATTTAATTAATTAAAGTTCATGTCACTCAAAGACTGAGTGTAGAAACCAGCAGACCATTTTTAAAGGTTTATAAAGCTTTTGTAAAGAATTGCTGTAGGCTGATTTCTTTTACAGTTTTTAGCATAAAAGGGGTTTTTTTGTAACTAAGAAATCCATCTTCCATTTTGATGTTGGGAATTGAAAAGACTAAACTTTTAAAATGTCAGTTTTTGAAAACAGGAAGTTATGAAACTGGCTTAAAAATATTAATATTACAGCAATGCTGTATAATCTACTGTATGGTTAGTTTATTCATTTCACCAACAGATTCATACATCTCATCCTGCAGTCAGACCAGTGACCTTACACATCTCGGTTATAGTGTTTATCTATTCCAGTTTTGTCCTTTCTGCGTGGAAAACTTGTCTCTACAAGGGAAGCAGAGAAAACAGTAGTGGAAAGGCCCTACAGGAAAGCTGGGGAGGGGCTCTTGATCAGGGAATGCAGGGATGGGATGCGGGGGAATGGTTTGAAGCTGAAAGCGGGGAGATTGAGATGAGATGTTTTGCTGTGAGGGTGGGGAGGCCCTGGCCCAGGTTGCCCAGAGCAGTGGTGGCTGCCCCATCCCTGGAGGTGTTCAAGGTCAGGTTGGATGGGGCTTGGAGCCCCCTGATCCAGTGGGAGGTGTCCCTGCCCGTGGCAGGGGGTGACACTGGATGGGTTGTAAGGTCCCTTCCAGCCCAAACCATTCTATGATTCTCCGCTTCGTTCTTCATGCAGTTTCAAATTTCATTGATAGTCAGAATATTCACGCCTGGGGATCAAAGTAAGTGTAGTCTAGGGGAAAACACCAAAATGTGTTAGTGGGGACATAAAGGCTTCAGTACCAACTGTTTAGATCTACTATCAAGCTCCTATTATGCCTAATTATCTTCCAACGTAGTTACAGCCTAAACCCCTTTTGCTTTAATTTAGGTCCATTACTTCTCCTTCTGGACACCAAAGCAAATTATTCTCTGAAAAACAAATGATTCCCTTTCTCTTTTAAAACAACATTTATGGACCAGAACACAGTATCCATGTCTTCATTCACTATTCTCCAGACATCAAAACCTAATCCTTCTCTTTTTGAAGACTTGCTTTCATCTGAAGCTGCTCTAAGTGCTCCCCTCTCTCGTAGAGGTGTGGGGTCCATCCTTTATTGGCACAGTGTGCAACGCAAGGTTTATTACATGTATGTTACAGAAGATGCTCCTCTTAAACATTCCAAGACCTGCATTTTTCCAATGTGGGAAATGGAAATAATGATGATTTATACTCACTTAAGATCTATTAGAAGGCATAGATCCTTTTCTACAAAATTGCCACACAAATCGTTCTCCAGTGCCTGTCTGTGAAGCTGATTATTACTGTCTAAGTGCATCATTTCACACTGAGTTGCCTACAAAGTTCACCAGCAGAGCTCTGTGAAATGTGGATTTTCCATTTTATGAGAGTTTTTGCTTAGATTTTCTACAATAATTCATTAGAGTTTAATTTCATCGGAAATATCATCATATTTAGACTTTAGAAGGAGAAGAAAAATGTGTTGTGGATAAATGATTGAAATACCCATTTCAAAGTGAAACATGCTTCCTAAAAAGTCTAAATGAAACACTTCAGTAGTGTGTTTACCAGCTTTTGAAGAAATGCCATCGAAATGGCTGTGCTTCAACAAAATGTTTAAATGAGCTGACATTTTCCTATATAAAAATGTATTATGTCAAATAATTTTTGACCAGCTACTCTCTGTGTGATATCAGGGATAATTTTGTTCAGGGTATTGATTTGAGAAAATATTATGCATCAAGAAATACCTCAAAGGTTGGTAACCGTGAAGAGCTGGCTCTGTAAAATGTGGAGGAGAATATCTCCAGCTGAGATAGGCCTGTATTTCACATCAACAGATTAAAGAGTTTAAAGACAGTTCAAGCTGGTCAGTTATTAAATAATGTGATAATATGCTACAAATGAGTGGTGTATGAAAAATGAAAAAATGTCACTGAAACAGTTCTGTACTGCAAACTGTTCTGAATAAACTTTCTTTTTTGACAAAAAACTACCTAACAACGCAAGGTGTTATTAAATAATGGGAATAAAATATCATTCAAATGCATAGAAATAATGAAAAAATAAATATTTTTTCCTAACCCTTGTTCTGTAATTCTGTTCAGAATATATATTTTTCATTCGGATTACTGTTCAAAAATCTCAAGAAATGCTAGTAAGGCCTGAATGTTTCTCCAAGGCCTAGAAGAGCTCACCATAAGAAGTAAAAAGCTGGTGGCACCCAGATGGTCTCTGGATGTTGTTCTGCTCCAATGGCAATGACAGTTCCAGGTAAGAATATCTGAATCTTGGTGTCAGGAAAATTCTAATCTGGAGTTGTAAGGTGAAGCCACTCTGCTAGTTACGTGTTGTGGTTCCACACAGTAACAGAGCATACCCTGTTAAACAAAATACCTGTGAGCAGGATTCTTTCATCATCTGTCCTCAAATCATGACCCAAGCATTGCTGATTTAATAACTTTCATCAACTAGATAAACATCCTTCTGTTTCCTAATGAATAAAAATCATAGAATCACAGACTGGTTTGGGTTGGAAGGGACCTTAAAGCCCATCCAGTGCCACCCCCTGCCATGGGCAGGGACACCTCCCACTGGATCAGGGGGCTCCAAGCCCCATCCAACCTGGCCTTGAACACCTCCAGGGATGGGGCAGCCCCCACTGCTCTGGGCAACCTGGGCCAGGGCCTCCCCACCCTCACAGCAAAACATTTCCGCCTAAGATCTCGTCTCAGTCTCCTCTCTTTCAGCTTAAAACTGTTTCCCCTCATCCCGTCCCTGCACTCCTTGATCAAGAGTCCCTCCCCAGCTTCCCTGGAGCCCTTTTCACTAATCAAGGCTGCTCTAAGGTCTCTCTGAAGCCTTCTCTTCTCTCAGCTAAAAAAGCTGGATGACTTACTTTCCTGTTATAGTCACTTTTTGACAATTTAACCTGCCCCCTTCTTTAAACAATGATTAAAAGTGACGTATGTTAATTAATTAATAATTACTATATAGGTAGCATAGGGTTAGTTAGTATTATCCGTGGCTGCTGAGATGAGGGAGATGAGATGTGTTCACACACTTTGTTGCAAAGCAGAATCAGTCACCCAGAATGCACAGAATGAAGCACAACCAATGTTCTTCCATACGTTTCTCCTTTACACTCTCAATCACACACAACCACTGAATACCTAGAGCAATCTTCTCTCCTTTTGAAGTTTCTATCCGATTTCCTTTCAATTTCATTTGACTTCTCAAAACCCCATCTGAGCCCTAGGCTAAGGATCTCACCTGAGATTCACTTGCACCAGCCTGTGCACTGCTTGCTGGTTATGTATCTCCCTTCTGTATATATGTATTTTACAAGTGAGAGTCTGCTTCTCCCCATGCAGTGCCAAGAACCATCACACCCCCTCTCTATCAGCAACCATGAAAACCTTTTAATGAATCTGTAGCTCCTGTACAATTTTCAGAAGGCAAAGCTGCTGCTGTGTGCTAAGAGGAGAAATACAGAGATTTTCCTCTGTTTTTCTCGGCTTTGGGATTCACTGTTTTTCTGTTCTTCAGCTGGTTTATTGTGCACTAAGACTATGGGTCTGCTTCTGGGTTGTGCTAATAATGTTTTGACAGCACGAATGCCCTTGAAGCAGATGTAAACCATTCCCTGTAAATACGCCTTCTGTGCGAAGCCCTTACCCTGCCAGCCCCGCACAGCATCAACAAGGCTGGGGGGTTTCACAGAATCCCTTCCAGAGCCCAAATAGAGGCAAAACTGGGGTCTCAAGCAGTTTTGGCCTGTGAACTATACATTATTGCAGGGAATCTGCTAAAGGTATGTAAAGAAAATATGCGTTTTGTCAGGCTTCACTCCCAAGCACACAGGTCAGACCTCCGTTGGGAAATGCAAAGTGGAAGTCACCAAAAACTTCATCATATCAGTCCTTACTTCCATATTTAGCCAGGGACAATAGAAAGTAAATTCATGTACAGAAAGCACTCCATCTGTGCCAGGAGAGAGGTGTTTTAAGGCCTGTCTGTTCTCCTCCCACTCTGTTATCAGTATTTATTGACATTCAGGTGAATAAAAGTCTGGATTGAGCTGGTGTGTTTTATTGAATAAAAAAAGCCACCTGCAAAAACAGGTGATTAAAAACATCTACTTGGAAATATCATTTTGAAAGGTGATTACACATTTGTATTGTTTTCTGTGACAGTTGAATATGGCAGTTTATGGAATACATATGCTTTTCCTCTTCCAAATTCCTCCCAGTAATAGAGGAGGTCACCTGTCTTTATCGCTAGCATTTCATCTACAGCAATTCAGTGTCCTTTAGCAGCATGAAAAGCTTCTAATCAACTGGTAGTTGGGGCCCCAGCTGGAAAATGTTGTGTACAGTAGTGAAGATGATACCTGTTCAGAATCAAAATGTGCTGCTGTACTTGCTTAAATCTACAGGCAGGAAATCACTGCTTCTTGCAGGTTAGAGAGTTTGGATTTCATCTTTAGAAAACTGGGCTTCTGGGAATTTGCAGGTCTTTGAAACAGTCAATTTTTGCAAGAAGTTGACTAAAGTGACCAAGGATTTGCATGCAATAGTACTTTTTTTTTTTTTAAATTTTGTTCTTTTGAATAATTCATGGAAAGAAAAAATACACACTTCTGAATGTCACCCTATTTACCCGACAAAGAAATGAGCAGAAGATGTAAAGCATGCAAACATTTTTTGTGTGTGTCTAATTTTAGCACAACAGTTGTTGGCAATCTCCCACAAACACCTCTTCTCAGGCAGAAATTAGTCACTGGGAAACACACAGACATGATTGTTTACCAGTAAAGACAGGACCCAAGACATACACTCTACGACTGTAGCGTATGACAATGCCGGTGCCTGAAGATGTCTTCATAAATACACTTAGCAGATCTATCAGATGGGATACTTCACACACTAATTCCTCAAGGCATTGTACAGAAGAATTAATCAACTGTAGGCAGAAAGAAAGATGCAGTCAGCAACTTTAAAAAGAAGGCACTCAGATGCAATTCTAAGTTTTTTATTGCTTTGAGCAACTGCAGTGGATGTTGCCGGACACCAGAGGTTGCCTCAATCCATGCCCCCAGGAAAGCAGTGAAGGTAAGTGGAACTGGGGAGAAGGCACGGCAGCAGCTGGCAGGGAAGAGCCTGCAGGCAGAAGATGAGGATTTGCATTAATGCAGTTGATAAAGTTAAAAAAACCCTAAACCACCCAAATTCCACCAGCTGTGATTAGGCTGCACTACCACAGCCATGCTGGTGAAAAGGCGAAGGAGAAGGGGGACAAAGACTCAGCCAGTTGCTTTCATTTCCACGTGAGGCAGCGCTTTGGGAACGGTGGCTCAGGCCCCGCATTTCTGGCCCAGATGTGTGAGGACCTGGTGAAACACCTCGGAGAAAGCAGCTGTCCACCCCACGGGCTAGGCCTGCTCCGAGGAAATACCGAAATCTGATGAATCCTGGCTGTGAAAGCAGAGCGCAAGTTCTGCTAAGCTATACTACGATGTCTTGGCCAATAGAAACCAGAGTAGTTTTGCATGTGGAGACCAGATACCCGCACATAATGCTTTGTTTTCTGCCAAGGAGAGGAAGACATCGATGTGAGAGAGCAACCTGTGCTTCCAACACACTCCTTATCCAGGTGAGCTGTACCCTGACTCCTTAGCAGCACTGCTGCCTCCATCAGTCAGTTGAGGAGCAGATCTTTGTGCTGCATCTCTGGCTCATGAGCCCATCTGCTCTACTACCTGCAAAGCCTTTTTTCCTCTGGGAGACTGTCAATACCGTATTAAAATAATTTAAAAAGCTGCCTTATGAACAAAGGACTATTATTCATTCAGCCAAAGCACTTAGAGCAAAAGGATAACAGGCAGGACTATAAATATTTGTCCTTTACCAAATGCTTGATCTTTCAAGCATTGTTACCCTCTTTTCATTACGGCTGCTCCCATCATTGGCCAGGAGAAATGTGTGGGATATCGTGTGAGACCACGACACCCCATCAGCATTCATAGAGGCCGTCAGGGCAGTGCTGGGAAACTACTCAGCCCCCTTTCTCCCTTTTCATCACCAGGGCAGGTCTGGGAACTGTAAAAGTTTTCTAGAAAGTTGGAACCAGGATAGCAGTACTCCACCCCGTTAATAGCTTTCCCATCATTTCCCTCAGGACACTGGGCATTTTCTAGATTATCTTTCTTATTACTCTATTGGGGGGGGAGGGAGGGTGGAGAAGGTTTTCCCAATAGTCTTCATTTGCTTTTAACTCTTTATAGAGAGGAAAATGTCAGCCTGATCAGCAGCTGACTGAACATGAGCCAGCACTGTGCTCAGGTGGCCAAGAAGGCCAACAGCAACCTGGCTTGTATTAGCCGTGGGGTGGCCAGCGGGAGCACAGAAGGGATTGTCCCCCTGTGCTCGGGGCTGGTGAGGCCACACCTCCAATCCTGGGTTCAATTTAGGCCCCTCAGTACAAGAAAGAGATTGAGGGGCTGGAGTGTGTTCAGAGGAGGGGAACAGAGCTGGGGAAGGGGCTGGAGAACAAGGGTTACAAGGAGCGGCTGAGGGAGCAGGGGTTGTTCAGCCTAGAGAAGAGGAGGTTGTGGGGAGACCTTGTCACTGTCTACAACTGTCTGAAAGGAGGCTGGGTGAGATGGGTGCTGGGCTCTTCTCCCATGTAAAAAGCCTCAAGTTGTGCCAGGGGAGGGTTAGATTGGATATTCACAAAAAATTCTTTATGGAAAGAGAGGTGAAGCCCTGGCAGAGGCTGCCCAGGGCAGTGGTGGAGTCTCCATCCCTGGAGGGGTTCAAAAAGCGTGTAGATGTGGCATTTTGGGACATGGTTTAGCAGACACGGTGGGGTTGGGCTGATGGTTGGACTGGGTGAGCTTAGAGGTCTTTTCTGACCTTAATAAGTCTATGATTCTATGAAAGGTAAACTGAGATACACCGAAGAGAGAGAAATAGATATAATAGTCTTTTTTCATCACTGACTCCATGTCCACACTTTCCCTGGCTTCCGTGACTTCATCAAAGGAACCCTGACATGCAGTGTACAAGTAGGGACTAATGAAAAATTGTTTGATTTAAAACCAATACAGACAAATGCCGAACAAGGATGTTCTGGCTCTCTTTCTTTTTTCTTTATTTTTTTTAACAATGGTCCATAAATTCTAATTTATCTTTAGAATAAAGATAAACCCTAAGAAAGAATGATATACCACATATTTTAAATAACTACTGTAATAATCAATTCCATGGGTTCTCCAAGGTTGAGAGCAAATTAACCAATCAACCTCCACTTTAATCAACTCTTCGGTGATTAGGGCAAGTGATTTGCAAGGCAGCACGAACAACACATATCAGCTTGCTGAGTTTCTGCTGACTCAAGAAGCCTTCTGTGTTTGCATAATAGATCTAATAAAGATTGAGAACTACAGCTGTGGAAGGCTGCCTGATATGAAATATTCTGTGAAGGATGTTATGATGATAATCTTTCTACTGCTGTCACACAAATAACTCAAGTCGGATATATGTTTTGTTTGCACACATGGCTCATTACTGGCTAGTACCACCCAGAGCGCAGCTTTTCAAAATAATAATAAAATCCATAGGCTGCCTCTATTTAATGTTAAATACCTAATATGATTAATCAGGCAGTCCTGTTCAATGCCATTGAGCTTCTTCCTCAGATAATGCTCTTCTGACTATCTTAAAAGTCCTCCTGGAAAAAAATCTGAATGTCAGTTCTCAATGTGAGATCTTCCTCAGGATCCAGTCCTTGCCTGGTGACTTACAGAAATGAAAGGTACCTGGGGATGCTGTGGTGATGCTGCCGCGGTTCAAATGTGCAGCGTATTTTCCAGGGAACTAAAGTGCCAGTATATCCTGTGTTTAAAAATTGTCCTCTCCAGATGTGAGATGGGACTGGGGGAGAACTACATCTTTGAATCCTGACAATGTAAAAGAGTTAAGTTCAGGATGCAGTCTAAGGCTTTACTATGCTGAACACCTGCAAAATCAGGTGTTCCCCCAAGAAAGATGCAGATGTTCAGCATTCCTGAGGATGTATCCTAATAATATTAATAGCAACAGCAATTGTTTGAGTACTTTCTCCAGAGAGAACATGTTCAGATAAATGAAATAATTACACAATACAGTCTAGGTATTTAAAATAACAGAAACTACTTGTAACTATGCAGTGCCTGAGGTAAACATACTCGGTTCCTCACTGCTGCAGGGACAGTTGTGTGCTGCAATGTAAGAAACACAACTGGTCTTTTTGCTAAAGCTATCTTTTCTCTCCTGGTCAAAATTTACCCCTCCGGTGTCATTGAATCTTGGCAGTATTTTCTTGTCTCTTTTTGCCTCAGACATATTCTAACCATCATCATCTCACATAAATCAATAACTAAGTGCAGGGTGGTCAGGTCTCCAGTCCACTTAAGCATACAGGAACCTCATGTACTTCACAGGCTGCTATTGCTCTGGTTCCAGGGAGAACAACAGCTTGACAATGTGAGCAGTTTGTCACAGGGCAGTATTTGTCTAATTTTTGAGACAGTCTCAGCAGAGAGAATTGCTGTATTTTCTGAAGCTGGACCAGAAATTCCCACGCCTCCAAGCTGACTAAATCCTTAAGAACAAGAGATTGTGAGATGGGTTTAATACAGGCTCCCTACAACAGCTGACACAGAAGACTTTCTGGAAGTTGCTACTGCTTGATGTCCAAGCAAACTTCGTGTGTCTTGTGGCAGTTAACACCGACAAATCTGGCGGATGTCTTGTCACTAACTTGAAACCCCTAAGGCAGACATGGCATAGGGCGCAGTTTAACACCCATGGAAGCCTCCAAACTTTAGAAAATGAACAAAGGGCCAAGGTGCAAATTTCTAGCTAAGGAATGCTTTTCACTCTGTATACAAGCATGTAAAACATGTTTAAAAAAATAAATTGAGATTCAGAAATGTATAATACTGTAATCACAGAATCGTGCAACGATAGAATGGGTTGGGTTGGAATGGCCCTAAAAAATGATCTGGTCCCATCCTCTGCCATGGGCAGGGACACGTCCCACTGGATCAGGGGGCTCCAAGCCCCATCCAACCTGGCCTTGAACACCTCCAGGGATGGGGCAGCCACCACTGCTCTGGGCAACCTGGGCCAGGGCCTCCCCACCCTCACAGCAAAACATTTCTCCCTCAGATCTCATCTCAATCTCCCCTCTTTCAGCTTAAAACCATTCCCCCACATCCCATCCCTGCACTCCCTGATAAAAAGCCTTGCCTAAGCTTTCCTGTAGGCCCCTCTTTAAGTCCTTCCACAGTATCACAGTATGATAAGGTTGGAAAAGACCTTTGAGATCATCGAGTCCAACCTATGACCCAACACCTACACCTACTCCTACTTGTCAACTACACCATGGCACTAAGTGCATCATCCAATGTCTCCTTAAACACTTCCAGGGACGGTGACTCCACCACCTCCCCGGGCAGCGCATTCCAATGGCCAATCATCCTCTCAGTGAAGAACTTCTTCCTAATGTGAAACTTAAACTTCCCCTGGCGAAGCTTGAGACCGTACTTTAAGTACCTTCAAGAACTAAAACTGAAGGTGTGCTGTGCAGTGTTATAAGGACAGTAATGCTTTTTGGTCAGGATCTTAAAATCTAAAGCTAACTGCTACTACAAGATCAGGCTGAAATCACCGGTGGAGATATGAAAACAACCTGCTTTCTCCAATCTGGTATCTTTGCTTTACTTATTAACTGTGTTAAATACAACGTGAAGGACAAGAGCAGCAGAAAACTTGTGATGCTTGGGAGAATATAGCTAAGGTGGATTTAAGCTTCAGTACCACCTTCACAGAGCTGGGCTGCCGTGCCCGCTGTGGAGTTCCCAGGTGTGATGCAGCCAGTCCTGGTGTCTCCTTACACCAAACAGCCTGCCAGGTATCGCTGGGCTGAGTCCCCAGCTCTGACCAGGGCAGTCACCCTACTCCTCAGGCATGGACCTCTAGCCTTCTTATTCGCTTGGACTCGATGATCTCAGAGGTCTCTTCCAACCCGATGATTCTATGATTCTATTCAGTCCACAGAGGCTAGAAGAGTTATATGATGACCACCCATAAAGTATATGGAAATATGCTGATCTTTTTTTTCCGATTCAAACAATCTAGTCTCCTTAGAATGACCTTTCAAAGCTCACAAAAATATAATCATTTCTTTGAAAAACAACAAAGCACAGATGGCATAAGAGAAACCCTGGTCACATAAAGTTTTCCTCGTCCACTTCCATGTATTGTTATTCCATTTATTGTCATATTAACAGATTTCATTTAATATGAAAAACTACATCTTTAAGACGTAGTGCTTGATTTTAAGTAATATTTTTCTCAGTGTACATAGAATTGACATGTATTTAAGTAGTTTTTTGATTGAACTGAGTTCTTAAAGACAGTAAAAAATCCAGTAAAATCAATCTGTGTGGAATTTATAGGATCTCTTTCTTACTGGCCTTCAGCTTGCAAGCCAGTAGCCCACCAAAGGAGTTCATAATAACCATCATTTTGTAAAATAATCTCAATTTTATGAAGAATGCAACTATGCTATGGTGGCCTTCCCAGGTTTGTCTTCAACAAAAATTCAGGAGCTTACAGGAGGATTTAAGCACAGATGATATCGCAGCCCACAGAGTGCATTGCATCTGTGCAATCCGTGCTGCTAGGGAACCTCACACACACACATCAGAACACAAATGATCTTCAAATTTAGAGACCTTGAATCCTCTCTCAGGAGGATTATTATTCCTCAAAAAATTAAAATACGAATAAGTCTGTATAAAACTATCAAGTGGAAAATACTTGCCTCTTCCTGAAGGAAACCAATGGAAGACACTCCTTAAAAACTCACTCTTTTCTTTTTTTATGTGTATTTATGTTCAGAATGGCTGTTCTCAGACTTAATCAGATCAACATGCTTGTAAAAGTATTTTTTTCATAAACTTGTGTGGGCTACTAATCTCTATAACCCTAATAAAAAGAACTGTGTGGCAATTAGCTCTAACCCACCCATATATATAAGCACTATTACATACTGGGAGCAAACTATCAGGGTAAATCATTACAGTTATAATAACAAGATCTGGAATATACTGAATATCTTGTTACACTAAAACACAATTCAGCATACCTTAGGAAATTAAAGGAAACATTATCCAAAGAAGAATGGTCACTGTTTGTTTCTATTATAATACCTTCATTTTTAAAACCTTTTCTTGTTTTCTTACACAAGACGTTCTAAAATCAAGCTGTGAAACAAGAAATACTAAGTGGCAAATCTCTCAATCACCTTTATTCTCAGGAACTTGAAAAACACGTTGCTTGTAATGTTTCTCTGTTTGAATTTTGTGGAAAAGAGTAACTTTCAATTAGTGTTTTGAAAAAAGAAAAAAAAGACAGGTACCAGGGTGAGCCTAAAAGGAGTCTGTGCAATAAAGCAGCATCTGTTTGCGGAAGCCTTCAGAGCCTCACAACTGCTCACATGACAAGCTGTTGGGTTTTGTACCATCTTCAGAGCGGGCCGCTACTTGTCATGAGATCAAAAGCAGGAGATGCACTCCCATCTGTTTGTAAATCTTCGCATACACAAGCAGAGGAGCTCGTGGTGGATGGACCTGTGACCAGGACGTTTGGGTCTTGGCCACAGCACCTCTGGCTTCCACCCTGACTGCCCTGTCACGGAGCAAGCCTGCACTCAGCTGAGACCACTAAAAGCACAAAGAGTGAACTGAGATGTCTTTAGGCTGTAGGAAGAATCACAGAGTGTCCTGAGTTGGAAGGGACGCACAAGGACCATGGAGTCCAGCTCCTGTCCCTGCACAGGACACCCCCAACACTCACACCGTGGGGCTGAGGGTGTTGGCCAAATGCTGTTGAAATATTGTCAGGCTGTGACTGCTTCCCTGGGGAGCTGTTCCAGTGCTCCACCACCCTCTGGGGGAAGAACCTTTTCCTAATGTCCAACCTAACCCTCCCCTGGCATCTTCCTGCCATTCCCTTGGGTCTTGTCCTTGGTCAGGAGAGAGAAGAGCTCAGTGCCTGCTCCTCCTCCTCCCCGTGTGAGGAAGCTGCAGACCCTGATGAGGTCTCCCCTCAGTCTCCTCTAGGCTGAACAGACCAAGGGACTTCAGCTGCTCCTGATATGGCTTCCCCTCTAAACGTTTCAACAACTTTGTGACCTCCTCTGGACATTCTCAGTAGCCTTAGACCCTTTTCATAACGTGGTGCCTCAAACTGCACCCGGTGCTCAAGGTGGGACCATGCCAGTGTGGAGCAGAGTGGGACAAGCCCCTAGTGCTCAGGGCACTTGGGACTGAGCCAGAGGAAGGGAAGGGCTTGCAAATCAGCACAAGAAATTACTCATCAGTGCATTAATCACCCACAGGGCTCTCGGGGTTAATCAATTAATACTCTATGTAAATCACACATGGACATGTCACCTGTTTGCTGGCACTGTGGTCTTCAGCAGTCTGTCTGTTACCGGATTGTTTTAATATTCTCCTGAGCCTCATGACCCCACAGCTGTACAGTTTCAAACCATGACTAAGCTCAGGAGCACCGCAGAAGCATGGAGCGATGTACCTTTCAGCATCTTCAACTCACTAATCTTCCAGCCCACAATCTTATTGATGCATATCCAGAACAGCTCATTCATTACTGCTCTGCTCAGAGTGGTTATAGTAAAACACCAGATATCAATACAACCAGACTGCTCAGGTAAAAAAAACCAGTATCTTTTAAAATATATTTCAAAACAAAAAAAATAAACATTATCAGTTTAGTTACTTATTTACTGCATTTTGAATTAAAACAGTGTTTGTATCAAGTCATTTACTTTATTCGTACTCATAAACACTGTATCATAGAATTATAGAACAATTTGTGTTGGAAGGGACCTTAAGATGATCCAGTTCCACCCCCTGCCATGGGCAGGGACACCTCCCTCTGGATCAGGGGGCTCCAAGCCCCATCCAACCTGGCCTTGAACACCTCCAGGGATGGGGCAGCCACCACTGCTCTGGGCAACCTGGGCCAGGGCCTCCCCACCCTCATCACAGGGAATTTCTTCCTAATGTCTAATCTAAGTCTTTCCTCTTCCAGTTTAAAGCCATTCCCCCTTGCCTTATCACCACAGGCCCTTTTAAAAAGTCTCTCCCCAGCTTTCTTGTTGGAGCTCCTCAGGTACTGGAAGGCTGTAGCCTAGTTATTTGAAGCTTACGTTACTTTGAACCACACTGAAAACAGGAAATAATGTTCTCCGTGAAGAGGTTTAGGAATAGAGTTGATTTCCATGGCTGGACAGACATAGCGTGATAATTTGCTCTGCGTACAAACTTGCCACCAACTACAAATTATCTTCTTTGGAAACTACATTAACAAGGCAAGGCCACAGGCCGTGACTTCACACCTGATTGAAAGTTTGGCCTTTGCTCTCAGAAGAGGAACTTTACTCTTTGGTTGGGGATGACCAGGTTTCAGCTCCCGCCATGAAGAATTGCATCCACCAGGGGTGTCTGATTTTCTCTTTGTTCTCAATATTTGCTCACATGTGTAAAGGTAAGCATGTTCCTACTCTCTAAGGTTTAAAACCTGTATTATTTGCCCCAAGAGGACAACATTCCATCCTTATAATGCAATTATATATTTTTTTTAATGTAAAATGCTTTTAATTATGTAAGTATTTTTTGATCATACCATAGACAAAGGAAAGTAATCAGAAGTCTTTTCCTGAGATGCACAGAATTACGGTAAAACTTTAATACCAGTGTTTAACATATAGACCTTAAAGCATGGCCAAGAAGCTATATATCCAGCACCTTTGTTCGTATTGTATTAATCTGTTCCCATTCAGTATGAGGCTTGAGTTAACAGATTGCTAATGCTGGATATCATGTAATTAGGAAGAAGTTCTTTACTGAGAGGGTGATTGGCCATTGGAGTGCGCTGCCCGGGGAGGTGGTGGAGTCACCGTCCCTGGAGGTGTTTAAGGAGGGATTGGATGAGGCCCTTAGTGACATGGTGTAGTTGATGAGTAGAAGTAGGTGTAGGTGTTGGGTCATAGGCTGGACTCGATGATCTCAAAGGTCTTTTCCAACCTTATGATACTGTGATACTGTGATACTGTAATCATAGAATGGTTTGAGTTGGAAGGGACCTTAAAGATCACCCAGTTCCACCCCCTCTACAATGGGCAGGGACACCTCCCACTGGATCAGACTCCTGTGCATCAACACATGGTGCTGCAGAACTAAAACAGACTCGTACCCTGGCTCAAAGGCACCCCTTTCCCACGATTCATCTAACAAAGTCACAGAATCACAGAGTGGTTGGGGTTAGAAGGGGCCTTTGGGATCGTTCAGTCCAGCCCCCCTGCTAAAGCAGGTTTGCCTAGAGCAGGTGAAACAGGAATGCACCCAAGTGGGTTTGAATCTCTCCAGAGAAGGAGACTCCACACCCTCTCTGGGCAGCCTGGTCCAGTCACCCCCACAGAGGTTTTTTAAACAGTAACAGCTCTGGTCCATCCACACCGTGCATTTCAGCACTCGGTGATTGGCCCAATCAAGCACCAACACCTTTACAGAATCCTATTATTTCTCACCCGGACCACACAGTTTTCTCTGAACTGCCTAGAGGAAGGGATTAGATAGGTTAGTTGACCAGCTTCCTTTCTCATGAGCAGTTCAGCTTAGGCCCTTGGGAGAGGACTGAGCTCAGGAATGCTGGTGAGATTCCACATCTGTCTTTGTGCTGAAGAGGCTGTTTCTCTGGCCTCTTCCTTTCATACTGTTTCTGCCTTTTCAGTCCTTTTGCAGTACTTGTACAGACAAGGACCTCATTTTTGTTCTCTTCCTGAGACCTGGACTTTAGGGGGTTACGTGCTTTGTCATACACAGCAGGGCTGCTCTTGGTCTCTGGCTCTGAGTGAACAAGCTCAGCTGTCTTCCCGCAGGAAGGCAGCGTGCCCTGCTTCCCCTTCTCAGCCGACCTGGACTGCCGCCAGAGGGATAACAATGCCGCCACATTCAAAACAGCAAGGGAGCCTGAGGAAAAGAGTCCATCCCTTATCCTCAGGGGGAACAGGAAGGGGTTTAATGCACAGACTTTACTCCTTATTCTCATAGGCAATCCCTTTTTTGTTCTTCACAACAGAATATGGAGTAAGACTCAATGCAAGCGGATTTCTAGAGGATGATACCCATTCAAATGTATTTTATTAGATTTTTTCCAGGTATTTTCTTGATAGCTTTGTGAGGACAAAGTTTAAAGACACTATGATTTTGGAAAGAAAAAGCGTCAGGAAAATACACTGGCTTAGCATAAGAGCAAACAACACACAAAAGGCCTTGAAAACCTGCTGCTGTAACAGCTCGAAATCAGTGTTCAATGAAATCATTGCTTCCTGCACCAGTTCTTCCTTGCTAAAGGCATTCAAGATGCTTATCCATTCTTGCCACTCTTCAAGATCTCACAAACTTTTATTAGAGCCACTGAATAAAGATAGATGATTAGTTATTTTTTTTTTCCACTATCCTATATTTGTCTTAACACGTCACCATGGGTTTTTGTCTTCATTATAGTCTATATATGGAAAATTGAAGAGAAATATTCAAATTTACTCACTGAAACTAACTGAAAAAGGAAACTATCTATGATGCAAGAACCTGGTCTGGTGCTGAACAAATATGGTTGTTAAATAAGTCAGGCTTATCAGGCCTCCAGTACTAGACAAGACTGAAAGCATCAACACATCAACTTCAGAGAACGACTGCCCAGATAGGACCTGACAAGGGCTGGAAGATCTAAGCATAAGAAATAAATCACCGTTCAGAACCGAATAGGTACCATTTTACAAATTCTATTACCTTGTACTAGATTTCTTCCAAGAAAACCATTCCCACTTTTTCACAGTTCCTGAATACTTTCTGTGATAATTTCTTGTTCTGTACACATTGAGGATGTTTGCACTGGCGTCCCAAGTCTCACAATAACAACAACAAAAGAATAAATAATACAAACTTAACGTACCTATTAAAATATTTATTCTAAATGGCTTCTCAGAATCTAACCTTCTCTCATTTCCCTTTACTTTCTTATCAATATATTAGGGCATATAAGACAGAAAAGCTATTTGAGCCACACCTCACCTGTACCTGTAAACTGTGTCTCCAGTTTTCTCCCATTGAACTGAAGCCCCATCCAGTAACGGGAACTGTAACTACACAGAAATTCAAAGTCCTAGTCCGCTAACCCTCCTGAGGACTTCGTACGATTAGTTTTTCTGTTAGTGGAATGATGTTACGATATTGAACAGGAAGGGGCTTTGTTTGATAGTCTTTTATCAGTCATTAAGCAATCTGGCTGTCCAGCCTCATTTAAAAACCACTCAAGTTTCCTAACCCCTTTACTGTTATAGGACAACTGCTTCAGAATAGGCCTTCTAATTTTAAAAACATACGATGCCCAATTGTGCTTACATCAGTGTTATCTTTAAAGACTTCTTTCTTCTCTGGCCTTTCCCTGTAGCAGAAAGAGCAATAATTTATTAGGCTAAATAGATCTATTTTATAGGGTAAGATATGCATTTCCCTGCTCAACCCAGTGAATCTTTTCTGTTACAACTTGAAATCATCTTTCTTACTTGAGAGATCAATGTACTCACCTTCCCGAACTTACTGCAATGCCATCAGTTATTACCCATATTAATTATTTTACCAGACACATCCTCAGATCCCACCTTTTCCAAAATTGTATTGCACTGGTCACTCACAGTTCTACTGGAGGCAACTAAAAGGCCCAGAATTTTTCCTTCCTCCGTTATTTCCATTTGTATAGCTTTTAGATTGTAGTGTGAATTCTTGCTTTACAGTTTGAACATTAAATCAAATCGCACCTCTGTTAACTCAGATCAGCATGTGGTCCTTTTGTGACATCCTTATCCTTCTGCTGGTAGGCAACGCCTTCAGTATCCACTCCTCATCAGCTGCCATTAAATCACATCTAATTTCTATGCCCAGGTTGTAAATGAAGATGCTAAGATTAGTTTTAAGAGTGGCCCTTGAGGACCTACCTGCCTGTAGCCTTGCTTCCCCATTCAGAACAGCCCTCTGTTGATACTTTTTAGACAGTGCCTTCTACACTTGACAGTTGTTGCACCAACCCCCATCTTGCCTGCCTTCACCAACCGTTTCCCGTGTGGCACCATATCGAATGCAGTACTGAAGGCCAGAAAGATGAGAACTACCACACTTCTCTTGTCTTCACACAAGCTATTAGAGAAATCTTGGAACTAATTGTTGAGTTTAGATAAAAAACTTGGTAAGAGATAGGTACTGCACTGCAGGGATAACATGAAAGAAAATACGTTAGGAAGAAAAAAGTAGGCACTAGCATGTCTTCAGCCTTTGAACAAAAATAGGTGCCATTTCGAATTTCTATGAATGACTTTGAAAGGGAAGAGTACAGTAAAAAATTATTTTTTTTTTCCAGGATAACACGAATGAATAGGATTTTGAGAAGTAAAAAAAAAAGTGAGAGAGAAACTCCCCATGAACCGCCCTAGGTAATTCCGCTGCAGAGGCTGATGACGAGAGTTTGCCCCCCTTGTGTTCCAGGCAGCTAACGCAGGCTTTTCCAATCCATGGATCACTAACAGTGATGAAATAATTATCCATCTGTGTGACGTGGTTATGCTACTAAGATAAGCTAATTGAGGTGCCTCCTCTATGCTTTGCTCCTCAGCTCCTGAGTCGTAACAGTAATTCTGACAGAAAGAGACTTCCACTTCCGCTGCCTCGCGGGCTGTATCGTGCACGGAGCCTGGCTACAGTGGAGGGAATGGTCTACATCAAATAACTCATACAGGCAACTTCACCACTTTGTTTTTCCTGTTAATGATTTATATTGGCATAGATGAAGAAATTACCCCCGGTTCTCACTGTGGACTTGTTGATCAGATATATTTTAGATTTAAAGTCATTCAAATTATCATAGCAAATACTTGCAATTGTGTATTCCATTGCTGAGTGGATAAATTGTGAATAGGACGTCATGTTTCAGCTTCACAAGTTTATGGTTAATCACAGTTTTTAAATGGGCTTTTGGAATAAAAACGGTACGAAGAGTATGCTTTCAGTTAAAATTCTTCTCAGTGAACGTTTCCAATGCTAATTAAAATTTTACAAAAATCAAAATTATCTTTAAGAAGCGACAGATAATTTTTGAATTTTTGTCAATCTAATTCAGTTTATTTTGGACAACCTGACTTTCTCTCACACAGTCAAGTTTTAAAAAGAAAAGTGCACTTGTTTTCAGTTGTTAGAAAGGTGTTTTTTTCAAACTGCAAGTTCATCTGAAAACAAAGGCCCTTCCTATCAGCCTGTGCAGACAATAGATCAACACAGGTTATTATGCTCTGATGAACTATTTGAATTCACGCATCCTGAATGCC
Source organism: Neomorphus geoffroyi (assembly GCA_033558235.1). NCBI lineage: Eukaryota > Metazoa > Chordata > Aves > Cuculiformes > Neomorphidae > Neomorphus > Neomorphus geoffroyi. Next base: position 36,001,689 of record JAUMJM010000016.1, read on the forward strand.
ACAAGTGGGAACTTCATTTCAGACCTGAGTAAATTGGTGTGGCAGAGGCAGTGGGGAGGTGACTTACGGAAGGAGTCCTAGGGACAAGCCCAGTAGCAAAGAGTGGCCCCAAGCATTTTTTTTTACAGCCGCAGGAATGAAATAACAGATGTCAAGAACCTTTGTATAGCCCTGTTGTGACCTGCCTATAGATTGGGATGTTTGAATTTCATCTCTCTGCCTCCACTAAGAGCCTCTTGCAAAGCCTGGTGACATTGGCTTTGTGTGGGTGAGGTGGGTTTCCCCTATCGTGCGGGTCGGCACAGTAACACTTGAAATACAAAACACGAAACATTTTCTTAACAGTGCTAAATGTCCTTATTATTCAAAAAAGGCATGGAAACGGGCCAGAAACTCTGTTCAGATGACCAGTGAACCATTCAAGCCAGCTGTACAAAAGCAGATATTATAATACATGAGAAGGTACAGAGAGAATGACTACTCTGTTGATTGCAAAAACAAGAGCAATGACAGTATAGGGAGTTTATAGGGCATAATCTGTATAATTTCAAAGGTGAGAAACACTCAAGAGGACTATATTAATTAAAATATATATGATTTTAAGATTATGGCCGCTGCCATAATGAAGGATGTATTTTAAAACAGTGGGTAAAATGGAAAAGAATAATTTCATACCTGACATTGGAATTATTTATCCCAGAAAGAACAATGTCTCAGGTGCTTCTGACCAAGAAGTGTTGCAGAAGTAGGGAATGTGGGATTCTCTTGTGTCCTTCAAAAGGCAATCAGTGCCATTTTAAAGAAAACAATATTAAAAGAAATGAGCCTCAATAGGCTGAAGAACCTTTTTTCATTCTGACATTCCTGATGTTCTTCATAATGTGTCTTTTTTTATACATTACACCCCTCAATTAACTCATAATTGCTATCTGTGCCATATAAATTATGCAGCATTTGATGTAAATTCAGATTACCTGGCACCGAATAAATTTAAGGGCATTTCAGAACCTGGTGTAATTACAAAAGTAATCCCTGTAGACTGAGGAATAAAATGAACATAATCTACTTTTTTGATCCCGGTTGGTTTGTATGGTACTCCCGTGCTAAGTTCCCCTTGGGATGCCGTGAAAGCGCAATAGCAATGAAGACCATGAACTTGTGTAAATGAGCACAGCTCAGGACAACTTGATGGAGCAAACCCGGTTTGTATCAGCAGTAGTGGAACATCCATCCCTTTTCTCCTGATCCAGATTTTAACCTAAGTGAGTCCTTTGCTTAAACTCCCTTACTGAACCAAAACCCAAGTGGAAAATATTACTGACAAAAGCAAATCAAGTCTTGCAATACACTATGCTTTGAATTATACAGCTGTTGAAAGATATCACACTCAGCCAAACCAGCACGAACAGGAGGCTGCAGAGAATTCCATCACTGAAATACACGGCAACTTGTAGAACAGTGGAAAAAAGGAAAATTTCTCTAACTCTTTGCGTTTAGTTCTATAACAATGTTCATAAGAGATAATAAAAAGAATATGTGAGGAGGGAGTCTGGGTTCTAAATGACTTCTAATGATCTCAGAATAAGAGTCTCTCAGCAAAAGTGAAAAATAGTTATCTAAAAAGAACTACCTATATCAAACTTTTTGCTATCTACTCAGTGCAGACAAATTTACTTTTGGAGATTGGTCTTAGGCTGGGAATGTATTTGATCAACAAACAACAAACATCCAGGCATTTACTACGCTTTCCAGGTTTAAAAAAATCCAGCATACTTTTAGCCTTGATATCAAGGTGATTGGTTGGAATTTGCAATAAATACCAGATAGGAGGAAACAAACTAACCTTGATAACATGCTCAGGTTGTACTTCCATGTACATTTCTTAGCTAATGTGCTATTTTCGGAGGGGAGCAAAAGTAATCTACCCTAATTCTTTTCAAATCTGCAGATAGTGGTGGAGAGCGGTGTGAGGGGAGAGGTGATCCTGGAGAAGCAGAGACAAGGAATGCTCAGAGGAAGAGGAAAATAACCAAGGAGGGGAGACAGGATATCAAGAAAGTGGTTGGCATATCAAATCACCAGACCTTAAAGTCCACGAGATTTCAGGGTATGTTTGCCCCAGTAAAAGCGGATTAGGGGTAACACAAAGCTTTGCACTTAAACGAATTTGACACTAAGCTTGACTACATTCAATCTTGAGCTTTCACAATTTCTTCTTCTTTCAGTACAAGAAGATATAAAACTGCAAGACAACACTGGAGAGAATTTTGGCCAGAAAGCCTCAAATCCCACACTGGCAGCTGGCATATAGAGACCCTGCAGAGTTCAAGGAAAGAAAGTCTAATAAGATTCTCTTCAAACATGCTTTTCCCTTAGTTTAATTAAATATTTTCAACACAACCACCAAGATAAATAAAAATAGTTCCTTTTTTAACTCCTTCAGCTCAACCATAGCTCAGATTCGGTGATTCAATGATATTCTTGTATCTTCTTAATCTATTTAACAAAGATGTGGTGTAACCAGTGCAATTACAAGAAAGCACAATTTCTGAAATACATCAAGCACACGAGCACAACTAATAAGATTACAATCTTCAGCAACTTTGTATTTGCTGTGCCCAACCACTCTACAAAACTTCTGAGACAGCACAAAAAGGAGGGAAGATAGTTATAAGGCCATGAAGAGCTTGTGTTTAGCATCCTGCTGGTGACCGCACTGTCACAGAGGTTTATGTGGTCCTTCTGATTCATTACCTGAGTAGCTTATGATCTTTTTAATACAAGATATGTATGAATATTTATTCTTTACAGAAGAAAGGTGAGGATCAAGAAAGACAGTGTGATTTTACACAACAAAAATAATTGTGAAATCAAGGGAACAGAATTCAGCATGGCCAAACTTAGGCTCCCTCCTCTAGAGCACACATTAAGTGAAATTCTACCTCCAGAGTGAAGAGGAAGACGAATGCAGCTCCTTTGACAATATACAGTAAACACAGAACTTTCTGCAGGAATAAAGATCTGAAGAGTCAAACTGAATAGATAATAAGTGCCATAAAATTTACAAAGTCACTTCAAAAAAATTGCTACCGGTGTTCCTTATCCTTAATATTTTTGGCTTCTGGGTGGTTGATATTTCTTCACTGCCTGTAAAGAGAACCATTAATATCATCCCTGCTTTGCTGCCTCTTTGTCTTCCCCTCCCCCTCCTTTTATGTCTTTGTAGAGAGACAAGTGCTGTAGTTTCTACTGAAAACTGAAGTATAACTGCCGAATGGTCACTCAGCCCATAGAGAGTGGCTGATAAAACAAAATGCTAGGATGACTTCCTGTTGAGACCATGCAAAATCAAACAAAATTAATCTTTGGTCTACTTTTATTGTAACTTCTCTTTCTGGGTACCTGCACCCTTAAAATCATATTCTTAAAATCAAATATCCTGCGTTTTCAACAAATGTTGTTATTACATCTTGGAAATCAATTGTTAGTTTGCACCAACTTTAACAGGACCAACAGTTAACGACTTCCCAGGGTTGTACAGGAAGTCTGTGTGGGGATGAGGAAGATTTTATTAGCAATGTACCTTAATACTTTTTCTCTTTGGCTGTGACAGCTCTGAAATTCATTGCCAGTTTCTAGGCAGTGAGCAGTCTGTATTGCTATCCTGAAATAATCTGAAGAAAATTAGTTGTTTTCAGGGGTTTGGGTTTTTTTTAAATTTCCTAAAAAGATGAAGGAATCTGAGTTTGTTTCCCGAAACTGGGAAATAAAGTTGCATTTCTACCGAAATAAAATCCAAGAGCAATTACATTTCTGTCTAAATATTTGTCAGTAAAGCTTTTCATTCCTGCCTCCCCCTTCAAAGTCTGCTGAATTCAAAATAGTTAGTCACACCACGGAGCACAGAGATTCCTTTCTGAATGTTAGCCATCCAATCCAGCTTTTTTTAGAAGCCACCAAGAAAACGGTGACCCCTTCCGCACACACATAATACAGACAGTCACTCATGCATTAACAGCCATAAACCCCCAAAGGTCGTTTCCATGACAACCCCAGGGTCCTTAATGACCCTGACAGTTCAATGATTTTGTTTTGTTTGAGAGTGAAGGAATAATAAGTCTTCTCCCATCACCCCCTACCCCCTCCGCTGCACTGATACGCTGTTCATTATCTGATCCCCAGCTCAGCCCTGGAGACAGAGCGGCAGCCAGCTCTGGAAGACAAGAGCCTCGCTGCAGACAAAGAGCAGCAAAGGAGCTGAGCGTGCTCAGCATACTGCAGCAGCTCCAGCCTCATTAATTCCATCACTAGCCCAATGAGTTTAAGCGAGTGCCAAGGGTATTAGAATAGTTTGTAGCAATATGTTGCTTAAGTGAGCCCCAGACCGCTGCACAGTTATTTAGAAAGTACATTTTGCATACCACTAGCAGGAGGGCTTTTATTAATGATGTGGACCAGAAACACAATAAGATGTTGCAGCATAATCTGCAGTAAGACCTATAATTTTAATGATGTGATGAATAAGGCAATTAATGTACTTCAATCTATTTCCCATATGTATCATATTTAACTTCAGAAAACTAGAGAGGTATCCACAAGAAAAAAGCATAATAATGCATCACTAAATGAGTAGGCTATTCCTAATGCTTTGAATGCGTGTTTCTTAGTTGTACTCTTCAGCTGAACCTCCTGTTCTTTAATTAGAAATCAGCTACAGGCATATGCAGGCTTCCATTCCCAATATTAAACGGAGTGTGCTCATTAAATGGTCTAGAAACTGACCATTGTTGAGCCGATGTCGTTCTTTGCGAAACTCCACTAAAAGCCGCTCTCATTGTTTACATGAAATTATATACATTCATTTGATCACACTCCAGCATTATCTCATCACAACTATGCTCACACTAGTGCCATATTAAACCAGCTCTTTGGTGACCTATTTTATGGATGGATGGATCTAAATCGCCTTTGTTTTTCTTCACTTTGTAGATCAACTGTGCATTGAACATAAATGGTATAAATTACAGCTTCCAAAAGGTTTGCTAAATAATATCAATATCCACTGGCCCTACAACTTTCAAAGTGGCTGCAAGTCACCATTGCGCAGAGAGACCACAGCTGGGTCTTCCTTCTCCTACTGCTACAGAGACCTTGGGGCAGTAAACTGAGACTGAAACACTTGGTGTAGCCGAAAGGTCCCTGTTTTTTATTTATTGGTAAATACGCTAGGATTTGGTACCTGGAATGTAAGCGACGGTCCAGCCTTTCTAAGGACAGAGAAGTCTTTAGATCAAGTTTAGATCAAATTTTTCTGTTTACCACTTCACTGTATAATATTCAGTCCTTTGAGCTAGAGAAACCTTTAACTCAAGATGGCTTTAGGAGAAACATAGTACAGTACAACCAGGGGTTGGTCTCTTCTCTCAGGAGACCGGTGACAGAACAAGAGGACACGGTCTCAAGCTTCACCAGGGGAGGTTTAGTCTCAATATTAGGAAAAAGTTCTTCATTGAAAGTGTGATTGGCCCTGGGAATGCGCTGCCCAGGGAGGTGGTGGAGTCACCGTCTCTGGAGGTGTTGAAGAGGGAATTGGATGAGGCACTTAGTGTCATGGTTTAGGTGATGAGTTGGTGTTGGTGTTGGGTCATAGGTTGGACTTGATGATCTCAGAGGTGTTTTCCAGCCTTGTGATACTGTGATACTCTGATACGTCCAGGCATCCTCGGGTCCCATAATGTAGCCCTCCATGGGGACCATACCTAACTCTTTAGTTCAACACTCTGCCTTATATCAGAAAAAAAATATTTTAGACAAATGCGTATGCTCAAATAAGCCACCTCGCTCAGCACTTGAACTTAATATGCTGCTTGAATGTTTGCTGCTAATCACCCACTTACATTCAGTCCTTATTTGGGAAAAGTTACTCGGTATTTGTGGAATAGAAAAATTAAGACAGAAAATATAAAATTTTGCTGTATTCTGAAGAGTGGATTCTAATGTGAATCAAACCAGTTTCAAAGGAAGTCAGAGTCAGGCGTGAAGCACAAACACTAGAACGTGCTGCACTTTCCTAGCACTCAATTTCCACTCCCTCACATACAAGGATATGCCTTTTAATCTTGCCTTCGCTCAGTTTATTCCTCTTCACTGCAGCCTAATGCAAGGTCACTGGGAAGTCAGAGTAAGAGGCAGCACAGCAACCTCCAACCCTCATGCAGGAAGGAAAAGAGATTTAAAGAAAAAAGTTAGCATCTTGCTTCTCCAGCTAATCGTTCTCAGCAGCGTGTCTTGATTGTGCACCACAAAGGAATTCCAAACTATCACTTACAGACATGCCATGGCCTATGTGCTCCCCAGATATGACATTTCCTCCTGCCTGCCATCTATGTTTCTCTCCGTGCTGGCAGAGCTTTCCAAATTCTGCAGACTTTCCCCACAGAGCAATGTACACACCCCCCTAAACACGTCCTTTGCCTCTCACTTTTATTACCATGTTCTATCCATAGCCTGTGTTACGCAGAAGAAACCTTGGCCTGATAGCAATTAAATATGCCCAGAAGCATGGATTCTCTCCTCCGAGTGTGTGTGCAGTTCTCATTAATGCTAACGGCAGCTAGGTACCTTATCAAAAGGAGGAGCAGGAAGATTCCTAAAGGCACCTTATGCCTTGGGGAAACCTTCCTGAGAAGTGCAACGAGGTTGTGTGCATGTACACAGCGTGTGGCACTCGGATTCCACTGAGTTTCCATAACCAACGTAAAGTCTTATGTCACTAGGGAAAGAAATTAAGCATGAAACTCATCAGGATTCTTATACAGCCTCCAAATGTAAGTACACTGCTTCTGGCTCCTCTGTGAAACAACACATAGCCCTGCAGAAATTTGGAGAGTTTCTGTTATTTTCATCACATCTAGAAATACTCAGAGAATGTGAATGGGATTAGGACTCTACTGAAGACTGTCTCCTCAGAAAACGTGTCGCATCAGTGCCTCTTCCCTAGAAAGGTCAGACACAAACCAGGCAAAACAGACAGAAGGAGTGGTTATCTCCATTTCACACACCAGCAGCAGAGGCAGGTAGGGATGAAGCCGCTTGCCCAAGTTTACAATAACAGGAAGCAGGAGCAGACGGCAAATTTCCTGAGATCTACCCCAGCTCTTTCCCCCAGTTGGAAACCTTCCCCTCCCATCTCATTCACTTCAAGGGTTCATGAAACCAAAGTGCACCCAGCAGGATTTTTTCTGGGATTCCCTCTTTCTTATATTTCATCTTTAAGGTCCATTCCAAACCAAACCATTCAATGATTCTATGATACAGCATGTAGCAACAAACAACAGTTCAAACCCCTTTCCCAGCAAGGAACAAGAGACTCCTCCTGGACCAGGTTCTACTATCTCTTAGGAGGAATACTCTGTCCAGAAAGGAAAAGACTGAAGCAATCCCTGATGTGTCCCTGCAGCTTTCATTTCTCTTTATAATCCCAGTTTACCAGGGACAATTCTAAAAGTGGTTATTACACACAATTATGTTCAAAACAAGCATGGTGCAGAAAGAAGAGAAATAAAATGTGGTTTAAATTGAAGTACCATGTGGGATGTGGCACATCCGAATATGTATGAGGACAGCCTTTCCTAAGAGACTGCTAGTAATGAGGGCAAGAAACTCAACAATAGAGTGTCTGCAAACTATGATTCATCCCTTCCAACGCCACAAATATTAAGAATCATTTTACTCATTTATTTGGAAAACTGAAGATTTCAAGTGTTCACATATATACTGTTTTTTTAAACAAATTGTCACAAAGTAAGAAGATTTTAATGCCTAGTGTAGAGATCTAGGAGTGAGAACTGGAGGATTCCACTCTTTATTTGGCTACAGACCTCCTATATGACTATGAGCACGTCACTTCATCTAAGCTTCTGTAAAGTACATCCGAAATGTCTCTAGTGATATGAAACGTACTTGGGATTATAACACATTGTAAGGTAACCAGATGGATGATGATCCAAAGTGAGGATAAGCGTAAGGTAGTCTTAGCCATGCATAATTGTTTACATTAATACAGTATCCCTCTCTGCTTACTTATAAAATAAACTTGGTTTGGACCAAAACCAGAGATTTCTTGAAGTGGTGCAATTTAAGGAGTCATTTGAAACACAGAAATATGCATGTCCCTTTTTTACAATGGTACTGCTCCCAGCTATGATTTCCATGGTAATGAAAAGACAGGCACCTTAAATGAAAGTGTTAGAATAACAAGCCCTTTCCATCGCATTGCTAAGAACTGAACAATAACTGCTAAAGTTCAGATACAGCAGACCTGAAAAAACATTTTTGTATTACCTGGCTTGCTAAAAATGTAATCTGTGGCGACTTGCCCAGGCCTCCTAAGGTGGAATCAGAAGACACTACTGTTATTCCTCCCAATACTGTTTGTGCAAGTCTACACATAGTTTCGTGCCAAGAAACAGGCTTCTACTGCCAGAAGGACAGGTATTTAACGCTGGAATAAAACACCCGGAACCACAGTAAACTCAAGCTTTGATGCTCTGCCTCTTTGTGTTGCAATTATTATGAAACTTGGACATACACTGTTCTCTTATTTAGGCATTTTGCCAGAGACACAATAATTTCTTGCCTTTTCATCAACATAAAGTGACTTTACATTATTTGCAGATTCATTATCTGGTGAGAGATGATTTCTCCGGGTTCTGCCACTAGTGGCACGTGAGTATTCTTTTCCTTCTACTATGAAAGGGTTCACGATTAAATCATACTCCTTGGCACAGCAGAGAAAGAATGTGCCAATTGAGGAAAAAAGCATTTAACAAAGTAAAGCAGAAGGTGTTTATGTGCTATAAATCCCAGGGACCATATTTATCTATTTGACAAGGAGATAGAATCCTCTTTCCAGAAGTAATTTGAGCAGTTTGAAGGACAGGTCTCTTAAGGTTCTAGGTGCAGTTTTCTAAGGATGTAAGAACATACATGCCTGCTGCAAAGACTAATAGCTGAAGTGCATAAATATCCCACTTAAGGAAGGTTGTCAGTGACACAAACGAAAATAAAAGTATCTCAATTCCAACCTAACCCTGGTGACAAATACATTTCAAAATCACCAGAGTTCCCTGTGAACCTTGGACAAGCAGAAAACCACTAAATTTTTGACATCACCATAAAAAGCTGTAGCTGCTGTCAGGTAAACTACCTATCCCACAAAAAAAAAGGTACAAATCAGATATTTTTCCTTAATCTGTTTTATCCGAGTTACTTATAACTTGTACAACCCCTCACAGAACATGGAAGGACCCCAAATCTTTATTCATTTCACCCAGTTGATTTTGACTGTTTTTTAAGCATCACACAGACGGATACAGCCACCAGCTCTTGCTTTCAGTGTGTTTTTTTCTTGAAGGGGAGCATGATTTCCCTATTTTGCTCGGAATTCATTCCTAGCAGTACACATTTGTCTCATTCACTGCTTCTAACAAGCAACTTGTTGGGAATGTAGGAAGGCACTGTTTGAGTATCTTGAATAAGTTAACCATAAGATAGTCTTGTCAGTTTCACTTTTTAAAAGATGGAGGGTGTTCCGAATACGAGTAGAGGCAGCGTATTCATCATGCACATCTAGGAAGAACGAGATACCTGGGCTGGGGAGAGAAGGGATTGTATCTTTAGGGTGAATACCATGAATTCTGTCAACTTTCAGTATAAGGTATTTTCAACTCCTTGGGGCTCTGGGCCTATGCTTTTGCCTTTTTGTCAGTCATTTGCAAGTTAAAGTGCTGAATCCAAGCCCCTCCTACAAATCCAGCCTTTGAAAATGTCATGTCTTTACAGATCTGGCTTTCAAATCTTTATTATTTTTACTCTATATCCAGTACTTCCTGTGTCCTATTAGCAAGATCCTTTTTTTTCTGTTAAAAATCTTGAATCTTCCCATCACCACCAGCCTGTGAAACCAGCTCTTGTGCTTTGCGTCAGCTCAATTCCAATCTGACTGTAATGGAACAGACCTCGAAAGGAAATAATTTTTGTGAGCATGCTATTTCACATCAGTTGAGTTCACACTAATTTCAAGCTTTCTGAACTTCTCTCTGGGATAATGCGGTTGCTTGAAATTTCCTACTTTATTTGAGCCATCAGGAAGCACATGAAGGCAAAACATTCCCAGGATGACACAGGTAAGCCAATAATGTATCAGAATTTCTGGTTAACAACTGTATAAAAAGATTGTTTTAAGAAACCCTTGCTCTCTTCTGATTTTGGGGCAAAAGGTTGTTGACTGGCTCTCCTAAATCAGTTGAAGAAAAGCATAAGAGTTTACCTAAAAGTCATAGAAGTTTCACAGCCATAAGGGATCGTGCCTGGTACAGACATCCTTTCCCAACGAGCTCTTCAAAAGCATCACTACCCTCGGCTGTACACTGTACAAGACACAAGGAATAAAATACTACAGCTTCAGCTTCATTGCCACCCACTGAACATCTGGACCAGATGGATCCAGCTCCAGTCTGCTTTATCAAATCAAATTCAGAAATGCTAATAAAGAATTCTCAATTGGAAAATGAATTCCTCACTTTGAGAACAATTTTAAGCTTTTCTGATCAAGTTATCTATGACTATCTCCCTAATTAATCCCCAGAGAAGTGACTTAGATTTTCAATTGTCCACACCTATATTAGGCAAAGAAAAACTGTATATTGTATATTTTTCTTTTCTTTTCTTTTCTTTTCTTTTCTTTTCTTTTCTTTTCTTTTCTTTTCTTTTCTTTTCTTTTCTTTTCTTTTCTTTTCTTTTCTTTTCTTTTCTTTTCTTTTCTTTTCTTTTCTTTCCCTTTCTTTTCTTTCAATTTTCTATTTCTGTTCGCTCTGCTTGTTTTCTGACTGATGACAGCAGTATTAAGCAACCCTGCTTGTCAATAAAGATGAGTTGGGTGCCAAAAAATCAAGAGATGAGTTTTAAAATGCAAGAAATTTTTTGCTTTATATTGTGCAACAGAAGATTCTCAGAGCTTGCCACGCAGCGATAGCTTGAACATAACAAAGCTTTTCTCCATTTTGCAAGTAGTTGTAGGACAGTTCTCGTGGCAGCATAAAGCCAGAAATGAAGGAGGCAGCTAGCAAGCCAAGAGAGTGCTAACAATTCCGACTGAGAGGTAGAATCTTCTCCACTGATTAGTTTTTTCCTACTTTCCACTCACTCTCATGCTCTGCAGCTCAGCTGAACAAGGAACCTTGATATCCCTTTCATATTGTACTTCCCAAACATCTTTGCTCTTGCATCTTTCATATGTTAGCCTGGCACATTCAGTGTTTCAATTATTATGTATTTCAACGGTAAGTCTTCTTGGATTTCTTATAAAATGCACAAAAATATACTTTCTAGTGTATTTGTGTCTGTTTCTGCACATATTTCTATGTCTATTGATTGACATAAGTCTTCATAGGAACACATAGGAGCTGCGGTTGTTCAGCCTGGAGAAGAGGAGGCTCAGGGGAGACCTTATTGCTCTCTACAACTGCCTGAAAGGAGGCTGTAGTCAGGCAGGGGTTGGTCTCTTCTCTCAGGCGACCGGCGACAGAACAAGAGGACATGGTCTCAAGCTTCGCCAGGGGAGGTTTAGGCTTGACATTAGGAAGAAGTTCTTTACTGAGAGGGTGATTGGCCATGGGAATGCGCTGCCCGGGGAGGTGGTGGAGTCACCATCCCTGGAGGTGTTTAAGGAGAGATTGGATGAGGCACTTAGTGCCATGGTGTAATTGACAAGTAGGAGTAGGTGTAGGTGTTGGGTCGTAGGTTGGACTTGATGATCTCAAAGGTCCTTTCCAACCTTATGATACTGTGATACTGTGATATTTCATTACAAAACATTCTGGTTAAAAGATTCTTACTCTGTCATACTGGGGACTGAATTTACTGATTTCATTACCCCATGAACATTGCAGTGTGCTGCTACCAATTGCCATCCTGAACGCATTTTGTAAGCAAGGCCACGCTACACTTGAGGACCAAATGGTGTATGCCAAATGATTACGCAGGCCTTGAGGCACTCCGAGTGTATAAACTTTGACAGTACAGCACTTCTTTGGCCAAGTGGCCAAGTAATTGATTACAGGGCTATGAATGTCACTGGATTTTATTTATAAAATTCCTATAACCCTGGCTGCGCTTCATGCAGAACTAGCGCTGGCAGGTTTTAAAAGTAAAATGTTTTTAGGTGAATTCAAGACCAAGCAATCTTTGGAGTGACTTGTGCAGAACAAACAGGAGCAGGTCTCACCCTAGCTACTATTTTTCCTGAATTCCTGATATCTGACAATTAGACAAATTTATTACAAAGATGATACCCTCTTTTGCTATAGCATAAGTGAACATAAAAAGGACTTCTCCATAGGGAATACTACAGAAAAAGCACAACAACATTGAGTTATGTTTAAAATATTTTAAGAGAAAAATGATATAACACCTCAGAAATGTTTTAAAACAAAATCAGTTGAAAGTTAGCTTTAAATACAACATTGAATATAAAATGTCAAATGCTAGACAAGGAATATATTATTATAGGATGTAATTTTTCAGTTCTATTTACGTTTTTTCATCAATTCTTAGTTAAATGTTTTGAAAAGTACGGAAAAATTTCTGTGGGAAAGCAGAAGGACTTACAGTGAAAATCAGATTTGTAACCCATATTCAATGTCAGAGGCACTGTTTGTATCTTTAGGGTTGGCACACAGAGACACACACGGCCAAAAAAAGAGCCATGTAGAGCATGTCGGCCTTTAATTTTACATCTGTGAAATACAAAGTGCCTGACTCATAAAGTCACACAGACGGGTAACTGCACACTGCGTTAAGCCTATTGACACAGCACCTCATTCCAAAATGCATAAGGGCACATTTAGGTGTCCTTCTCTGGAGCTGAATTTGCAGTCCTGATTACTTCTCAGTTTAAATCAAGGTTTTTTTCCTTTCTCTTGCTGCTCAGCAGGAAGAAAAGAACGTGTGTGCACTCCCTAATCTGCTTCAGGGCAGACACGAGGGGTAAAATCACCTTAAATGGCTGATAGACAACAGCAAGCTGGCAATGGCTTTAACCATTCCAGTTGTTTGTAAGTTGTGTCTAAAACCTGTGCCTTTGCAGAGCTGGTGAAGAATGTGCTAAAGCCCACAGCACTTGTCACAAATCTACTTAGCCTACTCTCCCAGGTTCCAACTTACACACTCTAAAAGTGATCTCCAGAGCCAGTTCCCTACAGGCTGTGTGATGGCAGAGCCTCCTCCTTCTCCTCCCCTTGAACTCTGCGTTACGGCTCTGGTTTCCTTTCAAGCACCATCTCCATTAGAAAGATGTGTTTCTATCAGGGGGCAGAGGGAACCGTGAGACTCACTGCATTCAGCAGGACAGCAGGGAGGCAAAAAGCTCATTCCCGAGTTCCACCTTCACCAAGTGACACCACCCCACCAGCTGTCTCCAAACCCGCACACACTCTGAGATAAAAACGATGCCATGTTCCAAGTCAGGAAACATTAAACAAACCTGGGTTTGTAGAGTTCTTGCTGTGTTTGTAAATGGTTAAGAATAAATACAGTGAAAACCTGAACAGGTAATAATTCACAGGTTAACACAATCACATCATAGAATGGTTTCAGTTGGAGGAGACCTTAAAGATCATCCTGTTTCAACCCCCCTGCCATGGGCAGGGACACCTCCCACTGGATCAGGGGGCTCCAAGCCCCATCCAACCTGGCCCTGAACACCTCCAGGGATGGGGCAGCCACCACTGCTCTGGGCAACCTGGGCCAGGGCCTCCCCACCCTCACAGCAAAACATTTGTCCCTAAGATCTCATCTCCATCTCCCCTCTTGCAGCTGAAAATCATTTTCCTTCATCACATCCCTGCACTTCCTGATCAAGAGCCCCTCCCCAGCTTTTCTGTAGGCATCATTTAAGTCCTGGAAGGCTGTGTCTTAGTTTTGATTGCTCTGGTAACCTTTGTCTGAGCAAAACCATCCAGGAAGAAGGAGATTCTGGGTTTAATATACAAAAACAGTTTTCTGATACAGATACCAAACATTACAATTCAAAACGGAACAGTTTAATTCAATTTACCCATAATATAACTAGAAAATAATTTAGGAAGATACTTGGTATGTAATAGTTACAGCACAAGGGCACCCAGATTTACAGCAAACGCGGTTCGAGGGCTCTGTTAGAAGCAATGCCAAGCTCCTTCCTGGCAGCTCAATGGACCTGAAGAATACAAAGGTGGTTTTGGGTTTGCTTTGCTTCCCTTGAGGTCCTGCCCTGAACAAAGGTTAGCCAGACTACATCTAAGATCTCAGAACAGCTAATATGTTTTTCTTTGTGCAGGATCTGTAATTGGAAAGCTTTTGGAGCAGCAGGAGGGCAGCCATGCAGCTCTGAGAGGCTAGATAGTGCATTTCTTCTGTCACACAAACAAGAAACAAATCACTTCCAGTGGTAAGACGCCAATGGCAGCATCTCTAGAATACATATGGAACAGAACTGCTGCTGTTAGAAATGATAAAGACCTATTGATCTGCTAGCCCAGCCACCTGCAAATTTAAGACTGTACTCTGCGAGATATGTGCTGTTGGGTTTTTTTGTAAACAGTTTCAAAAGAGTACATATTGATGATCCCACTGCTTCCCTTAGTGTTTTATTCCAATTTTCGCACGTCTCCCTGGCAAGTGGAGGGGGAGAAGGGGGATTGCTTGATATCCAGCCTAAATGTTGGCTTCCTTAGTCTGTATCTGGATGTCCTTTTAAATAATGCTTTGCTTTCTTGATGTTTACTCCTCTACAGAAATGGTTCCTTTTTTACCTTTATCTATACAGCTTTGATATTGCCTCAGAATCAGCCCTCCCCTGAGTAGTCTTTCTGGTCAAATGATCAGCACTGACCATTTTCTAGTTGCCCTTTCCAGTTGCTTATGCTCTTTCTCTCCAAGCTCTGTGGGCAGCATAATTCTAGTAATCAGCTGTCCAGGACAACAGGTACAGAGAAGAAGAGAAATCTGAGTGGAAGGTCCTAATAAACAGAAAACTAGGAGAAGCACATAAATGCAAGTTATCAGAACCTAAAATGAAAATGGGGAAAAAACCATGTTATTTATTTTTAGGACCTTTGTAATTGTTTCATGTCAGAAGCGCCCAAGGCTAACCAGCCTTTAGTAGATTGATAAAGGACCAAGGTGTCGGGTCTTATTTAGTGGAAGAACCCAATTAATTATTATACAGAATTAGATGCCATTTAGCATTGCTTATATTACTGATGACTCGCTAATTTGACTGGCTCTGATGTAATTACAATTAATTTATGTCCTTAATCCTAATGCTCTAACCTGGCTTTGATTTAATCAGGCAATGTGGAGGTATCACAATCAAAGCAGCATTGAAGAGATCACTGCTAAAAAGAGATAATTACACCTTACAAAACATATCCTTCCTACCGCTCACACATCTCGAAACACTGAATTGGAACAGTGAAAATTCTCAGTCAGAAAATGTCAGATGGCAAAACCTGGTTAAAGTGCAGAGAAGAGCTAAGGGCACCATTCAAGATACTTCTTTCCCTGCTTTCAGAATATGCAAGATCCATTCTAGTTGTTCAGCTGCAATCTGCAGATCTCTGGATAAGCTCAAAGAACAAGCGAATCTTCATACCATGTCGTCAAGAAATGATATCTGAACAACAGTAAAGCTAATTGCCCGCAACATTTCACAGTATCACAGTATCAGAAGGTTGGAAAAGACCTTTGAGATCATCGAGTCCAACCTATGACCCAACATCTACACCTACTCCTACTTGTCAACTACACCATGGCACTAAGTGCCTCATCCAATCTCTCCTTAAACACCTCCAGGGACAGTGACTCCACCACCACCCCGGGCAGCGCATTCCCATGGCCAATCACCCTCTCAGTAAAGAACTTCTTCCTAATATCAAGCCTAAACCTCCCCTGGCGAAGCTTGAGACCGTGTCCTCTTGTTCTGTCGCCAGTAGCCTGAGAGAAGAGACCAACCCCTGCCTGACTACAGCCTCCTTTCAGGCAGTTGTAGAGAGCAATAAGGTCTCCCCTGAGCCTCCTCTTCTCCAGGCTGAACAACCCCAGCTCCCTCAGTCGCTCCTCACAGGCCTTGTGCTCCAGCCCCTTCACCATTCTCGTTGCTCTCCTAGAACGTATCAGTGCAAACAAAAATAATAGCAACAGAGAGATCAGTTCTGGTTTGCCTTGGTGAAAAGGTAAAGAAAAAAGCAAGTAATGATCCCATTTTTCTGGGGATGTTGGGCTTTTTGCATTATTATGCATCCCTAATGTCAGCTCCCCTTGCCCTTTACCACCGCTGCAGCTTGGAGATGACAGTTCTCTTTGTCCCCAAAAAAACAGCTTTGCAAGGAATCCTAAAGCTGGAGAGTCTCTCTCTAAACATGTCTCTCTCAGCCATTTTTACACTTGTTAGAGAGGTCCCTTGCTGTTGGTTTTCTCTCTAGTGCAAGGGAGACAAGCTAAAACTGCTAAAATCAGTCTTAGTCTTCATGTGCTTTCTGAGAACGTGGACTTAAGGCAGGCCTGGATCCATAGCACGTCATCTTACTGTGGACTTCCTTCCCTCCTCGCCTTGCTTCCTGATTTCCCATTGCACTGTAGATCTGTGCTCCAACCCTTACAACATGGTGTAGTCTCTCCTCTGTTTTCTCCAGTTACTACTCTCTTTTTATACTCCTGTGTTGCACAGGGCTGAAGTGTTTCCTGCTTGTTATAGTTCTACACTCCTAAACCATTAATCCATAGGTCATTAAGCTAATTTTGGTAATTCTTGGGGAGGTATTTCAGCTATTCCTTCCCTCTTTAGCATATAACTTCTACATGCTCTGCTAGGAAATCTTCTTTGCTGCTTCTGAATTGAAAGGCAAAGAAAGTCTCTCTCTCCCCCCCTCCTTGGAGGCCAGCCTTACAAAAAAGCAAGTGACTTCAGCAGAATCAAAACTACCAGAGCAGAATGCACGTGGGGGGCAATGCAAACCTGCTTATTTCTCTGCAAACAGCCCATCTTTCAGCCCAGAACAGCACACATTAGTGAGATTATTATAACACTGGAAGCTGGACAGTTCAGAGGCTGGAATGACAGAAAATGTTGAGTTTCCAGTATAGGGAATTTAATTTCAGTTACCTTGGTTATGTTGCTTTGCAACCATCAAGCTGTTCTTATTTCCTATAACCGTGCTACCGTAAGCCGGAGAACAGTTACAAAACCCTAAGGTTACCGTTACTGATGGCAACTGAAGGAACTGCCATAATTTAGTGCCTTGTGTTCTGTTAAATAAAAGCAGAACAATTCTACGAGAAGGGACATTAACTTCCACAAATGTTTGCCTGCTGTGATACCTTCTACTCCATGCAGGGCCAAATTTGTGAGCCCATGTGAGTGTGAAAGACTGTCTTTAAAAGCCCCACACTTTCATAGAATCATAGAATGATTTGGGTTGGAAGGGACATCAAAGCTCATCCAGTTCGAACCTCTTCCACTGGATCAGGGGGCTCCAAGCCCCATCCAGCCTGGTCTGGAGCATCTCCAGGGATGGGGCAGCCACCACTGCTCTGGGCAACCTGGGCCAGGGCCTCCCCACCCTCATTGTGAAGAATTTCTTCCTAATGTCTAATCTAAATCTTCCTGCTTCCAATTTAAAGCCGTTCCCTTTGTCCTATCACTACTTGGCCTTGTAAAAAGTCCCTCCCCAGCTTTCTTGCAGCCCCCCTTATCTTTCCCTGTGAATTAGGCATACGAGCGCATGCATTGATCAAGGGAGACAGGCTGCTCTAGCAGAGCGTCAGAGAGTTCCTCTATGTACAGATCAGGTTCAAAGCGTTGCAAGGACTTTCTTTAGTCAGTCTTTAAGACAAGCCTAACTTTATCAAGTTGTCACCGTTCGCACAGAGGAGAAGGAAGAGAGGGTAATTTTGAGAGGGGAGGAGAGCATCCCTTCCGTGTGTACGAGAGCCTCTCCCCAGCAGCTGAAAGGACTGCAGATGTGTTGTTTTGAGATGCCTTCTCTCTCCAGCAGGCATCCAGAGGAGATAATGACTGCCATCCCACCGAGAGCGCTGTTATATGATCCTCTTTCAGTTATATGAAATATGGACTTCACTCAGAGGATTCTAGGAATAGCTGCTCCAGCTGTTCCGGAGAGATAGAAAGCTGTCACAGGAGACATCGTTATACTCCGGTAAAATCAGCGGCTGCATTAAAGATCTCACATAAACTCCTTAATGGTTTGTACCATTCAGTCAGGAGTCAAGGAGAAGTGAAACGTGATCTATGAGTGTAAGGCAGTTTGTATTCCACGCATCAAGGCTGCGCTTGGATTTGGCAGGCAGAATAGGAAAGACCCTAAACGGATCCTTTTATCAAGTGTCTGAGCAGTTACTTGATCTAAGAGGTTTGTGTACCTGCAACCAGCAATGTAAATGTCTGAGACAAATTACAAGGCAGCAGCAGTGTTACAGTGAAGGATGAAAGTGCACATGGAAAGGCAAACAAGCAAAGTATTACAACAGCCACTTAATGGCAAACACATTTATTAACATCAAGTGTGATGTTTGTAGGTTTTCCCTGCCACAACCAGCCGCGGTTGCCAACTACTTGAAAAGATGAAACAGTGCAGTGAATAAAACAGAGGGATTTTTTTTATTTTTTTGCAGCGTAGTCTGCCTGCGTTCTTGGCAGTGGAGGCAGGCTCCAAGCTCTGTCTTCGAAGGAACAAAAGCCATGCTGGCACACAGCGAGCAACTTGATTTCACAAGGCCTCCTGGGAAGAACGTACAGGAGCACAGCTCTGTGTCTGGCAGCTGCAGCCTTGAACAAAAAGAGGAGGAGGAAAAGGGCACGAAGGAAGAAGCACATAAGGTCTCCATACCATACATGAGAAGCTTTTACACACAATCAGACATCCTTGTCCCAAAGTATTCAATAAAAGAAGCGTTCAAGGTGAATCATTCTACTGACTGCACACCACAGCAGCACATTTCACAGGCTACTGTGCTTTTATTAGGAATGCTTCTCAAAGGTTTTATTGCCACCCATAGATTCTAAGCGTTCAGGGTTTTAAGCATAGGAAAAATAATGAAGTAGTAAAACTGAAGAAAAATTTGAAAATATGACTTTTTAAAGCAAAATTAGCATTCTTTCCTTTTACTTTTTGCTTTTCCTCAGGAGAAATATTCAGCCTAAACACCAGTAAGGAATGGTCATATTGCAGTGGAATCCATCAGTTTGTTTCAGTTGAAGATATTAACTCAAAATAGATATTTTATCATGGCAGTAGCACGACATGGACAGAAAACAACTACAGAAATGAATGCGCGACCCCATCGAAATTCAGACAGAGATAAAGGTATTCGTATCAGCGCTGGATTAGCTCTGAAATCTGAGGCAAACCTTCCATATTTATGGTACTAATATGCATCCAGACCTTGATCTGAGCAAGTATGGGAGAAGTTAAAGCTTGTTTGCTTCAGAACCTTAAAAATTTTGTGCAGTTCAATGGAGACAGGACACCTTTCTTAAAGGGTAAGTAGAGTTGAGGATTTTCTGTGTTTCAAAGTTATAGGCAAATTACAAAAAGAAGAGGGGAAAAATACTGTTACTGTGATAATATTGGTGTCTTGGCACATTCCCAGGACTGGTCTTTTCATTTAACTCCAGTGTGTTTAGGCTCATGCAGAGAATTAAATTAATCATACAATGGAAATCAGGGTAACTTTCCTTAAGGGCATACTGACATTTTATCTTTCTTGTTTGTTGGCATAGATGTAAACAGGAGCTGCAAAAGAGAGAGAACCTCTTCTCTTGCCTATTTCACATTCATAAATCACAGTTGGGCTTAATCTGACTTCCCCCTTCTTCCAGCAGGGAAGAACGAGGGAGGGCATGCACTCCCTGAAAGTAAACTTCTGGCAGTGCTGCCAAAAGAAAAACACTGTTGAGTTTTCTAAGCAAGAAAGTAAACCTAATAATAATTTTACCTATTAGCAGTATTTGGTCGGTTGGATTAATTCTTTTCTCCTCTGAATTTTTTTTGAAATCATAAATAATTCCACTGGCTTCAGAAGGGCTCCTAACATAAGAAACAGAACTGAAGAGAATAGAGCTTTTAAATCACATGAACAGCTCCCTCAAAAGCTATCCTCACCCATGACTGTTAGTTTAATGCCAAATCCTTGTTAGTTAGGGATTGTTTTCTGTGCTAGACAGAATTTTCTGCTTTCAATGCTGCAAATGTCGCTGTGAGTTTATGACAATCACACAACGCCAACAAACCAGACCACGCTGGACTCTATACAACGGTCATCTCATTTCATTGTTGGCTGATCACCTTGGGTTAGCGAGTTAAGTAGCTTACTCTCAGTAGAATCAATTAATCCTGTCTGCTCACCCACTTTATATCTTAGTAGTGTTTCCTTATTCATCTTTAGCCCAGTTGATCTGAATAGTGGGAAACTTGAGCCATTTGACCTCTTTTTAACTTGTTTCTCTTAAAGTTTGGGTGAAGCATCTTATTGCAGCTTCTGTGTCGATAATGGTCCGGTCTTTTGTCCCTCTTGACAAGCCATGCATAACCTACTCTATGGCTCTGAAGATAATCTCATTCTTGCAGACATAAACTGAATGACCATCTTTCTATTTCAAACATAGGCTCCATAGCAATTGGCATATTTATTTCTAATCAACTTTTAAAATGGCATCATTCAGAGGTGCTTAACCACATTACTTAATTATCAGTCTATATTGCTATTGATTTCTAGTATTCTCTCCAGATACACGACATCACTCAATAAAAGCATTTTGTTTACATAATATATTATCTGCCAGCCAAAAAGCTGGGAAGTTCTCATAATACATCTGTAGATTTTGGATTAGAGGTCTTGCATAAATGAGTCGACAGGGCTGACATAATGCATACGTACACACGTGGTATAGTCAAGAAATCTCTAGGCCAAAAATGAACATAAAGTACCAGGAAAATTGACTTCGGTTAACAAAATAAGGAAAAGAAACCCTAGGAAAATCTTTTTCTTTAAGGCAGACACCGGCTCAATGTCTGAGTTCTTATTTTCTTTTTATTTAGACCAGAGGCATTCTAGGGTTTATGGGTTTGGGTGAAGGATGTTAATTCTTGACGACTTGCAAGCAGAAATAAACAGAAGATACAACTGGGAAACTGAGAAAATGGGAAATATTACAGTTCAATTTAATTCTTAGTTATGGGATGGAAAGAACTGTGGATTTATCCGGTGAGGAAAGCAGAAACCGGAAAGAACACAGACTGCTTTTAGATATTTATCAGTTGAAGCCCTGATAAAAGCATGAAAAGAGGTTGCTGTGACAAGTTTTCTGTACAAAGTTTTGAGCCTGCTCTCGCTGAAATGTGTTTGAAGTGGACCTCACAAGTGGTACACGGGGTTTTCGGCTCCAGCAGTTCCCAGCATCTGATACTAAGCAGTTACATGGAAACCTCATTTTCCACTGAAATATGAGCACATCTCTATCTCTCTTTGCTAGGAAAAACATCACAAATGTGGATTGAGTATTCAAACCTGAGAGCTCAAAATAGTAAATTCAAATAAAAAAAATACTTAATGTTAACAATCTTATGATGATGGTATTTTTTTAAAAAAAAAAAAAAAGCGCAAATTTTGTTACACAGGATTCATCATTTTTGAAAGCCTCATTTTGCAAAAACTGAACTGGTTTCAATGAAATGTAGAAGAATAATCTGCTTACTTATTACAGAAATAATCAGAAGGCCTATTTGCTTGCTTTTAAATAAAATTATTGTTTTCCAAAACTAATCTTAATTCAATGAATTTAAATCCTCTGTGAATTCACTTCACGCGAGTCCTCCAGAACTCAAAATCTCATCAGAAGTATTACAAACCGATATAAAATATGTACATTCACCCAGTGAATACTTAAACAGCCATTTAGCGTGTGCATTTGACCCATTCTGACTTCAGCATTCACTGCATGATTTCTACATTCCTATTTTAGACAGATGGAAAGTCTTATTCTGAATGAAGTTGGAGAGTCTAAATCAGAAAAGTCAATTATTAACCTCTACAATTCATCAAAAGTAACGTAAACACCCTCTGGTTAAGAAAAATGCAATATGAGATTGCTCTTAAAAGGAAGAGACAGCACAAATTTCACAGGAATTGCTTGTTCACGTATTATGTGAAAAGAAAAACTGAGCAAACAAACCCCTCTCACCTATAGAGACTAAGCTGTATTTAAATATGTTTGCTTTCAAATTCCCTCTTGTGAGAACTTCAGCCAAGTTGCTTCAGTTTAGAGGGAATGACAATCATAAGTGAATATCTTCACAGATAGTAAAATTTCAGTGTGCCAATGTGGAACCCTGGTCCTACCAATACCTGTGTTCTATCAGGGAAAAAAAAGTCACCTGTGTGTGAAGTCAAAACAATTCGAATTGCAAATATCAACAACAAATAGCCAATACTCCAAGGACCCCTGACATTTGCTGAGTAATTGCAATCAACAAATTTGTTGAAACACATCCAGTTGACAGATGATTTATCAATAGGAGAAAAAAGATGAACATACCATAGAACCATAGAATCGTAAGGTTGGAAGAAACCTCTGAGATCATCGAGTCCAATCATACCTGTCTCTCCACTAAACCCTGTCCCTAAGGAACTCATCCACCCGTCTTTTAAACACCTCCAGGGATGGCGACTCCACCACCTCCCTGGGCAGCTGTGCCAATCCCTGACCACTGTCTCAGTGAAGAAATTCTTCCTAATGTCCACTCTAAACCTCCCCTGGCACAACTTGTGGCCATTTCCTCTCGTCCCATCGCTGTCACTTGTGAGCAGAGCCCAGCACCCACTCCGTCACAGCCTCCTTTCAGGCAGTTGTAGACAGGGATGAGGTCTCCCCTCAGCCTCCTCTTCTCCGAGCTAAACTTCTCTAATTCCCTCAGTCTCTCCTTGTAGGGCTTGTTCTCCAGTCCCTCTCCAGAGAGAAGTCTTCATAGTTCATCAACTAAGGTTTGCGGCCCAACATCACAAACTTGAAATTTGGAGAGCTATCCCTGGCCCTCCTGCCTCTGCCATGCTTACTCTGATTTCAAGGCTATTTACAACATTGCCAGCCAAATTATTTCCATACAGCTAGATAGCCTGTGTCTTTGGATCAAACTTTGTACTGCAAGTTTATCACAGGCAACACTTGCTTTATTTGTTTGTTCTCAAACTTTTATGCTCCTTAAATTGGGTCAGGAGACAGTTCTCTCCCTGGGAAAGAACAGAGCCGACTCAAGCTCAGAAAGCTAAAACAGCCTGTGAGAGGCCACAGGAGAAGAGAGCAAGAGAATCATTACAGGGAAGAGCGGTGCTGATGCTCACAGGCAGAAGAGGGGAGTTTACTGGGAGCATCAGGGAGCAGACAGCGATGCGTCACAGGACAGCAGTTTTCACGGGGGATTGGACCGCCTGTTGCAATGAAAGGAACAAGAACAGCGTAGCTACAGAAGAATTTTAGTAGCTTGGAAGAGCATTTTAAAGCAAATTTCCTGATTTTCCATGCTTACCATGCTTTGATTCGCATCATGAAGCTGTTTTGAAACAAGCAAGTTGGGTTCCTTTTAGATAAAATTAAAGTGGAAAATATTTTCCAGAAGTACCTCTCATGGGCTCTGACAGCTAATGGGCATTCAGTCCACAGGACTAGATTAGAGCTGGTCCAAGATAACCTCCTGAAATACATATGGGTGGACACCACTACCTCAGTATCAAGTGTTTTGCTCTACAAAACTATTCCTATTGCCTTAAAATATCTGTTAACATGGATATAGTTTCAGGCAATTGAAGCCAAGCCTAGACTTAAGGGCACATGTGAACACATGTTAGGCAGATGAGATTAGTTTATAAACCCTGTATCGTGTCTCACCTAGCCATTGCAAGGTTTTCCTAGTGTTATCACCTTTCACAGTACGATAAAATTCGTGCTTTTTGAATTTACAAGACTTTTAGTCTATCTGGCATGGCCACACAAGGAAAGGGTGTAGGCAGGTCCACTTCAAAGAATCACAGAATGTCCTGAGCTGGAAGGGACCTACAATGATCATCGAGTCCAACTCCTGTCCCTGCACAGGACACCCCAACATCCACACCCTGTGCTGAGGGCGTTGGCCAAATGCTGCTGGAATATTGTCAGGCTGTTACTGCTTCCCTGGGAGCTGTTCCTGTGCTCCACCACCCTCTGGGGGAAGAACCTTCTCCTGATGTCCAACCTAACCCTCCCCTGGCATCTTCCTGCCATTCCTCGAGTCCTGTCATTGGTCACCAGAGAGAAGAGCTCAGCACCTGCTCCTCCTCCTCCCTGTGTGAGGAAGCAGTACAACATGATGACATTTCACTTTGACCATAATTCTCATTCTTTCAGTTCCTGGATAACTCCTGGAGATGCTGTCCTATACAAACACCAGTAACAGAAGTTATTATTGGTTTAGCCATGCCAAACTTGGTATTTGCCCTTGTATTTATCTAATTTATAGGCATAGTCCTACTGATATGCATCCACTAATAGATGTCAAGCAGGCTTGTCTAGTCCAGAATTCCTAAGCTATTACCAGAATTCCAGCCATGCCATAAGGAAAGAAAGGGGATTAAAATCTTACTTACATATTGAAGAATGAAACAAATTCCTGTAGACTTAATAAAAACATAACTGCACCCAGAAGTGGTGCTGTTTTACTGCTGAAATGGGTGATATTTATGTAGAAGAGAATAGGTATGTTTGGGAATAAGTGAGGAGTATGACTAAAACTAAAGAAATCAGAGAAAACTTGGCATAAATAAGCCAATTACACAGGCTCTTGAACTGAAATCTTTAATAATGCATGAAGTGAAACACACACATGTGACAGAGCTAATGCTTGTAAATGAGCAAGCCTGCAATGCATAAACATTTTCCTAGCGAACATAAAGAATATGGTACCAAAAAAAAAAAATACCCCCAAACCCCACCCCAAATCAAAGCAGGCACAGAAAAATAAAATAATCTAATAAAATAAAATAGGATTAAGAAAAAAGTCTATTCAAATTGCATTTAGAAAAATTTCAACAGAGAAAAGAAGTTGAAACCTAGTGGAGACAAATATATCATAATAAAGCTACTGTAAATAAATGAGCATGTTTCCTCACAGTTCACATTGCTAGCTCAAGCCCTTCGCAACCCATCTCCTCTAGTGTCATCCATCCAATCAGCCAACACGCACGTACCCAGCTAGCTCAGTTCACCAGGGTGCATAGGGACAGCTCTACCTTCTCACCTTTCGTGCTAAATCTGAACTGCTCTAAAGTGCTGGACCTACAGCCCTCAGGACGAGGAATCACTCTACAGTTGCAGAATTGCTGAAACAGTGCGAGTTCCTTCACACCAATACAGAAAGTCACATTTTCCTGTCCATAAAGTTTGGCAGGTTGGAGGAGGCTATGAGACCCTTGATCCAGCCAGCAGTGTGCCCAAGTGGCCAAGAGGGCCAATGGTATCTTGGCCTGCATCAGGAATAGTGTGGCCAGCAGGACTGGGGAGGTCATCATGCCCTTCTACTCGGCACTGGTCAGGCTGCACCTCGAGTGCTGTGTCCAGTTCTGGGCCCTCAGTTTGAGAAAGATGTGGAGATGCTGGAGTGCGTCCAGAGGAGAGCGACGAGGATGGGGAAGGGGCTGGAGCACAAGTCCTGTGAGGAGCGACTGAGGAAGCTGGGGTTGTTTAGCCTGGAGAAGAGGAGGCTCAGAGGAGACCTTATTGCTCTCTACAACTGCCTGAAAGGAGGCTGTAGTCAGGCAGGGGTTGGTCTCTTCTCTCAGGCGACCAGCAACAGAACAAGAGGACACGGTCTCAAGCTTCGCCAGGGGAGGTTTAGGCTTGACATTGAGAAGAAGTTCTTTACTGAGAGAGTGACTGGCCATTGCAATGCGCTGCCCAGGGAGGTGGTGGAGTCACCGTCCCTGGAGGTGTTTAAGGAGAGATTGGATGAGGCACTTAGTGCCATGGTGTAGTTGACGAGTAGGAGTAGGTGTAGGTGTTGAGTCATAGGTTGGACTCGATGATCTCAAAGGTCTTTTCCAACCTTATGATACTGTGATACTGTGTGTCCCTGCCCATGGCAGGGGGTGGAACTGCATGGGCTTTGAGATCCCTTCCAACCCAACCCATTCTATGATTCCTTGGGACTTCTGGATTTGGAAGCTCCAGACTACACCAATAGTCTGCCAAGCAGCTTCAGAAAACCTTACTGCACCTTGGTTTACCTATTTGTTAAATGGTGGAAATGAAAGTGTCATTTACACAGCAGTTCAAGATCTTAGACGGAAAGTGCCATGTAACGTTATCTGCTTGCTGTTTTTATTTCCTGTAAACAGATGTTTCTTATTCTTAATCTCATATTTTAATCTTATTCAAAAAAAAAACCAACCCTCTCAAGATGCCAAAAAAGCATTCAGGTTAGCTACAATATGCATCATCTGAAAAAACTTATGCAGGAATCAATGAATATTTTTCTAGCGTACGATGTCACTCCATGTGTTCAAACATACCAGGTTACTTCTGAGTTGGGTTTTTGGAGCAAGTGAGGATGGGATTTTCATCATCATCTCATAGATAAACACCTTAAAATATGGGGTAAAATTTAGAAAAAAGAAATAATGAGCACAAACAAAATAATTCCAGACTCTAATATATATAAAAGTCACAAAAAAAAAAAGAAACATTTAGAGAGAATGGAGGTTTTGGGGGGAAGGGTAAGGAGAATAAAAAGATGTGGCAAGAAAGAAGGAAATATAAGAGGGAAGACTAAGTGAAATGACACAGAGAATGTAAGAGTTGTGCAAGCTATGAAAAGCCACAAGAAAAAAAATCCGCTGTCAAGCCAAGACACGTAGCAGAGATGTAACTGTTCTTATCTGCACTTGAGGGCATGAAATAATTCCTTTTTTAATTTTGCCTTTTTAATCCTGTCAATTGGAGCTGTCACTGTGGATGTAATAACAAGTATCCCAATCACAATATCAAAGACTTTCCCCTGACGCTCCTTGAAATAGCATTAATATCTGCTCACTAAGGGTAGCACATTTAAATGTTCTCATGCAGTGTCATAGCTCCCCTTTAGTCAGGTATCAAGCTGCTATTTCACGCTCTGCTTGTAAAATTATTAACAGCTGGCCTAACGTTAGATCAACGGGAGTACAGTTTGCTAGAACAAGACAGTGCTTAATAAGACTATTTCCTACTCTATCAAGTTATTACTGCCTTTATATTTCCAAATATTAGAAATGGTCTTTGAGCCCAGAGCAGAATGGAGTTTTTCAAGAGTGGCAGACCTGAACTAAGGTGGAAGACTTCAATTTTGGGGAAAGGTGTATTTAAAACGTAAACTGAATGTTCTCTGCAAACAGCAGGGTCAATAAAATCCAGGTTAAAATGTCACAGAAAAAACTCTAATTCCTAGCACCTTTTATCTTCTGCATGAAATAACCTTGAAGTGGATGAGGACAATGTGAGAAGGTTTTCCACCAAACTTTTTCTCATTAGAGAATTAAAATCTTTCCCACTTCCCCAAGCATACAAGGCCAGGCTTGTCCTTGTCTACACTTATTCCAGTCAACGTTGGGTCCTGATGGTGGCTCAGGACTTAATAGAGTGTAACATCAGAAAGCCTCAATGCCCAACCTCAAACTTAACCTTGAACACAGTTATTAAATTCCAAACCAGCATGTTGCTGCGGTTCTCCTTCCCAACACAAAGAAAGCACATAGGGCAACAGTTTTGGATTAAAACTCATTCTTACCAAGGAGTGAGTAAAACCAGTCACAATAACAAAGTCCTTGCCCCAAAGAGCTTACCCTGTTCTTAAGCAGCTGCTTGCTTATCTCATGTCTGATTCCACCAGTCCCTGTGGCCAGTCAAATAAATTTTGCGATTTAGAAGTGAAGTAACGTCCTCTACTCTGTAGCAACAGGCTGATACTGTCAGCACAGTGTGCTTAGAGGGGGTGTATGCTATGACAATACGGCAGTTCTCACAAAATGTCCAGGGATACCTACTGACTCCATAGCAGACCACATTTATCCCTGATGTGACTCAAAAATTTAAATTATTGGCTGTGCCATTTTTCACCTCAGACGACCTCTAATATCAATATGTTTCAATAACAGAAATGTAACATCAGAAATAAGAAGGTGGATATGCATCATTCCCACTCTTTCTGACTCAGCTGGCCAGGAATGGAAGCCTAGCCGAGGTTGATATGATTCTAAGACTTTGACTGTTTAGGAAAACAAAACCGAGGCTGTAGTTCTACAAGAAGTTTTCTCAGAGACACAGCCACCTCATTTGCCCCTTGTACTTGCTCTTACATAGTTCTCCATGAAATAAGCCAGGCAGAGTGGTTGTACTTATGCAGATGCCTGTAGTGAAATAATCCAGGTTAAAATAACAGAGACAAGCATGGGGTCTTTTAACCACAATACCACAAAATTTCTCCTATCTCTTAGCCTGTGGGTGAGTACTGCAGACACAGGATAAAGGTAATTTTGCAGTCTTTCTGTGCACTGCTGAAGCAGATTCAAAATGGCAAGATAATGATATATTGCTTTTAATGCCATTTTCAGCTTGGTTGTTGCAAAGGCTACCCAAACAGGTGGACAGGTATTCTATATGGAAACAACTGAAACATACAAACTCAAACAGATTCATATTTAAACATCAAGTCCCTAAATATTTATAGCCTTGGTATAGAACAGGTTAATACAGGAATAGAAACACATTATGTTCATATCAACCTCTGAAAAGCAAATTCTGGATATTCACCTCTTGTGTTTGAATGGCGGTAAAGCTGAGAAAACAACAGAACCAAAACCCACCATAATTGGACTCTAAACCCAAACGCTACGATCTAGTATTCTGAACTACGTAGAGAACATTGTGATGTGACTTGCAGTGATGGTTCAGCCCTTTAGCCACTTCTATCAGAAGAGCTGTTATATTTGCTCAAAGCTAAGTGGCATGAAGGAAATGTACTGTGGAGGCCTTAGTATGCACCGCATGCGGTCAAAATCCTTCTGCATTTAAAAATATGTTCAGACCCTTCTACTATTCTGATAGTGCTTAAATATTTTGGCATGTTTATTTCTTCTGGAAGAACAATGAGAGCTGCACTGTTTTTTACTTAAAAATAACCATTTGATAATGAAGTGTTTGACAAATTGAACATAGTCTGCAAATGCACACAACATGCTGCAGTCAGCTCATCAAGAGGAAAAAAAGGAAGAAAATGTTAGAAATTAGTCAGACTTGGCTTTTATTTCTTGCAAATTCATCCTGCTTCCTTATGTGGAACATGAATTGTTCTCTTGCCTTTAGAGCTAAGGTTCTGTGAAAAGTATTCTAGGTGCTAAAAAGGATCTTTACTCTTACGTTTCCTTTTCATGACCAGCATAGGAATTACTAAAACATCACCAGAAAATCCTTTTGGTAGGGAGACAGAAGAAAAAACCACAGAGGCAGAAGCCTGGGAGATCTGTGTTGGGATTATAACTCATACACAGATTCTTGTGACACAAATACAGTTTCCACTGACTTCATATGGGTAGGAGAGAAGGGATAACTTACGAGGCTCTTGCAAGTCTTCTGAGCTAAAAATGCATCTCCTGCAAACATTACCCAACACCCAGTCTGAGGTTTCTTTCCCTCCTTGTGACCGGTTGCCTGGGTCCTGTGCTTGTTATGATGGAGGCAGAGAAGGCGATAGGTGAAATGAGAGAAGAATGAATGCACAAAGACCAGCACGGAAAAGTGGGGCTGAGGAGAAACAACCAAGGAGAATGAGGCCATAGTCGGAAGAAAAGAGGGAAAGTTCAAAACTGAGTTATAAGAATACTTTTGGAATACTAAATATAAAACGATGACACAGTAGATAAGCCTTGTTCTTCTACTGAAAATACCTTATAATACTGTGGGATTTTGATGTAATTTGAATCCACATGGCTGGCCTCAATTTTCTGAAGGCTACATCACCCAGTAAGGAACCAAAGTCCTTACAGCAGCCTCCCAGAAAGAAAAGGGCTCCAGGAAAGTTGGGAACAGACTTTTTAGCAAGGCCTGCTGTGACAGGACAAGGAGCAATGGTTTTAAAATAAGGAAGGGTAGATTTAGACTGGATATAAGGGAGAAAGTTTTTATGCTGAGGGTGGTGAGGCCCTGGCACAGGTTGCCCAGGGAGGCAGTGGAGGCCCCATTGCTGGAAACATTCAAGGTCAAGTTGAATGGGGCTCTGAGGAACCTGATCTACTTGAAGATGTCACTGCTCCTGCAAGGGACATTGGACCAGATGATCTGTAAACATCCCTCCCAAATCAAACCATTCTATGATACTAAAGTCTTTCTGTACAAATTATTAATTTATTCAGAAGTTTTCAGTACTGAGTTGTAAACCTGTAGTAATTACTACACCAAGCCTCCAAAATCACCTACCCAGCATTATAAAATCTTGTGTCTCTTTGACATAGTGCATCATGTACTGGTGGTTTTAGTGAGTGAAACTGTGACCATCCCTAACAGGTACAATGCCGTACCATCTTGGTTAATGCTCTCACGTTACCACCCTCCCTTGCATTGACTCCCACCTCAGCATGCAAAGGGGACAAGGGATGTGAAAATTTGGACACCAAAAAATCTCACATAACACGTCAGTAATTAGTAAGTTCAGTAAGACAAAATGAAAACACATGGTATTCTGAGGTCAAAGTTGTGTATAGAAAAAAGTAATTTTATATCTCAACATAAGTGGGCTCCTTCAAAATGCTACAAGCCATCTTTAAAATGCGGATGATTAACACTGAATGACGTATACACTCATATCTACTTAAAGGATGTAATATCTATTTAGTTCATTGGGTAGCAAGCAACTCAAAGTGGGTCTCAGTTCCATTAAATTTTCAGTGTATATTAGAAGTACGATAAAATAGATTATAAATTTACTGCTTGTATGAAATATTTGTCTAGGTAAACGATAAAGGGAAAGATAAAACATGACACTCAGAAGCAAGTTAAACAAGTATATAGGAAGAGACGAAACAATCAATACTAAATTCATTTGGAAAACATTATTAGACAGTCATGTCATTATTATTGCTATCATTGTGATTTCATTAAGAATTTGATAAAACTTCATTAAAATTTGGTGTGCGCTGAAAGTTTTCCTGTAGGAGTCTGGATGGACAAAGTACTTGTGACCTTCAGTGTGGATAAGTACTTTCTGCTTGGGAAGCCTGTAGCTGGGTGTGTACTCATGTGCCAGTGGGATTGGAGGAATCTCTTTTGTGGTCAAGTACTGTTTTAAAATAGAAAAAAAGCAGTCAATTCAGTGCTCTCATCATTATCTTTTTGAAAACTCACTGAATTCAACATTTCCTTCGGTGCTTACTAAGTTAGAGAACTCAGATATCAAGAGACTGATACGTTACACGTGTTAGAGAACCACAAGAAGCGCTACTAAGGAAATCAAGGAATAAAGTGTAAGAGACACAACTATTCATGAACCACTGCAGTCGGGGATGTGCGCAAGTTAATCTGACAAGAAACATCATCTGACAGTGAATGAATTTGCATTCATTTACTGAATTGTAATGCACATTTCAAGTTGATTGACACAGCTTCTAGCCAGGAAACTCAGTCACTTGTGGAATTTATTGGTCTGGTAGTATTTAAAAAAAAAATAAAACAGGGTTAACAACTTGGGAATGCACATGTGAATCCAGACTTCCCTTGAAAGAAGAAAAACTTCAACAGAAATGCAAATAAGTATTAAAACACACAGAATTATAGAATCATAGAATGGTTTATTTTGGAAAGCACCTTAAGTCCCATCCACTTCCAATCCCCTGCCATGGGCAGGGACACCTCCCACTGGATCGGGGGCTCAAGGCCACATCCAACCTGGCCTTGAACACCTCCAGGGATGGGGCAGCCACCACTGCCGTGGGGCAACTTGTGTCAGGGTCTCCCCACCCTCATCATGAAGAATGTCTTCCAATGTCTAATCTGAATCTAGGGAGTCGTACATGTAGTGGATTAAAGACTTTAAGTTTTTTGATAGTGTGCTCTGGGGAACAAAGTGAGTCTCTAGATATTGTGAATTACACTGTCTGAATTCTGAGAGAGAGAAAAATTTGATAGATACACACATACCACAAAAAGTTAAGGTAGGATAGCTGATTTCTTGATAAGATAATATTTTTGT
The DNA here is from genome assembly GCA_033558235.1 of Neomorphus geoffroyi. Classification (NCBI taxonomy): domain Eukaryota; kingdom Metazoa; phylum Chordata; class Aves; order Cuculiformes; family Neomorphidae; genus Neomorphus; species Neomorphus geoffroyi. The sequence continues at coordinate 36,034,046 of JAUMJM010000016.1, forward strand.
TCCATTCGTATTTAAGTAAAGCTTTTCAACTGAGGCTAGCATTCTTAATTTGCAAAAACCACTGTGGAAACTTTACATGGTCAGGATCTGTACTTCACCTATACGACAAAATACATATCGATGCACGTATATATATGATGTGTGTATATATATATATATGATATCTGCTGCAAAACAAATCCAGAACTGATTGACAAAGGCATTAGCATTCTCCTGTATCACAAAAGTTACTTCTGTTCCCCGTACACATCCAGCTATGCCCAACGTGGCAGAGCTTTCAGATTTGCGCGCATGGGTTGTTTCCACAGGCTGAGTTCAGTGAGAGCTCAGGAACTGCACTGAAATCTTTCATCCCTCTGCCTCCAGCTCCTCTCCGGTCCCAGGCTTTGCCAACCCACCAAAGTGCGCTCATTCTTTGCTCTTCTGTAGAGGATAAATATCACTACTAATCAATATTTAAATTTACCTTAGAAGAATGGAAATAGTGTTAGCTGCCACCAGTTGGGTTTTATGTATATAGCTTCACCCAGGCTGGAAATAACTAAGGTCTGCTGATCAGATAATAAAAAATCTTACCTGTGACTCTTATTTTCCACGCTTTCTTAAATTTTCTCTCTCAAAAAAAGAATATATATATACATATATATATATCAACAAGGCACTTACTAATAGGCTGGATGCAACTTTCCAGGTTATGACTTGACATCCAGTGCAAGATCTTGCGCTGTTCAGCCAAATCGAAAACATGTAAAACATCCATATAAGAGAGGAATTAGTCTTTTGAAGGAGCCACACAGCATTGCAGAGAGTGACAATTGATCACTCTCTGGATGTGAGAGAACATGATCTGCAGACGTGTAATCTGGTGACGTTACATTGCAATTACTGCACTGCTAGCAGGCAGGCAGTGCAGCTACGAGGACAGCTAAACAGACAGCTAAATACCATAAATACCACAGGACACTTCAAATTTCGACTCAAGTAGCTTATTAGAAAGCTCAACAAGCCCACTGGGTTGTTTTTCAGCTTAGAGTGATGCTGTCTGTGACCTCATCATGGCTAAAACCTCAATGTCTCTAACGTTCAGGAGCAACTAGCATGCATTGACTTCAACAGGAACAGCAAAATCCAGAATTAGAACTTGCCAAACAGTAGAAAATATTTTGTCAGAAGACATCCATGAACAACATTCTGCTGGTGTTGTCCCTGCTTTCTGTGGAGAAACATTACATCATTGTCTAAAATCTCTATTTAGAGACACTGAAAACCAGTGCTGTGTCATTTTCAGGTGTTGCTGTTCTACAAGCTAACGCGTTCGTTCTGCTAAGGAAGCGAATCCATACAAACACAGTTTTAATAAAATTATTATTGAATAAGGAGGCAGTATTAACTGTCAATGCAGTCTCTACGTAACAGTGTTCACAAGACATTATTTAGCACCTGGGCCCAGGTCCAAGACACAAAGCGAACAAAACAGGCTCCAGAAATTAGATCAAAGAAATTTAAACTATATGCTTAGATTTTGTATTTCAGTGCCTTGGATGGGAGGTGATGTAGTTTTCAAGACCAAAAGGGGAAGGAATTTTCTCCTTCTAAATGAATTAACGTAGCTGTATGTGCGAGGGATGGGTTTGCATCCCATAAATCTAAGTACACAAAATAGACAGAGAGTACCAATATAAGTGGTTATTCAAGCATTAATGAAGGTGACTGACTCAAAGGGATTTGCTTGATGTTCAACTTTGTAGCTTATTGTGAACATATGGCAAAACAGAATATTTTTATGTGTTTACAACTTAAAGCAATGATTTAATTTGATTATGCAGTACAATATTGTCACCATTTTCTTCTCTCTTTGACAGAAACATCTACATTCTTTTAAACAGAAACATGATACGATAAAATCAGAGGTCTCTTGGAGCAAGCAGAGTTCTGCAAGGCAAGATTTAACAGGAATATGAATAGAGAAAATACATGAAACCAAAAGATCATTTGGTTACTTAAATGTTGTTTATGATTCCCATATCCCTGCTATGTAAAGTCCTTATTGAATATTAAAATCAAGCTGGGCAGAAAACATAACCATGAATCAATGTTTTATATTAATGTTCAGCTCTTTAAGTACATTTGTTTGTATAAAGCCACATTTTAGTTTAAAATCAGCTTTAGCAAAACATTTTCTGCTACTCACATTCAACATTTTTATATTTTTGCTTCAGGAGCTCCAGAATATTTTCTATATGTGCATGAAAACAAAGGGTCAGATTAGCAGCACTTTAGATTTTTCAGTCTTGGCCCTGTTTATGAAAAGAAAGTTATAATCTCCTTACATATTTAAATCAGGGTGGAGTTTATTGTTCTCATCTATCAATGTGAATATCCCAAGCAGCGAACAGGTCATAGAGTATTTGCTGTTATGGCAAATGGGGTTCACACTGATTAGAAAGGCATTTCATGACATGGCGTACCGTACCTTACACCACCATCCAGACAGCATCAGCAGAGCAAACGTGACAACCTAAGGAATATTTATACAGCAGAACCTCAATGAGTCAAAGGTGGAAGACACGGTGGAATATTCAATACAAGAACACATTTAAACTTCCATGATGACACCCCTAGTGCTTTTTCAGTGCCCTAGAATCAAAGCCAAAAATCAAAATTCCCTTGTATAAAGTTCCCCATTTGAAAGTTCATTCCCTCATCTCCCACCAACAAAAGAAATTTATTTACCTTACTGAATTTTTTTCAAATTTTCTCTGTTTATGCACAGACATCTTCAAATGAAATCATCTTCGGCTTTGAAATTCCAGGTCACAGTAACATATTCTGGGTTTGGTTGGTTTGGTTTGGTTTCTCTCTTTGTGGTTTGTTTGTTTGTGGGATTTTTTCTGTTATTTTTTAGCTTTTTAGTATCACAGAGCCAAAGTAATTGCTAGTAGGCAATTTATATCAGCCAAAGATCTGCCCCAGTTTAATTTTTCTCATAACTGTAAATATTTCCTCCTATGCTTAATATTGAAAGAACACTACAGGGCTAAGAATCCTTTTATCTTTTAGGACTAAATTAATAATACTGGAATTCGGGGATGTTTCTTCTTCCCTTGACTGCATCTATAAAATATGGTTTCCACATATTTCCAAAAAGATCCTCAGAGGACTGGCACTTGAAGCTTATGGCTAAAGCTTGAACAATGAAACAGGTCAGCTTGTCCTAAGAAATCAGGTCATTCAGCTGTATTTCGTGTTATCGTTTTGACAACAGGGATGGGGGAACAGCCACAGTTGCATGTCAGCTCTTTGGAAGAGTCACTTCCAGAACACAGTGAAAGAGCAACACTTCTATCGTTAAAACTTAAGTTTCACCTCTAATACACACTCCAATTATTATGAGTGCTGGTCTCCACAGTCTTTTTTCTCCAAGTTTTAATTTGTTTATGAGAAAAGCAACACTTCAGAGTAATTTTGGATTGATGAACCACTATCTTAAGGGGTTTTTTTCTGGAGGGAAAGCACTACTATTCAAATATTCACTATGGAGGATATTTTATCGCTGTGGATGATTGCAGGAAAAACTTGAACAATTACACACTCAACATTCACACTTTTCATCAGAGAATTTCAGTTGTGGTGAGTTGCCCACAGCTTGAAAAGAGATGTTCAATATACAAGCACTGAAAAAAAGATATCCATATGGTGAAAGAATTTCCTTTACTTAAATAGATATCAAAAGTGCATACAAAATTTTCTGTGCATAACCCGCAAATAATCCCAGCCTTCTCCGTGTAGTCACTGAAGTCACTCCAAGGTGGCCAAATGCATACTTCTCACATATTTTTCTAAGTCTTCATCCACAGGTAGCATGAAGTAAAGCCAATGGAGTTGTTTGTTACGTGGTCTCTAACTACACCACTGCACAGACGGCAGAACCATGGAACCATGGAACCATGGAATGGTTTGGGTTGGAAGGGATCTTAAAGTACAGTCCAACCCCCTGCCGTGGGCAGGGACACCTCCCACTGGATCTGGGGGCTCCAAGCCCCATCCAGCCTGGCCTTGAACACCTCCAGGGAGGGGGCAGCCACTGCTGCTCTGGGCAACCTGGGCCAGGGCCTCCCCACCCTCACAGCAAAACATTTCTCCCTGATATTTAATTTAAATCTACACTTTCAACTTAAAATCCAGCGTAGAGAAGGAATCAGAGTGATACCGAACAGAATTACGGGGATGGCTCATTGCTGCTATGTCCTCCATGGATGCTGAGAAAGAAAGAAGCTCGGAAATGAACTTGTGATCTACTGACAAATTGAAACAGAAGGAAATCGGAGAGCTCTTTGAAACTTCTAAGAGTTTAATTAAAAAGCCAGGCATTTTCAAAGCTTTCCCAGCTCTGTTGCAGAAGGTTATACTTGGGTCTAGATCTACCAACAGAACTGTCTCTAGTCTTATAGTAAGAACTGTCAGTTGTATCAAGGTCTCAGTTATGTTTCTGAATACCATGTCTCTAAAGTGGTGGGAAACATAAAAAGGAAATCACAGTAAGAAAATAAGAATTTTTATTTAGGGGGAACAGGTTTTTAGCACAACGTACATAGGTAATGAATCCTAGAGCTGACCAGCCACCAAAGGCATCATCAGAACTCAGACATATCGAACGAAAACCTTAAAAAAAAGAGGTTTGGATATCATTATTTTTCAGAACCTCCTCTGTAACTCCTGTTGACAGGAAGCTTATGCACATACATGCATATATACACACACACACATTATTTTTGCAATGCTTTTCTAATACATGCTCCTTTTCTTTTGAATGAACTGCTTAAGCTCATTTTTAATACGCAAAAGAATGGGAAGAGTAACAGTTCATGTAATTGCAAATAAGAGAGAACATAGGTGTGTTTGATGCTCTTTTTACTGAAATGCATTTGATACCCTTAAAGTGGTTCCACGCCCCTAGCTGAGCAGAACAGAGTCATGATATATCCAACACATCAACTGATTCTGGTTCTTGGCTTACACCTACTTGACTGTAAACAAGTCCAAGTGAGAACCGGGAAGTTATGAAAATGCCAACAGGGCCCTATGTCGGCCTAGAAATTGCGGATTTTGTCAAAGGAATAAAAAAAGATCTGTAAGCAAGCAGCATCAAGCATGGTTTGAAGAACAAGGTGTACCTGGTACCCAGCTCAAAGAGTTACTTGCAAGCTAGAAAATTCTGGACTGGAAAAGAGCAAAACCCATGTGCTATGGATATCAAGGAGTTTGAGTTTACGTTGATGCCTCAATGGGTAGGTGGCTAACCGGCTATGCGCAGCCGCAGTGCTACCGTAAGTATTGTACATTTAGACAGGAGCAGCTGAGACTATTTGCTTTCTAATCTCTGGATGAGGGTGGGGAGGCCTGTAAGAGTCGGTCCGAAGAACGGTGTTTTACCTCAACATCGCCACCAGGGACTTGGAGAGAGACCAAGAAGCCAAAGCCCTGAGGGAGAAGAGCTGTATGGTACAAGCAGCCTCCGGTACGTGGGACCACAAGCAGCAACCAAGATAAGGCCGCATGGCTGCTGTCCAGAAGATGAATCTCACCTGCTGCCTCAGCCAAACTTGCCCCACCTCCTCCCTGACCCAAAGCCAACAAAAGAGCATGTGCAGAGACTCGCAGAAGGTCTTCAGGTCACCTAGCAGTCACAAGAGGAAGATGAGGTGAGGAAGAAGAAGACCTCCGAACGCGAGGTGGCACAGGCGCAGACAAGTTCTGGCAAGCAAAGCGAGAACTTTTGGGACCTGCGCAGTCCAGCCTGGATTGCGAAATGAAGGCGGAGATTGGCCACAATCCATGGGAGAGAGGAGGTGCGAGGTGCTGCTGCTGAGCATAAAAGATGGTTCCTAACCAAACCCTGGTGAGATCTCCCCACCTTTGGATCACGCCTGTCGTGACAATGAGTCATGACTGAGGACTGGCAGGACGGTGTTCGGGACCTGGGACCATAGGGATGCCTTTGGACCCATGGTGGTAGCTATAATCCTCTCTCCTCCTTTTTCCTCCACTTTGTCTATCGCGTGCTGCTTTACAGGCAAAATAATAGAGTTACTCTTTGATTGAATTATAACCCCTTGGTTGTCTCAATTTTGCGCTTCGAGATCAAGGTAAACGAATCATCATGAGTCCACCGAGTGGACCGTGACAAGGCCCTGGCCCAGGTTGCCCAGAGCAGTGGTGGCTGCCCCATCCCTGGAGGTGTTCAAGGCCAGATTGAATGGGAGGTGTCCCTGCCCATGGCAGGGGGTGGCACTGCGTGGGCTTTAAGATCTCTTCCAATCCAAACCATTCCATGATTCTATGACAGTCAGACCCTTCTGCATTTCTGTGACCTGAAAGGCACAGTACTTAGCTGCAATTCTACTCATAAACTCCCAAATAAATAAAACCAAACTAACAATCTGTGTATTAAGTCATGTGTCTCCCTTAAGGGTCACACACTTTTGGCCACTGGAAAGATCTCGGAAGGAAAATCCACAATTTAAATCTTTGCTTTTTACAAGAACGGTTACGTATACCAAAAGACGTGCTTCTTTGCAATTTTAATAAGTACATTAGTATTAATATGAAAGAGTTTGTAGAATTGTCCCCTAAGATATTGATTTAAATCTTTCACTGGAAGAACTTATATGTTTATCAAAAGGTTTACCTACCTTGCCTTCTCTCTGTCTTTTAATTCTGCCTATTGAGTTTCACTCAAGAGCTTAAATAATAACAACAACAACAACGTTCCTCTTGTCTGTTCCCAGATGAACTAGAAACTTGAAGAAACAAACCAATTTCCAATTTGCAGTGAATCTGAAGTAACAGTTAGTCTTTGACCTAAAACATCTGTACTCTTTAAATTGCCACACAAAATCAGTGGAACCATGCTTAGTTGTACCACAGGAAAATTTTTTCTCTCTGTTTTCCAAATATGCAAATCCACATTTCATCTACACCTGGAGCACTTTGATACACTACTTATTTTGGTAGTAACTTGTTCTATATTGCAACGACCATCAGGCATTCAAAATGCATGTTGTTCATGAGGCACCACATTGAAGAGGACAAGAGACCGTTGTGTCGTGGTAACTCAGCCAGCATTTGGCAGTATCCACTGCATTCATTTCAACAAACTTGTCTTTTAAGAGTCTGTTCTTCCCCCATTCCCCTGCAGAATTCAATGCGAGATGCGTAGAGAATACAAAATACCCTTCAAAGTAGCTGTGAAATTCTAACCCCAACTCAGAATAAAAAAGGTGTGGAAAAAACATCTGTGCAGCTACATGACAAAGCCTTCTTAATATCACAAACACTCTGGTTGGAACATTTGGAAGATGCATTATCTAGATAAGCATTAACAGAAAGGCCTATCGGAGAAATTTTACCCCAACTACCACCTTTTATTAAACCCAGGGGAGATGTTAAAAACACCCCATTATTCTGATGGCTTTAGACAGCCTGTTTTCTCTGGTTAAAACATGCTTGAATGTAACATGAAAGAGATCTGGCTTAACCCTAGCATTAAAATATGTGGAGAACTGCCTTAATGGCAGAGCCAGATTGAAGGAAATATTTTCATCTTGGCAGACTCCACAAAATCAGGAGCAGTGTCTTCTGACCAGTGTCAGCCTAAATGCCAGCTGCTTGGCCAGCAGTGGAGGAGTGAGCTCTTTATTAGACATACTTTAATCTCACCCACAGTGGCACTTATTTAAAAGCCAGGAATACCTCATGGATTTTGGAATTCTGAGGTCTGGAAAATGGTGCAAGGTTAAAAAAAAAATGGCCTAGGTATGCAAAATAGTTTGCAAGTGGAGACAAAGAAAATAAAATTCTTCAGAAAGGTGCTTTCCCTCTGTATCCAAGAGAGAAAATGATCACTGTTTCAGTGCAAAACAATACTATGAAAACTATTAACAATACAAGAATTTGAGATGACGCTGATATTTTTGAAGTGAGGAAAACGTAATGTTCACAACCAGAGTTAGAAATTATTCCAGCCAAATTTTAAAATGTAATTTCTGTTGAAGTCACAAAAGAATATTTGACGTTTTCTCGGGGTGCTTGGACTACGTAGGGTTATTTACACTTTTGAGATGAGAAAATGCTTAAACATGGAACTGATTTTGCAGTTTGAGTAAAAGATATTTGTTATTTTAATTTCAGTGACTGCATGCACAAAAAAAGAATATTTGCAGATATATATGGTAATATATGTAAAAGTAATAACCTCTTACATGGGAATATTTGGAAAGGACACTACATAATTTGTCTTGAAAATGCTTCTTAATAAACAAAAAAGCTTTAAGAACAGCTAAATTAACAGCAGAATAATGTGTGATCGTATCGCATAGCTTAAAATTTAGAACTATCAATCAAAACCGCTTCTAAGTCATGCTAAATTCTTTGGAATGACCTCTCATTCAGCCTACTGATTGAAATGAGTTTGATATAAAGGGGACTTGAAACTGTATTAAAGAGAGTTTTGGAATAATGCTACGTGTGGTAAAAAGGTATTTATTTATGGGTATTTATTTATTCATCCTTCATCATCATTTGCTGAAGAAAGAGAAAAAACTAGCACTTAGCCAAGCATAATATTGCGGGTGAGCTTTAGTTTCCTCGGAATTCCAGTCAGCACAGCTCGAGCTGGGTGTGGGTCTGTGTGCCAGAGGAGGGAGGGCTGTTCTTCCCAGCCCTATTTCTTCCCCATCATCTGCTTAGACCTTGGGCCCACAGGGGCAACATCTACCGTGTTTCCTTTTCCATCAGGAGTACTGAGAGCATAGAAGGGCGCAGACTTGGTTTCGCAACTGCTACACTCTTGCTCTAATTACGTTATTGCAGAAATGAGACACAAGTTGTGCTGAAACTGAAGAATTGTAAAGATTTTGTTCTATATTGTACATCAGCTTTTAAGCCGATGGTTCAGCTTATTCAGCAGGTGTCCTGGTATCGTGATCTATTCTACTGTTTCCACAAATCAGCTGACAAAGTTGACCAACCCTTAGGGTATTGGTGAAAACATCTCATGTTCAGAATAGATCCCAACAGGAATATTTATATATTACTGGTGTTCATGTGCATCTATTACTGTCTCCATTCCTGATCTCACAGCCTTTTAGATACATTAAGCTTCCTCTCCCAGAACAAAGTGCCATCATCTTGGCAAATCTCAGCTGTAAAACGTAGGAGTGAAAATGATGCTATCAGTTTTTTATGATTATATTCTTTTTGCTCTAAAGTTCAGGGGTCCGAGCTGTTAGGATTCAATGGGATGTATTCGTCACTTATGTTCAGATCTGGTCAAACAGTATTTGTGACGTGAGCTCCAATCAATTTTAATTTCATTTGGGGATGCGCTGTATGAATTCGCTGCTCATAATTGTAGAGAAGAACTCGGGAAAGGAATTTTTCCGGTCTGTATAGTTGTATTATTTTTATTTTGGTGAGAAAACACTGTTCTCTGTAGAACTGTGAACAGATAAGTATTTTCTTTTTATGACTGAGCTAAGAGCTACAAGAATGAGACGCTGCTAGCAACTAGGAGCTACGTGTGCAAACAGAAGGGGAAACAGAACTTCAGAAGCAAATCAGTGGAGTTCTACTGAACTCAAATTTTTTAGCAATTAAAGATCCAGCCTGCTATCTGAAAATTTCTCCCAGCACCAGAAATAGGATCACAAAGAGGAAGTGTTTAGTTCAACATGGTTAAGATAACTGATGGTTGTTTAATAATATTAATAATTGTTATTGTTATTGTTGTTATTATTATATTTTATAATAATAATTACAATACTAATTTTATAGCTTTCCTAGGTATTTTAGGACTTTGCTTATTTAATTAATCTAAAGTTAGGGAATCCATTGTACCTTGATGTTTTTTGAGCACGTTTGATTTTGCCATCTTCCTTTCATTGTTGTATTTCAGAGTTTGACGTAGAGAGAAAAAATCCAGTTCAGCCTCTGGTTTCACAATTATGACTTGAAAATTATTTCATTCTAGAGAATTTATAGCTCATGGCATTGGATGCAGTTAGAGTACAAATGCATGTATTTTCACAAATCTGTCTTTTACGCTGCCACAACTGTTTTTCCAGCTACTGCATTAACGATCTTTACATATACCTGTGATAATCGAGTGATGAAATATTGCTGTGCACAACAGAGTGAGGCAAAATGCCCTTGTGACTCTTGGTTCCTTATAAATGCTATAAACTTGTTAATCCTGTTCCCATTGTGTACATATTTTCATTCTTAGCCTGCTGCTTTCAATAACACCATGAACTAGAAATGATGCTTTGGAAAAAAACCCTGTACACCTGTGTCCTTTGCTAAATACCGCATGAAATGTGTATTTCTGCTCTTGGTACCCTTTTTATGACATATCTAGGGAACTATTCACATGTCTAAAATTAAGCACATTCTTAAGTTTGTCAATTAACTCATGCTTATACCTGGGGAAGATTTTTGTTGCAGAGCAATCAGAGCTTGGGGACTAGAAAGTGGGAATCACTACAGTACAGCAACCATTAATTTCAATACAACATTATATATTATTGCAGTTTGTGGATCACTCATCCCCAGAGAAACCTGAAAACAGGACTGAGCTAATAGATATAATGGCCACACCTGCAGATGTGGTGCAGGTTTACAAGCATCCCATACAAAGCCTATAAATTTCCCTCCTGAAAATTAATACCGGCTATAGTATAGTACACGTGCAAAAATCTCTACAGGCTGAATAGCATCCCAAAGTCCAGATGGTTTAATTCAATGAAACATTAAAAACAACCCCAAAATCTAAATGTGCAAAAAAAGAACAGCAGACTCTTTGCACTGCACAGACATCGTATCTGACAAACAGAATAAAGCCATCATAGAATGGTTTGGGTTGGAAGGGACTTCAAAGCCCACCCAGTTCCACCCCCTGCCATGGGCAGGGACACCTCCCACTGGATCAGGGGGCTCCAAGCCCCATCCAACCTGGCCTTGAACACCTCCAGGGATGGGGCAGCCACCACTGCTCTGGGCAACCTGGGCCAGGGCCTCCCCACCCTCACAGCAAAACATTTCTGCTTGAGATCTAATCTATATTGTCCCTCTTTCAGCTTAAAGTTGTTCCCCCTCATCCTGCCACTACACTCCCTGGTAAAGAGCCATCTTCATTAGCAATTTATACACTCTTCCTTTTCACTTTGGAGCAAAATTATCCATGGTTCTTCCTGCTACAGTCAAACTGCATGACATCTTCTAATGCGTCAAACCTACTACTTTCCTCAGCTGACCCAAGTCCAGCTACACATATCCAAAAAGACCCTGTTCACTCCTATTCTCTTCTCCATGCCTTTGAAACAGTATTTTAAACACAGCTTCAGTTCACTGTTCCTCTTTTAAACCAAGTTCTAAATTTCTTCTCTTTCTATATTTTTCGTCCTCCTTCCTCCCCAACTCAGTCTTCCTTTGGAAACAGCAGTTGGACACTTGAAGACAGCATTTAAATCAGGTCAGCCAAATGGCTCCAGTTCTTGTTATGCTTGTTCAGCCAGGAACAGTTGAGACTATTTTGGATGCTCCATACAAAATACAAGCCTATTACTATGGACTTATTTTTCCCAGTTCTTTCTTTTCATGGATCACAGATACTTAATACATTGAGAAGGCTTAGATTTCATAGCGTAAAATCTCTACGGCTTGCTAAAGACAGCTCAAAACTACATGACTTAACTGTCATTTGGGTTTATTTGCAATTTTCTCAGCACCCACACATCATTGATAGGCATCTGTTCTTTCAGTGGCTATTGCAATATACTTCAAGGAAATTCAGATTATGGAGCTGGAAATTTGTTTCTATCAGCTTTTGAAGGATAATGATGACAAAGGTACAGGACAGATTGACTCGTATGCCTTTAAAAGATTTGTTTTTAACTCATCTATAACCTTGGTTGATAAAGCAAGCCTGAATAGAAAACTGCAAGGTTTCCTCTCAAGCTCAAAGGAGTTTTTCTGCATTGTTTCCTCCTAATTGTTCATAAAGAGTTTAAGATCATGAAAACTAGATTTTTGTCTGCTGTTTCAATGAATTGGTCTGATTATCTGTAACTCAATGCTACTGTTTCAGTCTCTCTCTACTGTTAAATCTCCTAGAAAACTCGTGCAGAGGCATTGTGGCTGAAGTCAAGTAATGACTGACAGGTGATTAACTGTGTCTAACTACAACGGTAGGACACATTCCTAGTTCTGAGCAGCTTTGTCCTTTGCTATCCAATTGCAGCTCAGAGATGACACAAAGGTCTCTGACCTCACTTCATAATTACACTAGGAATTAGCAGAACACCCTTGTTTCAAGGAGGCCTGGCCAAGCAGAAGAGAAGTGCTGTAGAAGGCATCCTGCTGATGGACTCTGTGCAGCACAAGAAGCCCAGATATATATGCGAGGGTATAATAATCTTGCCCCCCAGCTCATTTAAGTTAAAATGGAGAAAAAGAAGGCGTTAGAAACAATTCTTAGCTACCAGGCATCTTTCACTTACCAGTCCTTGCTTGCCACTCTTGATGTCGTTCTACTCAACGAAGACATCACAGCTAAACTCATACTGTTGAAGGACTGGCTGTGCGTCACCTCATTTCAGTTGTGTAGCTGCAAGATGTTCTACTATTAATTCACACAGTGTTGGGGTTCTGCACAGCGTTGCATTACACCATGAACACACATTCAAGTGATTTTACAGGCAAGAAAAATGGGTACCTGTGGATTAGCAGACACCTAAGTAATATATGTAGCTTATATGTAAATTGCTCTTGGTCTTAGACTCCTAAGCTGCTGCTCAGTTGGAATTGAGGCATGTGAATCAATTTTTTGAATCTGGACCTTTGTGTCTTACGATTTTCAAATTTGCAGGGCAAAAACACCAATTAGTGCCATAAAAAGCATAGGAGAAATCTACTTTTCAGTAGTGAAATACCACAACGGTGAGGTTAAAAGTGAAGCAAGTGTCCAAAATCAAAGGGAAGAATGAGAAGCATAATGCTGGGAAAGGAATAACTTGCTGTGTGAAGCTGCAGCAAAGCAAACCAACATGAGTGAGCTACAGGTAGCTTAAAGCAGCCAGAAAAAGCACAAGTCTGTCAGTGAGAGTTTTCCCCTATGCCTTTGATTATCAAGTTTAGAGCTTTCAGGCTACAAGCAAAGGGAACACAGGCTGTTACAACATAAACAGAGACATTTTTAACTCAAGCTACATAGCAGGTTTGCTTTTCAGTTACAAGGTGTTTCATTCTGCTGCACAAGAGGCTCACTTTTAACTGCCAGAGAAGCACGATCATAGAGCTTTCTAGTTTAACTTGTGATCAGCCTTTTTGCCATCAGCTACTGTCTCCCCGCTCCTTGCTTTACATTAACTCTTTAATTGCTCCTGTACTGAATGCATCTTTGAGCGTACACATTTTCTTCTTGAAATAGCCTCAATTTGGCTTCAATCAAGTCTTCTTTAGAGGATTACTCAGAAGATGCCACCATTATTAAGGCCTGGACTGAGGCTGACCTGGTGGGCAAGTAACACAAAAAAGAAACATAGCTAATGACCTTCACACCCATATCAATTATTTTTCTGAGATTCGGTTGCAATTTGAACACTTTTCCATTCCACCTGATCTCTTAATCAAACTGTGAACTTCAGCTTCCCAGGTATTCCCACTTTACCAGCAACACTCCCCAAGCAGCCCTGTGAGAGCTTTCGCTTTCACTGGGATAACGTGAGGGCTCTGTGGGTTCTCCTCAAGGTCACCGAGGTTTCTAAAAGGATAAACAGGAATCTAGAGGGATTTAGCAGCAGCCTGCCAGCCACTGATTTTGGTGCAAGTCAGACTTTTAGGCTGTTCTGAAAATCCCAGTTTGAGCCTGTTTCCAGCTGTAGGCACCTAAATCTCTTTAAAATAGGATTGCATAAGAGTGCAATCTAAGGTCATTTAGGGAGATCAAATAAGATACAAGTGGCATATGGCTATAAAAAACAACAAAAGCAGCTGTTAAATGATAACAGCTTTTGGACATGAATTACAATGGCTGGGATGCTTTTTAACTGGTCATTTAGATAAGAGAGGTGAATAAAACAAGAGTAATAAAAAAAAATCAGAAAGCTCTTTTCTAAATAGAAATCCATAACGAGAATTTTAAAAGTCACAACAATGAACTTTTTCTGTTATCTTGAAAAGAATTAATTGTAGACTGTTTATCTGCTAGTTAGCTGTTGGTAAAGAAATGGTTTGGACACAATTTGAAGTATCAAATCACAAATTAAGTTGGAGAGAGTTGTTGATGAGGTTGTAATCTATGTGCAGGAAAAAAGCAGCTCTGATTATCCAATAGTTCTCGTAGTTGTATGGGAGCCTTTGGGTACTACAAATCAGGTTCAGTGAAGTTCAGCCAAAACACTGGGTTCCTGAGAAGTCCCCATTACCTCCAGGAGGCAGCCCTTAGCCTTCCCTCTTTAAATGACAACTCCTACTGCAGCTGAAGAGGTCCCTTCCCTGTGTTCCCTGCTGCAGGAACCCTTTCTCTTATGCTCTGGGCTGCTGGGTAAGCAGGGAAAGGGAGTAGTTAGACCAGGCTTGGCTCTCAGGCAAAGGAGAAGTGAAATGGAAGAATGAGTAAGTCAACCCTGCAGCCACAAGAGAGAAGGGAGTGTGAGTGAGGGTGTAGGAACACCCCTCTGCCCAGCAGTAGCTGCTGCCACAGGTATCTTGGCTTCTCCTAAAGTAGAAAAGGGAGCAGATCAGCTCCCTGAGCTGAGTCCTACTTGACCCCTGCTTTCATGGCAGAGAAAAAGCAGGCAGTCTGATACTGCAGGCAGGTTCCTAAAAGTATCCCTCAGAGAAAGAGGCTCTTGAGGAAAATGGTACAGGCAATAACTCCAAAAATAGTGAAATAGAGCATTTCTACAATTAATTACAATGTGGGCAGCCACAACAAATCACACTGCTAGGTCATTATCTGAAACTATGTGTGCAATCGTGTTATCATCACCTTCCTATTCACTAAGGATTGTCCTGTGAGACAGGGAGAACTGTAGCTCCTACTAAGAGAAGATGTAAGTCACTTGCCTGACATCACAAGGGTGGGTGCAGACCAAGCAGCAGCGGGAGCCAGGGCATCCCACACCAGCACAACATGAGGTGCTTGTTCTGTGCCTCCCATCACGTTGCTTTTACATCGGCTGCAGCTGACTTTGTACCAGGACCTGAATGGAACAAAAGAAGTTATGTAAAACTCTCCAACAAAAGTGACCTTGTTGAGAGTTGTAAATAAATCTTCTATTCTTTAACCTTCACTGACTTGATCTCCGCCTTCTACCAAAGGTAGAAACTCATTCAACAGTCTTCTGTACCAGTTGGATTAATTTTAGTCAGAATTGCAATGAATCTGCAAGGAAGAAACATGTAAAATCAAGGTGTGCCCACTTTTTAACACCGGCAATGCTACAAATTCAGATGAGATGAAGCACACACTAACAACAACAATAACTCTTTGCATTTCAGTTTTCATAACCATCAAGGAATGCTTCTTGGATTTTCTGCAAGGACATCTGTAAAGTGCATTTAATAAAATATACAATTATGGGTTTAATTATTATTTAATTGATATTTTTCTGAAGGGCATCAATCTTTCATTGCATTTGCATAAAATTTGTAATTATATTGGCATGAAATTTAAATTCCCTTCCTAGTCAACATGGAAAGTTTCAGATTTTTAAAATGCACTAAAAATGGGAAAGAATTCCCCCCAAAAGTTGGGAAAAATGCCCTTTGTGATCTTACCAACTGCAGGTGATGAGCCCTGAGTCACTGGCCATTGCCACCTCTGTTCTACCAACACTGCTCATTGTATGGCTGCGTTGCAGGGTTGAAATAATCTTTATTTAAGGTCAAACTCTATTTTTGTAGAGGGTTGGGTATTTTACTTAGTTGTTTTTCTAAAACCAGGAACCTTGTAACTGACTGGTTTGCAGTTTATTCTCAAAAGCTGTTGTACCAGTACAATTGAAAAGGCAATGAACTGCAGCATTGAAATGAATGTCTGGGGGCAGAGAGAGGTGGAAATGTCTAATTCAGCTTCCTTGCTAGAACTGACACAAATACATTGGTTTCATTCAAGAAAAATGCTGATCCTCTAAACAAGTATTTGTATTTATTTTGGAGTAAAGGGTCATTTCTAGTCAGGCTAAGCAACCACTGAAATATCTAATAATTAAGAGAGGACTTAAAGTGGATGAAAAGAGCAACTTTTCTGGCCATAAAATACTGCTTTCACTAGTTATTTTCTTGATTTGAAACACTAAACATCAAGGATCTCAACAATAATGACACAATTTTATCAGAGAGGTTACAAATTCTAATTATTCATGGGACTTGGAAAACTGGAGCGTGTTTCGGAAATCTAGACCTCCAGCAGCTTTAATTTTCAGATAAATCACAGAATGGTTTGGGTTGGAATGGACCTCAAAGCCCATCCAGTCCCACCCCGTGCCATGGGCTGGGACACCTCCCACTGGATCGGGGGATCCATCCAACCTGGCCTTGAATTCATGAGTTAATTTTTGAACATTTCAACAATGAAAAAACTGCAGGTTTAGAAGAAGTTTTTCAACAACCCATTTTTGGTTTGAGATTATTTTTCAGCTATTCCCTGTGCGTGACACACATAATACAAAAATGCAGTCCCAGATGAATCGTAAGGATTATTAAGGTTTAGAAGTATACATACTGTAGATCCCTGATATGCAGGCAGATTTGGGTGACCTTATTTATAGAGGTTTCAATTTGCTCTTCTACTAAAAAACCTGAAGCCAAGTTCAGGGCAAATAAACCCTGGAAGGTGCATTTAGCATGTCTCATCAACTGAAAACAGATGCATTGACACCTATAGAAATCTGACCAAAAATGACATCATTTTGCTCAGACTGATTTGTAATTTTCATTTTACAAGCACGCACACAACAACATTTCCCCATTAATTAACTACACTAAGCACAAGTGTAGAACAAAACACCAAACAGCACAATTACCACAGCTCCAGACAGACTTTTTTTGTGTTTCTGTCACCTCTGGACAGAAGTATCCGAAGTGAAGTGTTGTCAAAATGCATAAATCCAGGGTTTCCCCTGCCTCCTCTAAACAGTCTACAGGTCCCTTTCAATCACTTCGTTTGGGTGAAGCTTCAATTTTATGCCACACCCAGCTCGCTGCAATTAAGCTGCAAGGCAATTATTAGTAATTGTTGTTGGGTTTGTTGTATAAACATTCCCTTCATTTGGCTGGTATGTAATTACATATACTATGCCACTTACTTCCACTTAGATTTCTGTTACTTCACTAATTTGAATCTGTCAGCATCCACAGGTTTCAGAATAGACTTTGAACCTTCTTCGCGCTTTCTTGCACCTGCTACCAACTTCTAAAAGAAATCATAGTTGAATTAAAAATTAAGAAATTAAAGAATAGTTTTATCTTCCTTAAATGATATTTTTGTACCTCTTATTTGCCAGAATTACGAGAGGTTACCTTTATACTGAAATGTTTAAACACTAATTATCTTTGTCAAAAAACTCTTCATGAAGTTTGTACGAAACCCAACTCCACTGAAATAAGTGATAACAGGGCACCACTTACCTCTCATGACCCTTCTGAGCCTAACCTAACTCATCTATCATTTTCAGTTCAATCCACTTGTTTCTGTGATCAAGCATTTCGATTCCATGCATAACAACAAAGTATTTATGAAATATTTATTTTCAAAAAGCTGATTTATTTAAATTTACATCTAGGGAGGTTTTCTTTTTTCTTCACCTGGCTGGTAACATTGCTGACATTAGATCAGGTATTTCGTCACCTCTGGAACCCGACAGTATCATGTTTGCTCTATATTTCTCAACAAATCCCAAAGCACTTTGAACATATATCCAAAATATAGCTTTCCAAAACTCAATAGTTTCATGTGCCAGCTCTAAAACGAAGCCACTTGTCCAGCATCTATTTTTCACAAACAACTATTAGCTACTTCTCCAAAAATTCAGACATGCCAAGTTGAAAAACTCTCTTCTACTGGTAGCACAGGAAATTAAAAGCATCTCAAAAATTACTCCACTCTCTGCTATAATTTGAAGTCCCTTGGGGGCCACCTGACATGCTGCTCTTTGATCTCCCCTTCTCCTTGCAAATCACCATGCCCTTACCCCCCAGAATAAAAACACACAGCTTTCTCATGTCCAGTCTCTGCAATGGTCGCTCATGGTTTATGCCACGCAAAACTGGGCTGTGTGTGGTACAAGAACACTGATTTGCTGGAGCGCGTCCAGAGGAGGGCAATGAAGCTGGGAAAGGGTCTGGAGAACAGGTCTTGTGAGGAGAGAATGAGAGAGCTGGGGTTGTTGAGGCTGGATAAAAGGAGGCTGAGAGGAGACCTCATTGCCCTCTACAACTGCCTGTAAGGAGGGTGTGGCGAGGTGGGTGCTGGGCTCTTCTCCCAAGTAACAAGTGATATGATGAGAGGAAATGGCCTCTAGTTTTGCCTGGGGACGTTTAAATCAGATATTAGGAAAAATTTATCCCCTGGAGGGGTTCAAAAAGCGTGTAGATGTGGCTCTTTGGGACATGGTTTAGTAGGCACGGTGGGGTTGGGCTGACGGTTGGACTGCACGAGCTTAGGGGTCTTTTTCAGCATCAATGATTGTATGAAAGGAATTCCATTACACAATGGTGTGACAAAATGGCTCAGTGAAAAGATGCTTCTCTCTCTGTGAGTGATCTTCATTCACATGCGGTGATTCCATTGAACTACTGGTTTGAGAAGTTCTGACTGGTTGGTGGGCTCACTGTCACTTATCTGCTTGCCCTTTATCTGCTTCTTTAGAGTTTAATGCAAGTCAGAGATTCATGGAGTTTATAATCTCTCATGTTATCCAGTAAACAAATGACTTCTTCTCATACAGGAATCCAGTGCACTGTACACACAGCACCTGTCACACTGTCCTTCCTTTTGTCCATCAAGCCCAGAAACTCCTCTCCTGCAGTGGCCAAACAGCTCATCACACATCAGACATTTCAGACTATTTACACAGTAAGCAAACTTTCCTTTCTGATCTCCGCAGCAGCTGAAGTCTGCTGGGAGCTGCCTTACTAATTCTAGGGACAGTGTAGTTTTTGGCCAGGGTGTTTTCCTAGTTTTTACAACCTAGGTAATAAAATTTAGGCTCCACGATGTCTTACTCTTTTGTAGTAAAGAAATGGGGAGGAAGAGCAGTAAGACGCATCTGTCCCCTTGCAGTGAAGCAACAGGCATGCTTGCAGTCCTTGTGCTCTGCTTGGTGCCTACTTTGCTGTGGTCAGTCAGGTATTTCATCCTCCCTGCTGTCTGAAAAAACCCCATGGCTTCAGGGAAAGGGGGGGAAAGAGAAATAATGTCAAGTTTTCTTTATGTTCCTCTAAAATACTTCACGATATAGGGCCCTTATAAAGCAAAGACTCAAAATTTTTGGAAGAATTCTAGCACAACGGTGACAAAAATCAACCAAAGAGGATAACCACTCCTTAAGCTTCCCGTAGTTCTGCCTAATATTCAGCATAATGTCACATCTCCTCCAAACCCTCTGGGCTTGGGGCTAATGGAACAGTTGCAGATATTTTTTTTTTTTTAGTATCACAGTGATGAACCAAATGTTATTTTGCTTTTTAGTATTTGACTTTCTATCTCAGGTCAGTGCTCTAACATCAGTCAGGCTCAAGAGAGTAACTGGAAGTGACATAATTTGCAAAATATACCCTGCAGCACAATGAAAAATGATGTAGTTAAATAAAAACAAACTGTGTGCTGGGTAATTTGGAGCTGAACTTATTTATTACACATTGAATGACTCCACAGATCCAGCTAAGTGCAGCTTCTGAACATAACTAGAAAACAGAAAAGGCATCACTGCTGTCGCTAATGTGCTACGTGCTAATTTCTCTGCTTAAGGTAAGGTGGGATCATCAAAAGACACAGAAAGGAGCATCAAACATTGTTTCCTGCCCAGTTGCTAAGCAGACCCTATCACAAGGGCAGAACTATCAGCCTAGTTCCTAGCCTTAAAGAGGAACTGAAACAGCTGAGCCTTGCTCCAAGGTGGGAAAAAACTGGTCTCCCCCTTTCTTTTAGGTGCAAACAAGTGGTGCTGAGAAAGGCTCTTACGGCATTGAAGAGCTGGAAGATGCTGCTATGGCCAGGGCATCCTCCACTACTCTGTAACACTGACCACAAGGAAATCGTTGCAAATGTCCTCCTCTAAAAGCTAGTTGCATACTCCAACTCACTCCTAATTCAGATAGTCTTTATAATAATGATTGACATTAGAGTTTCTTTACTTTAAACACTAACAAAATAGTCTTCATTTTCATCTCTGTTCAGTATGAATTTTCACTTATCAGTTTCAAACCAAAACAGTTAATTTACAAAAAAAAGACACACATGCCCACTGAAAGCTGGCAAAGCACTCCCTGTTTCGTAGTGAGGCAGAGTTAAGTCTCAATGAGATGAAAAGGTAACCAAAACCAAACCAGAACAACTCCAAAATTTGGTGAGGTGCTGTTTCATAGCAGAGTAGAAGTCACATTAGCAAAGAACTTGTATGACATCATTACAATGCAACAAAAAAGAAGCTACCAGTGAGATGAAACTACTAGCAAAAATATAGCAGTTCTGCATCATGGAGTAATTTAATATCGCGACCTATCTTACCATACAAGAACAATCACGTGAGTCAGGAAATTATTTTGGATTCATTGTTTACCTTGCCTTTATTTATCTCTGTATGAACAATACCTGATTTGAATGATAGCAAAGGGCATGTTAACTATTTCTCAGAACTCCTAACACTTACATAGATCGGTCACATTTCTTCTTTTCAGAGGAAATAAAAAACCAACACATTCCTACGTTCACCACACTGTGTCAAAACCATAGTAAATGTATCACTTTCTCCCCCCACATTTTTAGCCATGCTTAATCAGTCATAGCACAAAAATATTGCCATGAAAACATATAGTGATAGCAACAACAAATAGCAAAGTCATAGGGAGAACAGCATTTACGTGTGGCCCAAAGGCATTTACTCACTTGAAACTGAGTTTTAAAAATTAAGGGAATTAAGGGAAAAAAATAAGGGAAAATTAAGGGAAGTTGAATTATTCTGAATAACAAATTACTTAAAACTAGCAAATTTGCAAATAGCAGAAGAGAGAAAGAGAACTCTGGGGTCTTTTCAAAGAATTCTCTTCCCAGTCTCTTTCAATCTTCATGCATTCATAAATCCCTTTCTCTCGTTCTCCCCTGTTTTGGAGTGCAGAAACTTTCCACATCTGCCACCCGGTACGTAAATCGAGAGTGCTCAGGATGTCCAAAAAAACTGGAAATGCAGTTAGTTGTGAAACTGTAACATCTAGGTGAGAAAAATCATTCCTGCAGAAAGCGACATGGCGACTCTGATGTTTTTATGAAGAAAACAGATCTGCCTGAGAGTTGATGCGCGAGACAGCAGGGCAAACTGTATTGTGATTTATGCATCCTGTAACCCAAATCCAACTCAGGCAACCAATTTGTGACAAGTCGTGATGGCAGCCTGGGAGAAGATTGCTTTCTCTGTTGCTATGCAAGGAGAGAAACTGGATGTTTGATCTTCATGAAGATTTTCAGAAATCAGACTGGTCTTAACAGATATAAAAATAACACCAAAGCAATAAATAAATTAAAAGAAATATAAATAAATAAATAAATGAATAAATGAATAAATAAATAAATATATATATATAGAGAGAGAGAGAGATATCAAAGATCTGCTTCATATATATCAAAGATCTCTGTCCAAACTGAGTATGGATGTACAGAGGTGACACAGACACTAACGGCATCCGTTTAACAGCCGACAACAACCACTACATTAAGGTGTCTCTGTACAGATTTCAGGACAGCTAAGAATTGTTTCTATTAGAAGTGTAATACCCTGCCTGCCTGAGATCTCACAGCTCAGACTGTGAAATGACTGAGGGCCCTGCAAGGGTCAATTTGGCACAGAAGCCGTTACAGGGATATTAATTGCAATGGTGGTCTCTATGTAACTCAACAATCTCACTGCTGTATGGTTTAAATGATGGATAAAAATAAAATAATGCCCAAAGTATTTCAATAACTAACAGGCTGAAACTATTTCTGTTGTACTCCCCTGAATTTTTACAACTCCAACACTTTCAAAATATAAACCACTCTGTTTTGACCAGGGAAGAACACACTAAAATTCTTCCTATTATTCTTGGATCCGAACACGAATACGGAAGAAACACTTGACATCAAAGCCAAGTGTATTATACAGAGATATTCAGAATTTGCTCAGTACTCAAAACTAACATGAGTCTTTCTCTCTCCAGCTCTCTCTGGGGAACAGCTATTTCTCAGTGGGTAGAATTATAATGTTTGACTTGGCAGTGCAGTGGAAGCATCACATGGCTTATAATGAAGGCCCTGGGTGCTGTTTCTATTATTGGTAGCTGATTATGTCACCAGAATGTTCTCACATGTCAAGAGCAGGTGTCCCCACTGCTGCATTATAAGCAAAATTATTTTCAGTCAGAATTTGGATTTAAAACAAAAGTAACAGCAAGCACCTCTAAATAAAATCATCAAGGCAAGGAAAGAAAATAGGTAATATGAAAAGCAGGTGAAAGAAGTTTTAAAAACAGAACATCTAGCAGTAAGCAGAACAATCTGAAATTGACAGCATATAATAAGAGTGTGAGCATTTAAAGACATCATTCAGAAATTAGAAGGATCAGAGAAAACAGTCTTCGAAAACCATTCAAGGCATAATTAAGTTAACCGTGTGTATTTGGAGAAACTCAAAGTAACTTAGAACCTATTCTCAGATTTTAAATTAAAGCCAATTTAACTTTTCCACAACTTGGGAAAGTTTTGCTAGCATTTCCTTTCCTCTGGGCACTTCTTGGTTCAAGAAGCTGAGGATTTAATAGAGGAAAGATAAACAATTTCTCTAAGATTTTCCTGGAGAATTTGAGTTGTCTATTCACGTTAGACTCAAAAGCAACCGAGTTAGTTTGAAAATCAAAAGTCTGAAGTTGTCTCCAGTTCCATACAGTAATTCCACTAACTTAAGCTTCATCAGTAGTAATGAGAATTAATTGGTGACACTTGAGTGCTGTGTCCAGTTCTGGGCCCTCAATTTAAGAAAGATGTGGAGATGCTGGAGTGCGTCCAGAGGAGAGCGACGAGGATGGGGAAGGGGCTGGAGCACAAGCCCTGTGAGGAGCAACTGAGGGAGCTGGGGTTGTTTAGCCTGCAGAAGAGGAGGCTCAGGGGAGACCTTATTGCTCTCTACAACTGCCTGAAAGGAGGCTGCAGTCAGGCAGGGGTTGGTCTCTTCTCTCAGGTGACCGGCGACAGAACAAGAGGACACGGTCTCAAGCTTCACCAGGGGAGGTTTAGGATTGACATTAGGAAGAAGTTCTTTACTGAGAGGGTGATTGGCCATTGGAATGCGCTGCCTGGGGAGGTGGTGGAGTCACCGTCCCTGGAGGTGTTTAAGGAGAGATTGGATGAGGCACTTAGTGCCATGGTGTAGTTGACGAGTAGGAGTAGGTGTAGGTGTTGGGTCATAGGCTGGACTCGATGATCTCAAAGGTCTTTTCCAACCTTATGATACTGTGATACTGTGATTTTTTCACTCTAAAGACTGTTAAGCCAGCTTCCTGGGTTCAGGATGGAATTTCTGGACAAGTCATGGGAGAATGATATCTCAAGTGGTTTTATCTTAATAAACTTCCAAAGACCTTAATAAGATACCAGTGGAAAAGGAAAACATTCAAAATCGTCATTTTTCCTGCCCAAATTCTTAAGAATCTAATTCTTATCACCTTTCTCTGTTGCTCAGTTCACCAAGCTTACAGTGAATTCCGGGATGTTTCCATCCAAAACTAGAACTATGAAATTTTTTATCTTTGCAAAATACAGAAATAAGTAGACAGATGTGTAAATAAATAAATAGATAAATGTCATTAGTTTGGAGGTAGCTGCCACTTCCATAAGCTTCTAAATTTAACTGAGGAAAACAGTTTGACATCCTTTTGTTGTTGTTTCCCCTTCTTTGGATGGAGCCAGGATGCGCTCTGCATGGCCACAAGCAGCTTTAGATAACACAGTGCAAGAGGAACAGTTGTTCTCTCACAAACACAGCTGCTACACCAGGAGCAGATAACGTTTGATAACATTCACCAACTTCTAAACAAGCCAAGTGCCATAAACGAGACAGGGAGACAGTGTAATGCCCACTGCCAGGTCGCTACTGAATCCCTAGAGCATGACCCTCCAACTTATCATAGAATCATAAGGCTGGAAGAGATCGAGTCCAACCGTAAACGTGCCACGTGCTTGTTTTCAGAGGGGCTCTGTGAGGAGCACTCCTGACCACCACTCTGCTGTCAGAACTACAGGGAAGAGAAACCAACCTTGGACACCTAAAAATTAGAATTTGGAACAAGAAAGGAAAGGAGAGAGTGAGTAAGAGACTGAGAGGGGACAACAAAGGAGGGGAACAA
This sequence comes from Neomorphus geoffroyi, assembly GCA_033558235.1. NCBI lineage: Eukaryota > Metazoa > Chordata > Aves > Cuculiformes > Neomorphidae > Neomorphus > Neomorphus geoffroyi. Next base: position 36,058,700 of record JAUMJM010000016.1, read on the forward strand.
CAAACTGAGGGGGAACAAAGGATTATTTGAATTCCTCCAGTATAAAATTAAAAGTAATACAGAGACTGATCAAATTCCAGATCCTGGAAAATCAAATTCAATTCCTAAAACACAAGCCCAGATGCCTGACTGATGTAAACAGATGCAACTTCACTGACTTGAAGAGGAGAGTATCAATATATACCAGCTGAGCTTTTGGCAAATCCTCCTTCTGAGGTTCAATCAACACTCACATGTTCTCAGGTCAGCGGTCACAGATTTAGAAGATTTATTCCCAACACACTGCGATGACAAATACATACAATTCCATTTGTGAGGTAATGAGAAGATCATTGCTCACCACAATAAATTTTCACCTCATTTTTCATGCCAGAAAACTCTACACATCAACATCACCAACCCTAGATTTTGGCAGACTCTGAGGCTTTCCACTGAATCTTGCCTGAAAGCTTCTTTCTGCGACTTGCCACAAAATAGGGTGCATAAGGTAATGCAGAGAGAACTTCTGATAATTATCTGCATCAAAGAAATACAGTTCATTTGAATTAATTTAAGAACAAGAATATGATCTGCATCAATAGCTCTGTAATTAGACATCTTCTCAATGCATCAGTACCAGAGAGATCTATTTTTTGTATCTCAGCTGTAGATCTAACCTTGGCTTGGAATAACAATTTTTAGCAGAAAGAGAGGATTTCAGTCTCACACATTCATTTAGACCTTGGACCGTGCTCTGAGAATGCAAACTAGGTTCCTGTTTGAGTGAAAGACATCTGTGTGAGTGGTAGAAATACATGTGTAACGTAACAGACATCATGGAGCAGCCTGGTCTCGTGGGAGGTGTCCCTGCCATGACAGAGGGGATGGAACCGGATGGGCTAAAAGATCCCTTCCACCCCAAACCATTCCATGATTCCATGTGGCAAGTCAGTAAGTTCATTATGAAAAAGCAGCACAGGAATCCTGAACACTGAAAGCACCTTGTCCTGTAGCTTTATTATTCAGGTCTTGTGTGCTCAGAGAAGTGTAAGAACTTGATCAAGGACCTGACGGATGGCAACGCTCTCTGTGAGTTCTCACCAGCACACCTGATCCCTTGCCCACATAGGAAATCACTCAGTGCAACCTGGGCAACCAGCTTTAGGCAGCCTTGCTTGAGTGGGAGGGTAGGGGGTGGAAGAGAGGATCTCCAGGGGTCCCCCTCCAGCCTCAACCACTCTGTGCTTGTCTGAACACACACGCTTCTTCCTGGGAGCTGGAGAGATTTACAGGGTTCTCCTAGCGTCACCTGTCACCTGAAAACACATCACAGGACTTTGGCATGGGAAGGTGCTCTTACAGTGCAATGCAATAACTGGTCCACTTTACAAGCAAACCAACATTATTTTGAAAAACATTTCACTCATTTTTATTTGCAGGGTGCATGAACAGGGAGACTGAAGGCATTATGAGAGCACAGAGAATGAATGTATATTCCCCTAAATGGGTCGAATTGCCAAAACACACAATGGATTGCTAAAAAGCACAACAGAATAAAAAAAAAAATCACTAAATTATGATTTTCATTCAGACAAAGGGAAAACGTGTAACAGGAATTTGTTTCTCTACCCTTGTTCACAGTACATTTCGTAGCAAATGAACGGTTTCTAGGGAGCTGTGCAGTTTGATGGGGTTTGTTGTTTGTTTTAATCTCAACAGAGGTAACAAGACCTGCCAAACATCCCCGTCCTAACCCACACATGCACAAACAGGAATTTATAAAAGCCTACACCTCTAAGGCTTTTTAATGTTTTGTTTCTTGTTCTCTTTTCAGAGACTGATTAAAACCAAATAACAAGTGTTCAAAGAAAAGAGCAAAGGCAAATTCATATCGATTTGGATGGGGTTTGAAGGTGTGAATTCAAAGGCTCCATACTTGTGAGCTTTCAGTGCTCCACAATTAACATCATGTAAGCTGCCATTACCCAGGAATATGTTGAGAAACCCTGTGTTCTGCAGACGTAAAATCTATTTGAACTGAATCAATTTCTGCCACAAAAATAACAAAAAACATTGCTAAAAACCCCAGCTTCTAATAAGAGAACAAATAGAACATTATTCCTAAATTTCCATTTATTGACCTTTTTGTCTCAGATTTTATAAGATCATTTGATCTAATTCGGATCCGATTCCAGCAGATCCCCTGCTCTTTCCCAATCCTTTATGCCCCTCTGTGCAATCAGACCGTTCTCCTGTGAACTGCAGAAAGAGGCTTTCTGCCTACAAAGCTCAGCATGGGTCTCATGCAACAGCTAAGAAGCAAGGCTTGTGAAAATGAAAATTGGATAAACCAAAGCAAACTCTACCAATTTGTTTCATACTTTGGAGATTTATTTCTCCAAATGGGTTATATGTGTTTCTGAGAATATTCTCTCTTGGAGATCTCCTGTAGTCCTCTTGTAAGACAACTAGGCCTGGCTTTCTGGAAAGGTTATAAATCATTTATTTGAGATTTATTTGAGATTTATCTTTCTAGATTTTGGTTACCATATTATAATCTCATAATTGCAGAGTGGACCAGACAACCCACTTCAGAGACGGTCACGTTAATGACAGAATGCTAACAGCTGCCAAGAACAAACCTGAAGAAAATGCTTAAACACCGAAATGTATAAACCATATTCCTTCGTTCCTGGAGTTCAGTAGGTTGGAGATTTCTAAGCCAGAGGCTTTACAGGGACATTGTCCTGAGAGGAGGAGGTAGAGAAGATCTCGCCACTCATGTGACAATTTATTTTACTACACACTGGCAAAAGGATGCTTAGAAAAGCTCTTAAAATTCTATGCATGATGCCATTAATACACCAGAATTTTGTTTCCTTAATGATTCCTAGTCAAATTTTACCTTTGAGCAGGTGTCAGCCAGCCCATTTTAAAATCAGTGCAATCCTAATATAAAAGGGTCAAGACAAACTTCTGCTGGAAAGCTAAGTTAAGCACAACTATTTGCGATGGTTCTCCTAGCACGTTTTGCACCACTAAGCAGCGATTAGATGGAACATACTATTAGGCCAGCTTCCGTGGGTCTTTGCAATCATGTTTTAAAGCATGATAGCTGCACAGATAAGTTTAGAAACTAAACGAAGGCATACAGCAATGAAAATGACACAGTATTCATTCTGGCTCAAATAGACAAAAATAGGGACTCTCAATATTTTTGTAAATTACCTTTATATCATTGGATGTGCTTTTCACTTCCCTATTCTGGCTACTTGAGGGAGAATTCCCTTACAGTATCACAGTATCATAAGGTTGGAAAAGAACCTCTGAGATCATTGAGTCCAACCTATGACCCAACACCTACACCTACTCCTACTTGTCAACTACACCATGGCACTAAGAGCCTCATCCAATCTCTCCTTAAACACCTCCAGGGACGGTGACTCCACCACTTCCCCGGGCTGCGCATTCCAATGGCCAATCACCCTCTCAGTAAAGAACTTCTTCCTAATGTCGAGCCTAAACATCCCCCATACCGGACAGGAATTTTAGCAACACATTTCTCTGCCATTCAGTTATTTTTACCATAGAAAAGTTACTTTAAAGATAGACCTTTTCAGGTCCTGCTGACTGATGGTCCTCACCATTCATTTACTCCTTGTACATGGGACAATGTTTTACTTGGATACACTATATTTTTATCTGAGTCAAGAGACTTTTCCAGCTCTAAGAATGTGTGAGCTAGCCATAAAAAGAGATAAGAACAACCTTGGGCAACTCTATAGCAAAACGATGTTCTTGACATTCTAAATGCATCCTGGGAGTCCCAGAGCTCTGTAGAACCTCCAGACCTCCACAGGTACATGTGCATAAAAACTGCAATAGACAGGTTTTGCTCAAAATAACTGTCTTTTTCAGTAATACTCTCATCTTAAGTCATCTGTTAAATTGTTTTTCAGTACCTGGTGGCTTACTCAGCCTCCAAAGCACAACAATTCTTTAGAACTGAGATCATGAGGCCACTCAGTTGTGACCTCTTTCAGCCAATGGAAACAACACGCAGCTGCAAGCTTAATAACAGTTACGGTGACGGGATTGCACACTTATTGCCCCAAGCTCTTCAGGAGAAAGTGAAATGGGCAGCCTAGCATCTATCTACTTCTTCTTACAGCCTTCTCTTCCCCTGTGTGGTGCCGCTCATCTCACTTTCAAACAAGGCAACCATTCCTGCCTATCTGCACAGAAGAATGAGTTAAAGGATAGCAGTTGCCAGAAAGCCCTGGCACTGCAGACCGTTTTGCTCTTATAAAAAGTCTTCACTTTGCTGCTGCTAATGTTGCAAATAAAAAATAAGTATTAAAATTGCATATAGCAGCTGATATTTGAAAAGCACTGCACTTTCTATTTCCTCCCTAGGGTCCATACCTCTTATCCTAAGGACTTTAGAACTGCACAGCAGTGTTTCCGACTCTAAACCTCCTGAGCTCCTGCAGGCAGCCTGCAGCCCAGGGAAGCTGGATAAAACATGTTCTAAAGCAACACTAGCAAACTTTTCAAGTGAGCTCTCTAAAGTCAAGAGTACAAAAGAAAAAGTGACAGGTGTTTGTTTCTAAGCTCTCAAAGTTTTACTACATGACAGCACTTTCTCACTATTCAAAAAAAGCTTTAGAGAGAAAAAAACCACCCTCACACACTTTATTATATTTTCACATGGGACTTACTCTTCATTGGTATTAGAGAATGAGCAAAGGGTTCTCTAATTGCTCTAAAAGAGTAATTCCTACTGCAAGACCTATGCTCTCACCAAAACTATGCAAATAAAAACCTTTTTGACTGAATCACAGCAGACATCATAAGGAATTCATTTGATCTCTCCCTGTATCCTCCTCCAGAATAAGCTCCTTGAGTCTGTTATTTTGTACAGAAACACAAACAAAAATTTTCTCTAGCCAGGAAAGTACTCAAAACTCATAAATAGAGCTTTCTGACAAAGTAAAATTGTCCTCAAAAGTGGATCTCTCAACAGTGGTCTTTTTTCCTATTTTAAAACTCTTCTCCTTTTTGTCTTTAACACAGCCAAATAAAAAGAACAGATGTTATCATACTTCAGCCAAAATTGAAGTACAAGCCCTTATGGTCAGGGCTGACAACTCAGGAAAGATATCATCATAGTGTAAATAATTCTGAAATGGATAAATACACACAGGGACACACAAAACTACAAAAAGTCTCCAGGACAATGCATTTGGTAATGGACATACCCAACTCTTGTGTACATTAGTAAAGTACGTTATCGGAGTAATTATGTTTTCCTATTGGAGTAATTTTCTTTTCCATGTTAAGGATGGACAAGTGTGACTTAGTCAGGAGTGCATAGGTGTAGCATCAAAGAGCGTGGAACCAGACATTTAGGGGTGATGCCCATAAAACCCTGGGCTGGCCGTCTGAAATTTCTAAAGAGGCTTCAAGGGATATACAAGATCCATGAAGGACAGCCATGAATTTCAAGAAAGTTTACTGAGTAAAATGTGATTCACTGCGATACAGCTTTCTGCCAGATAAAGAAACAGAAATGTCTTTGACAACATTTTACAGCATCTATCAAGAATAGTAATTATATAAAGAAGAATTTGACTTGACAGAATTACCTCTCAGGTGTGCAGCCACCATTCTGCTCTAATAGCACAGGAATTACCCCTCTCAAGCTGGTCTTGCAGATGTAGATGTACATAATGTGCTTGAATCTGGCGCATGTGATTCAGGTACTATCCTCCACGACACAGAGCCTAATTTCCGTGTGTTTTCCTAATTGCTAACACAATAAAGAAGACCAGACTGAAGCACATTAAAAACGAGAAGTAGGCCCATCAATAAAATAGCTCCACACACTACAGGTATGCAGGCCTTCTCACAGCCCCTTTTCTAAATCCAGACCTTCCTATATAATTCCAGACCTATTTGATTTATCTCTTTCTGTATGACACTGTATGTCCTGTCTATGTATAAAACACACACATACATAAAAATATATATAAATCCTTTTTATAGAGTGAAATCTCCCCAAAGACAGCATCCCGTAGACTCTAAAACAATTTATTTTAATCTCATCTTCATCTGTAATGGTTTTCTTGGCTGCAGCCATCAAGGAAACATCTTGGCAGGTGGGAAGGAATGAAAACATATAACGTTTGTTTCTGATGGTTCCTATGCACCGTGTAGTTTCCAGTACAGAAATGCCTGCAAAACCTGTGAAATATGACTGGGCTTGGAACTGAACTCTGATGTAAACTTAGATCTGCACAGCTGAGAACTCTGTAAAACGCGAACATAAAGACGTCAGAAACTCTTTAAGATATCTTAAAAAATCATTGAAGCAAAGTCGCAAAGCGGACTTTTCTACTTAAAGACAAAGCTGAAGTAGAATTATTCCATACAGCCATTTCACCAGATTGGAAGATTTTTCTGTATTTTAAGACTTTTTCTTTTATATTTATAACGCAAGTTCAAGTAACCCAAAGTGGTTTTCTATTAGGAATTATTTAGAGCACAAACCCCTAGGACTGTCAGATTTCCACTCCCTGTTGCCAAGCTCAGTGCCTTCCTAATTGCCTGGGGGTGAAGTGCCTTGCTTATAGAAACAAATTATTTTCTTGATGGACTGACAGGATTTGCACCTGCAGAGACTCAGCTTAGGAAGCCTGGCAAGCCATCAAGTGGGCAGCTGGGGAGCCGAGCTGCCCAGCATCCTACAGGACCGTCCTCTGGAAAGCTAGGGAGCCTGTCAGGTGGCACATCAGCTGGCTGGCAAGGGGGCTGGGTGAAAACCAAGAAACCAAGAGAGATTAGTCCTTGTATCTCACAACTTACCTTTTGTCAGTAACGCTGATGAATCAGAGAAGGGCAATGAAGCTGGTGAAGGGGCCGGAGAAGAAGTCTTGTGAGGAGAGACTGAGGGAACTGGGGGTGTTTATCTTGGAGAAGAGGAGGCTGAGGGGAGACCTCATCACTGTCTACAACTGCCTGAAAGGAGACTGTGACGGGGTGGGGGCTGGGCTCTTCTCATGAGTGACAGCAATGGGACGAGAGGAAATGGTCACAAGTTGCACCAGGGCAGGTTCAGATCAGACATCAGGGAAAATTTCTTCACTGAAAGGGCTGTCAGACACTGGCAGAGGCTGCCCAGGGAGGGGGTGGAGTCCCCGTCCCTGGAGGGGTTCAAAAGGCAGATAGATGAGGTGATGAGGGGTAGGGTTTAGTTGTGGACAGGTACGGTTGGATTTGATGATCTCAAAGGTCTTTTCCAACAAAGTCATTCTATGATTCTATGATTACGCTCTGACAGAACATTTCATATCTGTGGCACCAACATTGAATAAGGAACAAAGTGTATTAGGAAGAAACAATGCTACCCACAAATTTCCCAGACTCCTGAACCCTCAAAAAGAAAATCAGCTGAAGGTTAAAGCAACGTTTCTTGCAGATGTTGTGCTGCGGGAAATAACTGAAAGCAGAGCAAGCAGAAATCCCCAGCAGTGCCCTGGTCACATGGGATGTAACATCTGCACCACCCTGGTCAAGATTACTCTAGGGCTTGTTCTTTGAAAGGCCACGGCTGTAATTCACATTTGTTCACACACACCTCATAAAATTGCAGAGCTGTTACTTGCAGCCTTAACTGCTTATTCTTTTGACCACTATAACAATAAGAATTCAGTTTGATTTTAATTTAAGTGAAAGGAGGTTGGTGGTCACAGATTGGGGAGTCACTGCAGAACCCAGCATTTGGGCTGGCACAAGCCCTGCTACCAAACTTTCCCTGTGCCCTGTGGCACTTTTCAGAGCTGCAGGCAGCTCTCTCTTAGGGGGTCAGATCATGCCAAACAGAAATATGTATGTGACCACATGAGAAAAAAGGTTTCAACCTATCTATTACTGCAGTAGGTTTGCACCTGGCCCAGCTTGCTGCTTTTGCCAAGTTGATCTGACTGCTGTAGCTGGCAGAAGAGAAACTGAGCTTTCTGGTTGGCTGCTTCTCTCAATTTAGAATGGCATAACATATTCTGACTTGAAAAAGCAGCTACCGAACACAGAATTTTCTATCATCACGTTTCTTACATGAACACTGTTAGCTCAAATCTCTCCCAAAATTAAACCCTGAACAAATGCGTGGGAAAGAAAGATAAGTCAAAGATTGAATACATATATTATGGTTCAGTTTTAATTTTTGAAAGTGCTCTTAATAAACATAAAATAGGAGTTAGAAGACACCTACCTAGTGTCTCCTAAAACCCCTCTCTCTCAAAAAGAAGCATTAATCTCACACTCTGCTCTAAACATTTCACTCAGTGAGCGCAAACACATTCAAATCTAACCTGTAAGGACAATAATTGCAAAATTATAAAAAACAAACTACGGATTAAGAAACCACATCAATAGACAGGAATAAAAATAAATGAACAGAGTAACTTTTCCAGTTTCCCTCCCTCCCTGCCCCTAAACTGGGTCAACAAGGAATAGATGCCAAGACAATATACTGCTTTCACAACAAGAAATCAAATTTATCATCAAACCTTTTGATCAGTCACATCACTAAGTATTGATCCAGCCACTCCCCAGTCCTGAAATAATACGCCTTTTCTCTTAGTACATTTAATAAGAAAACAAAATTGGAAGAGAACTGGCCTCCAGTTCATGAGAATTAAAACATAGGTTTTGGTCGCATTGATGGCAAAATTCACTGCAATCATGTTAAAAAAAGATAAAGGTGTATATGATAGCACCACCGTCTTTCCAGAACAGTTCTCCTAGACAAGAACAGACAGATAAGCTGTTCTACGGAACACATAACAACTCGAAACACAAATCATATTATTCTATGTCTTGTACTTGAGCAGTGGTGTTATAAGAATCCAAAATAATAAAAATAATGGAAAATGATAACTGTTATTCAGCAGCCATTTGTTATGATTCAGAGTTCTGAATGAAGGAACAGAAGCGAGGCCATTCTGAGGACAGTGGTTTTAAGTATAAATAAAAGAGAAAGAAAGAAAAGGAAAACATTTGGGATCTTAGAACAGAATCATAGAAGCGTCGAGGTTGGAAAAGACCTCTACGATCATCCAGTCCAACCATCAGCCCAACCCCACTGTGCTACTAAACCATGTCCCAAAGTGCCACAACTACACAGGTTTTGAAAATCTCTAGGATAGAGACTCCACCCCTGCCCTGAGCAGCCTCTGCCAGCGCTTCACCACTCTTTCAGTAAAGAAGTTTTTCCTAATATTCAGTCTAAACCTCCTTTGGTGCAACTTGAGGCCATTTCCTCTCATCCTATCCCTTGTTACTTTGTTGAAGAGACCAGCACCCACCTCACTACAACCTCCTTTTCAGCTCGTTGTAGAGAGCAATAAGGCCTCTTATTATAAAGATGATTGTAAGATTTAGAAACCTTCCAAGAACACTTTCATTTTCATCCTTTGCCATCTCTGTTGACTACCTTGGTCTAGTATAACTTCTGGTTAGAATGCCAGCATGGGAAAATGCAGGATATTTCCACTTCCCAATCCCACCAGTCACTGTCGACAGGGAACCGCTGAACACAGAACTCTATGGTTCACTTCGTCTTCTATGAAATATGTAAGCTCTTTGAAATAATCAGAAGAAAAAAATAATTGCAAACATCTGCTATTAAGAAATCAATAAGCACTCGAATATTTGAAAACCAAGATTTTATATTAAGGATCTTTTGATATCTGTAAAAAGTTTTTCCTCCTGAAAATGTAATCACATTTTAACACTGTAGGCAAGACATGTTCATGAGAAGCAGCTTCCACTTCTGACCTTGATACAGCTTTGTTAAGAACTTATGGACAAAAATGTCACCTTTCCATAACCCAATCAGCTTTTACATAGAACAGAAAATTGATTGTAACCCACTTTGATAAGGTCACACCTTTCCATTATTATTTTAAAACCTCAACCTGCCAAGCAACCAGTTTCTCATCCTCTCTGGACTTTTTTCCATTGCCTCAGGCAATGGACATCATTGAGTTTCATTTTCTGTGTGATTTTTAAATCTCAGAACCTGAAGTTCCACAGTGTTACAGAGCAGAACGCTTCGGATCCCCAGTGGTGAACAAAACATTCACCCATAACATCAAAAAAAGCCGCTGGTCTTTAATGGCGTAATACAGGGTTTAGACTTTTCTTTCTGTTCCTCCTCCTACAACAATCTGCTCATTTGAGATTTATAGTAGGAAAAGCCACCTAGATTTCAATGAAGGAAAGGAAACAATAAATAACCCCAAATTTACTAATACTGCCTAACTACTATGTATTTTTTAAATGCATTTCCCCTTCTATCATGTAACAACTGAAGAATGAATGAAGTGTGGAAAAAACTGTAGTTGTAGACACAATACTGATGAGCTCAGAACTTTAATTGTAAAGCCATCGCTTTCAAGTTTATCATGCTTAACTGTTTTCATTCATAGCTACCACTATATATTGAATACAGTAGGAGCTACCATAACTCCAAAGCAGTAAGAGGTCTTAAAGCACTAAGAATTTACAAGGCTTTTCTTCTTTAATCCCCAAGCTGACTATTAGCTCTTACATAACGTGACGGATCTTCAGGATCTTATTTCTCATTATTCCTTAAATCTAGGCAAGTACTAAGAATTATTAAATATTTTAGTGCCCTAGTGACCTCCAAGCTGCCTACAGGGCACTCATTGCAGATCATAAGCCAGGTGAACAACAGCATCTCTTTCAACTGTACTACCAGGTCTTTCATCACAGAGCATCAAATGTAGTCTTTGTAAGGCAAAGAAGTGATGTTAATCTGCTGATGATCACTCCTAAGAGGCCTAGGTATTTGAAAATGGCAGGTACACAACATCTCAGGTTCTTTTCAAAGTCTCTACTTACATTTGTCAAGTAACATGAAGTAAAAAATGTCCCAGGGTCTGCTTTGCCTTACAAATATTCAGTGCGATATAAGAAGCAGTTCAGGCAGTTCAGCTCTCTGGCTATTAAATATGAAGGCTGGATAACTTCAGTCGTATCCATATTAGACAAGGAGCCCCGGAATAACTGTGACAATAAAGCAATAAGCAATTTCCATTCTTTTAATTCCTCTAAGATACTCTCTCTTATAATACATTTGTAATCAAAATGGGAACAAGTTTTTAGTATTTTACCTTTCCCTGATACATCAGTATCACTAAAAACATGTCAGAATCAACACCCTGGAGCTGAGATAACATCATCTTCAAGAAAGAAAGCAGGTAGCCTGTTTATTTTGCTAGGAATTAATTTCATAGTAAAGTAGCTCTATTCACGAGTCTACGAACATCACATACATTTACACTCCCATTTCATTCTGCTGTACATCAATCTGACACTGGCTCTCGAGGGGAACAGCCTATATGCAGTCCAAATGGCTTTTCAGATGAAAAATAAGGGCAATAGCCTTTTATCTCAGGAGACTTGGGTTCAAACCCTTGATTAGGTCACAAGTTAAAATTAGTTCGGTGCTCTGGTCCTTCCTCACGTTTGTGAATCTCATACAACTGCTACTCATTCAGGCACTGTCCAATGGGACTCGCGCTCCCTGCTCAAAGGGAGGCTGCCCGGGGCTACAAAGGAGGATAAAGTCGTGTTCATGTTGACATGAATATGGAAGAAAAAAAAAGGGAATGTGAAAGGGGAGAAGAAAAAGTAGGGAAGAACTTCGATTTTTTTTGGCAATATTAAAAGCCATTTTTTTCTGTTTTACCCACCCTATTTTATTTAAGTGCCAACAAGCACTTTGAGGTTAAGCTGCATTTCTGATATTTAGCAGGCAGCAAAGGGCCTTCTTAGGTGCCTTAGTTGCCTATAGACTGTATACAGCGTCTGCAGCTCCTAACTAGCTGCTCGCGGAACGAAAATCATACTTTAAACATTCTTGTGATCATGATTAAAGAACCATCTATTCTCAGACCTATACACTGAACCCCTTGACGTTCAGAACTACCTGACAAAGAACTGCTACCTGTCAGGAGCAAAAAAATGATGACTCGGTAGTAGGATTACAGTGGCACAACGAAAAGTGGGCTCGGACTATTTACCTCAGGCTCTCTGTGGTTTCCAGCTTTGAAGATATTCAGTCAGCTAGAAGGACAGACGGACTAGACTCTTGTTATCCCTACTTGGAGCTGTCAATCCACAGTAACAATGAAAGACTTCCTGTACTTTGTAGAACATAGCAGTAAATCAGTGCCATCTACATAGAACACAGCAGCACCACCGTCTGCATCATCAAGGTCTCGCTGAAGCACATTATCGCATTATGCCAGATCAATAGCAGGAAATTGTCAGAAACTCTGCTGGACACCCAAGTACATGTTAATTTTTAGCTTATCCTACTCTCTGCTGTACATATAGACATATAAATAAGCAGCATTCAGCCACAAAGTGTGTTTTACACCCAAATCCATGTAGGATACTTAGCGGGATCTCCAAATTAAAGAATTAGACTGCAATATAAACAGTGATGTGTGTATTCCCAACCATTTACCCAAGAGAAAAGCAGTGTGTTATCCCCACTTTACAGATGGAAACTGAAGTGCAAGGCATTGTAGCTTGCCCAAACCTGCGCAACAGCAGTTCTGAGACACAGCACAAATTTGAACCAAACAAATCCTGGTCTAGCCTCTCTCTTGGGCCTTTCTGAGCTAAGCTGCCACCAGGCAATATTAAATATCATTTTCCCAAGTATTACAAGACAAACAAGTAACAACACGAGTGACTGATTTATTCAAAATGGTAACTATAAATCATGCCTAACAAAAAAAAAAAATCTGATAGCTACCATGAAGAAAAAGACAATTTTCAAAGAAATAATCTTTACACCTTTCTTTGTGCTTGACAACACTTTTGGGAAAAGGATATGGCAAGAAAATGGCATAGATATGATTTTCCTCTTAACTTCCGTCTTTAACAACTGGATTTTATTTCACTTATACCCTCCCTTGACTTGCATATGCTTGTATATCATAGAATTGTAGATTGTACTGAAACGGAAGGGACCCACAAGGACCATCAAGTCCAACTCCTGTCCCTGTACAGGACACCCCAACACTCACACCGTGGGGCTGAGGGTGTTGGCCAAATGCTGCTGGAATATTGTCAGGCTGTGACTGCTTCCCTGGGAGCTGTTCCTGTGCTCCACCACCCTCTGGGGGAAGAACTTTCTCCTAATGTCCAACCTAACCCTCCCCTGGCATCTTCCTGCCATATCATTTCCTGTATAGAACTTGGAAAAGGAATAGATGTTTGACATATTAACTAACACTTGACTTTCCTAGTGCTCCTGTATGTAGCCAGCTGACTGCATGCTTAAATATTCATTGTAGGCTTGCGCACACCACTAACAAAAACATTGATTTTTTTAATATGTAATCTGCAATTAATTACATGAACCACTGGATGTGCTGCTTACACTAATTAAACTTCAATAGGCACCATTTTGCAATACATGGATAGTTAACATGCAATGCATTTTCTTAAATAAGCCACTTCATTAAGGAATATTGCCAAGATTGCTGAAGTGTTTTCAGTACTGGATGCAGTTTACAGCAAAAGAAATATCATGTGTTAATGGGGTGAATTCCTGGGATTGTATTCAGGTGTTTCATAAATGCATAGAATCATAGAATGACTTGGGTTGCAAGAGACCTTAATGTACATCCACTTCCAATGCCCCCTGCCACGGGCAGGGACACCTCCCACTGGATTGGGTGCTCTAAGCCCCATCCAACCTGGCCTTGAGCACCTCCAGGGATGGGGCAGCCACCACTGCTCTGGGCAACCTGGGCCAGGGCCTTTCCACCCTCACAGGAAAACATTTCTCCCTAAGATCCCATCTCAGTCTCCCCTCTTTCAGCTCAAAACTGTTCCACCTCATCCTGTCCCTGCCCTCCCTGATCAAGAGCCCCTCCCCAGCTTTCCTGGAGCCCCTTTCAGTACTGGGAGGCTGCTCTAAGGTCTCCCCAGAGCCTTCTCTTCTCCAGGCTGAACAACCCCAGCTCTCTCAGCCTGTCCTCGTACAGGTGCTCCAGCCCTCGGATCATCTCCATGGCCTCCTCTGGACTCACTCCAACAGCTCCAGGTCCTCCCTGTGCTGAGGACTCCAGAACTGAATGCAGGGCTCCAGGTGGGGTCTCACCAGAGCCGAGCAGAGGGGGAGAATCCCCTCCCTCACCCTGCTGCTTACCCTTCTTTGATGCAGCCCAGGATGCGGCTGGCTTTCTGGTCTGCAAGCAGACATCTGGTTGACTGTATTTGCCTAGACCATGCCTGTTAACCCTTGTCAGACAAACACAAAAATCATTTGTGGCATTTGAATAGAATGTGCAGAAATTCTCTCGTGTGCCGCGGCTAGCAGCAAACTTAGGAATCAATGGAGTCATCTTGCACTAGCTCTTGCAAGGCGAGGTTGGGTTTTTCTGAAACATTGTTCTGATCCTACTTTGAGGCTGTGCTCTCACATTTTGATGTGCCATTTTTCTTTATTAAGAACATTCAGGGAGAAATTTTCCAAAAGCTTTTAGGCATCTAGTGATGCAGACAGGCAGCTTGGGTTATTTTTCAAAATCACTTAGGCAGGTTGGAGTGCTAAATCCCACTGAAATTAGTGAGAGTCGGGCGTCTGACTTAGGTGCTGAAAAAAGTTTAGCCCATGCCTATTTGCATTTTCAGGCTTCTAATCATCTTTGAACATCTGTGTGATAAGTCTTGATTTATTTAGGTTGGTTCCCACTGCAATACTTTCTACCACTTCACTTAAAGAGTGCACCGCATTAAACAAGTGGCAGATTTTCCTGTCAGACCATGTTAAGAAAGTGTTTGAGTGAAACAGATGACAAGTTTTTCTTCTATAATTTGATTTTTTGTTTCATTTAAATATGTAAAGAGACAGTGCAGGCCACCGGATAATGCAAAAGGACTGTTTCATGCTAAAATCCCCTTATTGGTTCAATGACCTTTTTAATAAAGTTTAATTTGGCTTAATACATAATGAAGAGTGAATCTTTCAGAAGTTGGCAAAATAGAAGAATGCTCAGTGCAGAACTCAATCTGATTATTTTGCTCCTCTTACAAAAAAAATTTGATTTCTCCATACTTAAATGGAGGAATATTTAAATTTGTGTTAAATTTGAGAAGAACATGTCAAATATCTCATTTAATCGCAAAATATTTGTCTCCCCAGATCTTTGGCTTATAGTTTTTCATCAAATGAGGACCTTGAAGTTATGAGATATTTCAACACGACAAAAATTTTAAAAGATTGAGATGTATCTGCTTTAACTGTGAAATGTATTCATAGTCATATTTTTCTGAACTATAAATAACAAAATATTTTGGCTTTCTTGGTCTTAAGATGATGTTCTGTGGAAAAATGATTCGACAGCGCAGGTCACAACACTCCAGTAGGTCCATCACTCCAGCTTAATAACTTTTGAATCCACTAGCAAATGTACACTGTATCTGATTTAATACAGGTGAGATCTCAAAGAGTGGAAGTTTCTGTGCGTGCAATGAAAGCTGACAGCTGAGACACAGGAGAGACAGCCTAATCAACATTGCCACTAACAGAAAGAATACGGGTGAGTTCTATTACTTGCATTCCCTTTGATGTGTGGACATCAGTGGCTGATGCCCAGCCAGTGGAGGAACGAGGGGGCTTGAAGGCACTGATGAAAGTGGCTCTCTGGAACAGCGTGGGGGACAGTGGTACTGTGAGGCCACCAAGGTGGGAGAAAGGTGAAAAAGCAAATACATTGAAAAGCAGGCTTCAACAGCATGATCAAACAGCACCACAACAGGATTGTCATCAGATGGCTTGAGATCTTCTTGAGAGACCACTTTTGGCTCACTGATATGTTTCTCAGTCTGTGACAATTCTGATTTTTCAATTTCATTTTCAATCAAAAAATGCCTTCAAACATTTCTGAAATACCCAAGAGACCCTCTGGGATTTTTTTTTTCCAGGCTGTTGTTTTGCCTTTTATTCAAAAGGGGTTTTTTCCCCCAACGTACAATTCTTTTCATTAGAGAGAATGAAATGAAAGAATTGGCTGCTTCTGATGATTCGTAATTGTACATTGTGTGGCTTCAATGACAGGATTTTTTTTTCTGTTGTAACAGGCATTAATTTATCAAAGGAACACAAGTCTAAAGCTGTCTCTCTACGAATGTATGGTACAGTTTATCTCAAGGTACAAATTTAATCATTTCCCATCTTATGTTTACAAAAAGGGAACAGCGAGGTCCAAATGTAAGATGTTCTATATTGTAAAATAATAATCACTCTAATAGGTGGGTGCTGAAGCTGATTACTGACTTAAGGCTTGTAGAATAAATGTACTGGGAGAAGGCTAGAAGCAAGGAGGGATACATAGAATACATCAAATTTAATCAGGCAAATGTATCCCCCCAGGCTGCTTTGCCTGACCTAAGCTTCCACTGGGAAACTGGATTCAGAATAGCATTTCTGCAATGTAATTTCAGGTGCAACAAAGTCACGTTGTAAAAGAAGCATGGAAGCTATTTCTCAAGCTGTGATTTGCATGGCTAGAGAAGCAAAAAGCAGGCAAGCTGTCCACCCCAAATCTATAATAAAATAACTTATTTGAGAGTGCTTGAACGCCTCTAATTCCATTTGCCCAGAGCTGTACGGTGTGCTCTCAAGACCCATCTTTAATTGAGTCATATCTCTGACAGGGACAGGAAAAGAGTCTCAGAAAAATTAGGTTTATGAGATTTCCACTGAAAGTGTTTAACATGCTTGAGCCAAACTACTCGAGTTGGAAACAAGTTTCTATATGATTTCTGAAACTGCCGATTTAAACTAAAATGAAATCATCCTTCTTTCCCCAAGAAGTGATGCTACAAGCGGGCTGGCTGGCTATAGCTGCTGCAGAAAAATAAGGGGTCATTGCTATGGGGGGATTTCTATAACTGGGGGCCTAAAAAGGAGTGTTTGAGTGGTTTTGTTTCCAGAGAGAGGAAGGTTGCATCCACTCCTACCCAAATGTCCCACAAACACACAATTTTAACTCTGGACTTATATTTCCATGGTCAAAGACAAAGTGCTAAATTGACATTGGAAGTGAAAAAGACAGTAAAACACCCTTATTTGGTTGAGGTCATGTTTAAAGTTATGCATCCGAGTGAGACGTAGATGGAGGTATTTAAGAGGGTTTCGTGTACATTAATATGGGTAGAAGCTGGTGTTTCTCTCTTTCTCTGTGTCAGCTCTGACTGCCTAGGTAGTCCAGGATAAAGAGGCACCTTCCTCTGCGCAGCTGCAGTATCAAGCCTTACCCAGCGTGACAAAATAGTTCAGGCAAAACAAAGTGGAGCTGCTAGCCTGTTAATTTTCATGTAATCATAGAACGGTTTGGGTTGGAAGTGACCTCAAAACCCATCCACTTCCAATCCCTTCCATGGGCAGGGACACCTCCCACTGGATCAGGGGGCTCCAAGCCCCATCCAGCCTGGCCTTGAACACCTCCAGGGATGGGGCAGCCACCACTGCTCTGGGCACCCTGGGCCAGGGCCTCCCCACCCTCATCATGAAGATTTTAACTCATTAAAGAATCTTAGTTTTCAATTAACAACATCTCTGATGAGGGGTTTATATTAATGTTTTATTAACATTTGCTTAAGCAGAGGTCTGTAAATACCTCAATATTGCGTTAAGTAAAGGGATGTCACAGTAAATAAACACAAATCCTACTCAGCAAAAAGGAAAAACAGCCTCAGATATTTATATTTTAAGTATCTTGACAAAAGTAATCATTTCATTCATAAATTCCAACATCTCTAAGAACTCCTTAAAATTCCTTCTATGTGGATAACATAATCATATCAGTCCTTGCTGCATCATCCTCCCAGCAGCCCTGGGTCTGCCAGGCCTTTCAAACCTGCTTTACTTTTCACTTCCTCTCCTCCTTCTACCCCCACTCTGACTCAATTTACAACAGACAACACTCAGAAAAATCCTATTTGGCGAGTCAAGGTTCTTTCCCTCTCTCTCCCAAATCCAGATTTTATTAAAGAGAACACATTGCTCATGCAACCTCGCATTCAGCTCTTGGCATAAATAATTTAACCACAAGCTAACTTGAGTGGCTGTGCCTAAAGAACTGAAAGCTGTCTCACCTAGTTTATTATGGATGGGAACTCCAGAGGGGGTGAGGACAGAGCAGATTCAGCTTACAGCAAGACTGCTCAAGAAGCTCCATCTTTAGCTTTCTTTCCAGAGTCTCTGTGGATCTAACGCCGAGGATCTAACTCATCAGCGCAATTTCCACTGCCTCTGCTGGCATTCTGAGTGCTGCTACTTCTGAGTTCCTGCCACGGAAGATCATTTCCATTCCCAGAGGGCTGGAGCTCAAGAGGTTCTTGAAGACAAGTTTGAACGTTCTTTGTCTGGGCCTAATTTAGCATTCACATCAACATTAACATCTTGCTGCTCAGCACCATTTCCAGTGTAATTGCTTCTGTCGCATTCCGCTGGGTTACTCTGCAGTTAGACACTGGCCATAACCACAACTGAGTCAGAATAGTTCCCCAACAGACTAATTATTATTTTATCTATACAAGCACTGTACTATAGAGAAAAAGGCTGAATATTTTCCAAGTAGATGTTTCTCACAGAACTGAAAGATTCTTTTCGCTATTCAACATAAAGAAGTGTTCCAACAACCAGGTGCTGCTTTTTATATATGTGTATGTATATCCGGAGAAAGGTGTTAGTTTGTCCTGAGAAACCTCTCTACGAATGGAAATCAGTTTTCACAGGGATTCTTGAAGAGTGAAATAGGCAAAGGAGCCTAAAATTGAGCACTGTATCATTCAGCCATCATTAATCAATGCATGCAAGCATATTGTGACACGGTGCTCAACGCCCCCTCAGCCCGTAGATCCCAACTAAGAAATAACCACCAGTGGCGATCATCACGGCTGGTGATGGTCGTGGTGGCTGCATCCACCTCGCAGTGAACTGAGGGGAGAGAGAGAGCAACACAAAAGCCAAGGACTAATCTGTGGCAAAGCACCCACCTGGCCACAGTGCTGGCCGGTGTCCAACTCAAGCCAAATTTGGAAGAAACCAGCACCTGTGGTCACTATTTAAATATGAGTCAATTATCTTGCTTCATAAATAGCAAACAGCCCTTTGAGGTCTCCCTAAATGACAGTGGGCATCACGTTGCAATCTCCTCTTGAAAGTGACGCATCTCAAAGTTACAAATCCTTGGTGAGGGAATTAGGAGTAAGTGCCCTGAAACTGTGATCAATTCCAGCAAAGGAACTGATTGTGCATATGTAATCCTTTAGTCATAAACTGCTGATCAAGTCTGAGATTAAGTCTGGATCCAGCTGCACCTAAATGCTTCTCTGAGAAGGCGTTCAGAAAGCAAGGGCGGGTCTTTCTGAACCTTGTGACTCAATGGGAGGGTGTCCCTGAGAGCTTTGTCCAGCCCTGTCCCCTGTGTAGTAAATAATCAAGTGTACCTTACCATTGAACCATGCAAATCACTGTCTCATTTACTATCAACTTTGTTAAAGCTCTGCATTACCTCAACAAACATATTGTTGCTTCTCTCAAGAGCAAAGTGCATCACTCTACCTCTCCATCCAATACATGTGTGTATATATATGTGTATATATGCATATGCGTATACAAAAGCTGTCCCAGAACACTTCTGCACAAAACCCTCTACAAATCTGCAGCAGACAGGACAACTAACAAAGACATCCAGAATCTGCAAACAGGGCTTGGGAAAAGCTGTTCAGTGCGAAGAAATGTCAGTAATGTAAGTTGATACCCACCGTGACACACTTTGTACAGATGAAAACCATCATGGTATCACGTGTCTAACAGGGACAGACAAACGCTACTCCTTTTCCTAGTGGATATGACAAGCTGGGATTCCTCCAGAGAACAGCACGAAGCCCAACTCATATGAAGAAGTCCATCAGTAACAAGTTGTCACTTCTGAAGGCCACAGTAATACACTTCCTAAACTTCTAATAATCAAACTTCTAGCTTTGAGATTTTAGTAAATCGTTTTGCTCTCGAAAACTTTGGACTGCAAAACACCAAGACAAACTGTCCCTCCAGTTCCATATTTATCAAACGCAGATGAGAAACCCTGGCCATATGACACAGATGTTGACAAGGCTGATTCACTTCACTATATGAGGCACCAAGGTATTACAATGAATGATGTAAGGGAAAAAAAAGGCACAGTGGCAGGCACTGCAGCTGCCTGATGAGAAGATTCTGACAGTTCTTTTTGGTGATGAAGATTTATTCAGAGGTTCAGGAATCCGTGTGTCCAGATGTTTGTCTGAACTTCCTCATTTGTGAATAAATATAGGACTTCTGTGGTCACATCAAAGATAACACAAAAGCTAGAGGAAAGAGAGTTGTGGTGAGGGTGAGAATCTGATGATATTTTGATATTCAGCTATTTATCCAGAGTGAACCCCGGAAACAAAGAGACTGACAGCTTGTTAAGCAAGCAGAACTTAGCAAAGACAAATTGCATTCCCTGTTGAGATTGCTGAAGATTCTGAATTCAATACAAGGTTTTGGTGAAAAATTAATTTAGCGCTCATTTCCTACCATCTGTTCCAGATATTGCAAGTGGGTACTAACAACTCGTCGCTGACATGTGAAGGATCTGAAGCTGTAGAGTAACCACTATGGAAGATGATTTCTGTCTCTGGGAAAGACAATCTGTCTCAAACACACCATATCCAGTGTTTCTGCCCTTCTGAAAGACTTCAACCATAAATTAAATACAGGATAGGTTGGTTAAACATCATAGCAACTAAAATTGTATGGTTTCAAAGTTCGGCTACTGTTTTAATGCTACCTGCTTTGCACTCCACATATAATAATAGCAAGAGACTTTTAAAACAATGGACCGAAAGGAGAAGAAACAAGAAAAGTGCAGAGGAGGCCTGCTCAGTATGATTTGGATAAAAAACACATTCTAAGTCCACTTTACTATCATGTTCAGAATAGTAATTTCCATTTAGCTTAACAGAAATTAGGTAAACTAAGTGCAGAATTCATCCCAGTATTGTCTCTTCAAAAGACGACTCTACGCCTCGAACCACCATAAAAGAAGCAGCCTCCAGAATATTGAACACACAGGGACCCAGGGAACTCCGCAGTGGCACTGTGTTTTTAAACATACCAGTAACTAGCAATGCCAACACATTTCGACAGCAGCACAGCATGCTCAGCACTATTTGGCCTGGTATCACCCAAAATGATCCACCCCAGCCCAACCGTGCCCTGTGCAACATGCACAAGACCTTCACTCCAGCAAGGGTAGAGGAAGGGAAAGGGCTGGACACAGCCTTGTCCTCCTGACTGGTGGTGTTGCTCTTTCTCCCTCGATATTCCACACAAACACCCTTTGATCCCACAAGAAAAGAATAGATCACTGTTACTTGTTTTGGATTCACAGGGGGACCAACTTCCCAGGAGTTAAAATACAACAAAAGGCAGTTTGGGTGCTGAGTCCTGTTGCTACGTGCACAGAGAGCTGCCTGATGGGGAACAGGCACAGGAGCGAGAAGAGACCCTGAAAGAGACTCCTCCCAAGGACTTCACTGCCCTTCACCTAAAGCATTAAGCGGTATCACAGGTGACCTGCCTGTATCATGAAAGATTTAACCGCTGAAGCCTTATCATCACCCTCACTGCCACCAGTTTTCATGTACGTTAGAGACATCTAGCCTGATAAAATATATGAAAGCCAACCGATTTGAAAAGGAGCAGTTTTTTAACTTCAGAAGACAAGTTAGAGATTGCACCCGAGACTACCTGGTGGGAACTGTTTCGAGAAAGGTCCTGAATGGCTAAAACTTTTGCAGATAGCTGAGGTTTTGCAAAGTGGTTTGATTTAGTGTCTAGAAACAGAAAATGAACTCTAACGAATGAATGTGTGGACAGCTTTCATACTCATGGTTGGGTCTGCTTGTCAAGAAAATTCTTCTTTGAGCCTGTCACAAGAGTTGAACAGCTCTTTTTTTTAGAAGAGCTCTCTGCTCTGCAAGAGATAACAGCATCCTCAACTTTTTGTGTGTTTATTCCAGTGATCAGTATCCAACTGCAGACAGTACGTTGCAGGGGGTTTAATGGGCCAGAATCCCATGCATTTACAGAACAATGCAATTAATCTGCCAATAAACTGTAGGTTAGCTTCTCAGAACAAGTTTAACAACAACCTAAAGATAATTGAATAGCCCATAAATCTGACAGCAACTGCAACAGGTGCCACACTTTGTAGGGGTGGCTTATAGATCATGACAGTGAATCAAAACCTCCTTGACTTTGTTAAAATTAAGGAGGCAAATTGAAGTGATCTTGATGCCACAGTTAAAGAAGTTCCTTTGCATTTTATCTTACTATCCTACTATGTTTCAGGCATCTTCAATTTATTTTTTATTTCATTTTTCTTCGTTGTGTCTCACCCATCTCTGTGTGCAACACTTCTACACGGAGAAAGGAAGGATCGCTTAATGTGTCACCAATACATAACTTCTTAGTAAAAGACCTCTAAAAAGACACAATCAAAGACAGGAATTTTAAATCTAATAAAATTTATCTGCTACATCTCCTGTAATTTGACTTATACTGTACGCAGCATGCTGATTGGTATATCGGGTTGTTTTACCCCTTCAGCTGAAGGGCGTCTTGACTGTTACAGGACTACATTTGTCCTTCAATTGCACAAAAAGTTCAAAATACAGCTTATAGATCACACTCACTAATATGTTCAGTCATTTAGGGCTTGTCAGTTTCCACTGTTAACGCACTGTTTCAATGTAAAAGTTGCATAGCTTGGGTATATCTTAGAAGTTAAAATTCCATTGTCACATTTTTCTTCTTCATATACAGGTAATTCTGTTTATTCCCAACTCAGCAGCCAAGCTATTGATTAAGTTGGCTTAGGTTGGCTCACCCTGCAATTCCAGCCTCAATCCTTACATTGTTTTCCAATAGCCTGTTTTGACTTCAAGTTCTTGTTTTTGCCTTCAGCATCTTGCTTTTAGCTTTAACCCTGTCCTGTGTGCGTTGCTCAAGTTTTATTTCACTGTTGCCTCAAACCATCTAAAGAAATTGCAGCAGAATGTAAAGATGTTCTGCTAGGCTAAAAGAGAAGAAACTAAATTAAGCATCACTAAAAAGGCATACAAGGCCTGTCACACACCAGTTTCAGAATACATATTTTTCAATCTAAGTGCATATTATACCATATCAAAAGCAATCTTCAAAACAACAACTTGTACCATTACCTCTGCTCTGCTAAAGCTCTGTAGGGAATCACTGATCCTCTCTACACAGCTCATTTGGTGACCTTTGGGTATCTCGAGGCCTGAAATGTTTTCTATTTGTATGGGTGAATTAAAGACAGCAGGTCTGATTTTCTACCATCTCACACTTTGTTGAATTATATTTGGGCTGAGCAAACTGTAAAATCTCATTATTCCTATCGGGGAGCATTTTTACTCACTTTGTCCTGTGGAGAATCAGGCACACAAATCATAGTCGGGCTGGTTCTGGGAGACCCCTACCTGTGAGTCTGAAGACAGAACTGGACTTTTTCAACAGGGATGGTTCTGATATATGGATTTGCATTTTCTAGAGATCCAGTCATGGTTACATTTGCAGTTCTGTGCCGTATTCCTGCAGCTGAAGTTAGCATTCTGTCAACGTACTTAGTTTGTTCTATTTATTTTACTGGAAAAGCATGAGTGATTTGTGTGTGAATAGTTCTAAATATATATATTTTCATTGAACTAAAATATTGTTTGGGTTGGTCAGTAAAAGCTTTCAAGAAAAGTATGCTTCTGGATGTGTTTATTTCTGCAAAACTAAATATTCTATTATTTGTGTGGCTGCCTGTCAGCTTTGTTGTAGTTCTAGATGAAAAAGAGAGTGTGTTGATTAGAGAAAATACAGCTATGTTCCATCTTCCTCCCCTGCTTCAATAAGAGAAGAGCATTTACATATTAATTCCAGGACTGAACAGCTGCATTCCCTAGAAATTACCATTCATTGCAGCAGTGAGCCCCTGAAAGCAAGCAGAAAAAAAAAAGAGGAGCTGGCATAAAACTTAAGGTGGAAAGAGGCACTGATTTTGCAGTTCCTCTGTATTTCCAAAAGGATTACTCTTCATTTTAAAGAGTGCACATAGACACTTCCACACAGCCTATCACAACAATATTCCAACTATCTCATAAGCAAAAGGAATGCTATTATTTTCATTTCAGAACAAGACAGACAGAGGCATAAAGGGATTATTTACTAGATTTAGAAAACTATTTACCTATAAATTTAAATCTTTATTCTATGCAGAGAGCTGAGTGATTTGCCCAGGAGATCCATGGCACAGTCAGAAACAATTTCCATCTCCAGCTCCCATTTCCACCCTTTACAACAAAGCTTCATTCTTTTGGTTCCTCCACTGTTTTGTTATGTGACTTTAAAATACCTTGAAAACAGAGATACATGGTTGTCCATTTTGTCAAGAATTGCAACAAAGGCTCAGATGTGTTTTGTACACCTGTAAAAACCTATGAAGGTGGAAGGCAAAGCCTGCTTCTGTGAGGCACTGAGCATTAACACTACCAGAACTTATTATTTTTGAAGCACAGAATAGTGTTAAGAATAAGATGAGAAATGATAAATTCCTGTCTTAGCTCATGTTTCCAAAATCTGTGAACTGTTCCTGCCATAGGTGATATCTCCTGTGATCAAGATGTGAACGAAAATAGGTAGCCTCCTACCAGAGCTTCAGATGGAAAAATTGGTGAGAAGCAGGAAAATCTCTCTTAATTCTCAAGACATTTCTTACTTAATCTTTCTGGCATGAAAAAATGTCAAGTTGAATCCAGAAACATTATATTAGAACTGACTGGCAGGATTTTCCTGATGAGAGTCTATAAGAGTAGTAGCACTTGACATTAGAAAAGACATAAAAATACGCAACTGAAAGTCCAATCCTGGAAACATTCATTTCCACTGCCAGCATCAGTAGGACTAAGCAGAGACTACTTTTACAAGCAATGAGGCTGTAAAGTTTCACAGAATATTAATCTAGTTTAAGAAGCTCTTGTGCTTCCCAAGTCACCCCATGGCTTTGGCCACTGACTCCTATTCCTGTGGGTACAGCTGCGTTGGAGCCATGTGGCAAATTCAATCAGTGCAATTACGCGGGTTAAAAATAACTCTCCAAAACACTGTTGTTTTTAATTGAGTCTGCTTGAATTCAGTCGTTGGTGTTCTGCTTAATATTCAGTAGGACTACAAGCAACAAGAGCAGAATGCTTCATGACAGAGCTTTAAGGGAATGCCATTTATCAGTGTTTTAGGGAGAAAAAGCAATATTATGTGTCTTTTTAAATATCATTTATCATAGAACCATGGAATGGTTTGGTTTGGAAGGGACCTCAAAGCCACCCCCTGCCATGGGCAGGGACACCTCCCACTGGATCAGGGGGCTCCAAGCCCCATCCAACCTGGCCTTGAACACCTCCAGGGATGGGGCAGCCACCACTGCTCTGGGCAACCTGGGCCAGGGCCTCCCCACCCTCACAGCAAAACATTTCTGCCTAAGATCTCATCTCAATTTCCCCTCTTTCAGCTGAAAACTCTTCCCCCATATCCTGTCCCTGCACTCCCTGATCAGGAGCCCTTCCCCAGCTTTCCTGGAGCCCCTTTCAGTACTGGGAGGCTGCTCTAAGGTCTTCCCAGAGCCTTTTCTTCTCCAGGCTGAACAACCCCAGCTCTCTCAGCCTGTCCTCGTACAGGAGGTGCTTCAGCCCTCAGGTCATCTCCGTGGTCTCCTCTGGAGTCGCTCCAACAGCTCCCTGTCCTCCCTGCGCTGAGGCCCCGGAGCTGGACGCAGGGCTCCAAGTGGGGTCTCATGAAGGAGAGCTGAGGCCTGGCAGCCAGCTCTTGTCCCCAAGAACTAATCGAGAGTCTTCGCAGGCTACACTGCCCCTTCCTCAGCCACTTCAGAGCCACAAAGCACATTTGCCCGGTCTCCCAGCCATGGAAGTCTTTGCACGCTCCACAGCCTGCAATGAGTGGCAGAGCAGTGTCTTTTCTACAGCTCACAGAATCCTGTGCACAATACCTGACCATTTATGTTTTCTGCAAAAACATACACTGCACGCTAGCGACACAAATCAGGAGCTTGCGCGGCTGCCTTCTGGAATTTCCAACAGAGTTTTTATGCAGACTCTTGCTTATTCCTCCTCCCCCTTTCTGTTTTTCTTCTTCTAAATAAGAACTTAACAGAACTTTTGAAAGACAAAATCAGAAGCTAAAGGCGAGATGACTTTTTTTAAAGCTTATTCAGCTGTAGCTATGAGATCACACAGTAAACTACCAGGAACTGAAATCATGCAGAGGAGAAATCTCAACTAACAGAAAATGTATTTGAAAGAACAACAGGCAAAAAGAAAAAGAGGAAAAAGTAAACATAAAAAGGATTCTAGCATTCCCAGAAATGCTAGCACCTTCATTTCAGCCTCCTGAAGGACTCGGATGAGATCCTGTGCTACAAGAGATTACAGGATTTTTAAAGAAAACATACTTTTGTCTTTGCTTTTTTCCTTTCCCACCATTTTGTAACAAGAAGTCCTGCTCAAACTGGCAATTACCAGCAATATTAACAGTATACCATGCTGTGTTCAGGAAAGCAAGGCTGGCTGTAGAAAAGAACACATAGACAAAAATTATACCTTCCACTGAGCTCTTTCAATAATCACAGAATGGTTTGGGTTGGAAGGGACCTCCAAGCCTATCCAGTGCCACCCCCTGCCATGGACAGGGACATCTCCCACTGGATCAGGGGCTCCAAGCCCCATCCAACCTGGCCTTGAACACCTCCAAGGATGGGGCAGCCACAGCTTCCCTGGGCAACCTGGGCCAGGGCCTCCCCACCCTCACAGGAAAACATTTCTGCCCAAGATCTCACCTCAGTCTCCCCTCTTTCAGCTCAAAACCGTTCCCCTCATCCTGTCCTTGCACTCCCTGATCAAGAGCTCCTACCTTTTGCTGTTTCTCACAATAAAGAGTTCCATTTCCTGGAAGAGTTTATTGTGAGTGAGAAAGGATATTACATTTTTTCTGCCTTGTTGGCCAAAGGAACCAGGAGTCAGTGGGCCTAAACTCAACGTACTCCGTGGTTATCGTTATTTGCACAGCTTTATTCCCCTTCAGTACTATCCCCACAGGTTTAAAAAGAGCTAAAATCATTGTGACTGTCAGGATTGAAAATCACATTCTACATTTCTAAAAGCCCTTCCATGAATTTTCTGCCCTAAAATCATTCAAACACCTTCAGCATAAGTATTACAAGTAGAGTAACTCTCATCAAAATGCCTCAAATTAGTAGTATAAGCCTAGCTTGGAGAACTTCAGCATCAATTATACACTTAATGCCACAGAATTTTAATGTCTGGAGGAAGCTTGCATTTTCATCAAACATAAGGCTCAAGTGATGTCTGACTGAGCAGTTCAAGAGTGCTTCTTTTAACTAGAGTACTGAAAACATGTGCTGCCAGAAACTTGGCTATAAATAACAATTCACCACTTTATTTAAATGAAAGATTTCTCTTGCTCAAAGTACCTTTGTCACAGTCATGATTTCAGCCTGGGCCTAATTAACAGCATTGTTTTACTGGTTATGAATATACTTTACAGCTCTTAGAAAAGCAAACTAGTAATTTCAAAGAAAAATAAGTGTATTATTATTTTGAATTATTGCTAAATTTTATAAGGACACCATCATTTTATGTACAGTCAAGTTTCTATGAAAACATTGACAGAAGAAATTTTCAAAAAACCTGCATCTTTAAATCATGGAGTATTTATCATCAGTCTTGATTTCTAAAAGTATTAACTCTACTTAGGAAGTTAAGAGGCCATGAACAATTTTTCAGACATTTATTTAATTTGTTTGATTATTTTTGTTGTTGTTTGGGGACTCAGCACTGGTGAGGCCACACCTGGAGTGTTGCGTCCAGCGCTGGGCTCCTCAGTACCAGAGAGACATGGATCTACTGGAGGGAGTCCAACAAAGGGCCACGAAGATGATTGAGGGGCTGGAGCATCAAACAGATGAGGAAAGGCCGAGAGAGCTGGGTCTGCTCAGCCTGGAGAAGAGAAGGTCCAGGGGGACCTCATAGATGTTTATAAACACTTTTTACTAAGGAAACAATTTTTTACTAAGAAGCTGATGGAGGTATGATCACCTGGCACAGGTTATGGAGTTATGGTTACAGAGTCTCCGCTCTTGGACGTATTAAAAAGCGGTCTGAACGCCAGCCTGGGTAAACGTTTGATGATGTCTCGGCTTCTTGAATTACTACAGATGTTTAGGAAAAGACAGCAACACAGTATCTAGTGCTGGGTAGGCCAGCATTGATGGTGGAAGTGATCAAACGAAGTTGCTTCCAGAAATCAAGCACTGACTTGAAATGGCACAGCATACTATTTTTCTGCTTTAACCTGGCTGGCTGGTAGATTTATACTGATGTCAGAGAGGGTATTTAATAGAGTTATGGTTATCAGTGACCTTATCAGAGTATTAGAGAAGACCAACCACATAAACCAGGGCTAAATTCCTGCCAGACTTTTGAACTGAAGCCATTGAGCTACTTGGCTTTGTGCACAGAGAGCTAAGTGCAAATTGAACACTACTTTGCTTTTGAAGACAATAATTTACTGCTTTCCCTGGGCTGATCTAAATGTCCTATACGCACCTGGACACCTTTTCAGGCAGAGAGTGAGGGAAATGCTTGACTATCATCTTTTTCTCTGCCCCAATTGTCCACTTTTGTATATGGGACAGTTTTTCAAAACAATCCTCAAGCTAAGGGAGCACTTCTGGTCAAACGAGTACAATCCCGTATTCACAGCTTCCACACTGAGACAGCTGGCATTAAAACAACTTCAATTTGGAAATCATACAACTGCTGGGAGGCAGACTGCAATAACTCCATCTCAGTTACCTGGGAGGGTAAACATGCGCTTGCCTTTCAAAAAGAGTGCTCACACACTTAGGTTTTTTGTTTTTCTCTTTTCCGGGCCTGAATGCTAAAAGTTTTCTTCACAGAACTTTGGGAAAAGGAGTTTAAAAGAGAAAACCCAAAGAATCAGGAGACATATACACACATACAGACATACAAGATGACATTAATGTAAGTAGAACCGTGGCAAGGCTTCCAGTGTCAGAATAAAGGCAATTTTAGTTAAATACAAGGAGTTAAAGGGTCAGGAGACCTTCAGCTTCCACAGAAAGATGCCAGTTCTGTTCAAAACCATCAGGACAAAATTCTGCATAAGTTCTAAATTTCTGGCATCAGATACAAAGGCAGGGAGTTCACTATTCTTCAGAGAATCTTTGTGCTAACTTTAAACTAAATAAACAAAAGATAAAGGTATATTTCTCATTTCTGTTCAGCTAGATTTTTCTGACCATCAACATATTTATTGATAAACACCCTTTCTAAAGTATAACAACGACATGTAGAAAACCACAGGAAAAGGGAAAGAAACTGCTCTATAACTTTTCTTATCATGTGTGTAATTATAAGCACACAGTGGAGGAAAAGTTTAGTGGTGTGTCAGTGCATGTCTGCGTGTTCACCCACGTTGAGCCCCTTTGATGTGAAGGCAAACTGTAAATATTGGAAAAAAGAATTAATTCCCATTCTCCCTCAGTAGTATTTGCCTATAATCCTTCTCTTTGCCTTCAATAAGATGAACTTTCCCATTTTGCATTCTTTTATCCCACAGTTACATGAAAATGCATAAGACGTGAGGAAGAAAACATTTAAAATAATTCAAAAAGATAAAAGGAACTGTGGAACTCAGAGAAAAGACAGCTGGGCTGGACGTGAGAGCGACTCAGATGTGTTGCGAAACTTAAAAGAAAAGGGAATCTCCTAGTAAATGACCAGTAGATGTAAAATTACATTATTTTTTCATTTAATAAATTAACAAGAAATAAATATGGTCTCATGAGAAGCAAGACATATTAAAAGTGATCTGTTCAAAGTATGGAGTTATATTCCTACTTCTTCAGAGTTTCATCTGTGGTGGAACGACGGATAGTTGCCTCTAGCACATATTCTCATCACACACCACTACTGCTTTCCTTTCTCTCCACTCTCTTTCCGCTCACTCTCCATATATTTTTCATTTTTGTATTCTCTTCTGTCTCTAATCATGATTCCTCACACACACCCCATAATTTTTCTCTTTCCCTTTAAGTTTTAATCATTTAATAGTTTTACAGTTTTACTGGCTTTCTGCCCTATTTTTCCTGCCATCATAAGATATATTGCCTAGAGTAGAGAAACAATTGAGATATTTTAACAAGCTGAGCTGCTTGAATAACCGAAGGTTATTTTCAAAAAGAAACCCATCAAATTTTAACATATTGGTTTTCTTTAAAATTTCAGCGTTATTAAGACTTCACTGAACCCAGAGGTTTTCAAGGTGCCTTTCCAGCAGACTTCACTACGAAAAACCACAAGTGTACCAAAATTCACAGATTGATACCTGTTAGCACTAAAGTAAACATGAATTTGACTTCCCCCAGATGGCAAGCTGGCAATCCTAGGTTCTTCTGCTTTTGATCAAAGTAGATGCAAGTTATAGGCGGTCACCAAACAGGATGCGTGCATTCGCTTAAGCAATCTCTCTGAACAGTCGGGATTTACCAGGGTTAGCGTATGGGTTGCCTCAACCGCGTGGATGTTTAAACAAACTTCATGGTACCTGATCTGTATTGCTTGGAAAGTGCCCGAGAAATAAGTACCTGGGTTAAAGTGCAAATTAAACACGTCCCAGGCTGACTTTACCCACCTCACTTCTGAACTACTTGGTCTGAGTTACTGTTCTGCAGCACCGATTTACCCAGTATGAAATTAATAACAAATACCATCACCCTTCTTGACACAGTTTTCATACCCTATGGAAAAAACTAAGGTATCCACCCATTAAACAGAAACCATTCTTGGGCAGAAAGCTGAGGGAAGACATAAATAAAGCAAAGACTACAAACAGTCCTATAAAGATTATTATCATGTTAAATTATATGAAGATTATAAAGTGCTGGTACTAATTGATACATTCAGGCCACTGTCAGCAAATCAAGGTTGTGGAACCCTGTGAAGACCAAACTCAGCTGAAACATATTAAGAATAAAACACAAAAATGTACTGGAAACTCAGTCGGGTCTTGATCTTTGATCCCAGTATGAGAAACAGATTCTGCCATTGAGATATTTTATAATATAGCCACATCTAAATTATGTCCTGAATGGGAAACAGAAAAGTCTCTCTGGATTCCCTAGATGACAAGAATACCTAGATTTAAGTTTATGTGAATACTTTAAGCTTTCCTAGCACTTTGGAAGCGATCAGCCACAGTGATAGAATTCTGACGTGAGGCAGTGACTTAACTTCTGACTGAGCAGCAAAGTCCAAACCAGATCATATTCTGGGGCACTGTAGATAGGCACCTCCCAGCGTCCATCAACTTGTGAACAGTGTGCACATATTCCAGAAAACCGACAAATTTTGGTCCCCTGTAAGAAATTCACTAGAGCCTCAGGTCAGTCAGGGTTAAGAAAAAAAATTCCACGGCCACCCCTTCAACACCCTTCAATTTGTTTTACAAGAGTAAGAGCAACTATTTGAAAGAAGACATTTTCTCAGGCCACTCCTATGTGTCAAATTCCAGAAACCTTTAGAATCAACATGCTGTGCCTTGCACACCAACACAATCCTCAAAAAAATACCTATATTCTTATTTGTTACCAATTGCTGGAAACAAAGTCAACTCAAACTTGGAATTTAGCAGATTTTCTGCCTTCTGTGTCCAGGCTATAAAACAGCAAGAGCAAATCTACAGGTGAGTGAGTATTCTCCCCTGGTATTCCACAGAGATGTACTTGGGTTTAACTTTATTTGAAAATTCACACTTAACTCAGATTTTGTTACTCGCAGCAAATAGTAATCCAACAGCCCTTGCCAAAGCATGATTAGGTTCACAGACCAGATTCTATACACTTTGCATCACTGGAAGGTCTCAAAGATTTCTTCTTCAGCATGTGAGAATATTTTGATGTTAAATTACAGCCTCATTTGAAGTGAAAAGATTATAATACAAAACAAGATGCAGATGTTATATAAATTCACTGGAAAACATCTCGAGAGAAGAATGGGTTTGAGTTTTTTTCTTTTTCTCTTTAAGAAAAACACAAGAAATTCTCA
Source organism: Neomorphus geoffroyi (assembly GCA_033558235.1). Lineage (NCBI taxonomy): Eukaryota > Metazoa > Chordata > Aves > Cuculiformes > Neomorphidae > Neomorphus > Neomorphus geoffroyi. The sequence continues at coordinate 36,091,058 of JAUMJM010000016.1, forward strand.
ACCAGTTCCTCAGGAGCCACATTCCTGAAGAACACACTATCTGTCACTGCACTCAGGTCCACCTACTGGAATAAATTAAACCTTTCGAGTGCTACGCTCAATCAACCCCTGTGTTGCTGCTCCTCATTTCTCCTAAGAAATTTTTTCCATGTCAGACAGAGCAAATCTAAAGGTAATTGTTCAAAAAGGTCTTTTCACCGAACTAAGTCCTGATGTTTGAGATGTTTCTGGAATATAGGAAAAGGAACAAGGAGAGGATGAAATGTGATAATATGATAATTTCTTGAAAATAAAAAGATAGTCAAACTTTCAGAGACTAATGAAGCAAGGACCAATGGAAATTAGACGTGGCTATTTTCCAGGCTACTTGCCATTTCCTTCTGCCCTGGAAGCCGTACGCAGCCTGCAGTGTAGGCCCTGACAATCCACTCAAGGTTTAAATTCAGTATCTCTTTTTGCAAGAGAGATTTTGCAAGTGCAAACTAGTTCATGTTTATTATTTTCTTTAAAACAGACGACGTGTAATAAACATTTTTATCCTCATTGGATCCACTTTGACCCAGGATTAGTTGATTTCCGATACAATAGGAGAGTAACACCTATAAGCAGAAGCTTAAAAAAGTGAAATATAGATTATCTCAACACATCTGAATGTCATTGCAAGTATACATTTGCATTCCTACACTAGGCAAGATTAATTCTAGAATTCTTTATCAGTCACATAGTGTAGAAAGTTTACAGACTTTAACAGAAGTCTATTAAACTGAAGGGATATTGGTACCTTCTGAGAATTCAAATCCATCTGAAAGAAGAGACAGATCTAACTCACTAAATTATTTCTTCCCCTACAAAGCAAGAAACTGTTATATGGAAAGAGGCAAACAGGACTTCTGTTTCTGAATTAAATCTCAAGGGAGCAAATCTGAGGGTATCTTATCATGGTTGTCAGTGACAAGGCAGAGAGGAAGCCTGTAGGCCTGGTTGTACTGCTGCTATCGACTGCAAAATATCAGCAATTTTAAATGTCTGAAGTGCATGCCGTTTATATTTCAGTACTGTATATACTAGTCCCCTAAATCCATTTTAAAATAAGTCTTTTATCTTTATTTATTTACTTCACTGTAATCTGGCACAGTGTTGCTTGTTGTTGTATGAATAAGAAAGAGATAAATAAAAGCCATATAAAAAGAATTCTTCAATCCATAAATTTCGCTTCACATGGACTTCTGTCTTTAGGTTCCTTCAGGGTTCAGTGAACTAAGTTACATATTAAATGAGTGAAGAGAAGGTTCCCTCAGAATGACTGTTGTCTGAATGGTGAAACGTGTACTTCCAAGTGCATCCACATGCTTCCCTTTAAGCGTGTGGTCTGGGATCCAGCAAAATTTAGATCTGTACTCTATAACACAATTAAACCACAAAATTGACATTTATTACAGAGTTTCTAGATAGAGTGATCTGCCTCATGAATAAAACACATACCTTTCCTTCTGTGCCAAAGCACGTTTGGCTGCATTCATTCGCGATCCCTCAGCCTATCTACAACGTCTATCGACACACCTACTCTAAATATTAGCGAGTCTGCTGGCACCCTGCATTCTACTGCAATGCAGAAGAAAATAATCATTTTATAACTTTTAAAAGGTATCATAGACATAAGATGTGCAATTCTACCACCACATACCTGAACAATGCTTCCCTCCAAATGTTTTCCCTCTCTTTCTTCTCAGAGTTCCTTCTGGAACGATGTCTTATTCATTATTATCACATGGCAAAAATAAAAAAGACAAAATGGCAACATGCAGTGTTGCCCCGGATTTGAATTTAAGGTTGACACACAAATTTTTTATATTAGGGAGCTTCCTTTTCGTCCCCGCTCCTTTTTGTCAGGCCATCCCCCACCACAGCGATGTCAGCACCTGGGGAAGGGAGGTCGCCATGGCTGTCACTCCCACACTGCAGCAGGACTGGTACCTCCTGCCAGAGACACCTGAGATCTGCTCTTAAGAGATTTTAAAAATAGTCTACCGAGAATAAAGTCATGTAGATTTCTGCCATAGGCTGTGGTAATTATTTGCAAGATGCATTATTACCTTTTTGAATTAACACATGAGGCTATAGCACTGCATCATCACCTTCCATTAATTTTCAGGCAAGCTTTTTCTTCTTATTACTCATTCCTGCTCAAACTTCTTACATTCCTTATTAAATTTAGAGTTTTCTGGTGAAAAGCACTTGGCTGGCCCTGTTTTCATTTCTCATATAGCCTTTCATATCTGCTAGCCTGTGTAAATTACCACCAGTGGGATGTGGGGATGCTGCTGGCTGGGCTGCTACAGCCACCTGGGCCAGCAAAGTTCCAAAGGCCAAAAGCAAGCATTTCCTTTTTCTGCCCCAGAGAGGGGAAAAAAGAAAAAAGGCACAAAGAAACCTCTCAACTACACGTCTACTGTTTATATAGATCCCTTTACAAGAACATATAAACGCCAAAAATCCGGAATGCTTGAGGATGGAAAGCAAGCCATGTTATAACTGCCACAAAGAAAGGATTGCAAGAGATCTTTGATTGTGGGTTCCATAACACTAAAATCCTTAGATTAGAGAAAATAGTGAGAAGAGCACAGAAATTGACTGTTCTTTTGTCTTAAAGGAGCAGAAAATAGCAAGAGAGGTTCCTTTCAGGCTATAAAGAGGAGAACAGCATTACAAAAAGATTAAGTTGGCACCCAGCACATCCAGCCCTCACATGGAACAGGAAAATTCCAACTTGAAATGCCATTTAACTGTGCTTCTTCCTATTAGTGAACTTAATCTAACCTAAACCAGATTTAGGTTTCACACTAAGAATGATAATGTATTGATTTTGAAGTCTGAACTCTACCAAATCTGTAATATGGCAGCTACTGGTGTCCAGCTGCTCATTTTCTAATGGCCCAAATGCATAGAATGTTTGTTGTTTGTTTTAAAGCATGTTGAAAGGTTCCCTTCCTCATGCTTTCAAGTGCCTGATAGCCAGATCAAGTTACAGCTGCCACTAGCTGGAAAGCCTGCTCCTTACAGGTGACAGTCACAATGAGAAAACTCTTCCCATGTCTGATGAACAAACCGCAGCACAAGTAAACCGCAGTGCTGGGCAATTTCAGACTTTGAGACCCATTCTGAAAAGAACCATCTGTATGACAGGGGAAGACATTACAGCAGCCTTCCAGGTTACCCGAGCAATCGAAACTGAGACAAGGCCTTCCAGAACTCAACGGGGGCCCATAGGAAAGCTGTGGAGGGGCTCTGGATCAGGGAGTGCAGGGATAGGATGAGGGGAAGGTGATAAAGGGGCTGGAGCACAAGCCCTGTGAGGAGCGACTGAGGGAGCTGGGGTTGTTTAGCCTGGAGAAGAGGAGGCTCAGGGGAGACCTTATTGCTCTCTACAACTGCCTGAAAGGAGGCTGCAGTCAGGCAGGGGTTGGTCTCTTCTCTCAGGTGACCAGTGATAGAACAAGAGGACACGGTCTCAAGCTTCGCCAGGGGAGGTTTAGGATTGACATTAGGAAGAAGTTCTTTACTGAGAGGGTGATTGGCCATTGGAATGCGCTGCCCAGGGAGGTGGTGGAGTCACCATCCCTGGAGGTGTTTAAGGAGAGATTGGATGAGGCACTTAGTGCTGTGGTTTAGATGACGAGTAGGTGTAGGTGTTGGGTCATAGGCTGGACTCGACGATCTCAAAGGTCTTTTCCAGCCTTGTGATACTGTGATACTGTGTGATACTGTGATACTGTGAATGGTTTTAAGCTGAAAGAGGGGAGATGGAGTTGAGGTCTTAGGCAGAAATGTTTTGCTGTGAGGGTGGGGAGGCCCTGGCCCAGGTTGCCCAGAGCAGTGGTGGCTGCCCCATCCCTGGAGGTGTTCAAGGCCAGGTTGGATGGGGCTTGGAGCCCCCTGATCCAGTGGGAGGTGTCCCTGCCCATGGCGGGGGGTGGGAGTGAATGGGCTTAATCTACAAGATAAACTTCCCCTGTCTTGCCTACACATAGCTGGTGCTCACACTGTAGCTCAGTAGCAGCATCTTCAAGATAAATACCTGAAGTTAGAGGAAAGCACTTGCATCACATTTTAGTGTTAAATTAAAGAAGTGAGCACAAACTTTTGCCTCTCCTTGGTCGTAGAAGAAAAAAAACCCCATCAAACTCCAGCTTCGGGACCGCCTTTACTATTCTTTTTCTAATACTAACTAGAAAGTCATGAAAACCTTTGAAGCTGACCTCCTTGATCACTTTAGACTTGAAAGCCAAATGCCATGGAGACACCATAAAAGAATAATCAGAGGTTTGGCTTTCCTCATTCAAGTAGATACAAAAATAATAATATTGCTGATTACAAACAATAACTAGAATGAAAATTTAGAAAATACTTAACAGTACCTGACAGACATCAAAATCAAGCTATAGGATCTCTGCATTGAGCAAAGAAAATAGAGGAAACAGCTGTTCCAGCAGACAGAATATTCTGGTTTTAGGAAATGAGACACCGCAAGGATCACAACATTTAAATCGGTCACTACTTCTTTCCTGGTTATTTTGTTTAAATAATGCATTCTGGTATTTGCAGTCTCCTTCCCTTTGCCTTGCTGCGCTCACAGCCGTGTCAGACTTCTGTCTTAGTTAGTACCTTCAAATGAATTTACAGAGGAAAGCCATACCAGTAACAACCCAGCAGGTAACAGCAGTGTCCTCAAGAACATTTTTCGGAGGGAACACAGCTCTGGCTTGCTTGTTTATTTTTGTCAATGGGGATCTAGCACCAGTACAGTCTCCTTCTTTTGCTCAAGCGAACACGTAAAGGAAAAGCAAGGAGACGAGAGAAATGCAGTCAGAGTAGAGGACATGGCAGGAATGAGTAAGCAGAGCCTACCCAAATGGTATAACTGTACTTATTTCAGTGGTTTTGTGCATCACTGTAGTCCTCCCCCCCGCCGCCCTCTGATGCAGCATTAAAGCCATTTCCCCATATAACTTTCTTCTCTGCACAAAGCTGGTGCCTCCCGTAACAAGTTTAATAAAATATGAACTATGGGTTACTATACCAAGCCATTTTATATCTCTCAGTGGTAAACATGTGCCTATCACGTGAACAAACAGATCGAGGCAAGCAGAAAACTCTGACAGGAGGAGGGGAAAATCTACAGAAAAAACATCCCCAGAAGAGCCCAATTAGGAATTTTTTTCCCTTTCTGATTAACCTAAAGATATCCTATTAAGCATCAGAATTACGAATAATAACTGAACTTACCGGAATACTTATGTACTAAAGAAACATTTAAGCCAGTCAGCAGAAGACTACAACCAATGAGATTTGCAAAAATAACCTTTTTCCCCTTGAATAAGGGTCTTGTGTACTTGTCAGAGGTTCTTGGATACACAGGTACATGGACCAAGCTATCTTTCTTGACGTGTAATTAAATTAATTGAAATAAACTACAGGTTTTAAGCCTTAATAAAACAAAATAAATCCAAAACTAAACCCACTTTTTTCATTCCATTCTTTCTCCCTATCATCATCTGAGGGGCTTTCTTTTCTGAGCATCTGGGAGCCATCATGTCAAGCTCCGGATATTAAATGTACATGAAGTTCTCTGCAGGCCTAATGAGTTACAATGGAGGTCACATTCTTTACCACCCAAATGTAATTTGAACAATTCCTTGCAATAAGAATTGTGACACACCTGTGTGTAAACACTTCTGACAGTAAAAATTACTGTAAATTTTGCCATTTCTTATCTTTTCTACAGCAAAAAGAATGATGATGTGGGGTTTTCCTTATCACTGCTGGCATCAGTGACATTTTCATATTTACTGATCCAATTAACGTTTTCTGACCAAGTTTCTTATAGTTTCATATGTGAAAAAGCATGATCTGATAAGTGAAATATGTTCTGAGAGCTTGGAAAGGATCCAGATTGCTTCCAAGTTGTACTCTTAAGGCTTAAGATAGTAATAGGTTTCTCTAAATCAACTCTAAACAATGTTTGCTTTTAAAGTAACTTTTTTTTTCTCTCTGCTACAGCTGTGAAATTAAGATCGTTCCTCATATTTCAGAGAAAAGAAGAAAACATGTTCAAATACTGTTAGAGGAAATAAAACATTCCACATATGGATAAATGCTAGCTTGCTGGCATGGCAGGAAGACAAGCTGAACAGGATCCTTTCTGCCAAAACCATTAGCAAATTGCCTTACGGTGATTGGCTTGGCTGCAAGTCTTGGATTCTTAGGGTTTATGGTTTGGGATTTTTTTCCCCCCTCCTCTGCTGTGTTTTGATTTGGGGTTCCTTGGAGGGGAGGAGAGATACTGGGTACGGGGAGGATCAGGGAGTTACATTAATCCACACATAGCTTATATGTTAAGTCATTTCTTCTGGATATTTTGCTACTAAAGTACATCTGGCTTTGCTTAATGTCAGATTTTTAACTGAATCTCATTTTTGTTGCTCTAATCTACAACGCTCTAATGAAGGAAGCAGTCACCAAACACCTTGCATCCATTTCTACCCCTTCCCTACTGCTGCCACAGTCACTGTGTAAACACATTATTGCCTTTTACCGCTTTTCTGGAAACTGGGAAGCCAGAAATACCTGATTTTACAAGCACATATATATGCACATCATAGACACAAAGAGAGCACATTTTCACAACACCTATCCCTTTCTGGTTTTCTTTTTTCTTTGCTGTTTGAAGCCTTTTGCTGCATTCTCCCCTGCATGACATCACTTGCCATTATGTATATCCCCTGCTGGCAAGCAGCCAGCACAGATTGTTCCGAATCCCCTTTCTCCATCTCACCACAAACTCACAGTTTCAAGCCCTTCCTCAAAACACTTAATCCTCCTCCTGCTATTGTGAGCTGAGCATTAGGGAGGAATCTGAAGCCATGACAACAGCTTGTTTCCTGAAGACTCTGATCTGGACCACTCCGGAGGCGTCCCCATCGCCCAGGCCAAACGGTTCAATGCGCTCAATAACGCAGCTTCTCATCTCTATGGGGCACTGGATTTAATGTCATTCATTTAATGAGGGAATCTCCAAGGGTCTGAAATTTGGGTTCGGCACAGCTAAACACACAAACACTCAGAAGTTTCTTTGAAGTTTGCCAAAGCTTCTAAAAGAGTCACCCATATTTCCAATTTGGGCAAGAGAAATCTGACGTTTTTAGATTCCGGGATAGGAAAATGGTGCAGACACATCTATTGAACAGCATTTCAATTCTTCTGGCTTGTCAATTTTCAAACAGTTCAAATCCTAGGTATTTAAACAGATTCAAACAGAAAACTGTGATCCACAAAATGCAGGTAAATAACAGCTTAAACCCAAACCAAGACAAAGAAAAATGGCAAAATCTTGTAACTAGGGCGTGTAACTGCCACAGTAGCTGCTAATTCCAGTCACAGTCCCTTGTGCTGCTATGATAATACAGAATACTGCACATTAATAGACAACAAGAAATTCTTGGGTGCAAATTCAACCAGCAGAATTTACCCATACGTGGTTTCACCCAAATTTTCTGAAAGGAACACCTAAGTACAAACCCAGCATAGTGACAGACAGCACAAAGTTTAGAATATGCCAGAACAGCTGCACCATCATGAACACAGTTCAGGGTTTTTTCCCTTCTAAAAGCATCTCTGTCTAGGCCTTTGAATATTTAGAGTAGTAGATGCTTGACTCCTCTTTTTTTTGCCTACGGGCTGAGCACTAAGCAGATAGGAAGTTGGTTTTTTGTGAGAACTTTAATGTTTTCAGGCCAGTTAGAGTCAGAATACAGATGTGTTTAGAATCACGGGGCCAACAACTAGAAGATCCTGCCCCTAAATATGGTATTTGTTCTACCAAGTTAACAAGACAACATAAGAGCCCCTATCAGCCAGCGTGAACATTCCTTTTAAAAATCATGACAAAACACTCCTTCGCTACCGAGACAGGCGCAAGGCTCACTATCTCAGGACTAATGACTTGCCCTTTAAAAACAAACAGAAGTGGAAAGGCAGTTCCCTTTTTCAGAGCCTGACTCCAGGCAGCACGAGAGTCCAGTGTGCACAGACTGCTCTGCAAACTCCGCTGCCTGATCGGAGTGTTTGTTCTCTCTGCGTGAGCAACGCTGAAACCAGCGCTCAGGAAACAGAAGGTACAGGGAGTTGGTTGGGGAGAGAGCAAAATCAGGATATGTAAACAAACTAATGAGATCAGTGCAAACAGCAGTGTAACCCACTTGGTATGTTCAGGCTGCCCTTATAACATCGCCGGCCTTCTCCACCTCATGGGGGCATCTGCCTCCCAGGCAGCAGAAGCAGATGAAATATTAATACTTCAGCTGCAGAAAACTCCTCCACAAATCCTGCTAAGTTAAAAATCCCAACATTAAAATAGTCTGTCGCGTTATATGATTGTAAGAGCATTCTGCAAGTTTTTCAATGCCCAGCAAGCAAATATTATGACAGACTTCATATTCGTGCATGTGAAAAAGATGGTGTTCATTCACATTCCTGCTCCTTTTCCCCAAAATGGGATGCAGATGATAATGGTTTTGGTTCATACATAAGATGACAGTAAAATTTCTATTTATCTAAGTTGTCTCTTCGGGAAGGCAACCAACTGGAAAGCTAATGTCTCATTACACCTTCTCTCATCCCAGCTGACAAAGATATCACAGCACACTTTATGAAGACCAGAAGACTGGAGAAAACTTGCTAAAACTCAGCCTGACTACAGAAGGAGCAGCACACCGCTCAAGAAAATGTCTTACACTTATAGGAAAAAGAAACAAACCAACAAACAAAACCCAATCCAATAAAAAAAACTAACAATAGGTGCTGCAGGGTTTTGTGCAAATGTGACTTAACCATATTTTCCTAAGATGCCCTGTAAAACCTTGTAAAACTCTAAGTAGTTTTTTGCCTTTGTATTTTGCCAGTGGGCCATATGACACAATGAAATAATGACTAGAACCCGTGGGCCTGACAGCAGCCAGCAAAGGACTTCTGCTGTCCTGCCCTGAGCAAGGGACCTGACTGAGACCATTCCACCCCCCTTCACATCAAGTTCTGTAGGAACACAAGGACACAGAAATAAGAGTTGCAAGGATATCTACTGTTTCTAATTAAAAGTGATTTTGTTTTCCTGAGATTAAGCACATCTACAGGCACAGTACAGTAAATCTCAATTCGCTCTGGGGAAACTGAGGTTTACTTATATCCCATTCCGTGACCATAATTACTAGAAGAAAAATATTTTCAGAATTGCCCATGTGCTCTACCACCATGCTTACTCGTGGAAAACCATTTCCATTAAAAATCTTTTGCTAATTTTGAATTTTATTCTAAACTAAACCCCACATGCAGATACACTCACATTCTTATATAAAAAAAAAATAGCTACTCCATATGGAACACCTACCAGTCAAAAATTTATTAGAAAATACTAGTTAAAATCTAAAATCTAACCGATTATTTACAGTCTGTGATCTCAGTTCCAGCTGAAGCCAACTTCTTCTCGGGGAGAACTGTGCCTGCATTTCTTTCTCTTCTTTTATTCATAAAAAGTGTGGCTAAGTTGTCAATTTTAAGTGACCTGAACTTATTTACATGCACACAGCAGAGAAGAGGGTGTTTATAATAGCTCAATACAGGCAGCCCCATGAAGCAAGCCAAGCATTCCTGCTGGTCTTACATATAATCAATGAGCCTGCAGTGCATTCACTGATGAATTGGACAATGAGTCTGAGGGTCTGAGTCATATTCAATCAACTCCATTTCCAGCAGCCTGTCAGGGATGATGGCAGATCTATTTTGCAGTGCTGTACGCACATAAGCCCATTTGAGAGAGTGCATTTTTATGTGTTTGTGTAGAAATGTGTGTATATATAAATAAAATTGTGTGTGCGTGCATATATATAAAAATAAAGAAACTAATGGATTTTTCCAGGAATGTATTTTAATGCAGTTCCTTGATTGCCTTTTCTCAGCAACAGTGGTAACTACAGTATTGGCCATCCAGAAGCTTTTTTTCCTCACAACAAGACAATTAAAGCACAAAGAGGCATATTCATAAAGCTGTGGTCATTCAGACTGAAGATGAAAACATCACAAGAAGATGGTAGATACTCAGCTAAAAAGCTGTGTCTCAGGGGCAGACCTCTAAATGGTCTATTAGATAGGATGAGACAGTAAATCTAATTTGCCAAAACACAGGCGTGCTCCTCCAGGTTTCACGCCGTCAATAATCTGTGCGAGCTTTTGGTCTTGCTAAAGCTTGCATGGCGATAAGCATGGAAACTGGGAAGGATTTGGCTATTCCGTAGCCAGTCGCCCTTTGTCTCGTTAGTGAATTAGTACTCCAGAACGTGCTACACACGCTGCCTGAACAAAGAGTCCTTCAGGTGGAAGAGCTGTGGTAACTGACCACTGACAGCAAACTCAGGAACCGTTCCAAGGAACACACGCTCGCTGTGCTGCAAAAAAGTGTAAGTAATCAAATCTAAACCATCTCTTGACTTTCAAAGTTACAAACAAAGCTTCATTTGGGAAATGGGCAGCACCTTGGAAGCAGGAAGGCTGAGGAATTGTTCCTTAAACTTGGGAATTTTCCCTGTTTCCTTAAAATTCCTTAACCATAATGTTTCATTCCTTAAGCCTAAGCCTCTGTCAAAGCCAGGTCCCTGATCTTTCCACAGTTCTGCTTATCAGACTTCAGGATTCTGATTCCACAACGGTTGTCTAAGGCAGCACCCACCCCAATGGAATACCTGGAGAAAGATTTGCAAACAATCACTTCTAGCAGAACCAAAATACAAGCAAAATAGAAGAATAAATACCTAGAGAGAGTAGAGAGGACATAGGAGCGAGATGTGCTACGCCCACCAGCCCGACCTCTTGTTTCTGAAGGAATCCTGAAAAGAACCTGTTCATTTCATTCGGGAAACGTGTGCTTTTATGGGCCAGATAAGCAGCACACTAGTGCCAAAGTGGGTGACAAACTCTTCCAAGTGCGCATTCACAGTATCACAAGGTTGGAAAGAACCTTTGAAATCATTGAGTCCAATCTATAACCCAACACCAACACCAACTCATCATCTAAACCACGGCACTAAGAGGCTCATCCAATCTCTCCTTAAACACCTCCAGGGACGGTGACTCCACCACCTCCCCGGGCAGCGCATTCCAATGGCCAATCACCCTCTCAGTAAAGAACTTCTTCCTAATGTCAAGCCTAAACCTCCCTTGGCGAAGCTTGAGACCGTGTCCTCTTGTTCTGTCACCGGTTGCCTGAGAGAGGAGACCAACCCCTGCCTGACTACAACCTCCTTTCAGGCAGTTGTAGAGAGCAATAAGGTCTCCCCTGAGCCTCCTCTTCTCCAGGCTAAACAACCCCAGCTCCCTCACAGGGCTTGTGCTCCAGCCCCTTCCCCATCCTCATCGCTCTCCTCTGGACGCACTCCAGCATCTCCACATCTTTCTCAAACTGAGGGCCCAGAACTGGACACAGCACTCGAGGTGTGGCCTAACTCACTGTTTCAGATTCTAACTCCTGTCCAACACCCATGAGATTCCCGTGAACTTACATAACCCATTAACCCAACAGTTTACTAACCCAAGGCAAAACAAGTAGGTACCACAGCTGATGGAGGAGCATGGCCAGGAGCAGAGGAAGTATGTAGTAATAAACTGTCATATTCAGTCATCTGATTGTTAGAATCTGCTGTCCATAAACCTACTTTATCAAATTTCCTGGAGGAAGAGAGAATCTGACTGATACTATTGTAGTCTGCTGGCTCCCCGAAGAGGATTCCTTTTATTACTATTATTTTACTCAGACACAAATGGCAGGCATAGTCCAAATTGGGTGCTTTTCTCTGTCCTCTGGACAACAAGAAGAGAAACAAAAATGTCTCCACCTGGACAAATCCAAGCATTGGCCATTCTGATGCCAGAAAGACAAGAACTGGGGCACACCGAGTTCCCTGCACTCAGCAAAGAGAAGTTTGTGCGATAGATGATGCTCGGCTGTCAGCATTTGTAGATATCAAAGTGGGATTTCCCTGCGAGGAGCACCATTGATCAAGGTAGAATGTAGGATGGTTATTTCCACCTTCTTCATAAAATCAAGTGGCAACTTCCAGGCCTGTTGCAGAAAAGTGAAACGTAAATTTGTTGCCACTGAACAGAAATCAGGCTTGGAGCAGAGGTGATCCAATGGTATATGACAAGAGAAGGTCTTGTCCTCATCAGTAAAAGACAGAGAAGGAAGATATGGGGTGTTAAGGCAAAATTGAGGACCAGAATACTACAATATTACACATTAATCGTCTAAAGTGCTTCCGATAGCTACTACAAATGGCTGATTTTGGACTACTGTTACAGAGAACTATAATACCATTAAAAATGCAATGGTTTACCTCTGGGCAAACCTATATGGAGTGTCATACTAGCTTTTATGACCATGTTGACTACCTGACATTACTTGACAATTAATTTGAAATTAAAAAAAAAAAAAGTCTGGTGCAGAAAAAGTCCTTGAGGCTTTGTACTTTTTGTATCAAGATACCATTTTTCCAGTAAAGCTAGCAATCAACTTGACATAAAAAGCAAAGCAGTGGCAATACTGTCACACGAAGATAGTTACGGTGTGAAATAAAAATCACTTGTGCTTCATGCTTGCTGAAAGGCAAAAAAACCTTTTTCCTTCCACCTCTGGCACTTCTGTAGGACTGAGTCTGCTGAGAGCCTGCACTAAATGCTGTTTGACCTGGGAGGGGTCTTGCACGCTTCACCAGCATGCTGTGCTGAAAGGTAAGAAAGATGGCCATTTCAGCTAATGGCCACAAATTGTGCCAGGGGAGGTTTAGATTGGTCATTAGGAAGAATTTCTTCACTGAAAGGGTGGTCAGGGATTGGCACAGCTGCCCAGGGAGGTGGTGGAGTCGCCATCCCTGGAGGCGTTTAAAAAATGGGTGGATGAGTTCCTCAGGGACAGGGTTTAGTGGGGAGACAGGCACGGCTGGACTCGATGATCTCAGCGGTCTCTTCCAACTTTATGATTCCATGGTCAATGTCCTGCGTAACTCCCTTTGAAACAAGCAGCTCTCTTGTCTGTGTTCTCCTAATTACATTTCAATCATGCAAAATCCTTTCATTTTAAATTTTTTGAAGCTAACACAGATTTTTCAGATTCCACAGGAATAGATGGAGAACTTATTACTGTATCAGAAAACCCAGGTTCTGCGTGGTGAAGAATATGGAAGGAAAATGTAGTAGGTTATGAACAAAATGGTATTTCTAAGCACAAAATTATAACCTTAAATAGAAGAAGGCTTTTACTCACTTCTGCCTTATACTGAAATCAGCAGGAGTTTTAATGGTCATGAATTTTGCTCGTATTACCAAAGCCAAGAGTATCCTATAAAAATAGTATGCTTTTAAATGCCTTCTTATATCCAAATATAGCAAAGCACATATCTTTCTGGGAAACCTGCAAAGGAGCCCTTGAATATAAAAACAATTCCTGTGCTGGCCGTTCGGGACAGGTCTGCAGTGAAGCGCTTACAGATTTTCCTGGGAGACATCAGAACAGTGGGAAGAGAATGGATGATACTTTTGATATTTCAAAGTGACTAAGCTAGAAGCACGAGCAGCGGAAGGACAATTAAATAAGTAGGCAGCTAACACTCATTTCTGATTGAGCCACAAAGAGAAGACAGCTGGGTCAGCAAATCGTGTAAAGGTGGCAGCAAGGAACTGTTTAGAAGTTACCCGATGCGGCGAATAAGGTATGGATTTGAGCTTGAAAGGTTTACCTTCAAACAAAACTTTAGGGTCTGTGCAATAAGCATGAGGTTCTAATGTTGAAATCTATTTGAAGGGCGTTTGAAAACATCTGATGTTCATATTTCAGTTGTCAGCAAAGCTCTGAAGCTTTGATCCTGCACTTTTATCTTTACCTGTTCTTCACGGAGTTTCTAAGAGCACTCATTTTGCTGGTATACAGTTCCCTGCCTCCTTTCTTTCACCGAGAAACTGACACATGCCCTTGGATTGAACCATTTGCTATTATTGCCTGAATAGGGTTTGGGAGATTTTTTCTGGCACAAAGCACTTGTTCTTGTGTATATTCATTGCTATACAGGCTACTCAAGCCTCATATATCTTCCCCCTTTCTTTTTTTATCCCCATTTTTGATTGTGTCACAGCTCAGCTAACGTAGGTATTGCAAATTTGTACAGAATCATTAGCAAGTGTGTGAAGCCAAAGTATCCCCAATACATCACCACTGAATCCAAAGTACAAATAACTGAAACTGTATACAACGAGCCCTGAATTCCCAGTGTTCCTAAATACTTGAGATATTATTTATTCATTTGTTAAACTACACACCTAATTACATTCTCTAGCCCATTTGCTCATGTCTTGTTGGGGAACCCACTAGTTAAATAGCTCAACACAAAAATCTGCTATAATTTCCATTATATTTGGAGTGCTATATTCCACTTTTTACACTAAGTGATACATCAGAACTAAAACCTGCCTTATGCTTTTTCTTTTCCACCTTTTTCTCTTCATAAAGTGCATCTAAGGAGACAGATACATTTGATTTATTCAAAGAAAATCAAAGTCAATTAAATACTTCAGATTCGAAGTGGGAAAGGATAAATCCTTAAAATTCTTATGAGTTCTTTGCTGGTTTTAAATATGTTTATATTTATATTTATATTTAATATTTTTTGTGATATCTGAAGTATGTGTAATACTGTCTCACATCAAGATTATTCATATATATATCAGAAAATCTCTTTTCATATGTTAGCTATTTTCTAAGCACCACCTCTTGTCGTTTTCTTGCCCCCATCAGCAACAGAAATAGCACAATGTTACAAAACCACAAAGCAGTAATTCACAGTTTCCAAAGATTATACTATATAATAGAATATACAACAGGCTGCCCAGGGAGGTGGTTAAGTCACTATCCCTGGAGGTGTTTAAAAGAAGCGTAGATGGGTTTCTCAAGGACATAGTTTAATAAGAGGACAGGTACGGTTGGACTCAATGATCTCACAGGTCTCTTCCAACCTTATGATTCAATGATTCTATATTATGCTACATCTGGCTTGTGTAAATCCAGAAACCACAGCTACCATCTTTGAAAGAATACAGTCCTGGAGTAATTTAGGAAGGTGTTTAGATTGTTCACATAAACCTTTCGAAAAAAACATTGAAAGGCTCTACAGCCTCTGTTCTCAGCAGAAATGTCACTTCTACTGCAAGGACCAAGACATGGAGCGTTTTGTCCCTATGAGAAGGATTATGGATGCAGTAACTAATAACTATGGCACCATGAAGATCAGCTGCAGGAGAAAACCTAAGTGCTGGCAAAGCCAACAGACAGGGAGGTCTAAGTCAAGAGAAATTAAATGAGTTTCACAGTTGTGTCATCTCCAAAATGTTCAGTACTTCCACCTTAAGTAAATGTGAACTTGCTGCATGTATCCACCAGGTGAGGTTGTTTTGTTTTGTAAACAACTCACCTCTCTGTTTCACCTGAGGTTGTGAAAGAACAAAAAGCCATCATGTGTCTCCTAATGATACACACAGAAGGAAACCAAGTTCCTAAAAAGAGATGCAGGAGATGTTACTAAAAATTCTGATGTCCAACTGAAAAAAAAAAAGATTTTGTTGAAAGATGTGCAAACTGGTGATGTTGGTCACTACAGCAAAAGCAGAGAGCCTTCACCAATAACGGGAATGACTCTGCAATCATCATACTAGAAAGCATTCAAGGGTTTAATTGTGTCAAGAAGTGATGGAGACTGTCATATACATAACTAATCCAATGGTAAATGACAGACATTTGATTTAACTACTCCATCTACTGGCAAACCATTATTCCTACCATGTCGAGTTATAGATGTTGCTTAAATGAAGCTTTGTCTACTGAAAAGACTCAAAGAGGCATTTTATTGTTCTTTGAAAAAGTAGCAAATGCTTTGTCATTAACATCATTCCTTTGCACGGTTTCCATACGCTGTGGTTTGTGTTAGCACCATGTCCCATTTAAACGGCACGGTGCCAAGCTGACCTCTGCCTGAAGGGCAGGAAGATCTGTTTTAGCATAGTTTATAAACATGTGAGCTTTATTTCACCTGTATCACGATCTCCTTAACTTTTATTTGTAGCCCATCCTGTTCATTCTTACTTTGATTGCCTGGGAACACATCGCTCAAAGCTCCACCTAAACAGTCTTCATCAGAGGCACACAGGAACGGGTTTAGACCCAATGACTTTGTAAAGTAGACCTTCTTTTAATTTCTCATACAGGCAGTACATACTCGCAGCGTTCTGAGACAATATGTACCAAACCCTGAGATCTACAAGATGCTTAGTATGTTCAGCCTGGAGAAGAGGAGAGTGAGGGGAGACCTCACTGCAGTTTACTGCTTCCTCACCAGGGACAGGATCCCAGGGAATGGCAGGAAGATGCCAGCGGAGGGTTAGGTTGGACATGAGGAAAAGGTTCTTCCCCCAGAGGGTGGTGGAGCCCTGGAACAGCTCCCAGGGAAGCAGTCACAGCCTGGCAATATTCCAGAAGCATTTGGTCAACACCCTCAGCTCCAGGGTGTGAATGTTGGGGTGTCCTGTGCAGGGAGAGCAAAGGACTATAAGAAGAATAAAGGAGAGAGCATTAACTATAGCTACATCGTTTGTTATGCATCTTATTAGTAACCAACAACCTAATTTCAAAAAGTATTTTAAAAAATGTTTTTCCCCTATATTATTTCCACGTACGTGTTAAAAGAAACGCTAGACATGTCCCTCAGTTTGGTGTATCATTTATCTGACTGTCACTCATGCTCAGGGGCAGACAACAGTTTAAAGTTCCAGTTTCACTAAGAGTCAAGAAAAAAACGCAGAATTCTAAAGAAAACAAAATGATTCCAGAATAAATGAAACACTCAGAATCTTAGATATGTTAGGTGCCTTGCGTTTTTTTTACCTTACAGGAGCTTAGTTGTGCACAGAGCTCTACAGGGGGTGCTGTGAATTTGTGTTAGTCCAAAACCACTTCTAGAGGCTGCAAAGAACTGCTCCAGTTGGCCCTTCTGCCCTCACACATCATACGAGCTATCGATTTCAGCCAGTGGTTTCTACGCCACGATCAAATTTCAAATTGAACAGCATTTCTTTCAGAAAGACAGTCAAGCTTTAAAGAATTCAGTCACACATGCTAAAGGGAAAAAACCTCTACCCAAACCACAAAATCAAAACAGGGCCATTAAAGACCTCAGAACATGTAGCTCATTCCACAACCCACAAGGAAGTTTTCACTTTGACTGGAGTAGCTCTGGGTTTGTGCTTATCTAACTGTATCTTAAAGGCCCTCTGGGATGGTATGTCCACAATCTCCCTTCCCTAATTTAGGAGACACATAGATGGGCTCTGAGCAAAGAGTCGAACATGACCTGTATCAATGGCATCCAAACTCACTCCGTTGGTATGGAACTAAAAAGAAAGTGTCCTTAACTTAAAATGTTAACAGTTTGGGAGCTAAGTATTTTCAGTTTAATTATTCAGACATCTTTAAAATATTTAATGGATTTCATTTGTTATGAAAGGAGAGACTGAAGGTAGGCTGGACAGAAAGATGTATTTTTTCCCCCATTTTGAACAAACCTTTAGTAAGTTATTGTTCCAACATAAAATAACAATCATCTAAAAATTAGAAAGTGTCAGGACAAACAGTTCTGAATTTCTCACGAGGCAGTTCAAAGCCATCAGGGTCTGAAATATCATCATTCCGCTCTGAACACCTGAAACGATTCCATGTACTGAAAATATGCCGTACAAAAGAAACTCTATTTCCAAACAAAGCTGTCACCTTGTATTGTGAATTATTCAAATTTGTTCCAATATGCTTAGAATTATAGAATGATTTGGGTTGGAAGGGACCTTAAAAATCATTCAGTTCTACACCCCTGCCATGGGCAGGGACACCTCCCACTGGATCGGGGGGCTCAAAGCCCCATCCAACCTGGCCGTGAACACCTCCAGGGAAGGGATTCATGTTGTTTTACACAAATTTTATCCCATAAAATATCTAACACTTAGTGAAGAGAAAGCTGAGTTAGAATTCCAAAGAGCTGAGTCTGACTACTTGGACAGCTGTTGGCCCACGAAGCGATCTCAGATACACCTCGTTACCACACCTCGTTTTCCCATTGGCAATGGTAATGCTTTGGAAATCAGAACTTTCCAAAGAGAGAAGAAAAAGACAAAAGGAAAAAACAACAAAACAAAACAAAACAAAAAAACACAGCAGTTGTTTTGCCTTGAAAAGGTTTTTTTTTCTTCTTGCCACTCAGACTCTAAAAAAAGACCTCCCCCTTTTTCCAGATAATGGCTTTATCTTCGAATTGCATCACTCAAACACTGAGATTCTTCTTTTTTCACTTTGCTGCAGCCCCAGACAAGCAGGAACACTACAACTTTCAAAGGGAATGTTTGTATTTTAAAGCTCAGCTGTACGCTGCAATCTTTTTAGGTCAGATCACTTAGAAATGGGGAGAGGTACGTGGAGCGGGGGGAAAGACAGACATTTTTTAACTGTCAGTTGGGACTGAAAGAAACAGCATGAAAAGAGGCAGCTTAGCTATTGGTTTTGAAGTGATGGCATTTGTCTATGAGTGCATAGCGTACGAAAGGTGACAGGTTCTAAAATAATGGTACTGTAGCAGGCACTGAAATGTAAAACATATGTCACGCTTTTCCCTGCTCACAGTAAGGTTTAAAATATTTATAATGCTGCACCTTTCCCTGAAAGCTTTCTGCAGCTTTCCAGGGTTCATGAGTAGGTGAATCATCTCCTGAGAACTGCAGTGCAACACTTACACGGTTTCGTTCCTCTGCATACAAAGAGGGGAGCAAATTTTAGGATGCAAAGGCATGGCTATGCAGCAGCCCCTAAATAACATTCACCCTGATGCAGCGTTTGCATCCACATGGCAATTTTTTTGAAACTACTGTTTCATTTACAATCCAAGCTAAGGAACTGATATTTTTACTTCCTTACATGAGAACACAACAGATTTCTCAAGCAAGTGTGATCTAGGGTTTTGAATTAGCTAAGAGTAATACAGTGCATGTTTGTGTGTGTCCATGCAAGCATAGGAAAGGAACAGACATGAAGAGTTATAGAATCATAGAATCATAAGGTTGGAAGAGACCTCTGAGATCGAGTCCAACCGTGCCTGTCTCCTCACTAAACCCTGTCCCTAAGGAACCCATCCACCCGTCTTTTAAACACCTCCAGGGATGGTGACTCCACCCCCTCCGTGGGCAGCTGTGCCAATCCCTGACCACCCTTTCAGTGAAGAGTTATATGATATGCTTTGGTTTCCTTCTTATTTAGTATTCTTCAGCATACATTTGATTAGGATTAGAGAATAAAATGTTTTTCAAGAGTAAAAGTTAAGGGATATAATCTATTTTTTTCATCTAAACAATTAGAGGGTCTCACAAACAATCTACTCCCAAGAAATCTGAACTGTGGACAAACGCGTCTCTCTAACCCCAAGCTGCAAGAAACTAAAGGAGAGGTCTTTATTCACCATGTGTGCAAAAAGATGTAGAGTTCCAGACTAACAAGTTGTTTATCAGCTGATGTGATAGCACCCAAGCATCAAAACCCCCCAGGAAGTCAGTGAAACAGAGGCAGGTCAGATGTACGTGCAGCCAGTCATAGGAATACGGGAAAAACCTCCTTTTGAAACCAAACGAAGCAAAGACAGACTGCATCCTGCTATGAGCTGTCTGAAACCAGTGTGCTTCAGGTCTTAAAATTCCTATTCCTACTAAAGGTATGATTCTGACACCCTGTCATTTGTAGCAGAGACCTTGTTTGAATTGGGCGCAGAACGTCCTGATGCCACTCAGTCATTCCAGGTGCAGTTTCACCCCTCAGCTCTTTCACATCACATGAGGAAAGCTGGCTGCAAGGGACAGTCACCCAGTCCAAATACGCCAGGTGCCACCCCCCAGCACCTGGCCGGGTGCATCTCCTCCATGGCCAGTTTTTCCTGCTCTCTCCACCCACTTAAATTGCCCAAAAAGCCCAAGTCGCTGAAAGAGCAAATCCTACCAGGCTGAATCTCTCTGGAGTACTGCCTAAAAATCATAAAAGGTCTTAAAACTTCTTTTTAACTGATGCTTTTTAATAGTTAGGACGTATTTGGGTCATTTTCCTCAATCTTCTTTTTCTTCATAAATACATAAACCCCTGTAAATGTGTTTTTAAAGAGATCTGAGATGCTCACATATTTACCTTATATTAAACTGCTACTCATTTAATTTAAATAAAAACAAACCAGAAACACTACATAAGACTCACAATAAAAAACACATGAGTTTGCAATGCTATTACTAGATTTGCAAAGAATTACTAGAGAAGAATTTTCCCTCATTAAATGCTATATAAGAGCGAGCCAAGATTAAAATACTCAAGTTTCTTAGTAATGTTTCCAGTTATTTTTAATGTCTAAACTCAATGGGAAGCTCTCAACACAACTTAGCACTGCTGCTTTGTATTAACATAACCCGTTGCACCTGGAGGATTGCTGTGAATTCAGTGCTAAGAATATGATATAAAACCAAGACTTCCCTAAAGCTAGTGCACAAAGCTACTCAGAAGCAGATATAACGTTTTGCCTACCGCCCTTTGCCTGGAACAGCTGTGGAATGACTGGGCAGAAAGCACTGCTGCATGGTCAGGCGCTTTCTGCCGTGCCTGTACATGACTCAGTACCGAGCTAGTAGCTGCCATGATGCGGCAGGAGCAGGTGAAGCTGAAGGTGTCTCCGTTCTCGGCTGCACGCACACCATTCAGAGTCAGCACGTTCTCATGTCAAAGCAGCAAGTAACTCTCTACCTGTGACACCGCTACGGAAAAGTTAAGTTTAAGAAGTCCTGAATTAGATTATTGCAATACCAAGAAATTCTGTGATCCAGTCCTCCTACTTATGCTACCTGATATCAACAAGACTGAGCTGGAAGCTGCATTTTCTTCCAGACACAACTTTGGTTACAGATGTGTTCAGAGGGAAGGGGGAGGAGGAGCAGGCGCTGAGCTCTTCTCTCTGGGGACCAAGGACAGGACCCAAGGGAATGGCAGGAAGATGCCAGGGGAGGGTTAGGTTGGACATCAGGAAAAGGTTCTTCCCCCAGAGGGTGGTGGAGCACTGGAACAGCTCCCAGGGAAGCAGTCACAGCCCGACAATATTCCAGCAGCATTTGGCCAACGCCCTCAGCACAGGGTGTGGATGTTGGGGTGTCCTGTGCAGAGATAGGAGTTGGACTCAATGATCCTTGTGGGTCCCTTCCAACTCAGGGCATTCTATCATTCTATGACTCTATGAAAAACAGGATGTGTTTGAAATCACAATAATAAAACTTTTTGAAACCTTCCTGTAAAGCTTATTTAGAAAATAAGAATATGCCATTGTATTCTGCATGGGTTTGATTAATTTTTGTGTGTCTCATGAAATACTCAGTCCTAATTCCTTTATCTAATAACGTAATATATGTTTTAATATTAGATAATTCTAAATAACTTTTCCCCCAATCAGAAGAAAGTAATCAACTTTACAGCTTGAGCTACATGTTCAAGTTTCAACAGAACTGCATTCACTGTGGGAAAGTTTTGTATGAAAGTGTTCCAACTATCTGCATGTTAAGGTGTCAGTCAAATTTCAACATCATCCTTTCACTTTTAAACCACTCTATTAAGTGTAGATAAAGAACAATGCCTTCTATACGGGAAACCTGGGATTAATTTTAATTAACCTGAAATGAACTTTAAAAAATAACTCAGATCACATTCGCTCCAGAAGACATGGCAACGTCACCCATTCTGACAAAGAGAGGCGATACCGTATCAGTTCCTAGCCAGCAAATCTCAGTGATGGGCAGATTTTCCCCTTTACTTCCTTGCTGCCTGCAATCAGAGGAAGAAACAGTACTTCCGTGTTCTGAGATGCCAGGCAAACAGCCAAAATAGGAATAAGAGGGTGACACAAAATTATGTTCCAACATCTGGACCCAGAAACATTGTACCACCAGGAGCAGGGACAAGCTTTAGAAACCTCTGGGTGAAGGCTGAATTGGACTATAGGCATTAGAGTCAGAGATAAATGAGTGATATTAACAGATATTAAAAGTACATTGTACCTTCCTGTCTGAAAACCACTGGAAAAGGGCCCTGGGCAATTCCTCTTTAATTCTGTGTATCACCCAGGGTGAGCTCATCAGGTTTCATGAGCAAAGGTAGGATTTCATACACACAGGAAAAACTGCATAGAAAACGTTACCATTTCCAAAAGAAATGGCACAATAAGGCAGAAAATTATGAACCGAATGTCTTGGTGTCTGAGGAACAAGAAAAAATGAAGCCTCTGTCTCGGTAAGGCAAATTATAGGCAACAGACAACTAATATGGTGCATTTTAGTTTCTAACAGGAATTACACTGTAAAAAAGGTAATGGCTTCCTCCTCTTAGAATGTTCTTCGTTCAGTACAAGGGAAAGGAATGGTGCGATGCTATAAGTTTTGCTAAGCAGTAGTGTAGTTGCTCCTCTATATACAAGATAAAAGCAGGAAGAGGGAAGTTACACAGACTTAAAATACACTTTAAAATTATTCATTGCATGAGCACAATTCAGTACTGTTATTCTCTGCAAATTGCCAGCGCTTACAAGCGTGTGGCCATGAACTGAAGTTTCACATCGTGTATACTTTTGTGCAAAATTTTGGCCATTGAGACAGGTATGGAAACTTGAGCATCAGAAATATATGAAAACACCGGACAGACATTTAAACATCTAAGAAATAGCCACTGATTTCTGTGCATCTGCTCATATCTCACTTGCTGCCAGACTGGAAGTTTGAAAAAGAATTCCAGCAAAATTCATAAGTCCTACTGAATCCAATGTTAGGACTTTTCCCAGCTTCCATAAAAAACAACTCTTCATATCAATTATGATTTTTTAATTATATCACATTTTTATCCATCACTTTTTCTTGGATTCTGACATTGATAAATCTACTGAAATATTGCCAAAGAAGTATATTGAAAGGCAAGCTGGGACAGACTCGGTTGAGTATTTCTCATAGTCAAACTTTCACGCAATATTTCACTAGTGCAGCTCTCAAGTTTGCATTAAGCTTAGCCAAGCATCTAAAATTTTATGCAGAAATTTAGAACCAAGGGTTTAGAATGAAATTTAGAACCAAGCTCGTGGAAATCTGCTATTTTATGTGATGCTAATCATTGTCAGAGAGCGACAGCCAACTCCATGCTCAGACGTAGGCTATCTACAGCCTTTAGTTTTCTAATTATAAAAAACTCCAACAAATAAACAGTGTTTCCTGTTTTCTCATCCCAGTATGCTCCTCACTTTTTTTATGTTCTTCCTCAAGTCACTTGTATAAACACGCGTTTCCTTGTTTGAAGTTGTACTTTGCTTCAACTAAGAATCAAGAACGTGAAGATCTTTTCAAGAGTCTGGTTCCCTAATAATATTTACCAAACCATTTCCTTCTCTCTACAGTGAATTACTTCTGGTGCATGGTAACAGTTTGGACAGCAGACACGTTTTTGTAGATAATTAGCTGAGTGGATATTCAGTAGAAGTGGGTCATGCTGTACTCGTTCACAGATGGTTCAATAGAATGGATCTTAGCACAGGCACTTCTCTAAATGCATAACATTTTGAAAGAGAAAAGAAAATGAAAAGAATATTTTTAAATGTTTAGGAGAGGCTGCAGAATACATGCTTTTAGTGTAGGTGGATATTAGGTAAACAAAGCACTCCATTTATGCAGTGAAGACACCGCACTGTGTATCAATAGACAAAAAAATGCCTGCTTTTAGGGGTTGGAAGAGGGTGATCTTTAAGGTCCCTTCCAAGCCAAATCATTCTGTGATTGTATTAGATCAATAGGAACTGTCTAACCAGAATTAAAAATGTGTTCCAACTAGTCAAGTAATTAAACAACCAATAATGTAGTTACCTGTACTAACTGCCATGAAGTGACTGATTATTACGTTTAGTTATTTGTTCACCATACCTTTCCCAATTAAAGAACACAGCTACACGGTAGCTGATTTTGCATCCTGTACAGAATTTTAGCCCAGATAATCTCTTACCAGACGAACTTTCTGTTGCTGACCAATACATAGTTCTTAGAGACAGGTGTGAATTAGTGTGAAAGCTGGGGCTCAGCACTCCTCCAGTCAGAAGGTGTGAAGTTACAGCTCCATTGCTTACGGTTTCACTGTTTGTACACCAGAACACAATCATAATTTCACCCTTTCTGACATAATTAAGACAGAAAACTAAAAGATATAAGGAGGGAGAAGGGAGGAAGCATGCCTTTTGGGTCAGCAATTTCAGTTTCAGGACAATAAGACCGAGCCTTAGAGCTACACTCAGACAGAGCAAAACATTTAAAAATCTATAAATCAGCAATTTAACAAACTGCTAACTAAAAGGAGGCATCTGATTATATTACATTGCCCAGCAGATGCCAAGAATGCTGTTACAGTTTCCACTCACTTACTGCCAACACTCCAAAAGTCATTCCTTCTTTCTTATGTTTTCCCAGAAGCTCGAAGCTTTAACCAGCCCAGGGGCTGGGAAAAAATCCTGGGAAGGAAGAAAGGAGTGCGATTTGAGAAACCAAACCAGAAAATCCCACCACACCCAACTCATCATTTCTTTCCAGTATTCTCCATCCTTACAGTTCAAGAAACAAGTTATTTTAGCAACTTAAAGAACCAGCACCTAAATCAGAAAGGATTGGTTCAAGAAGGCAGGAATCAATTAAAATTAATAAGTCAGTTAAGTTTAAAAAGGAATAGGCAAGGAATTAACCCAAAATGGCTTATAATCCATTTCAGAGTTTGACTATTATACGTATTAATAATGCTTAAAATTCACCAGTCACTCATTTATACAAATGTTAGCAGAACAGGGATAGGAATCTAAGATTTAAATAAAATCAGCTTTCAGCGAGACATCAATCCATAATCACCCATAATCGCTTCAAATATTACACTCTAAATTGTTTTAGACATGGCTAAGATGCAATAAGGCTGACAGTTTGCAAAACAAATTATCAGTGTATGCGTTAGGCCTGGAAGTTGTGATTTGCAGTATGAAAAATACATGAAAGCAGGAAGAGTTCAATCATGTGCCAGCGCGTAATTCACAGTGTTTGTCTGCATTTGGTGCCCCAGCGTGTACACTCCACAGGACCCTGCATAACGATAGGCACAACGCAATATCACTGTTATTCTGAATTATATGTTGCGACACTATGCATTCTTGATAAATAGAACCACCCAATGCCACAATCAATACAAAGAAATGAATCGGGCACAATCACGTTGCGTGTTCCATACTGACATGCAGGAAACCCACCGAAACTCAAGATAGACACACCAGTCCGTGAGACTGAGTCGTGGTGGTCAGGCATTGGAATAGGAAGGTGGCTGAGTCACCATCCCTGGAGGTGTTTGAAAGACGGGTGGATGAGTTCCTTAGGGACAGGGTTTAGTGAGGAGACAGGCACGGTTGGACTCAGTGATCTCAGAGGTCCAACCTTATGCTTCTATGATATCACTGAAAACCATGTAAAATCAGCAAGAAACAAGGAGAAATCATCCCAAATTAACCAAAAAGGAGAAAATGAGCCAAAAAAATTGCCCAAACCAATCAAAACATCAGTGAAAATCTGGCAAATAAGACATAAATCAGCACAACTCAGCAAAGCTAGAAAAACTCAGCCAAAATCAGCATAAATGAATGAAAACTAACAAAAAAGTCAGCAGAAAGCCATCAGAAATCATCCAAAATTAATCAAAAAGAGGTGAAAATCAGGCAAAATCAGCCCAAACCAGACAAAACGAGTGAAAATCTGACAAAATAAGAAAAAAAACAGCACAGCTCATCCCAAACCTGCAAAAAGCACCAAAAAAGAAGAAAAAACCAGCTCAACTCAGCCAAAAACTGGCAAAAATCAAACAAAACCAGCGAAAACCACAGAAAAATACAAAGTAATCATCTAAAACCAGGCAACGCCAGGGAAAACAAGCAAAAATTAGCCAAAAGCAGCTAAAAGTAGCCTAAAAGAGAAAATCAGCTGAAACCAAACCAATTTGCTTGCCCTGCTGGTCACATTTCTTCTGATCCAGCCCAGGACATGGCTAGTTTTCTGAGCTGCAAGCGCACATTGCACATGCTGAGCTGCAAGGCCCATGTTGAGCTTCTCTTCCATCACCATTCCCAAGTCCTTCTCTTCAGGGCTGCTCTTAATCCATTTTCTGCCCAGCCTGGATTTGTGTTTGGGATTGCCCCAACCCAGGTGCAGGACTTCGCACTTGGCCTTGTTAAACTTCATGAGGTTCACATGGGCCTATCTCTCCAGCCTGTCAAGGTCCCTCTGGATGGCATCCTTTCCCTCCAGCATGTCAACCGTGCCACACAACTTGGTGTTGCTGGCAACTTGCTGAGGGTGCACGCAATTCCACTGTCCATGTCTGCAACAAAGATGTTAAACAGCACTGGTTCCAATACAGATCCCTGAGGAATGGTGCTCATCAGTGGGCTCCATTTGGACATAAAGGCATTGACCACAACTCTTTGAGAGTGGCCATCCAGCCGCTTATCCTCTTTTTCATTCCCCATGTAACCTCTGTTTGCATAGAGGCATTTTGGTTGGGGTCCCAGTGAGTCATAGAATTGCTTGGTTGGAAAAGAACTTTGAGATCGAGTCCAGCTGTACCTCTCCACTACTAAACCACCCCTGAGCACCTCATCCACCCATCTTTTAAACACCTCCAGGGATGGGGACTCCACCACCTCCTTGGGCAGCCTCTGCCAGTGCCTGACCACCCTTCCAGTGAAGAAATGTTTCCTGATGTCTGATCTGAACCTGCCCTGGCGCAACTTGAGGCTGTTTCCTCTCACCCCATCGCCTGTCACCTGGGAGAAAAGCCCGGCACCCCGCTCACTACAACTTCATTTCATGCAGTGATGTCTCCCCTCAGCCTCCTCTAAGCTGATGTAATTTCTTAGTGCTCATTTTCAGGTGCTCTCCTGCTCTATCACGAGATGCTTTAAAGCAGTGCAAGAATTATGCCGAGGGAAGGGAAAGGAGTGAGGAAGATTATCTCAGTTTGCGTCCACAGACAAATAGGATGGAATAACTGCAGTTATTCCAAAGGGGCTCTGTCAAAGTCTGCAGAAGCATTCTACCTTTCCATGGACAGTCTCCACCCCCCTGCACACGCCCTGCCCGGCGCAGATTGGTTACAATACGATACTTACGGCACGCAGGCTGCTTAGCACTGCCGCTCGGTGCAAAGTCAGTGTGTACTCTGCATTCCCGCTTTCTTATTTAATGCTTGCCTGTTCTATCAATTCTGCTCCTGCAGTCGGTCACTGATTGATGTCGGTCTTTGTATCTTGACTACCTGGAGTGAATTCTATTGCAAATAACCTATTCTCCTGTTGCTTAATGCAAAGCCAACAAAAAAGGCCAACACTTGATTTCCCACTGTTCTCAGCTGCTGTTCTAGGGAGGAGTAGGAGCAAAACAGCTCATTTCCCAAAGGACAAAGGCACCACTCGCCAGATTTTTCTGAGACTTTATGGATCCACAGAAGTAAAGGGAGGGGCAAGGAAGGGGAGTGTGGGAAAACAAGAATAATGGAATAATGTATGTTTTAAGAGCAGTAGAAAGTATCGTGTCTTGAACTGATCCACAATATCAAAGGCCATTATATTTCATCCAGTCGTCCCTGCTACTTGCTCAATTGTGTTTTGTTAAAGCTCATCTTCCAATTTCGATACAAGAAATTGTTAGTTCTCTTGGTATTCTGTCCAAATGGCTCTGAATCATAGATAAGGTAAGGATGAATCTCTATAGTCAGCGTACACAAACTAGCTCCAACGCAGACCTGGCATCACAGAACTCAATATATATTTGCCACTTTTTCTGCAGCGCCTTGAATCGGTTTCTCAATCCATAGTGATCTACAGGTTGCCTACGCATTCTATTAACTGCACAGATACAGCCAGGCACCTATCCACAGGCACAGAGGAATAATTGCTAATTGCTGAACTACTGGAAAGACCAAAAAAAAAACATCGTCTGCCACCCATCACAAGCACTGAAATACCGCACTGTGATAGCAGACCAATTAGGGAATCTCTCTCCCTGATGTTCACACAGTAGCTACTTCAGGAATGGTCTGCTCCACTCAAAGCAAATTCACTACACACAGACACCGAACACAAATTTGTTTAAAATCAACTAATTAAATTTCAGAGCCTCAATTTAAAGATGTGAAATTAAATGCAAAACTGTTACAGTTGGATGACTTGTAAAACAACCCAAAACTTTAAATTAATGAAAATGTCTGCAAAATGCTTGCTTTCGCACACAGGGGTGACTCACATAGGTGTGTGTCAATGAATCCATATATATACAAGTCCTATTATAGAATGAATCAATTCATCTTCTTTCTCTCAGATAGCAACAAAATGCTTTTATCTCAGCACAGTGGGGTTTTACGGAGCACTTAGAGAGTACCCTGCTTCCGCCTCCGATGTTCCCAGCGGAACTACCTACTACCAGGTGCACACTAGCTACCACTCAGCATCTTCATGCGATGTTAAAGATGCCAGAGGTCTTACTCTGCAGTTTTCTCCAGCTTTCTCCGTGTGCATTGTAAGCATTTAAGTGGAAATCAGGACAACGGTAAAGAACAGCAAGTTAAAATTGAGCTCAATTTTGGTACACGCTTAGGAGCACCACTGACTTAAGAGCTGTCACTTAAATTCATTATTCTGAAAAATACAAATAACTTCACTACTTAACCCAGGATCTGTTGGTTACTTCGTTGCTTCATTATATATAAGCATAACTCTTTACTCAAGCAAGGTCTCTGGAGGACAAAAGCTGTTGAGGATTGTTTATTTATGGTTAAACCCCCCCCCAAATCCTTGTGCATATACTTCAGTCCTGCCCAGAGTCGCCAGCTGCCTGAATTTACTTCAATATGATAACTGATCAGAAAATTACTTTGCGACAGTGTAACTGCATTTCTGTTTCAAAGGATAACAACAAGATTTTTTTTTTTGCTGTTAAAAAACCCAACCAAACAGAAAACCCCAACCAAACAAAACCAGGAAGTCCAAGACACAGATCTGATTATACTCAGGAAGGGCAAATACAGGATTTTTTATCATTATGAAAACAACTCCACATGCCTGTGATGACTTTGAATCAACAGTAACAGGTTAAACTACCAGCAACCCAAAGACACCAGTACGTTAAAATGCATTGACGTTAACCTGATTTTAGCTAAGTATACAAGGTAGAAAGGTTTGTATTGTTTCAAGTAAATATTTTCTGTGTGCAAAGAATTAATTTAATCTTAATTAATATGTATAAAATTTAACTGTCGTTAGATCTTTTCTTAAACAATTTACACTAATAATGAAGAATACAAGTACACACCTTCTATAAGCACTGTCTATATGGAATACGGAGTTTAAGCAGAAGAGGGAAAGGAAATTGAGGAAAGAAATTTCAATTTCATTCAAAAGCATAGGAGATAAATGAGAAAAACCTGGATACTGATGTCCTCCAGCAATTAAGACAGTGATTAGGAGTTACTTTTCTACTATACAGCCCTGCAGGACCTGGGCACAACTATGCTGAAATAACAAAGACCTTCAATTAAAAATAAATCTATGCCCAAGAGAGGTTTGCAAACAGATTGCTAACATGACTTAAGTTTATTCAAAGTGATTGGTGAAGTCTTTCCACATCTTTCCCCATTAATCTTTCCATATCGCTGGGACTAAAAACACCCAGAGAAAAATGCTCCATCATGTAGTAAGCGTGCGAGAGGAAACTGAATTCAGGGCTGTCCAGATTCACCTGTCAAGAAACAGAACTATGAAAACCCATGAAAAGTCTCTTTCACTTTCTGAGCATCTTCATGCTCCAAGATGAAAGGGGGTTATTGCAACAGTGAGTTTCGTTTCACAGGTCTTGGAATGAATATTTTGAAAACCATGTGATGTGGCTGTCTTCAAAGTCATCACATGAAACTGTGTCTCTTGGCTGCACTCAAAGTTTTCTGCCCTTCTAATCATATGTGGCTTATCTTTTGAATTTTGTATGCCCAATGACAACCGGAAATTAAAAAATTGGCAAGAGGATTCTCAGATTTGCTGTTGGAAAGACAAGCATATGAGAATAATGTAAAATAGTTTTCAAATTCAAATGGGAAATATCTGACCATCCTTCCTATCCCTGTACATTCTCTTTCCCTCCATCCAGCAGTACATGGAAAATAATGGAAAAAAGAATTATCTCTACTTGAGTTTATTTTCTAATATTAATAATGGTAAAATCGCTGAAAAAAAACCAACCACAAATTAATGCAAATATGTGTAAATGTATAAAAACATCTTCTGGCTAACTTTTTCTTCTTTTCTTTATCTCTAACCTTTCCTGGTTTTCAACATCTCCACACGCTTTGATTCATTTGTTCCACCAGGTCTGTTCTTTTCAAGCTCAGTAGAAGCTTGAATAACTAAAAGCAAAGTTCGCCAGTCTTCGCAGCCCTTGGGGACAGCTTAGGGCAGGCTGTGCACGGGAGCTGTGATGGCACATCAGTCAATATGCTGAACCCTCCCACCTGAGTTGGCCGTCAGTTCTGTAAGCAAGGAAACAGTGCCTACGAGACAGCAATAACAGCCTTTAAATGACACCTGAGTGCACACATGTACGAAATGCATTTCAGAAATGCAGAACAGAGTTGAAGAGGCAGAGATGAGAAGGGAAGCAGATACCCTGCACCAGCTGGAGCTGCTGTGAGTCAGCATTTGCAGAGCACAATGTAACAGAGATCGCAGCAGCAGCAAACTGCAGGCTGGATGGCATCGACTGTGCGTCTGCAACCATCCCTCCCCTTTGCTCTTCCTGAACTCAAGGAATTCAGTATCATATACCATAATAATAGATCCACTTACTTAAGAGTAGCCTACAAAATCTTTACCATCATTTTTGTTTAGAAAAAAAATGCCGCTGGACCTTGAAGAGTGGGACAGCTACAGGAGAACAGCAACTTGTTTCAACCACCCATTTTTTCATCCATGTGTAGGGTGCAGAACAGGGATACAATCACCTACAGGAATGAAAAACAATACCAACCATTACTAAATCCTATCAGTGACTGCTCAAAAAGCACAGACGAAGTTACCCTGGGCGAATCGCCCTCTATGTCTCGCACGTCCTTGGGCTACAGCTGGAGCCAACCAAAGCTCACATAGAGCGGCAGTTTCTGTTGGATGCAACCAGATGGCAGAAGATGGAAAGCCAAGATAATTTGGCTAGAAATGAAACCTCTAACATTCGTTTTGGAAGAATTATTCAGTATTTTCTGTCTGCTCTGACAAACCAAATGACAAGCCCTGCAGCGGGGTGTGATGCACCCGGACTGCCACTGGCTTCGGAAGGAGCACGACTGCACTCATGCAGCTGGCAGCTCAGGATCTGAGGACCTACAACCAAACCATAAAACACGAGAGAAGAAACCACTGCTACTTCAAAGCATCATCACACCAGAGTCAAGATGTGAGCAGAACTTCTTCCCGTGGCAGATCCAGGGATTCATTTTCTCAGAATATGTGATACACAGCGTGCTGCCAACCTCCGAGCACTCAAAGAGAAATCAAAATTAAATAACTACAGGAGAGTTTTGTAACACGGTGATTTGGCTGAGCCTGTATACCAAGAGCTCAGTTTTGAATAGTTTTAAATAGATTAAAAGAGTCTAATCGTTACAAAATTAGATCTCATTTTAGTCAGTTACATATATGGAATAGGAACACCTGAAGGGGTTTTTTTTGTGATGCACACGTATGAAAGTTGTCCAAGACACTTTTCTCTAATATTTTAAGTTTTGCCTCAAAGGTAACATTCCTGATATGGAAACACAGTCTCAAGCTTTGCCAGGGGAGGTTTAGGCTTGACATTAGGAAGAAGTTCTTTACTGAGAGGGTGATTGGCCGTTGGAATGCGCTGCCCGGGGAAGTGGTGGAGTCACCATCCCTGGAGATGTTTAAGGAGAGATTGGATAAGACACTTAGTGCCATGGTGTAGTTGACAAGTAGGAGTAGGTGTAGGTGTTGGGTCATAGGTTGGACTTGATGATCTCAAAGGTCTTTTCCAACCTTATGATACTGTGATACTGTGAAACAAACACTAAAACACAGGCCTGTAAATCAAGACACGTTGTTTTTACCATTGCATTAACATACTTGAAGTACCTACAAAACTCAGGAGTGGTCCACAATTCAAACTGCTCAGTGGCAACAGCTGGTTTTCCACATACAAAGCGTGAGCCCTGCAAAGC
Source organism: Neomorphus geoffroyi (assembly GCA_033558235.1). Lineage (NCBI taxonomy): Eukaryota > Metazoa > Chordata > Aves > Cuculiformes > Neomorphidae > Neomorphus > Neomorphus geoffroyi. Next base: position 36,123,579 of record JAUMJM010000016.1, read on the forward strand.
AGCAAAGATGAGTGGCCCACAACATCACGCAGAACCTATCCAGAGCCCACCCAAATCTGCGCTGGCTAAGCCATGAGCTTTAGCTGTGGATCTGAGCATGGGATAGAAGTTAGGTGTGAGCCTGAGCCACAAAGCGGCCTTACTCCCCTCTAGTTCACAGTGGCGTCAAAAAAATCTGATTTATTTACTTGTAAACCAAATCATGCTGTAAAACCCAAAACACTGTATATTATTCTTTTCATCACATCATTCATTTCAAGACATATGAGCAGTTATAAATCTGTTCTGCTGAGATTCGTAATTAAATGGTGTCCGTATTAGTGTGTAGGCTTGGATTTGCTTTCTTATCAGTTTTTTGTGGGATTAGTTTTGTCTTTGGCCTGGCACTAGTGGAAATACATTTATTTCAGCATTCTCTCAAGCAGCTCTGTAATTGCACAATTAATTATAAACATGTATTAAAGCGGTAAGTAAAGGGCAGGTGGTTATACTCATTTCAATGAACCTATGCTGAAGTGGATAAGCTGAACCTGGCTCTGTATATGCACACATACATATCAAGCATACAGGTTTTTCTCAAACTACAATTTAATTCCTATTTCATTTCCACTTGTTTATGATTCTCTTGTTGGAAGTGCAATATTGGCCAACTTACAATATTAAAGCTACAATGATGAAGCGTTTTAGTATCTGGAATGAAAAAAATGCGTTATTGTAAATATGGTTTGTAATTTAAACGTAACAATAAAAGTTACAAGACCACACATTCCTTCGCTCTGCCTTTTGGGAAATCACTGGTTTATATTACCTTACTGGGCACTTAATTCACACTTGTGATCTCAGTTAAACAAGAAGCAGATACCACAAAGTGTTAAATACAACAGCGTGCGTATTATTTTTTAATTCTCTTTGTAGGGATAACAGTTCAATCTCTCTTGACTGTTACGGTGCTTCCTGTGCCAAGCAGCATTCCTGAGCTAAGGGAGACTTTCCAAATTAAAGAAAAGAAAAATCCTTTGCATGCCTGGAAGAATATGTAGCCCAGGGAAAAGGAAGGGGAAGAGAAATCATCTACAATTTAGAATAAATGTATTTACCAGAAAGAAAAATAGAAGAAATATGATCTGAGGCTTTCTGTTCTAATCCACTTTGTATACCCAAAAATCTATTTGAAATATGACCTGCTATCACCTACCCATTTTCCCCTCTGCCTTGCTGCTCCCTGCATAAAGCCACCTCTGTTGTGTTACACACTGTGTGGGTCTCCCCGGCACTACAGCCCTGCCTGGAAACACTGCTCCTGCTTAAAAGTGATATCCAGAGCTCTTCCTCCATGCCCATTTGCTTAGGATAAAATCATAAAATATCCTGATTTGGAAGGGACTCACAAGGACCATCGAGCCCAACTCCTGTCCCTGCACAGGACACCCCAACACTCACACTGTGTGTCTGAGGGCGTTGGGCAAATGCTTCTGGAATATTGTCAGGCTGTGACTGCTTCCCTGGGAGCTGTTCCAGTGCTCCACCACCCTCTGGGGGAAGAACCTTCTCCTGACATGCAACCTAACCCTCCTCTGGCATCTTCCTGCCGTTCCCTGGGGTCCTGTCATTGGTCACCAGAGAGAAGAGCTCAGCGCCTGCTCCTCCTCCTCCCCTGCTGAGGAAGCAGTAAACTGCAGTGAGGTCTCCCCTCAGTCTCCTCCAGGCTGAACAGACCCAGTGACTTCAGCCTCTCCTCACGTGGCTCCACTCTAAACCCTTCAGCAACTTTGTGGCCTCCTCTGGACAATACCCAGGAACTTTACATCATGTTTATCCTGTGACGCTCAAAACTGCACCCCGTGCTCAAGGTGGTACCACACCAGTGGGGAGCAGAGCAGCACAGAAAATATACCTGATCGCTAAGCTGGATGGGTAAAACCAAGTCACTTTCAGCATGAATTAATACTTTCCTTTATTTGGAGAAACCCCCATGAAACAGCATGCCCTGCAAACACAGCGCTGTTTTCCAGTGAGATGGCAACTTTTCCTGCCAGTTCGGGGCCAGGCTGTGGGAGGACGGATACCTGGGTGGAAAAGGTGAAAAGAAATAAACACCATGTAGAGCACAAGTGTGCCCACACACAAAAAGAAAGAAATGAAAAAAGAGAAAGGTTCCTACTTTGGCTCCTTGCAACAGCAGCCCTGCACGACTCTGCCTCACGTTGTCAGCACAGAGCTTCAGAGGAGGCTTGTGCTGGATGACATTTCCGTCATTTGCTTGTTTAGCTGATTTTTTATTGTGCCTTTCTGGAGATCACTAACATGTAAAAGGATAGTGATTACGATGCAAAATGTCACGCACTCTACCTGAACACTGTATGTACGAAGCTTTATTCATCGTCCCCCTCGTGTTGTACATGTCCAATTAGTTACACCAGGCACTCCAGTGCAACGGGAGGGTTTCCTATGCAGTTCCGTTTGCTAAATACCTTTGTGACAGTTTCTTGGCAAGAACTGCGGCAGAGAGGTTAACGTATGTTAAGAATACATACAGCAGGCGTCCCTGGTTAGGCTGCAAGGAAACAGGAAACATCGCAGCAGGAGCATTTCCCATGCTCACCATTCAAGCCAGTTTGCTTTAGAAGCTCAACTCAGATTTTGACAGCAGAGCTTACGATGACAGAAAGGGACCATTGTCCAGATGGTCAATAATGCCAACAGCATCCTGGCTTCTGTCAAAAATGGTGTGGCCAGCAAGGGTAAGGAAGGGATGCTCCCTTTGTATTTGGCTGAATCCTGTGTTTAGTTTGGGACCCTCACGACAATAAAGACACGGAGGGGCTGGAGCACGTCCTGACAAGGGCAACGGAGGTGGAGAAGGGTCTCAAAAATTAGTCTTATGAGGAAAAAATGAGGGAGCCTGGAGAAGAGGAGGCTGAGGGGAGACCTTAGAGCAGCCTCCCACTACTGAAAGGGGCTCCAGGAAAGCTGGGGAGGGGCTCTTGATCAGGGAGTGCAGGGACAGGATGAGGGGAATGGTTTTCAGCTGAAAGAGGGGAGACTGAGATGAGATTTTAGGGAGAAATGTTTTGCTGTGAGGGTGGGGAGGCCCTGGCCCAGGTTGCCCAGAGCAGTGGTGGCTGCCCCATCCCTGGAGGTGTTCAAGACCAGGTTGGATGGGGCTTGGAGCCCCCTTATCCAGTGGGAGGGGTCCCTGCCCATGGCAGGGGAGTGGAATTGTTTTTTCTTTGAGGTCCCTTCTAACCCAAACCATTCTATGATTCTATACTTAAGCAAAAAAATAAAAATTAAATTTAGAAATAATATATTTTTCAAGATTATATGACTGAGTGCTCCTTAACATTTACAGACTTGTGCTTTGTTCTAGGTTTAATACTGGAAGCACAGTCTAGACAGATGAGATTGATTTCTTGTCATTATCTGTGCAAGCTTAGAAAAAAAATGGATCCCTTGAGAAAGTTCTGGGCTAGGCTTGCATTTTCCTGGACCACTCTGGAAGAACCAGTGTCCTCTGCAAAAACAGCAGGAAATGTGCAGAAAATGAATTATGACACAGAACTGCTCTTAATGTTTTCCAGAGGTTTCAACTTTGTGATGGCATAATGCTGGCATTGTGAATGGAAAGTGGCTACTTCCACAGCCTTTCTCCATGACTCAACTTCTGTCTAACTTCTCACTCCAAGAAACAAAAAACAAACCTGACCAGAACTTTCAAAAAAACCCACCAAGTCAATCCTTCCTTCTAAATCGCTGACTGAGGCTACAGACACATGTGTATTTTATGCTGGCATGAACTTGCATTCATTACTATGAGGAACCCTGTCTTTCTCCCCATTACTCATCCCCACCCTTACACTGCTGCAAGTGCTTGTGCAGCCACCCAGTGAACCGGACCGGAGCCAAAGCTACAGAAACTTTTAGGAAGGGGAGGGAGGGGAGATGAGTTTTCATAGAATCATAGACTCCTTAAGGTTGGAGAAGATCTCTAAGATCATCAAGTCCAACCATCATCCCAACACCACTGTGCCTGCTAAAATGTCATGAAGTCCCTCATCTACACACGTTTTTAACACCTCCAGGTAAAGAGACTCCACCAGCTCCCTGGGTAGCCTCTTCCAAAGCTTCACTATGCTTTCTGTGAAGTGATATTTCCTAATATTCAGTTTAAATCTCCCCTGGCACAACTTGAAGCCGTTTGCTCTTGTCCTGTCACTTGTTACTTGGGGGAAGAGACCAGCAACCACCTCACTACACCCTCCTTTCAGGGAGCTGCAAACAGCAAGGAGATCTGCCTTCAGCCTCCTCATCTCCAGACTTAAGCACAGTATCACAGTATCACAGTATCATAAGGTTGGAAAAGACCTTTGAGATCATCGAGTCCAACCTATGACCCAACACCCACACCTCCTACTTGTCAACTACACCATGGCACTAAGAGCCTCATCCAATCTCTCCTTAAACACCTCCAGGGATGGTGACTCCACCACCTCCCCAGGCAGCGCATTCCAATGGCCAATCCACCCTCTCAGTAAAGAACTTTTTCCTAACGTCAAGCCTAAACCTCCCCTGGCGAATCTTGAGACAGCCCCAGTTCAGAGGCTGACTGGAATATTGTTTGGCTTGGTACCATGACTGCTTCCCTGGGAGCTATTTCCAGTGCTCCACCACCCTCTGGGGGAAGAACCTTCTCCTGATGTCCAACCTAACCCTCCCCTGGCATCTTCCTGCCATTCCCTCAGGTCCTGTCATTGGTCACCAAAGAGAAGAGATTAGCATCTGCTTCTCCTCCTCCTCCTCCTCCTCTTCCCCTTCAATCACAGTAGGAAAAGTTGGGATTTCTTGACCAGATCATCCAGTGGTCACCATCCTGTCCCATTCTAGTCTAACAGGCACTGAAAAAACCAGCAGCTTTACTTGCCTGATTTGTAGCCTAAGTAGTTAACGTCATCTAAGTTTTGCCCATTTTGCTCTCCTTTTTTGTACTTGTTTCAGCTTAGACTGCGTGCATTTCACCTACAGTCTTTGTTTCAGGCATGCAGAACCGGTACCCAGACATCTCAGAACAGGGAGCCTTTCTCAGGACAGAGAGTGCCGTTGAGCTAATAGTGAGAAGCTTGAGCACTCTTCTACAGCAACTGCAGTGCTGTTCCCATACTCTCATTTTCTGGCAAAGCACGATCTCCCAGCGGGTTCCCTAGAGCACCAAAACGCTCAGAGAACCTTCACATGGCTTCAATTCATCTTACATTCCTGGTTTGTTTCTTTCCCATTTTAGGAGCCACAGGGACAATCCTTAACACTCAAGCCAGGCTTTTTAGAGAATGCTGGAGGAGGGCTCACCACAAGAATCTTCCCTGGGGAGAACTTTGAACTATTCAGGTGACTTAGCAATTAATTACTGCAGCAATCTAATCCAATGTAACTACTAAATCATAAATTAGGTAGAAGAAGCAGCAGCAGTATTTAGGTGTATTGGCTTCAGCTGAGTCAAAGTTCATTTCTGACAGAATACCTACTTTTATAATAAAATGTTAAGCTGTGCAGTCCGTTTGAGGTCACGTGAAGAAGTGCTTCTGGGCTACGAGAGCCAGATCCCTTCCTCTGTGAAACGATTCCAAGTCAGGCAGAGAACTGTACTAACTTCTAGTATGACGTGTGGACTTATCCTAAATTATGAGCCAGCTATGAGCCAGTGTTGGTGAATTTCAGGGCACAAAACTCCTGATGAGTTCCAAAGGCTTCCCCTCTCTAGAGCCTACGTGAAGGAAACCAGCTGAACCTGAGTGTTGATTCATTTACACAGGACAGCTGGCCTCAGCACCCTAAATTGACTCAGAGGCAAGAAGGAGGAGAGATGGGAGGGCCCTTCTCTCAAGCCTCCTTCTGTCTACAGGCCAGCCCATGGGGCTCTGGGAGGCTGTGCTTCGTTGGGACAAAGTTTACTGTGGAGGTTTTTAATACCATTAACTTTATCAGCAGATATATATGCTCAGAAGATCTGCACTCCATTAAGTTTGTTTTGAAATATAGCCTGTAAATAAAACTAGAATGCTATAGGTTCTTTTGGTTGGACTCCCGGTGAATACTTCTCTGCTGCACTGACTCAAGGTCCTTCGCGGTCCTTTCTTAAAAAAAAGAAAATAAATTAAATTATTCTCCCAGATGGTGAGCCCAGCAACCCAGACACTAATCCCTCAAGCTCACATCAGCCCATTCACAACACATCAAAGCACAGATCTTTCTTCACTCCCTAGAAAACACTCCAGCAAGTGGAAGAGCTAATACATGCGCTTTTTTTTGTCAATCAAAATGCAAAACATCAAGACATTTGAAGAGTAGCGAAACCCAGTCTGTTTCTTACGTAGATAACAACTGAGGAGACAATAAAAACAAATTCTAGAGCTACTGCAAACTAATCCTGTTGTTAAAATACTACTGTAACATATACCGCAACAGTGGGAATCGCATGGAATTTCTGTACACACACTGCTATAAAATTCAATGGCATAAATATTTCACAAGCTGTTTTTCAAATAACTTTCCTGTGTGTGAGGCACAGCAACTAAAGGTTAACCAAGCCTGCAAGGAGGCTCAAGGCAGACAGTGTGTTCTGCAGCTGAGTGAGGACTAATAGTCAAACCATCCACAAGATTGTTACAGCTAACTGGTTTTCATTCAGAAGGGTGGGTTTTGCCTCCTTTCCTGTCAATGCCCTTTAGCAAGTGGGAAGCCAGGCTGTTCTTTTTATTGCTATATGCTACAAAGTACACTTACAGTTAAGGTGAACTCAGAAAGCGTGGCTCCTTACTGGGTATTTATTGTGAAAGGAGATTTTGTCCCACTGCAGATCTCTAAACAGCTTTGCTAGAAAGAGAGATGTGAAGAGATTTATACATAAGCAAAACAGCTCATCACAACTTGCGTAACTGCAAATAGCAACAGATTGGAGACACTCCAGTTGTCAGTGGCTTGAATCCAATACTTAAGTTTTACTACTCTTCTACTACTCAAAGAATTAGACACTAGCTTATAGAATATCTTACTTAGCTACAGCAATTTGCCTTCATTTTTTAAGAACTGTATTAAGCACTAAAATCAGAATCATAATCAGAAGGAGGCATGCATCGTGCCTTTCATAAATACAACTAAGGAACGGTGCTGACAGTTAAAAATCCCTTTGTGGGATCCTTTTAATCTACATAGAATAATTATGGCTGTTGGACATTACCAATACAGGAACAAAACAGTTTAGTTTAAGAAGCTGTAATCATCAGAATGGTGTCTTTTCTTAAATGAAAAGTTCCATCTCAAGTTTTCCTGGAGACAGAAAGAAATGGAAGTTTCTTAGTTTGTACAAGCATAGGTGTGAAGGCTTTCAGCAATTTCATGAGTATTCACAAAAAGCAAGTAAAAGGTATTTGTCACAAACCCACAAAGGGCACTCAAGTGTATTAGATAATGGGAAGCAAGGGAGAAAGGAGGAGATATTAGCAATGATAAACCCCACTACTATTAACTTGCAACAGACTAAGAGGAATGTAATACTTTCAGAAGTTCAATAATAATAACACCTTGTGCCCTGGCAGCAGAAATACCTATGTTCTTTTACTAGCAAAGAGAAATGTCAAGCTTTAGTTAAACTACAGACATTAAAGTATATGGTAATTATTATCCTCCAGTAATTTTCTGATACTCTTCCAATGATAACACTGCATTTAAAATAGCTCTTACACTACTCTTAGCATATTATTACAGCTGCTGAGATGTATAATACCCTGTGGAAATTATCTAACTAGTTTTTGCTTACATTCAGAGTAAACATGCTTGTTATCTCTTTGGCCATCTGATGTCAAGCACCTTTAAGTGAAGATGGGTGCCTTGACCTGTTGTTCATGTTGATTTTTGCAACCACGAGCAAGCTCAAAGTGGTCAGTTAAGTCTGCAAAAAGGGAGGTGGTACTAGCTACACCAATTTGCAAAACATAGCTGGCTGCAAAGTAACTGGTACCAGTGCTGTTGTGGCATACGTAACGCAACACATTCCTGAGTCAGAACAGCGCGGCTTGTGCAACTCTTGCCATTCATTTCCCAAAGCATCTGACAAAAAGAGACTTCTGTTTACTGAGACAGCCCAAAGCCACAGTCTTGCAACATTTTAAGTAAATCATAGAATCATAGAATGGTTTGGGTTGGAAGGGACCTTAAAGTTTATCCAGTTCCAACCCCCCTGCCATGGACAGGGACACCTCCCACTGGATCAGGGGGCTCAAAGTCTTATCTAACTATTATTGTTGGAAGAGTAGTACCATCTACCAAAGCCAAAGTTTTAATTAAGGCCCAGATCAGCAGCACAGTGAAGTTAATTGTTTGCCATGACTGCAATGGAACTTGTATTAAGGAATTGGCCATGTCTTTACTACGCTGCACTAATGTGGGCAACTAATGAGTCTTTCCCTACAATTCTTGCTTGTCCCCACTACCAGACACTCCAAACACACACACCAGAAATTTTAGATCCTTAATCTCAGAGATGAAACACATCCCACATTTGAATGTTTCATTGTCAACCCTATGTCTGCCTGCTAGACTCATTTAGCCCTTACCTTTCCTTTTAGCGTGAACAGAGTTTAAATGTACAGGTGATTCAGGCCTAACTTGAAAATGCACCCCAGAGTGGAAATGTGAAACTGTTCAGACACTTGTGAAGAGTCTCTATGGACCGGGTAGCTGAAAAATAATGCTGTCCTCATGAAGTTTTTCTCTTCCTGTTTTTGTTTTAAATTTCAGCACACAGAATTCTTTGAAAAATTCACAATGAAGACGTCAGCTAAAAGATATTCCAGCAGAAATCTGGAGGTACTTTGCCAGTGCAGGCAGAAAGTCTACAGGATTTTCTGAAAAGAGAGCAAAACATACTCATTCGGGTTGGTTTGTACTTCACAAACAGCAGCCTGGACAGAGGAACATAAATAGAGATAATGCAGTGTGTGTGAAGAAATTATGCTTTCTGTTTCTCCCTTAAAGATATATCCCCACTTCTGTATCCACCACTGAATAATTTTTACAACACTGAGCCTTTGCTGCCTTATTTTCTTTGACCTGGTCTGTTTTTTAACCACAGCTTTCCTAAACATCTGTGTTTTTAATTTTGGTTTCAAGTTAAAAGCAAGACAACAGTGAAATCACTGCAGGAAAAAAGATCAGTCCAGTTAGCAGTGACTAATAAAAAAAATAAAGACTTAGGGATGAAGGATTTTACCAGTGTAAAAACAAATATTCTGGTGTTGGCTGGTAGTTTAACACCCAGACTCTGAAACATCTACCAATCTGAAAAATACAGTAATGTCAACGAAAGGAAAAATAAAAGTAGTGTAAAGCCTCAAATACACTCTAGGATGTTGATCTATAATTGCTTTGAAAGACATGTATTCCTGCTGGCAGCAGGCATTCATAAGGAAATCCTCCACATAGCAGCAAACTCAAAAGGAACTGAAACTCAGGGGCTTTGATAGCAGAATGTGGCTGTGGTGTCGTGCAGTGACATTTATGAACACAAGTACTTTTGCTGTGACAGAGCCACTTTGACAAAGCCGCTGTCACTCCCACCCCCAAACAATAGTTTGCTGTTTATACAAAAACCTCCAGTGAGGTTGCCTTGAAAATGTGATTGACAGAACAGCAGGCTAAAGGGGCCATCCAGAAATAAACCAATAGGCTGGACTTCCACTTGGTCATTGCCTGCTCAGCTCTCCTCCTGTGCGGCTGGCTCACTGCACAGAACAGCTGCATGCAAAAAGAGATTCGGTACTCCAGAAACCCCAGAAAGCAGCAACCTGATAACATTCACGTTTCACATGGAATTCCATCAAGAAGCATCTGGCCAACACCCTCAGACACACGATGTGAATGTTGTGGTTGTTCTATGCAAGCACAGGAATTGGACTTGATGATCCTTGTTGGTCCGTTCCAACTCAGCACGTTCTGTGATCAACATGAAACAAACAAACAAACAAAAGCCCTCCAAACCCCCACCAAACCAACCAAAAAACCCCCATCCCAACCAGCTTAAAATTTGTGTCTCAACAGTTCATCTTCGTATGTTGTTGGAATTGGAACCAAATTGGAACCAAAGAAAGGAAGCGTAGATTTAAGGAAAACAGAGAAATTATTATATTATTTGGAGCAAAGCATAGAGTGGACTGTGTGGCCGAACATAGTACTATGAGTTTGTTGCAGGGTATAAGGGGAAAAAATAGAAGTTTATGTTATACTTCTTGAGATATTGACAGCACAAACTTCTTGCCGCGACATTGCTGCAAGATTTGCTAACGAAGTACTACCTTCACCAGCAACGCAATCCAAAAATAGCAAAATTATAGCAGTACCCACTGTTTTGAAGAGCAAATCAAGTTTGTCTCATTCTGTCTAAACCTTTTCAGTCCATCTTAGTCCCATCAAGACCAGGTGATGTAGACTGAATTTTTCAACTCCCTGTTTTTTGGGGGTTTTATTGTCTGGTAATGAACTTTTGAAGGTCTGATCAAAATAGAGACAGGAAACACAAAAGAGACGTACATCACATCTGCTCATTAAAAAAAAAAAATGCATGAAATCAGATGCAATCTGCATTTTTAGAAGCTCAGACCACGCTATCTTCAGGGAAATCCTGAAAGAGACTAATATTTTTTCCCATTAAAAAAATATGTTAAGACTGGTAAAAATACAAAACTTCTTGAATAATAATTAAATCATAAAATAAAAATGGCATACTCATTTAGGGAACCAATAACATGCACAGCACTTAGAATATTTAACTGGAAGCACAGCTTCTCATTTTAAGCACCTGTAAGAGTCTGGTGGAGGTCAGCAAGCAGTAGGAACTGTTACCAGTGATGGTGGGAACAAGTGGGATGCTTGGAGGAAGATTACTAGTGGGGGAAGGCGAGCTGTAGGAGGAAGGAACAGCAAGATTAAATGATCTAAAATGGGAAGTAAACGTCAGAGCTCAAAGTTACATCCACGCTTCATGCAAGAGGATCTGCACAAATAACGGGAATGCAGGGAATGTTCTACCTGCTCACTGACGAGGCGACGCAGCAGTGAGATCATTCTGCAGCCCAGAAGAGAAAGGCTTTCTCACTGCTGTATTTTTTGAGCCAATATTGATTGGTTTAGTGTCGCCAAAGTCAGAGACAAAAACAAAAAGTGCCTCAGAGGTGAAGCTTCTCAAATGGAAGAGCTCAATTATTTAATAATCTCTTCACTGATCTGGCTGTGACTCCAAAACTGTGGGGATTCTGCCAAGCTGGACTTAGGGATCAAGCGCTGCATCTTGTTATTGTCACTTTAACAGACAAAAATTTCTACTTGCTATTTTTTGCACACTGGAAAGAAAAAAAAAAGACAGAAAAAAAAAAAAAAGACAAAAAAAGACAAAAAAAGACAAAAAAAGACAGAAAAAAAAAAAGACAGAAAAAAAAACCAGGGAGTGCATCCCAGACATCCCAGATAGCAGAAGTCAAACACAGAGCCGGGCTGCTGAGTATCCCAGCTTCCCAGCTTCCCAGGATCATCCAAAGAAAAAAAGACGCACAAGTTAGAAACAAAAACAAATCCATATGCTGCCTAAGGGAGGAGTGCTAAGCAAACACACAGCAATGCATTAAAATCCTTTCCTCTCCTCACAGCCCCAAACTCTCCCAGCTAGGAAATATTGTGGGCTTAGCCAATATCTGGACTATTCTTATGATTATTTTAAAAAATGAAAGCTTTACAGAGTTTCTAACAATTAAAAACTAGGGTTGCAAAATTATTTTCTAAGCTTGTTAATGTTTTTACTGTTGGGAGATAATAGTTTTGCACGTCAGAGCTCCTCACTGAACACATAAACAGTCTCAAAAGTGTTGAGGAAGAGAAGCAGCTTTGCCCTCAAATAGTTTCTGAATTTTGGGTCTAACACAGCACCAAATGCCTTTGCTGATACAAACCCTGCTGCCCAAGCGGGGCACGCTTCAGCGTTTGTTCATAGGCAAAGTGCAGTCAAGGCGTTCTGTTCACAGACTCTGTCCTTCACCGGTAGCGGTAGGGAAGAGGCTTCCATGCTTCTGCTCGTCCTTGAATTCTTTGGGTTGGTACCTCCTGACCCCATCCCACTGCGGAAATTTCTAGCCTGTTGCCAACATTCATTGGCGTGCATCCCGCTTCAGAAAACCATTCCAATAGGAACCGCTTAAGGGGATACCCAGCACGGACACAACATCCCAGTTAGATCACCTCCGGTACAATGGTCCGTTCCACCACACCTTGATTAAAATTTGAATTACTTTGATGTGTAACTGTGAATCCACTGCAAAGACCAAGCAAAACCAGGTATTCGCAGAGGTCACAATTCACAGCCTGTTTTCTCTACCTTGATACACAGAGCGAAACCAGCAGAAGTGTATCATGGGATCATAGAACGGCTTGGGTTGGAAGGGACCTTAAAGATCATCCAGTTCCAGACCCCTTGTCATGGGCAGGGACCCCTCCCACTGGGTCAGGGGGCTCCAAGCCCCATCCAACCTGGTCTTGAACACCTCCAGGGATGGGGCAGCCACCGCTGCTCTGAGCAACCTGGGCCAGGGCCTCCACACCCTCACAGCAAAACATTTCTGCCTAAGATCTCATCTCAGTCTCCCCTCTTTCAGCTTAAAACCCTTCCCCCTCATCCTGTCCCTGCACTCCCTGATCAAGAGCCCCTTCCCAGCTTCCCTGTAGACATATCCCTTTTCCCGCAGGTAGATCCCTTATGTACCTGAAGAGTAGCCACTAGCCCACTGTGCAACACTAAAAGATGTTAAATCCACCAACTGCATCACCTGTATGGCCCTCATTAAGGAACAGGTAATTCAAATTCAGATAAGACAAGAAGTACTGAAGTGCATAGTATTACATCTCTTGAGAGAGACGAGGCCACATCACAGTGAGTCTGAAGCAACAGAGCTAAGTCCCTCCACTCAGGCAGCACAGCTGTATCCAGGGAGTTGCAGCTCCATTTCAATACCCAGCAAACCCTCCTCCGAGGAATTATGTTATATATACATTGAAATTTGAGGCTTATTGAAGTATAATTCAAGATGTTCATCACCTGCGACGCGAGGCCCACACCCACCACCCCCCAGGTCAGTCGGCAGTTAACTGCCCTTAGGTGTCGTAAGAAATCAAATAAATGACTGTGAAACAATTTCTACACATATTCACTTCCCTTGTAATGGGTGTCCTTGCTGAGAGAGTGCAACTGGAACCTTTCCCAACTCATGGAGGGCACAGAAAGGGGACACAACGGAAAGGGAGGTGAGGATCCTTCTTGTGAGCATCGTACATTTGAGCACCGTCTCCAAGCACCCTTTCCATCAAAGCAGTATTATCTCAGTACGAACCAAAAACCCTGGCGGACACAAAGGGAATTCCCCCTCAAGCAGGAAGGGAGTGGTAAGTCTACTGTTTGGTCTGTTCCAGCCTCCTCAGTGCCAAGCTCCTCTGCCAGGAAAGCAGCTGAGTCCCCTTCCCGGAGGGGTTTAAAAGGTGGGTAGATGAGGTGTTCAGAGATCTGGTTTAGTTGTGGACAGGTACAAGTTGGGCTCAATCTCAAAGTTCTTTTCCAACCGAACAATTTTAAGATTCTAAGCAGCTGCCTGAAGTATCGCTTTCATGATTTTTCTCCTCTGACATTTGAATTTGAAGAGAATTAGCTCTTTTCAGGCTGTGGTAACCAGGAAACCTACAGCTGAACCTGCAGGCCAGGAGCGAACGGCACAGTCCATTTCTTCACTACTAACCTTTTACGGAGCTTTCAGCTCCTTCATTTTCTTAGCTTTCTATCACTCCATGGAACAATTTTGATGTCCAAAGGATTATAGGTTCATTATGGAGAAAAGCTGATTAGGAGCCGTGCCATTTTGTAAGCTATAGTGTTCCAGAAAAAGCAACTGCAATATCTCACTTACAGAAAATGAATTCTGCAACTTCTGTCTCTGAATTTCCCTTAAGATATGCATAATTTATTACATTTACTATACTGATTTCCCACAAACGTAACAAAATCCTGTACTCTACTACATTTTCAGCAATGCTGGAACAAAATTTCATTTTCTATTTAAAGAGCAAGTCTGCTCAAAAGAGAAATCATATAAAACAGCAGCTTTCTATTCAAAAGTTCTTCTCTGAGTGTGATTTATGTGCAATAAGCTTACTTAGACAACAGTAGATTTCGACCATGCTTTCCTACTTCACTTACTGCAGAATTAACATACCCAGGAATATGAGCTGAATTCCCTGATCAAACACTTTGTTCTTTAAGTTCCAGCCATTTGCTAATGCCAGAGTGCAGAGGGAGAATTTCTCAGGGGTGCTACTGGGGTCACACCTGCAAAGAAAGTTCATTTCCCTACTTCTAGTACCTTTACTGGTGGTGACAGTAAGGGAAATGAGAAGGATTCAGCTTAATTTCCAGATTTTAAATTCATGTCACACGATTGGCAATAAGAAGAACTACCTTTTTTTTAAGAAGTATATTTGTTGAGATTTTAGAGTATAGGACTTGCCACTTTTCTGTAGAAAAGTAAATTTTAGAATAAACTTCTACCATTTTAAGACTCCTATTTATTTTTTTTTACGTTGGCTTCAATGAATTAGTATTGAACATCAACAATGGGAGAAGGAAAGAAACACACACCATCTCATAAAAAAAACCTTAGAGACTTCCTGTCTTTAGAGTGTGTTTTAATAATGCTAAAAAAAAAAAAATAAAAGACATAAGAAAGAAAGAGAAGATATAGATAATAAACTTCCATTATTTTGCAAGTCTGGCTTATACATAGTATCTTGTCGTATTAGCCAGCAACTGTTGTCATCTCTCAAGATGCAAAAAAAATCTCCTCTTGGAATGCTGGGTAAATACTCCTCCACTTGCCCAGTGACACCACCTTCAAGAATACAAACATTAGAAGTGCCCAAAAGGTCATAAAGACTGGACCAATACAAGGCAGTTACAGGTTTAATTGCTCTGTACAAAACATGCAGTTTTAGATTGTTGGACAAAAAGTATTTCACAGTAATCACATACTGGGTCTAAGAGGGAAGATCTTGGCTGCAAAAGGATTTGCCCTCTTTAAGACTGTCTGACTGCCTCAACAGAAGCATCAGATATGTGCCAAGTAGACGAACAGATCTGCACAGGCACTTTTCCACAGTTATGTGCCATGAAAGTGAAGTGGCAAAACCAGAACACTTCAAAAGCGTTCAGCATAGTGTGTGGAATTCACTCCCACAAGAACACGAATTTTTGACCAGGATTTAGGCAAATGGTCTAGAAATCATTGACATACAAATATTTTCATTTTCACCTTTCCAAATAAAATTTCCAGCTTAAAAAAAAAACCCTATCTTATAAAACCCTAGGGAGTTTTTCTGTACCTGATATGTTATTTATAGCAGTTCTTACCCAATTGCATGTCTATGTCTCTGAACAGAAAAATAAACAGAATGACTAAAAGAGGCAAGGAATCAGCAAGTTTTATGTGCTGCTTGACTGGAAGTCAACCATCCAGCCAAAGGTTTCTTATCTGAACTATTTCATACACAAAACAATAAACCCCTCACAGCATCACTAGAGGAAGTCATTCGAAAAAATATTAATGCTGTACAGGTCAAAATTATAACGTGATTTTCCTGTAGCAGGAAGTGAGTATTTGTTATAGATTTATGCTGCAAAACTGGAAGATTTTGATGATTGTTACAATAAATCTTTCAATGTATCTTTTTTGAATAAAAGGGACAAATGTCTGTAGAATAACAATCCTAAACGTAGTAGCAATAACTGAGTATAAAGGGACATATTAACTCTAGGGACTAATTTAATGATCATTTTAAGACTGGTTTGGCTATTTTGGATGGGAAATACTAATCAAGACCTGAACTACCATAACAAATAACACCTAGAACCCTAATTCTATGTCATAAATTTAACAAGATCATCTAGGAGCACATACTACATGTTTAAATTAAGCTACATGCACAGAGAAGAGAAGGCAACTTTTCCACACTGAAAGGGGCTCCAGGAAAGCTGGGGAGGGGCTCTTGGTCAGGGAGGGCAGGGACAGGATGAGGGGAAGGGTTTTCAGCTGAAAGAGGGGAGACTGAGATGAGATCTTAGGGAGAAATATTTTGCTGTGAGGTTGGGGAGGCCCTGGCCCAGGTTGCCCAGAGCAGTGGTGGCTGCCCCATCCCTGGAGGTGTTCAAGGCCAGGTTGGATGGGGCTTGAAGCCCCCTGACATGGTGGGAGGTGTCCCTGCCCATGGCAGGTGGTGGCACTGGATGGGCTTTGAAGTCCCTTCCAACCCAGCCATTCTAGGATTCTGAGTCTGCAGAATAATGACCCTACTGTACAGGTGCAAAGGCCAGGCTGTTTGGAGGCAAACCCATCCTGAACAAAAGCACAGCTGAAGCACCTCTGCTTTGCACACTAAAAGAGCACTTAACTGCATCGGGTCCCAGAAGTGAACCTCTACAGCCCTGATTTCCCCACATGTTTTGTTTTAGTAGCTTTGGACTGAAAAAGGGTACAAAAGTATAATAAAACCATTACCTCCCAGTTCCACTCCTACCTGATGGGCAGTGTATTAATTTTACCTGCACTGCCGCTGAGTTTTTATATTGGGGTACAGTTGAGTGGTTCTGTAGAGATTTAATGATTTTTATGGTAACATTAAAGTGCAATAACAATGCCCAATGAGTTCTAATTAGCTCTAATGAACTAAAAAGCCTCAACAGGTTGAGACCTTTTTCGTAGTAAATTCAAGCTTAAAAACTATTTGTACCCTTCTAAATCAAAAGGAGCTTCCAAACAGAGTAGAAACAGACGGGGTCAATTCCGCAAAGCAGTTACTCTAAGGAGAAATGCTTTTATAGAAGTGACTGAGACTGAAAATTTCAGAACATAGTCAATCTTTGCCAAATCCCTGTGTTCATCAAAAGATGTTGGAACAATTTCCAAGTGCATTTACAAAGAAGAAATTCTTAAGGGTCAGAATACGCCAAAATGCAAATAGTTGCACTGCAGGAACAGAGAAGAAAACATCGTACAGTTTTCCCATCTCTGCACAGGTGCCAACTTCAAGCCAAATCCTTTTCATCTCTGGAAAGAAAAGAGAAAGTGGGCTTTCTTCTTGTGTGTGTGAGCAAAGCAGCTGTGACACGTCCTGCAGCACTGGGGACGGAAGGGGAAGCCACTGTTTGTAATGGAGAAGATGCAGTCTCCTTGGATGATAGGTAGGGGTGTTGGCAGAAGCTATACCTCCCCTTGGAGCTCGTTTAGCCTCTAAACCTGAGCTCATATCAAAGTACAAAAGCCAGAGATGAGCAAGCACCTCCAGAACACGTTACAGTTGTGTACAGAACTCCCCTTCCTCAGAAGGGATGTGGGTGGTAGAAGGTGGGGATGGCAAGGAAATCGCTTCTACAAGCCCTGAATACACAGTATGGTTTGAGACAATCTCACACAGTTGTTTACCAGGTTTAGGACACTGAGGATCTGTGACATTGCTGCTGCTGCTTCTCACCAACAGACGATTTCGAAGTACAGCTGTAGAAAGCTGAACAGCGATACCCCTAGTGTTAAGGCATCAAGGACTCACAACACAACGGCATTTCTAGTAGGCACACCAGTACACAGCAGCATGACTCGTCTAACAACATCAACATCAGGAATTAATTTTCTGTTCTCTTTACATACGCAGAATCCAAGCAGATCATCCACAGCCAAATCAGCAAGGTGAAAACCTGCTTTATTCCTTAATACATAAAAATCCAGGAGCACAGACTTCAGTGTCTGTCTAGAACACGTTCCTACGAAATCAGGGTAACGGAGAAAACTATTTGCCCCTAGATTTTCCTGACAGAGTAAGATCATGGAATGTCCTGAGTTGGAAGGAACCCACGAGGACACCAAGTCCAGGTCCTGTGCCTGCACAGAGCAACCCCAACATTCACACTGTGTGTCTGAGGTCATTGTCACAGTACCACAGTATCGTAAGGTTGGAAAAGACCTTTGAGATCATCGAGTCCAACCTATGACCCAACACCTACACCTACTCCTACTTGTCAACTACACCATGGCACTAAGTGCCTTATCCAATCTCTCCTTAAACATCTCCAGGGACGGTGACTCCACCACCTCCCCGGGCAGCGCATTCCAACGGCCAATCACCCTCTCAGTAAAGAACTTCTTCCTAATGTCAAGCCTAAACCTCCCCTAGCGAAGCTTGAGACCGTGTCCTCTTGTTCTGTCGCCAGTCCAAATGCTTCCCAAATATTGTCAGGCAAGGGCCGCTGTGCCCTAGCAAGTGTGTCTTAACCCAACTCTGGGAAACTTCCTAAAGTAGCACCCCCAATAAGGTTCTTATTTAAATGGCATCTACCATCAGAAACCAGGACTTGTCACTGATACTTCATCATCCATAATTTTCCCTCAAGGAAATTCTTTCTCTTCCTTCTCAGCACAACTCTCGTCTCACCAACCACAGTAGGCAAAGGTTTCACATTCCTCCAGCATACTTTGATCTTGAAAAACAGCATCCTAAAACTAATCACACTTCCATCACTGTACAAGATTAATTGGGTAAAAAACATTACTCAAACCCAGAGTAAGAAAAAAATGCCATGCTCCCTCCTCATCATTTCCGCTAGTCTCATTTCTCCATTTCCCTCAGTTGCTGTTACTCACTCTTCCCCCTTCCTATACTGGTCATGTTATGATTGATTTTTAAGAATGCTTTTCTATAATATTTCTCTGATGGGACATCACTCCCTTCCCCTCCCTACATCCTTTTACCAGAGATATTTATTTTCCTCATTGTCCTTTTGTACTTGTTAACCATTTTCTTTTTCTGTAGTGCATCTTCTTAATCACATTTTTAATTTTCTGTATAATGTTGTAGCGGACTCTCTAAAGGGCAGTCTCTGAAAACACAATCGGAATCTCTGAATGAAGAACGCCACATAAAAATACACATTATCACCACTTACCTTTTGATGAAACTGTCTCACGCTTGTCTACAGTCATCACACTTCTCATCATTTTAACACTGATTCAGTTGACTAAATCTCCATTGGAGTGCAGTCTTAGACATAAACAGAGCAGGACGCTCTATGAGTGACACCCTCACCACCGTAATCTCCACGTCTTTTTTCCCTATTCCATCATTGTTGCAGCCTGGTGGCACAATAGTTTGTTGACAGAGGAATCTGCTAACCACGTTCTTTAACTGATACTGAGAGAGAGGAGCAGGCTGCAAAATATCTCATCTGTATAAGCTTAGTTCCTTAAAAGTTACATTGCTCCTCTCCCAGGGAAGTGGCTGCATGAAATCAAGTAATCTTAAAGCAAGTATTTGTTTGAAACTATATATACACAAATAAACTGGATTTAAGTGAAAGTGTTTAATTATAAATTCCCATTAATTAAGACAGAATAACCGTACTATTTACAGGGAAGATGGCAGCTTCTTCTATATCACCATGACACTGTTTATAACAATTATCACAGTATCACAAGGTTGGAAAAGACCTTTGAGATCATCGAGTCCAACCTATGACCCAACACCTACACCTACTCCTACTTGTCAACTACACCATGGCACTAAGAGCCTCATCCAACCTCTCCTTAAAGACCTCCAGGGACGGTGACTCCACCAGGCAGCGCATTCCAATGAACAATTACCCTCTCAGTGAAGAATTTCTTCCTAATGTCGAGCCTAAACCTCCCCTGGCGAAGCTTGAGACCATGTCCTCTTGTTCTGTCGCCGGTCACCTGAGAGAAGAGATCAACCCCTGCCTGACTACACCCTTTCCGGCAGTTGTAGGGAGCAAAAAGGTCTCCCTTGAGCCTCCTCTTCTCCAGGCTAAACAACCCCAGCTCCCTCAGTCGCTCCTCACAGGGCTTGTGCCCCAGCCCCTTCCCCATCCTCATAATTCCCTTCTTTAGAAGTTTAGGACTCCAGTCGTAGAGTCAAATGTCAGACAAACATCTTGAGGTTTGTGGATTTGAAACAGCATCATTAATCTTTTAAGATCTAAATGCAGTGAAGAGCCTAAGGATCAGCCGACAAAGATTTCAGCCATTAACGATAATTTGAACTAAGTTGAGAAGTCTGATGAACTTTAAAGGCTACGATCATTTCTAGATCAAGTAGTTCTACACCGAGAAGTTCAGGCAACCCTTCTGGAAGAGCAATCGGATAGTTTCAGTCTCTTGTTGTGTGAAGAATTATAAAACAGTATTTGTTCTGAGTGGCTGGCAAATCGCTGATGTGCAGAGAGGCTGCTTCTCACATTGCAATGATTCCACCTTGTTGTTAGCTGGTTTTGCAGATATCCCAACAAGCTCATCTCTTTGTTGAAGAGCCACGACAAGTTTATAGTTAGCTGAGGATAGGGAGAAAGCAGGGTCAAAACTGCAAATACAAGCAGAGCTGCCAATTGCCAACTATTTCACCAGGAAAGAGCAGTGACAGAAAAGCACTGCAAAGCAGAAAGAGCAAGAAATGCATTTAGGGAGGCAACAGGACACATGAAAGAGCAAATGAGGGAGCAGTTAGAAGGTATAAATGGATGAGAATGAGTCTTTTTGAAACAGCATCAGTTTTCCAATAAATTGTTTGCGAGCTGCAGTGCAACCGAAAGAACGAGAGACAGATCCACTCTCTCTGCTTTAGCACAACCTATACTCCCAGGACTTGGAGACTTCTTTCTGCAAAGGGCTGCTTGGTCAAATGACCGACGAGATACTTTAACACACACCCAAAAATGCTCTGGTTTGTTGCTTGAGGACAGCTGTTTTCCATTAACTCTGAAGAATCCAATATGTACATTTCAAGAAACAAATGAAAGCACACAGACATCAACAAATGAAACCATTTGTTTTCCCTTCAGAGTCTTATACGTTTCAATACCCCAATGCTCACCTCCTAGAAGTTCACTGGTTGAGCTAGGACAAAATGTCCTCACTTTCCTTCTAAGGTATTCCTTTCTCCTTTGTCACCCTCTTAAGGCAAAACAATTTTAAAGTAAACTTCAGACTTATTAATAATTCTGTGTTCTGCTCTTTCACAAAAAAAGGTTAACGGTATTCAATCCTTAAGAGATGGGTGTGATTCACAAAGAGATGGATCTCCTACAGGAAAGCTGGGGAGAGGCGCTTTATCAGGGACGACAGGGATAAAACAAGGGGGAATGGGTTTCAGCTGAAAGAGGGGAGCTCTAGATCAGACATTAGGAAGAAATTCTTCACGATGAGGATGGGGAGGCCCTGGCTCAGGGTGCCCAGAGCAGTGGTGGCTGCCCCATCCCTGGAGGTGTTCAAGGCCAGGTTGGATGGGGCTTGGAGCCCCCTGATCCAGTGGGAGGTGTCCCCGCCCATGGCAGGGGGTGGCACTGGATAGGCTTTGAGGTCCCTTCCAACCCAAATCATTCTGTGATTCTACAGTATTTTTTTAATTGTATCTGCAGTTAAAATACTGAGTAATCTTATCACCCTTTCAGTGCTCAGAGTACCAAGCACTTATAGTGCATAAAGTCTTTTATTCAACTGTTTCAAACCATTTTACAGGCCTTAACATAGCAAAGCCAAACAACAGAGCTGTTGGTAAACTGAGGCATACGGGTGTCTTGGTTAAGATTTCGTCAAAAGTAGCAGCAAAAACAAGGAAAAAATTCAAGCATCTCGAGTCCACTCCATCCAGCAGAACACACGGTGAAGCAGTTTGTATGAAGACCATACAGTATGAGGACCAAAAATGCTACCGTCTTCCTACAATTCTTGATTCCAAGCACTAAATACCATGAGTTAAGACTGTTTAAACAACCTTTGTTAAAAGGTATCTTTCTAGGAAATAAAAAAAAATAAAAAGGGATGGAAAATGGTTGAATTATTTAAAATACCAGTGCATTTTACAACCTATTCAATTATTCTATTGTTGGGGAGGAATTGCACATGGTACCACTCCTGTCTTAAAATGGTGCTATTTGACTGTCATTCAATAGAGTGGCATTAAAGGTGATGGAAAGGGAATGCAAAATTATCTAGGATTAAGTGGAACTGCTAAAATCTGAGCTTACATCATTTTAATCAGTTACAGAGAGAGAAAACCAGATTTTGAAAGCAGCTTTTGTCTGTGGCAGCGATGCTTGTTTCCTTATGCTGAAACACTAGTGCAGCCTGAAACTGGGTTTGGGGGAAAAGCTATGTACGCCAGCTAAAACAAAAATAAAGAGAGACGAAGAGATATAAAAGGGAAAAATAAGACAGAGTAACACAATGGCAGAAGGGAGAGGAGGATCTATCTTTCTTTAGCCAAATTAAGCCTAATTTCTAACATTCCCTTTTTTTCTCC
The DNA here is from genome assembly GCA_033558235.1 of Neomorphus geoffroyi. Classification (NCBI taxonomy): domain Eukaryota; kingdom Metazoa; phylum Chordata; class Aves; order Cuculiformes; family Neomorphidae; genus Neomorphus; species Neomorphus geoffroyi. The sequence goes on from JAUMJM010000016.1 coordinate 36,146,010, forward strand.
AGGTTCTCAGGATTTTATTGTGTTCCCATTTACCAGTCACAAAAGCAGCGTATCCTTGTGTAATATCAATAAACCTTTTAGTTTGAATTGATACAGCCAGTCTGCCATCCGTCTATACCTGCTAAATTTATTATTGTATCCATCTATGATGTCTTCTGAGGATTTGTGTTTCTAACTGGAATAAGTTCCTGCAAGAGCTTCTTTATTACAGCCTGTGTAAATGCCACATAAGAGAAAGTATTTAAAACACAGAATTTCTTCTTCTCCCTCTTCCTTGAACATCAATCTTAATGCTGATTAACAAGAGCAGGATTCATTGATCTGTGCTCTGAGAGCACTCAGGAGAAATTGAAGAGTCGGCCGGCATTCCCACAAATAAAGTTCCATTTGCAAGAGCTGCTGTTTTCCCTGTCACGGAATGCCTGCCAGAAGGACAGTTATTACTTTGTAAGCTGTTTTCAAGCTACCAATTACATGATATGAAAGATCATTTTCAATATTTGCTTCTCACTGTTAAGATGTTTACATCAAAGGACAGACAGGGATACAGGAAAGTACCACTGTAAGCACATACATGGAGCTTGCCGCCTCTGGTAGCCTCCCTTGTTGCAGTCCCTTTACCTGTAAAACTTGAGCAGTGGTACTGATATTCTCTGTAAATCATAACCCACTGAAAAATAGAATGTTAGAAGTAGATTTTACTACATTTCAGCATCTAAAGCCAAATGTACAATGGAGCTGTAAAGCTTAGAGGGAAGAAAAAATCAGTTTTGCAGTTCTTAGACTAGTTTGGGTTGGAAGGGATCTCAAAGCCCATCCAGTGCCACCCCCTGCCATGGGCAGGGACACCTCCCACTGGATCAGGGGGTTCCAAGCCCCATCCAACCTGGCCTTGAACACCTCCAGGGATGGAGCAGCCACCACTTCTGGGTATTAGTGATGTAGAAAGATGTTTATTGTATAATTGAATAAAAGTCATTCAGATTTAGATGAAGATCTATGGAACTCTAAGACTACACGAGAAGTAAAAATAAATGGTAACTGACCACTGTACTTTTACCGTCCTTTAAAATGCAAAAATAAACTTTGTCCAAATAAGTAAGACATCATGTAAAATTATGGAGAGTGCAATTTTTTTATAAACTGTTGTCAGTTTTGATAATTACCACTCCATAAATAAAAATTATACTATATATTACTAATGATAGTAACTATAGTTATTGATAGTTATCCTAACTACTCAGTGAACTCAAAAGAGAGTATTTTCCTGTTCTCCCCATCAGTGGACTATGTTAATTTGTTCGTGGACGGTGCTGCAGGAGGAGGAGGAGCTTCAAGGGCGGTGCTGCTGTTTGGTAAGTGGTTTGAAGACAAAGATAACTAAAGTTATAGTTATTAATTTTTTGACAATACTAGTTATATAATATTATTTATAGTAGTATAAGCTGGGAGTATCTGGTCCAGATTTAATCTTGATTTGAATATGGAGTGAAGCAATTACAGACCACTAGCTGCTGCATTAGGTTTGCAAGGACCTAGCGGGTTCGGCTTCTGTTCCTGGAAGAGTACTGGAACAAATAATGAAACGCTATTTATAACCTGTAACACGAACACACAAAATAAAAGGTTAGTAACTGTGAACACAAGCCAATCTTAACTTCTCTTCTGACAGAAAGAGAGACCTGAAAGATAGGAACAATATGGTGAACGCTGCATCTTGTCTTTACAACACTTTCACCACTGCTTCTTACAAATGAATTTGGGAAACATGGACTAGAAAAGAAATTTTGAAAAGACATGTGCTAAGCTGGTTGGACGTCTGCATTAAGTGAAAGTGATTTACGTTAAAATTTATCAGCTGGGGTCTGTCCTGAATCTGGTGCAATTTAATATTCTCACAAAATATTAAAATGAACATACAAGAAAAGGGTGGTAACATTCAGAATGACGGTGGAAACGAGGTGTAGCGTTCCAAAAGATAACAGTACGAGCAATCGCAAGCAGCTCTGGTAGCTCTCAGCTGTCTTCGTCCAAGAACCACATCTTAAGAAATACGTGACCATTTGGTATGAGTGCTGACAGAAGCAATGAACCAAACTTTTCCTATATGGAAAAAGTAAAATTTAAAAAATGTGTTTATTTACAGAAAAGAGGATTAAGTGGACCCATAAACACAGCCTTTAAACAAAATATTACCACAGAGAGTCACGATCTATTGTCCGTAACCATGGCGGCCAGAACAAGAAGGAACAAACCTAGGCTGCCATAAGGAACTCTTCTAACAACTCAAAACTTAGGACACTCAGCACATATGAGAGACCACTTCTGAGAAGTGTAGCTTTACTTTCTAGATACCTCTCTGTCTCTCTGGAAAACACATGTATTCATTCCTGTGTAAGGAGGGCCCACTTCCAGCTCATGAAAGTAGATGTTTCTTCTCATATTTTGGTGGAAAGGTAATCTAGCAGAGGTTGTGTTATTAATATTGACAAGTAGTTAGGAACCAAGAAAACATTCAAATGGCCTATTCCTGGCTTCAGAATACAGTCCAAGGATATTGTTTTCACGGAGACATTAATTTTCTTCCCTTTTTGTTTATTTTTGCTTAGCATCCAATCAGCCACTGCTGTCACTTGTCATATCCCTAAAACAGGGAAATTTTCAATACAAGATGGATAACAACAAAAAAGTGCAGAGGAACTGAGAAACTAGTTCTGGTTACATGGAATGTATTTTCTAGGATAGTGAAAAGTAACAGAAAAAAACACATTTATAAAACCTAACTCCAATACCTTTCAGCTTACACCAACCATACAGAAACATGGCACCCAACAGGAGACACATGTCTCTTTACTTGGCCTAAGGCAATTCCAACTACTTGTCTTCAAATTTAAGGCTTGTCGCCATCTATCTCTGCCCTACTTAAAATTTTTCATTCGGTAGGGAAATGTCACTTCAAAATGTCTGTCCAGGCAATAATGGCAATCTGGATCTACTCATGATATTTTAGAACGGTCAACATCGTGTTTCCTCCTGTATCAGGCCATAAGCATCTGTTTACAGTTTTCGACCCATCTCTTTCAAACATCTGTTTAAAAATTTAGCCATCTACAAAGGAATATGTTAGGTCATAGGTAGCCTAAGGTGACTCCAAACAGGCTAGAAAATACTTTCTGTTGTGCTCTGTTTTATTTTCATGGCCATCTACTGTCTCGTGGCCTCAGTTTGCACTGTGTGCTCTTTGGACAATACATGGAAGTTGATTTTCAAATATGTACATTTATCATAGAATGGTTTGGATTGGAAGGGACCCTGAAGACCACCAAATTCCAACTCCCTGCCATGGGCAGGGACACCTCCCACTGGATAAGGGGGCTCCAAGCCCCATCCAACCTGGCCTTGAACACCTCCAGGGAGGGGGCAGCCACCACTGCTCTGGGCACCCTGAGCCAGGGCCTCCCCACCCTCACAGCAAAACATTTCTCCCTAAGATCTCATCTCAATCTCCCCTCTTTGAGCTGAAAACCATTCCACCTCATCCTATCCCTTCATTCCCTGACCAAGAGCCCCTCCCCAGCTTTCCTGGAGCCCCTTTCAGTACTGGGATGCTGCTCTGAGGTCTCCCCAGAGCCTTCTCTTCTCCAGGCTGAACAACCCCAGGAAAAATATCCCCTGCATGACAACAATTGCAGCCAGAGAGACGAGTGACAATACATGAGCAAAAGAGCTCTGCAGACAGGTCTTATTTCCCATTACCCTACTCTGATTTGATTGGTAATAAATTAAACTGATTTCCCCAGGCCATCTCTGTTTTGTCTGTGACGGTAATTGCTGAGTGATCCCTGTATGTCTTTATCTCAACCCATGAGCCTTTTGTCATACCTTCTCTCCCCTGCCAAGCTGAGGAGGAGGAGTGCCAGAGCGACTTGGTGGGCACCTGGCATCCAGACAGGGTCAACCTGCTACACTGCTTCATCTTGCCATGCTCTCATGTCCTTAACTATGAAGGGAAGATCCTGTCGGTTTGTTTCTTGGCAGCGTAACGGTCCCATAAGGGTCGCACAGCGTCACTGACACAAAATCAACAACCACACACACACAAAAAAATCTTTAAAGGCCTGCTGCAAAGCTCCTAAAAGTCAATGTTTTTTTGTACTGATTTCAATTGGCTTTGAAACAGTTTATAAAACCACTCTGTGATCCCAGAGTTTAGCATAAGTTGCAGACATACAGCTGGGATGACACTTAAGAACATATGCCAAAAGTTTTTTGGGAACACAGAAACCTCCAAGTTACTGTGAGCAGTAAGAACAACGTGTCACTAAAGGAATGTAGTTATTCACTTGGAATGTGATTTAGAATGTATTTCTGTTTCACCAAAAAAATGGCATATTGTTTTCATTAGATGAAAATAAGCATTCGTGTTTGCCTTATGTTTCTTTCATAATATTTGCATTACCGAGTTTTCAGAGTTTTACATTTGGAACCATACAAATTATAGCACCTGTTTTTTCCCCACAGACGAACAAATGTACAGTAGGGATTTATGTTGCTCCAAAAGAAAAGAGGGAACTAATCCCTTTAGGCAATCCAAATTGAATCATAGAATCGTACAACGCTTTGGGTTGGAAGAGACTTTTACAGTTCATCCAGTCCAAGCCCCCTGCAGGAGCAGAGACATCTTTAACCCGATCAGGTTGCTCAGAGCCCCACCCAACCTGACCTTGAATGTTCCCAGGGATGGGATCTCCACTACCTCTGTGGGCACCCTGTGCCAGTGTTTCAGCACCCTCATTGTAAAAATTGTCTTCCTTATAGCCAGTCTAAATCCACCCTCCCTTAATTTAAAACCGTTGCTCACAGTCCTGTCACAGCAGGCTTTGCTAAAAAGTCCGTCCCCACAACCAAGCACCAAAGCAACCAAGCTTTGCTTTGCTTTCTTGAACGAAGACTGGAGAGATGCAGGACAGGGCACAAAACACGTACCTCATTATTTCTGTTTGCTTGACCTCTATTTCTTACCTCTGTCGTTCTTTTCTGACTTTCCTTAAGACAAAGCATGATTATGTGTTAGCACTGCAGCAGCAACAATGCTGGAAGCTCAAAGGATTGTAAGCACGAGAATGCAGATGATCAGAGACTACAAATAGAAGAACATGGAAGAAGGAATGGAAGAAGAAATGGAAGAAGGCCCTTTACTGAACCTGGCCTGCTTGACCCAGATGGGTCCCACCTAAGTAAAAAGGGTAGAAGGATACTAGCCCAGGAATTGGCAGGGCTCATTGAGAGGGCTTTAAACTAGGCCCGATGGGGGAGGGGGATGTAACCGGACTCACCACTAAGTGACTGCAGAATGTGAGTCATTATCAAGGGTGAAGCCACTAGCCCAACTGAAATGCATGTACACCAATGCACGCAGTATGGGTAACAAACAAGAGGAGCTGGAGGTCCTGGCCCGGCAGGAGTACTATGATATAGTCGCTATCACGGAAACGTGGTGGAATGACTCCCATAACTGGAGTGCTGCCATGGATGGTTACAAACTCTTCAGGAGAGACAGGCAAGAGGGAAGGGGTGGAGGGGTGGCCCTGTACACCAAGGAAACCCTTGACGCTGTAGAACTTGAGATCGGGGATGATCAGATTAAGAGTCTATGGGTAAGAGTAAGAGGGGCAAGCAAGACCGACATCCTGGTTGGAGTGTGTTACAGACCGCCTGACCAGGAGGAAGAGGTGGACGTTTTGTTGTTTAAGTAACTGCAAGTTGCCTCAAGATTGTCTGCCCTTGTTCTTCTAGGAGACTTTAATCTCCCAGATATCTGCTGGGAACTTAACACAGCCGAGAGGAGGCGGTCCAGAAGGTTCTTGGAGTGTATTGAGGACTGCTTCTTGTCACAGCTGGTGAATGAGCCTACCAGGGGTGAGGCTCTCCTTGACTTGCTGTTTACCAATAGAGAAGGGCTGGTGGGTGATGTTGTGGTTGGAGGCTGTCTGGGCTGCAGTGACCACGAGATAATTGAGTTTTCCATTAACAATGGAACAAGGAAGAGCAAAACCAGGACGACCATGTTGGACTTTCGGTGTGCTGATTTCAAGTTATGTGAGAAACTAGTAAGGAGAGTACCCTGGGATAGTTCTTAAAAGCAAGGGGGTCCAGGAAGGCTGGACATACTTTAAGAATGAAGTCTTCGAGGCGCAGGAGCAGGCTATCCCGATGTGCTGTAAGATGAGCCGCAGGGGCAGACGGCCGACCTGGATGAGTAAGGAGCTTCTGAAGGAGCTCAGTGAAAAAAAGAGGGTGTATCGCCTTTGGAAAGAAGGGCAGGTGAGTCAGGTTGTGTTCAAAAATATTGTCAAGTCGTGTAGGAAGAAAACTAGGGAGGCAAAAGCCCAGCTGGAGCTTAAATTGGCCACTTGTGTTAAGGACAACAAGAAGTGTTTTTCAAATATATTAGCGGCAGAAAAAAGGGCAGCAACAACCTTCAATCCTTATCGATCACTGAGGGAAATATAGTAACTAAAGATGAGGAAAAGGCTGAGGTGCTTAACGCCTTCTTCACCTCAGTTTTCAACAGTAAGGCAGATTGTTCTCTGGACAACTGGTCTACTGAAGCGGAGGAAAGGGGCGGGGTGCAATACAGCCCCCCTGTCATCCAGGAGGAAGAAGTTAGAGACCTGCTGAGCCACTTGGATCCTCATAAGTCTATGGGGCCTGATGGGATCCACCCTAGGGTGATGAGAGAGCTGGCGGACGAGCTTGCTAAGCCGCTTTCCATCATTTATCAGCAGTCCTGGCTCACTGGAGAGGTCCCAGAAGACTGGAAGTTGGCCAACGTGACGTCCATGCACAAGAAGGGCCGTAGGGACGATCCAGGTAACTACAGACCTGTCAGCCTGACCTCGGTTCCAGGCAAAATTATGGAACGGATAATCCTGGGTGCGATCATGCGGCACCTGAGGAATGAGGGAGAGATCAGGCCCAGCCAGCATGGTTTTAGGAGAGGCAGGTCCTGCCTGACCAACCTGGTTTCTTTTTACGACCGTGTGACTCGCATGGTGGATGAGAGGAAGGCTGTGGATGTGGTGTACCTGGACTTCAGCAAGGCTTTTGACATTGTCTCCCATAGTAGACTACTGGACAAGCTGGCAGCCCGTGGCATGGACAGGAATGTTCTGTGCTGGGTTAGGAACTGGTTGGATGGCCGAGCCCAAAGGGTGGTAGTGAATGGTGTCCCATCCAGCTGGCGGCCGGTCACTAGTGGCGTCCCCCAGGGTTCGGTGCTGGGCCCGGTCCTGTTTAATATCTTTATTGATGATCTGGATGAGAGGATCGAGTCCTTCATCAACAAGTTCTCAGATGACACCAAGCTGGGAGGAAGTGTCGATCTGCTAGAAGGTAGGAGGGCCCTACAGAGGGACCTTGACAGGCTGGAGAGATGGGCTAACTCCAATAGCATGAGGTTTAACAAGTCCAAATGCCAGGTCCTACACTTTGGACACAACAACCCCATGCAGAGCTATAGACTGGGTGCAGAGTGGCTAGAGAGTAGTCAGGTGGAAAGGGACTTGGGAGTGCTGGTGGACAGGAAACTCAACATGAGCCAGCAGTGCACTCAAGTGGCCAAGAAGGCCAATGGTATCTTGGCCTGCATCAGGAACAGTGTGGCCAGCAGTACTAGAGAGGTCATCATCCCCTTATACTCAGCACTGGTCAGGCCGCACCTTGAGTTCTGTGTCCAGTTCTGGGTTCCTCAGTTTAAGAAGGATGTTGAGATGCTGGAGTGCATCCAGAGGAGGGCGACGAGGATGGTGAAGGGGCTGGAGCACAAGCCCTATGAGGAGCGACTGAGGGAGCTGGGGTTGTTTAGCCTGGAGAAGAGGAGGCTCAGGGGAGACCTTATTGCTCTCTACAACTACGTAAAGGGAGGTTGTAGTGAGGCAGGGGCTGGTCTCTTCTCTCAGGTGACCAGTGACAGAACAAGAGGACACGGTCTCAAGCTTCGCCAGGGGAGGTTTAGGATTGACATTAGGAAGAAATTCTTCATTGAGAGGGTAATTGTTCATTGGAGTGCACTGTCTAGGGAGGTGGTCAAGTCACCATCCCTGGAGGTGTTCAAAGAGAATTTGGATGAGGCACTTAGTGCCATGGTGTAGTTGACAAGTAGGAGTAGGAGCAGGTGTAGGTGTTGGGTCATAGGTTGGACTCGATGACCTCAAAGGTCTTTTCCAACCTTATGATACTGTGATACTCTGATACTGTGAACATCCTTATGTGCCTAGAAAAGAAGTTATCTAAGAAGTATCTACCCATGCAATTTGTTCCTCCTCTTTTCCATTCAAGCCTAGAGGGCTGATAGGCACAAGATTCATTTTGACTCCCTTTCTGATAATAGATCCTGAAAAATGGCATCGTGCTACTTGAAGGCAACATAGAAGTGTTGGTTTATACCAGGCACAGAATTGATTTCTTTGACATTTGCAGTATCATATGTGGACAGTCTAAAGAAACCACACCTATATTGTAAGTCATTTTGTGCTTTTACTTTCTTATGGCAGCTCTTTAAAAATCTCACATGGAAACTTAAAGACAAAAATAGGTGACAGACCTTACTTTGGGCACAGACTTAATTTAGTAATTAAAGCCAAATATTAAGTACAAATTTCATTATAAAAGCATTAAGGGAAAGCAGTAGTTACATAAGTAATGATGAAGTGTTCTCTAATAGATGCAAATATAGTGGGTAAATCTTTTGGTATAAATCAGCACACTTTTTTGATTGCAGTACGTGAAAAATAAGCCGCCTGGTTAAGAGGAAAAGCACGATCAGATTGCAAGCCAAAGATCCATTAAGCCCACCGCTCAGCAGTGAATGCCCATGCAAAGTCCAAACCCAGAATCTGATCTCCTCTGCATTTCCAACTGCCTTCCCAAAGGCAACTCAGGGATTTTGTAATCTAGGTACTCCATCCAGACTTTTATATTTAGCAGCTAGATGTAAATCTTTCTCCTAAATTGTTTAGGTAGCGACATCATCACATGCATTGAGTTACACAACAGAATTCTTACACAATGTGAAGAAAACCCAACTTATTTTGGTCACGTTAAGCCTAGGTGCCTTTGGTTCTTATACTGAGAGAAGTAGTGTATGATCACTCTCTAATCATCTCTTCAGGATTTGACTTAGCTCCATTCTGTAATTTCTTTTCAGGCTAAAAAGCATTAGTCTTTCCTTATACAAAAGCCGTTCTACTTTTCTACCTTACCCTTTTCAATCCTTCTCTGTAAAGTATGCTGTGTCTTCCTCTGCTTTACTCATCCTTTGATGGGATGAGCGGAACTGAATGAAAATTCAGAAAGTTCATGCACCCTACAATGATATGTGATTTTTTTTTCTGTATCACTTACCCAAATAACATTAACATTGTAGTTGTTCTACTGGGCCATTGACAACTTCAGAGCAATGAGCTGATGTTTTCAGAAAACCCTACATAAGAGGCAAGTCTAAACTGCAGCACCAGAAGAAGCACTTTCTGGCTCTGAGGTGCTGGTGAGCATCCTCACCGCAGCTCAGCTATGTACATAAACAAGATCTAAGTATCTGTTTGGCCTCTCAAAGGCTAGATATTAGGAAAAAATTCTTCACTGAGAGGGTGATCAGCCATTGGAATGCGCTGCCCGGGGAGGTGGTGGAGTCACCGTCCCTGGAGGTGTTTAAAGGGAGATTGGATGAGGCACTTAGTGCCGTGGTTTAGATGACGAGTAGGTGTAGGTGTTGGGTCATAGGCTGGACTCGATGATCTCAAAGGTCTTTTCCAGTCTTGTGATACTGTGAAAGATGTGCTTAAGCAGGAAAGCAGAGAAGCTGCACTCCAGTAAGTCCTTTAGCCTGAGCTCTTGAAGAACCAGAGCCTTAGGCACAGCGTGGAGTACAGCTGGCCCACTACTAATATGTAAACAGGTCTCTACCATCACTTCCCTGAGTGTAAACAGCTAACTGGGAGACACTGTTTTATACACACACACACAGAAGTTTATTTTTTCACCTAAATACGTCTATTTACACTTAGTGAAATGAATTCTATCATTCAATCTGTGGCTCAATCGCAGCATTATGATCCTTCAGATCTGGCCCCATGCACATCTTCATCCCGTACACAATATTATTTGAGGTGTGAATTCCACTGTTTCAGACACAAATTATAATCCTCTCAGAGCTGTGAAAGAAAACCAAGCCAACAATGCAACAAAGAGACCTGCAGAATTGAAGGCAATGAACTCTGTATGGACACAAAGATACGCCCATGCTGACATAATTTCAGGTCTCCTTAATAACACAGTACATGGGTTCTTTAATGTTACACATTATTCATTGTATACCTTTACTTATTTTCATCCAAGTGAAAGAATGAAGCTACACTTTCAAATAGTTTTATTTGAGAGTATTGATGTTAGGTAAAATTAAAATAACTGTCAATTAGGAAACCTGAAGCAATCGTCCAAGAGAAATAGGAGTTACAGAATCTTTTCCCAAAAGGCTCAGAGATTTTCACCTCACAGGATGATGTAGTATACAGAGGCCATACTTTCAAATCTAGTTAACTCTGCATCAAGCTCTGTGCTAACTATATCTACTAGAAACACATCCAATGCTGACTGGAAGATTACAAGTGACAGACAACCCACTACAGCTGTAGGTACACTCTTCTACTGATTAATTGCTCTCACTTTTAAAAGCTTACATCTATTCTTAGACTTATTTATCTTGCTTCAGCTTCGAGCCACTAGTATGCCTTTTTGTACTAGATTAAATGAGTTAGGAGAAAACAATACACAGATTCTAAGAGAGCTGGCAGGAAAAGTAAATAACTAGGTATACTATTTACTTCATCTTGCAGCTCTTACTTCCAGATTTTCCTCCAGATTATCAACCATTGCAAAGAACACTACGCACACTCAGCTACCTCCTCACAGGTTTCCTATCTCAGTTCCAACACCTACTGGCAGAATTTCTGCTTTGATTTTCATAGAATCATAGAAGCACAGAACAGTTTGGGTTGGAAGGGATCTTAAAGACCATCCAGTTCCAACCACTCTCTCACAGGCAAGTAAACCTCCCACTGGATCAGGATACTCAAAGTCCCATTCAACCTGGTCTTGAACACCTCCAGGGATGGGGCAGCCACCACTGCTCTGGGCAACCTGGGCCAGGGCCTCCCCATCCTCACCGTAAAAAAAAAATCCTTCCTAGTATCTAACCTGAATCTCCCCTCTTTCAGCTTGAAACCGTTCCCCCCCATCCTATCCCCGCACTCCCTGATCAAGAGCTCCTCCCCAGCTTTCCTGGAGCCCCTTTCAGTACTGGGAGGCTGCTCTAAGGTCTCTCCAGAGCCTTCTCTTCTCCAGGCTGAACAACCCCAACTCTCTCAGCCTGTCCTTGTACAGGAGGTGCTCCAGCTCTCAGACCATGTCCATGGCCTCCTCTGGACTCACTCCAACAGATCCAGGTCCTTTCTGTGATGAGACCTCCAAAACTGGATGCAGGACTCCAGGTGGGGTCTCATTAGAGCAGAGTAGAGAGGCAGAATCCCCTCCCTCACCCTCCAGGTCACACTGCTATTGATGAAGCCCAGGATATAGTTCGCGCCTAAATAGTAGCTAAATTATTACAATAAGGCCAATCGAGTGACCTAATGCAGACCAATACCTGGTCCTGCGCATTGGCTTTCCTTGAGAAGTCTTTACTTGAGGAACAGCAAGTGATGTCCCCCTATCCAGACTGAGTACACTGATGTGCCCAACTGTGTCTCCACTCCTGTGCTCTGAAAATCTCCCACGGCAAACTTGCTGTTGTACACAACCCAATCTCTAACACCAGAGCTACGGTTAGAGACATATCGAAATCCCGAGGAAGAAAACTGCCACAGAACTGCTAGCCTGTCAAAATGAAGTGTTACACTGATAGCATAATGTAGCCTATGCCCATCTACAAATATGTCTTTCGCTATCTTTGGTACTTCAGATATTCATGAATTACTGGGATCTTGCTTGCATTGCTGAGTTTGGTTTGTTTGCTACCTGACAGGTTAGGGTTGGCAGTTCAGTGGCACCAGCCAAGCCCTTTAGATCTGCGCCAGGCACTGAAATGACAAAACACCAGCTACAGCCATGCGAGGAGTGGAGGAGACTATCCCAGCAACAAATCCAAGCAGCAGTCGTGAAGGAAGCACAGTGGAGGCTGCAGGAGGTAACGGTTCGCTTCCCGCTTCTGTACTAAATAACGTGACATTTACAACCCACATGTGCTCTCTTCAGAAAACGGAAAGAAAGAGGTGAAACAGCTGAGGGACTCTGCAGGTGCATTTCTGCCAGTTCCGGATGCCAGAAGAAAGGTACATCCAGAAGGAATCTGGTAAACGATGTGTAACTTGGATCCATACGCTACTATTCAATATTCCAAGCTGCTGATAAAAGAGAATTCAGGTGTCAGGATCTGTATTTGTGCCATGCTGTGCTTCAACCAAATCAACTGCACTTAACAGTGACTGAGTACTGCACCAAAAAAAGCCATGCCAGTGCTACAGAGGTAACTCGGGTATCTTGACCCCCCCATTATTTTGCAGTATAGCAATACACCTCATAGTACCAAAAAAACCCAACCAAACAAAAGAAATTCAAAAAATAAACTATAACACTGAAATACTAAGATATCATAAGAAAATTCCTTGTTGTGTCATACTAAGGGTCAGAGAAGTAATTCCAAATGCACCAAACAGCACTGGCCTCAGAAATAGCACCTCATTACATTTTCTAACAGGAATGAATCACAGCACAGCATTCAGCTGTAGTAACCGAGCGCACATTGTTTTTAAAATTCATTAAGAAGTGTCTGAGGTATTAACAATCAGCATGGTAGCTTCTGGGCAGGTTGCAAATTAACCTGCTCAGATTACTGAGCTCCTTACTATTTGGATTCCTCATTGACTAGTTGGATTGTTGAGAGCTAGAGTTATGTCCTGTCTTCATTTTCCAATTATTCGATCTGCATCTGATCTCTTACTCCTCTGATAGGAAGGGAATAGTACTGTTCTACTTGTCATTCTCCAGACAATTCCTGGATATAAATACACGCACTCTATCTATATTTACACATGCACCTAATAAATATGTGTTAGTAGTATGTTCCTAATCCTTTCAGAAGCATTTGTAAGTCAGGAATTGGCAGCGTGGATACTGAGAGATTGCAGATATTTATAACTGAGTGAAATTTCAGGGCAGGGGGTGACGTGGGCAATGGAGGCACGGCCAAAGGCACACTCTACATAAGGTTTTTGCCCAGAAGGGATGTAAAAATCTTCACAAACATCCATTGAGCAGTTAACCAGGAAAAAAAAGAATAGATAACACACACAGTGATTCTCAGAAATAGCTGTACAGCTTTGAGATATTCCAAAAAGACTCTGCACAAGGCAGGGACCCTGAAGAGAAAGTACGAGTCCAAACAGTTAATATTTGGTAAAGCTGTAAGCAGCTGAAGACAAAAGCCTGTAATGGCAAATGTCAGGCATCTTAATAGGCAGGAATGTAAGCACCACCTATAATAAATGAGGGAGGGAGAGAAAAAGAGAGTATAAGCAAATTAACCATAGCCTAGAAACCTCAAACAAGTATCTCACTTTGCTGAAAATCAGATTTTTCTTACTAACAAGCACAGGATTTTTACATGACATACTGAGAAGTATATTTCTTTGCAATGCTGGTCTATCTCAGAGGTATCATAAGTATAGAACCATGTAATGTGGCTGTTACTATGGAAACAACTCCTTTTTCTAAGGAAAATCAGAAAGTATAAGTCAAGTAAAATCCCAAATAATTTTTGATGACATAGGTTGGACACGTTGTTAAACTACAGTTTTAACTTATTGCATCCCATTTCTGTCAACTCTTTCCTAGTTCTACATGTTTCACATAGAAACCAGCAATACTAATTTTTCCCCACATTAATTGAGGTAATATATCCTGGCTAGGCAGCACAAATTTCTTCCCCTCAGCAGTAAATGCAGAACAGACTAAGATGGGCTCTGAGGATCTCTCTGCTAAAAGACCCATCTTCTTCACGCAAGAATCTGACTCAGCTAAGAACTGGTGAGGTGGTGCACAGGGTCCTGAGGGCATAACTTACTATATTCCATGCTGATCAAAACAAAATAGATAGCCAAAATGAAATGGTATGCCCAGTATACGGCAATTTGTTTATTTTCCGTAAATAAAAATAATTCCGTACAGAAAGACGACTCACTATGCTGAGTCTAAGAACACTGAGGAAAACAGAAGAGAAAGGTCTAGAGAATGAATTGCTGAGATTCGCTGTTACAAATTCCACTCTCCCCAAAATGTTAAATGTTTAAAATATTAAAGGAATGTTAAAAGACGTCCTTAATGTCTCTCCAAAGAAAATCCAATAATTAACTGTGAACAAAATCATAGAAACATAGAATCATAGAATCATTAAGTTCGGAAAAGACCTCTAAGATCATCAAGCCCAGCCATCAGCCCAACCCCATCGTGCCTACTAAACCATGTCCCAAAGTGCCAAATCTACATGTGTTTTGAACCCCTCCAGGGATGGAGACTCCACTCCTGCCCTGGGCAGCCTCTGCCAGGGCTTCATCACTCTTTTAGTAAAGAAAGTTTCCTAATAGCCAACCTAAACCTCCTGTGGTGCAATTTGATGCCATTTCCTCTTTTCCTGTCACTTGTTACTTGGGAGAAGAGACCAGCACCCACCTCTCTATAACCTCCTTTTCTCTGGGCAACCTGGCCCAGGGCCTCCCCACTCTCACAGCAAAACATTTCTCCCTAAAATCTCATCTCAATCTCCTCTCTTTCAGCTTAAAACTTTCCCCCCTCATCCTGTCCCTGCACTCCCTGATCAACAGCCCCTCCCCAGTTTTCCTGGAGCCCCTTTCAGTGCTGGGAGGCTGCTCTAAGGTCTCCCCAGAACCTTGTTCAGCCAGTTGGGAGACAAACTCTCTCATGTGGCTTTGGGGACCACTTGCAGTGTCAAGAGTCTGTTACTCTCAGTACCTGGAAAGCTGCTTGCAGTAAATGAGCACATTAAAAAAAAAAAAAAGAAAAACCAAAGAAAGGGGTTGAGTAAATTTGAATAATGCATAAGTTGAAAGAATGTCATCTACTAGAAACTTTCCATGCAAACAGAAAAAGGAGCTTCAGTAATTCATCAAATAAGCTATTCACCATGAATTATTCACTTGGTTTTACTACTAAAGGTTCCATGTGCTTCAAGTCACGCAAAACTGATAGGGAGATATAAACCTGGGAATCAGGGTTGTGAAGGTCTTGACTGCTCTTACATTTTCTAAGAGAGGAAATGAAGTTAGAATAATTATATTTTTCTATTTTTATCTTGGCTACTAATCTCTTGGCTGGATTACTGAGGGATGCAATGTCTCTCCTTTGCCCTTTCAATGGCCCATTTCCTCTAGAAGTCGCTAAGGGGAATTTTTCCTTTCAGCTGTACTTTTCCCCTTTGTGAACCGTCTCTAACAACCAGAGGAGTCTAGAAGTGAGTTAAAGTGTGAAGCAGAAGACTTGTTTTCAGGAGAGTACCCATATTCATGAAAGCAAGCAGTCCAAAGAAAAACACCTTTAAGAGAATTTGACGATAACAGAACAAAGAAGAGAGAAAAGAAGTAAGAAGAGAAGCAAGAGCCACCTAAGGAACAAAATGAAATTAATCATTAAGATGGAAGTAGCTAAAATGTAGAATCATCTGCCCTTGAGTTATCATTTAAAAAAGAAAGGGGTAGACATTCCAAACCACACCAAAATCATAAAGACAATCTCAAAAAGTGTTATTCTGGTAACAGGCACCACAATGTCTTTCCAGGTCAGCAGACAGTCCAAACCCAATATCTATGAGAAAGAAATGGTCCTTCCTTTGTCCCTAGAGCTCTCCCTCCTGCAGGAGGCTACAGAAGGCAGCCTCTGCCCATGAATGGAGCTGCAGGTAAATGCATCTTTCATAGCAGACGATAGCCTACTTTAGCTGAGACTTCATTGAGTGAAGCATCACCTTCATTTGCTGGACCTCTAGAAAGCAAGCTCAGTGAAGCACACTGGGGGTTTCAAACCACCCTCATAGTTTGAAAACAAACAAACAAACAAAGCAACTCCCTAATATCGAATTGGATTGTCCCAACTAGTGCCCTCTAGTTGTACACTGCCAAGAAGCCTCCAAAGAAGCGCAAAAGCTGAATGGAAATGGATTCTGACCTAAGCAGCTCATCACAAGGGAAGCATTTTGGTAGAGTGCTTTGGGGAAGCTGGTGGAGAACTGTCCAATTTGGTGTATTTTTCCATGGTGTATTTTATTTTCTCTTTTGTTATATTGCATATTACAGTATAACTTTCAGCTAGTAAACACATATTCAGGATTTTTCTCACTTAATGTGAGGTTAACGGTTATGGGTAATGCCTGTATTTACCTTGTCAATGAGGCTGTGAAATGCCAAGTTGAATAGCTTTAACACATATTAGTTCTATTTGTGAATCTACGAAAAGGACCTCACCAGAAAAATACCCAAACCAAGACCGGTATTGATTTTGGTCCCTGGAAAATGGACTGGACTATGAGGGTGCAAAATGCTAAATATTTAGAGAATATTTGACAACGCTGATAGAAAGAGAGAGATAAATCTGGAATCCTGTCATACACCGACTCTGAACAAAGAGCAAATGTAACACCATCGGTGTCTACAGTTAACAACTTCTTTCATACCTAAGCACTAAGAAGCAAACACGTATTCTAATACACCAAGGAACATTGATTTCTGTGTACTCGGCTTACATTTAACAGAAGAAAGAGTGCTTGAATTAACTGAGCATGCACCAGGAGGTCAGAGTAGCATTTGCTTTGTCTCATTTGTTTCGCCCCTGTTCTATTGACGGTTTAGATTCGCGTTTGCAATGAAGGCTACTTTCTTTAGATACGTGCACTTTGCAGGGACAGCGAAACTTCTGCCTCAACTGGAACCAGGGAAGTAGGAAGGAGAGTGCAGCAGAGTCAACCAAGAAGGACTGATTTAGTGCTGTCACAGAAGCGCATCATGACTGACAAGAGGGAATAGCAGTGAATGGGTGTGAATAACTGACACCAAATTTGTTTTCAATTTGTACCCGAGCGATTCTTCTAAAGCCTCTCAGTGAGGTCTAACCTCTGGAACATATTGTTTTGCACTGCCTTGCCCCTGGCTGGGGAGTAACTCCGACGGGGGGAACGTCCTCTGTATTTCAGGAGACAAATACCACACGCTTACATGGATACTGTGTGCAAGTAAGTCCTGATTAGATTAGGTAATTTAAATACAACACCAAGTTATACATCTTAATTTACAATTGCTAAGATTTTTTATTTCTTCATTTTTGATACATTAGAGAATGGCAAATGATGCCTGTCTTGCTTGTACAGAGGAACTGCTACAAGAAGCCATTAAAATATATTAAGCATTTAAAATTACCTTAAGAGCATCAAATAATTTGAAAGGTTTAATCAATGTACATATATATTAACTAAAATTATTTTTTGTCAATTAGAAATATTAACCAAGGTTAAAACTAAACAGGTTTTTTCAGACCACTGAAACTCCAATTTTCGGTAAAATTCTATGTGTTCCAAGATGCACAACAATGCCAATTTTCACAAACCCTTTAGTCTGGCAGTTGAGTAAGGTCTGTTGATATTAATGGCTATTACACGCTTCCTTGCCCACATATTTCTTGAAATCTCTCTCATGTCCTTCCAGATTTTTAAGATACTTCATTCTTTCTCATTCTGTCCTGCCTTCATATGTCTCAGAAAATTTCACAGCAGCGAGTGAGCTGGTGAAAATATGGGAAAACTTTCCCAATTTCCCAGTCAAATTGAAAACAGAACTGTTTAAAAATATTCCTAGAAAGCAGATACCACAGTACCTGCGTTTCATCAGAAAAGAGCATTACTGAGGATTAGAAATAATCTGGTTTGGATCAGGCTTAAAAAAGAAAATTTTGCCTTTACTTGACAGACAGGAGAAGATTCTGCAGGGTGAGGGTGGGGATTTTGCCCCTCTGCTCTGCTCTTGTGAGACCTCACCTGGAGTCCTGCACCCAGCTCTGGAGTCCTCAGCACAGGGAGGACCTGGAGCTGTTGGAGTGAGTCCAGAGGAGGCCACGGAGATGATCCGAGGGCTGGAGCACCTCCTGTACGAGGACAGGCTGGGAGAGTTGGGGTTGTTCAGCCTGGAGAAGAGAAGGCTCTGGAGAGACCTTAGAGCAGCCTCCCAGTACTGAAAGGGGCTCCAGGAAAGCTGGGAAGGGGCTCTGGATCAGGGAGGGCAAGGACAGGATGAGGGAAATGGTTTTCAGCTGAAAGAGGGGAGACTGAGATGAGATCTTAGGCAGAAATGTTTTGCTGTGAGGATGGGGAGGCCCTGGTCCAGGTTGCCCAGAGCAGTGGTGGCTGCCCCATCCCT
The DNA here is from genome assembly GCA_033558235.1 of Neomorphus geoffroyi. Lineage (NCBI taxonomy): Eukaryota > Metazoa > Chordata > Aves > Cuculiformes > Neomorphidae > Neomorphus > Neomorphus geoffroyi. Next base: position 36,164,540 of record JAUMJM010000016.1, read on the forward strand.
GGAGGTGTTCAAGGCCAGGTTGGATGGGGCTTGGAGCCCCCTGACCCAGTGGGAGGTGTCCCTGCCCATAGCAGGGGGTGGGACTGGATGGGCTTTGAGGTCCCTTCCAACCCAAACCATTCTAGGGTTCTATGATATCTAGAACTGGCCGAGGCACCCTGATGTCATCCAAAATGAAGGTTATGAACTGTTGCTATAATGGGATTATATTTAAGCTTTGTGGTTCTTTGTGCTAGACCTGACACTTCATGCCAGAACCTGGCATATTTTCAACACTTTTTTCAACAAGGACATCCCAAGTTACAGGAGGTCTTGCTGTTCTTAATAATAACTAGTGAAAATTGCTGTTCTAGAACAAAGTTGTCACTTCAGAGTAGCCAAGGGATGTTCTCCGCCACAGTCGCGCATTAGTTATAAGAATTAGAATAAAAACACAGCACAGAGGAAATCCTAAAGAATTATTTCCATGCAGCAACAGGCTGACAGCTACTTGGTCGGGAGGGTGGTGGTGTGTGAAGCTCAGTTTTGCTTTCTATCCTAAAAAGACCTGTAGTAATGTCCTTTTCACTTTTCCTGACATTCACTGTAAACAAACCTGTTTCTCCTCCAAGTGCCACAGTCTGCCAGTTGAGAAACACTCTTCTGCTTCTAGAAACAATTGCTGGCCACCAGACGGTGGGAACACACAGTTTCTTCTCTATCCACCCCGTAGTGCTCAGGTCTGCTGCTCAGTCCTGCCCTGAAGGAGACAGTTCCCTTGGCAGAGGATGCCATCGCTGCTGCAATGATCAGAATTTGGGCCACAGTTTGCATCATCAATCAACAGCACCAGCAAAGTGTCAGGTTACCCACAGGACATAAGTACGAGGTCACTGTCACTGTTAGCTTTTCTGTAAGGATTATATATTTTCACTTATATATGTTTAAAATGTGGATTTATACATCCAGAGAATTTACAACCACAAATGTCAGGGGGCAGTTCGCAAGCTGCCACTCACGCAAACGTCCTGCCATGCTGCCACGTCTGGTGTGTGGGGTTTGGGGAATTTTGGCAGTGAACGCGCGTATGGTCCATCTGCTCACAGCAATATCAACAGTGCGCCAGGTTTCTAACTGTATTCTTCAGTGATGCTGTGGTGTTTATTGCTCAAGTAGACTCTTTTCCTACTACTTAATGCTGATTTGTAAGCTCTGTCTCTTCTTAGCACTGTTTTCATGAAAATGAGCGGAAACACAATAAACGAGCCTGCCAGCTTAGCCTTTTCTTCCCTGCACCACAGTCTGGGGGAGGACAGCGGAAAGCCCGTTATTGTTGGCTACAGCGATTTCACCGAATAAGAGAAGGTTCTACATCTACATTTGAATATGTAAATAATCCAGTTAGCAAGAGAAAACACATATCTCACTACCATGTATTTAATTTCCACTGGCTGTGCTCTCCCTCGTGCTGCTTTGCATCTCCCTAAGTCTTCGATTATTGTCATTGAATCAGTCACACTGTGCACACGCTGGCTGTCACATGGATTGGCATCAAGTTCACACGAATGCTCTCGTGCCTATAGCTCAACTAAACCGTTTCTATGGTTATGACAGATATATTATTGCTTTTCCTTAATTATATACCTTGCTCTTGAACACTCTTTGTGATCCAGTCCCTAGCTTAGACTCTTTGCAACAAGGTCTGCTGACATTAACATGTAGAACTAATATATTTGTCTTTTTTTTTCTGAGCCGAGGAACACTGAAGGCTTAAAGAAACTGTACAATAAATGTCAGTGGCCACAGATGGCTAACGGACACTGAGTTACAGAACAACAGAATAACACGAGCCCTAAGCTGCTCTGAGTGCAACATTTTGTGAGATACAAGTGTTCTGATGAGTATGGTTCCACTTTTAAGCCATTTAGTCACCATCTGAATCTTTCCATTGATTTTGCTACGTTTTACATCTTATACCTAGCAGAGCAGTAGTGACTATACCTTGCTACGTTTTACATCCTATACCTAGCAGAGCAGTAGTGACCTTCTCTCAGACACCTTGCATTCAATGCAAACTGCACCTGCTTAAACAAAAATATAAATCTGTTTGAGGGGATAAAAACAGTTTCCTTCTGATATTGCCAGAGGTTTATGCTGCTTCAAACCTAGCTAGCCCCATTATCTCAGTATTGGCCCTGGCATGACTCACACAGGTTATGTCAAGTAATCAACCAAACTCTTACACAATAACTAAGTGTTCACTGTATGTTCATCCCAGTGCACAACATCAGCATTCAGTTTGTCCTGCATGTCATTTCAAAACAATTATCTTGCATCAGGAACCACCAGCCTCTATTCATTGTGACACTGTACATTTTAGAAGAAAAATTTCCTTTTAGAACAAGATTTAAAGCTCAGGGAAAGAGGCACTTCCACTCTATTTCATTTGCCATGGCTCTCACTCAGCAGTGTGGGACAGTCTCCTTCCTTTTTGAAAGACCAATGCACTAACCAAACAGAAGACCTTGTTTCAGATCTTCGTCCATGTACCTATGATTGTAGAATGATAGAACGGTTTGGGTTGGAAGGGACCTCAAAGCCCATCCAGTTCCACTCCCTGCCATGGGCAGGGACACCTCCCACTGGATCAGAAAGCTCCAAGCCCCATCCAACCTGGCCTTGAACACCTCCAGAGATGGAGCAGCCACAACTCATCTGGACAACAAAACCATAAGTGGCACACGTCCCCTCCTCTTTATTGTGCAACGTGAATGCTCTGGAGATCAAGACATTTTAATCTCCTCATCCGTCCGCACTGATATCACCTTGAATTGTACACACAGACCAAGGCAATGGATGGTACTGACCTCATGCCTACTGGACTCTGTGTAGAGCCCTCAGAGTTTGTTCTGCCTGTTGATGCCTACGCAGTAGAGGAAGTTATTAAGCTTATATAATCATGAAATGAACAGGATGTATATCATTCACTCGTAGGGCAGACCGAGTCCTACGCGAGCAGAGAGAACATCACTATAAATAGAATATATTAAAGCACAGAAGAAAGACTGGAGGTAAAAATAGGAGAGGAGAAAAAAAAGGGGGATGGAGAGAGAGATCAAAACCCATGACAGGAGAAAGAAGAGAAAGGGAGAGAAACACACATTGTACAAAAGACCCGAAGTGCTGCAGAAATGTCCTATAGGACGAGGGCATTCAAGCTATTGGAATGACAGTGAGAAGCACTGAATGAGAACAACCTGTAAGTCAGTAAAAGAAAATCATAAAGGAGGTACGGCTTACATGTTAGAATAATGATAAATAGTATCTTAAATTTCCCCTTTGTCCCAAAGCACATCAGGCAGGACAATACAGCAGGAAAGCTGCAGGCTGAAGCATGGGGACTGCTTAGCAAGGCACACAATAGCGAAGGGCAGGAAGAGAGGGACCAACGCATTCAATTGGAAGGGTAAGAAGAATTTAGAAAGACAGAATGTAATTACTTAAACTGGAGCCTTGCCAGGATACTAGAGATACCAACCTTTCTGTAAAGACCTTTAAGAGGTAAAATATCAGGTACAAAAGAAGACTGGGAAGATTATATACTGGAGCCCTGAGAGCACAAAAAGAAAACGCACTGCAGAGGAAGAAAGCAAAGCTACACAAGAGGTTAAGCTAAATAACAAGAAATTTTCAAGTGAATTAAGAACATGAGGTCAGTGAAGGAGACACTATGACAGTCCTTTAAGAGGTAGGAACTATAATTTATTCAGAAGAGGGGGAGAAAGGCAGTAATTCAAAGTGTGCTGGAGCCAAGAATCCAAGTGTAAAGTTCAAAAATGACACATTCTGTCAAAGGGGTTTGAAAGAAACACACTACAGCCGGTCAAAACATGGAAATGTAGGAAATGACTTGGAAAAAATCCACTAGATCATTATCGTTTTTATCCAAAACCTTAATTGTTATGGGCAGGTGTGAGTTAAGCGATGACAGGGATGAGACTGTAAATAAAGCTGTAAATTCCTAACGGGGGAAAAGGAGAAAAATCCAAAATAAACAATGCACCAATTAAACATCGCAATGGGCAACAGAGGTCAACAGGAAACATTTTTCACAATTAAAGGATGAAGTAGACTTAAAGAACAAAATAAAGTGCCAAATCTCCATTTTTAAGAATATGAGGTAAAACTACACTTTCCACTTTGTTATATTAATAATGAAGAGATACGTGTAATGGCATAACATTGAAAATCACAGCCAGGGCAGTCAAGAAGGGGAAGGGGCCTGAAAACCCTGTCTTTCTAGTATACACAAATGGAATACAGTTTGACAAGACCAGATATTTTGCAGAAAGAGACTCAGAGGGGACCAAAAATCCCAGTTTTGAGTTCTGAACTAAAGGCATCGGAGAACTCAGATGATCTGGTAATGTAAAAATTAATGTCATTCCAGGGAGGCAGGCACAGAAGAGGCACCACCAGTGATCATAGCGATACAAGGAACCACCCTATCTGCAAAATGTCCTTTTGCCATCTTCCCTATATTTTTGAGAAATAAAGTACATAAAGAAAATGTGCATTTGTGCCTATGAGTAGCAAACAATTCCAGAAGGGGCTCTTTTTGATGAACTAAGAGGCATGATGATTCTATTCTTCCTCAGTAAGGAGGAACATCTCTCAGAACAACTCAAGTGACTTTCAAGCAACAAAAATCAAAATGATAGATAGATAGATAGATAGATAGATATCTCTTTTTCCAAGTAGCTGTATATTCACTACTCAAAAAGACATTGATATTGAAGGTTTTGCAGGAGACATGCATGGGAACCCACAGACAGAGACCCACTCTTTAAGGAACCTGTCATCCTGATTTAGAAGCCTCGGATTTTGCATAGGATAAAATAAATAAGAACTTAGAAATACAGATGGTGAATCATTCAATTAGTTTTAGCTTTGCATTGCGGCAGCTAAGGGAAATTGTGATCAATATAGTGAACATTCGGCTCTCTAAACATAAAGCACATTTCATACAAAGCTGAACATTTTTCTCCTTGTCACATGGAATTATCTTAATTATTGTTCCAAGGAACAGCTTCACATAGAATCATCTAGTAGTCCAAAATGCTGCTCTGAAAATCATCACTGGAATAATTTATGATTTTTTTCTTCCTAACATCCTGGGCTTGTTTGATATGCTTGCCATTTCTCGCTGACAGGGAGGTCGATTAAATCACATTTATATTGTAAACGTATGCATTGCTTTTTACCCTAGGCGGTGGATGAAGAGATACAGAGCCCCATGGGAAAAGCAAGCCAATCCACTTTCATATTGCAAATTTCTGCTCTTCGGAAGAAATGAATGGTTGCCAGGGAGAGCTGGGAATTACTCGAGGATGCAAAATGTTATTTTAGAATCCTTTTGAGAGAGGTTTTTCTCTTCCCCCACCTCACCATTTTCACATCTTCTGCTAAGGCAGCTCACATCAGTTTCTATGAAAACGCCGAAGGAATGCACTTCACCAGCATTCTTCAGAGGATCTGTATAAATCAGGCTTTTGCTCTGCCTGCATAAAGCAGGCCAGTTCTTTACTTTCAAAGGGAGAGGGGAGCAGGGATTTGTAGCATTTTCCAAAGCATTATGTCTCCCAAAGATCATTCGAGATGAAGAAGGTCACCACATGTTTTTGAACTAAAAGAAAGTGTTAAAAATGAGGAGGGTAAAGGTCATTGCTCAGGGCCATGGAAAAATGAGGCTGCAGTATCATTAACCTAACAGAACTAATTAGGAAACGTTCAGCTTTTATGAATTATGCAAAGCACTCAATTTACACTTTTTTTCAGGTTTCTACCATAACAGAGATAATTAGGAAACATTTACAGCAACAGTGTAACCTAATAAAACAAGTCTTTCATATCAGGACACCTTCCCACTAATAATTTCATACCTACAATAGTGAGAAACAAGTATTATTACCTAAAAGGCTTTGTGGAAACTGTTCCATCTGTGATCTCACACCAACGAAAGCACATTGGTATTTCCCCTTCACTTAATGTAACAGCAAAGAGCCAGGGAGCCAGTCAACCAACTAGGTAAATAAATGCCTCTGTACAACTCTAAGGGCTTCTCATTAGCTTAATTATGGCAGAAAAATAGTTTATCTGATTTAACCTTAAGAAAATATGCTTTGGCATTCAGGGATTAGGGAAACTCAGAGTCAAATCTTGCAATGGTGTTCATTCCCACCTAGTACACCTGAAAAAACACAGAGCTTGGACATTTTAATAACAATTTTATTGACATAAAATATTCTGAAATATTCTCTGCTAATTTTTAGAGGGCTCACATTGACAAAATATCAAGAAAAGGGTGCTCTAACAAAAATAAATAAATGGATAAAGATCCCTAAGACAGGAACACTCAGCCAAGGATAACATCTTAGCAGGACACAAAATACCCAAGTTATTTACATCTACACCTTCTGTATCTGGTTTTGAAATACAGTGTGTAAAGCTAACAAGATCATTTTCCTCCTTATCTCGGAGAGAAAAAAGCAAAAGAGAATATATAAAATATGGCAAAAAAAGCACAGAGGCTGAAACCAAACTGGGGGCGTGGGGAGTGGACAGGCGTTAGGTAAGAGGAAAAGGGGGGGGAAGATAAAAGTCTCATGAAAGGCATAAAAATTCCACGATGTGTAGTATTTCAGGGGGCTAAGGAGATATGCAAATATACCCTGGCCTTCAGATCTTCTATTTGTGATGCTTTAAAGAGTGAGTTACAGGGAGATTCAAAGCCCACTGAAGTCAGTGGGAAGATTCCCTGCACTGATCTTTACATGTTCTGTAGGAAATATGTCCTGGTTTGGCTACAAGGTGTTTGATGGCAGCGCGAAGGACTTTCCATATAATCATGGAGCTTGTGAGCTGTGGGAGATAATGGGTACGGTTGGACCCATTATCTTGGAGGTCTCTTCCAGCCTTATGATTCTATGAGTCTATGAATCCTGGTATAACTACAGCTTTCAGCAAAACTCCAAACCATAACTCAGCAGAGATTTTTCTCATGTATCACCTATCTTTTTTACCTCCCACGAACTGCACAGTCAAAAAATATACACTGTTTGCCTGGGAACAACAAAAGTTGATCCACGTAAGTGTCTGATCTATTTCTTCTTCACCAAAAATAAGGTCTTCACAAAAATATTTGCAGAACTCATATACATCTCTGCTATTTGACATAACCCATAATACCTACACATTATGAAAAGCACTCTAAGAACCTTTCCATGTTATCTGCTGTGAATCAGAATCAAATACACACACCTTTTTCCATCACCCATACTTGTCCAGCTGACATTCCATCATTACAGTCTCTAAACAGAGGCCGCCAGGAAAGCTGGAGAGGACTCTTTGTCAGGGAGTACAGGGACAGGATGAGGGGAACGGTTTTCAGCTGAAAGAGGGGAGACTGAGATGAGATCTTAGGAAGAGATGTTTTGCTGTGAGGGTGGGGAGGCCCTGGCCCAGGTTGCCCAGAGCAGTGGGGGCTGCCCCATCCCTGGAGGTGTTCAAGGCCAGGTTGGATGGGGCTTGGAGCCCCCTGATCCAGTGGGAGGTGTCCCTGCCCATGGCAGGGGGTGGAACCAAATGGGCTTTGAGGTCCCTTCCAACCCAAACCATTCTATGAGCCTATGATTCTATGATTCCTGCTTGCTTTCATTGCTTCTTAGGTACATTAGGCAAAGATTATTAACTCTGCTGGGAGTCAGCAGGCACTACTATAATCCAGATAACAAATCTAAAGATAACACAAGGGCCTTCCAAAACTAACTTTCATGACATTATTTCTGTACTTTTGTTTACCTAATGGGAAGATTCCTACTAGCACGGTGGGTACAACCATCAGACCGATAAATCAAGAGAACATTGACAGATACATTGGACAACAGCATTTGTAGCAATGGAGCTCTGACAAGAGTCACCCGCACTTACTGAAACTATGGTTTAAAAGACAGTCAAGATATTGAAACACAACAAAGACCCCAAAGAAGTCATGACAAGTATTTCATTCCTTCCATTCTCCCTTCACACTGTAGAAAAGAGACTTCCAAGGTTGGTCCTAAGTGCTAGTGGATGACAGAAAGAAATGTTGCTCCATTTCACAAACAAATGGTTCCAGCAGAGCTGCCAGACTTGCCGAGTGAACTGACATTATCTTGCAGCTGTCATAAAGGCTGAATATACAAACTTATCCATCTTTCAGAGGTACTTTTCCATAAATTGTAAGCAGGCAGAAAAATAAAATAATGTTGCAGCTTTACAGGTGTATCCTTGAAAGCTCAGCTCCAACGGCCCTATTTGTGGTTGCGGAGACCTACCTACAGGTTTGTCCACTGCTCTCAGATTACTCAAAGGCACTGCGGATGCTATGGCAAAAATGCTTCATGTGAATTAATCTAATCTCTCACTGCACCTGAATCCCATACATTTTTTAGTCCTGATATGATCACAGAATTATAGAATCAATTGGTTGGACCTTTGAGATCACTGAGTCCAACCGTACCTGTCCGCTACTAAACCATCAAGGAGCACCTTGTCTACCTTTTAAACCCCCCAGGGATGGCGTCTCCATCACCTCCCTGGGCAGCCTCTGCCAGGGCCTGAGAACCCTTTCAGTGAAGAAATGTTTCCTGATGTCTAATCTGAACCTGCCCTGGCACAACTTGAGGCCATTTCCTCTCATCTTATCACTTGTTATTTGGGAGAAGAGACCAGCACTCACCTCTCTACAGCGATACGGTCTGATGACTACTATCTCTTTTGTTTATTTTGCCCTTTAAGAGCAACTGGTTAAGGTAGTTCTCCTTGAGTAGGTACCTTTTAAACTCTACTAATCTACTGTTATTCCAAGCTGGCAGAGACCTGTGATACCATCCCACAGACGTTCAGTGACAGACGATTTCCTCAGCAAGTGTTTCATAATACCTAGAAGAACTCCAGAATTGGAGATGCCTTTCCCAAATTTTTCATCAACATCAGTGGGCTTGGAACAATCTGCACTAAATTCCACGTGAGTTACGTGGTCAGGATCTGGTTCTCCTGAATCTAAGATCATTATCCTCCTTATTAACATGCAGAGGAAAATTTTGAAAATAATGCAGATTAACCAAGATTTTTTCAGCCCTAAAAAATTTAAGACTCAAACCAGTCTTTGAGTAACCCCCCTCATTTAGGGGGCCACCTAGTAATCTTTTTTTTCTTGAATAAATCACAATATAAGTACAACAATACGGATAAGAAACATTTGCTCACGTAAATAAACGCTGCTTTGCCTGGTCCCTCATTACTACAAATTCACCTGTCCTTTGGTCTCAGCTTCTGCGGGAAAGAAACAGATATAAGCTGTATTCATTACAGTCCTCATTATGACTCTTGCTACAAGAGCAAGCTATCCTAATTGTAAGACAGATGAGAAAGACAGCAGCATCCTGTAGTAGCGTGACCTTTCCAACATTTCATATTTTGACTTGCTGACCATTCCATCTGCTTGTTGCACACTGCGCGGAAGAACAGAATAGTCATGCATGACGGTAACTAGGAGGAAAGTTAACCCATTACTGTAAACCCATGTAGTCTCATTAAAAGTCTTAGTTAGGTCCTGTCTCGACTCCTGCTAAACTGCCAGGGCTTAACCTGCCTTATGTTGACAGTGGCAATAGGCATTTTCATTAAAACCGTAACATCTCTGTGATCTCTTTCACAGGTGCAGCTTCGTTTGTGCAAAAGCAGTGATGGACCACTGTACAGAGCAACACACTGCAACAAGTTACAAATCATGTTTAATTCCTAGGATATTCGTTATCGTCACACTAATCCATCTGTCATTAAGGAAGGAATAATACGGAAGCCTGTATTCATTCTTTTGCAATTTAGTACAAATCTTGGACAGCTGTTGAGATCTTTTTATCAGAGATCCCTAGATACTTTCATATCACACAGATTGCTATAATATTACTGTGTCACTAATCTCTCAAACTTTTTATAACTTGACTGGAAGACAGATAAGACCTAGTCTTTCCGTACTTGCAGCATCAGCACTGGGTAACATTCTTACTTCTCAAGAATCTGAGGAGAGGAGAGGAGAGGAGAGGAGAGGAGAGGAGAGGAGAGGAGAGGAGAGGAGAGGAGAGGAGAGGAGAGGAGAGGAGAGGAGAATTGACAGTTCACATGAAGGATGTAACAGAGATTGATGGAGGAAGTTGTAATTTTAAAGCACAAATCAGGACAAATGTAGCTCTAGCAGTGACCGGAGGATAACGTTAAATAGGTACATTTCATTAAATAAAATGGCAATTTATTTTAGCAGAACAAAGAATCATGATAAAAAGGATTTCGGATCAAATATCTGTAAAACTGTATGCTCACCCTAAAGACTGACCAAGGCACAGAAGCAATTTTGGAAGGGTAAATCTCTCCAAAGAGATATGGCCAATAACCAAGAAGAGGCAGGAGGAGGGAAAAGAAATAACAGGAACAATTGCAAGGGGACAGTTCAGACTAGAATAAGAAAAAAATACAGCATAGAAGAAGGACCTGGATCTGTGGAAGCGAGACCAGAGCAGGGCACTAGGATGATCCGAGGGCTGGAGCACCTCCTGTACAAGGACAGGCTGAGAGAGCTGGGGTTGTTCAGCCTGGAGAAGAGAAGGCTCTGGGGAGACCTCAGAGCAGCCTCCAGTACTGAAAGGGGCTCCAGGAAAGCTGGGGAGGGGCTCTGGATCAGGGAGTGTAGTGTAGTGACAGGACAAGGGGAATGGTTTCAAGCTGAAAGAGGGGAAATTGAGATGAGATCTTAGGAAGAAATGTTTTGCTGTGAGGGTGGGGAGGCCCTGGCCCAGGTTGCCCAGAGCAGTGGTGGCTGCCCCATCCCTGGAGGTGTTCAAGGCCAGGTTGGATGGGGCTTGGAGCCCCCTGATCCAGTGGGAGGTGTCCCTGCCCACGACAGGGGGGGAGTGGAACTGAATGGGCTTTAAAGTCCCTTCTGATCCGGGTATTTCAGAATCTAAAAGGTAGCAAATATAACTGGAACTTATGTAAAACAGAAAAGGCAACAAATAGGGTGCTGATAGAGTGAGTGGGACATGGTTCCAGCAGCTCAGAGCTCACTCTGAGGAACAGAAATGCAAACAGTGCTGGAGGAAGGCAATTGCATTTGAGATGTTAGTGGCCTAAAAAGAAATATTCACTATACAGCAAAACACAAAACTGATAAAGTGAGACTGGGAGGTCAAGAGAGGGATATAAAAGCAGAGAATGTCGAAGTTAAAATACAGCCTTTGCAGGAATACACATAAGGGTGTTCATATCCCCATGGGAAAACTGACACAAATGTGACTGTCAAACCAAATAAGCCTTTGTTTAAAAAAAAACAACCACAAAATCTGGGCAACAGCCCCTTATTTTGGTTTCCCAAAGTTTGAGGGAGCTACACCTTTCTAATTGCTCTTTGCCTGACTACTATGCAGTATGTAAATAACTCCAGTCATAATGAATTAATAATTCATAAGCAATGATGTTAAAATTAATTCTCCCGTGTCTAATTTTCTTCTTTAAAAAAATACATAATACACAGTGGAAATGAAAATGGTTCAAGCTGTTTTACACTGGTTAAATGTATTCATATTTTCTATAGCACGCTTGCTCTTTGTTTGAGGGCTGTTAACTCTTATTAATATTATTATTTAATAAGATTAGTAAAAATTAAACTCCACCATTAAAAAAACCACAAAGATGTTTCCTTTTGTTTACAGGTAATTAGGTAATTTTAAAACAGCACACAGAGAAAGAAATTAATTAACTGGGGGGAGGGAGGACTAGAGAGGAACAGATTGGTACAGCATGAGGAACTATTAAAAGGCATGTTGTGTTTCTTCATGTATTTCAGTTAAATAACAGTGTGTAAAGTACATTTTAAAGGTTCAGAATTTTGTACGGCATTAGCTAGTTTCCTGTGAAGGAAAACATTTAAATCTTGATTTACAAATGAGGAAAGGACCGATTGTAAGATTTTCCCAGACACGTTTCAGGTAGCTTTGTAAAACACAACGTGGCAAGTCAGTGGGCTAGAATGCAGAAGCTCCTGGTGCTGAAGCAAGATGCATTGTAGCATCGGCAATTACGTAAGGGATTGGTACTCATGTGGCATATTTGGTTTTCTAAAACGTCTGTGCGACCGGTATTGGAGTATCTGACTTGCTGATGCTTATCATGTAGGAAATTAAGCATAGGTGTAACTACTGAGGGCCTGATCCTGATTTCACCTAAATCGCTGAAGTAGGATTCAACACAAAGCAGTTGTTACCCCCAGCTTATGAAAAGGAGTATCCAAGTTAAATAAATCAGCTACTCCAATACGTTTTAAGGAATAAACACACTGAGGGCAACAGGTGTCCAAGGCCAGGTTGAATGGGGCTTGGAGCCCCCTGATCCAGTGGGAGGTGTCCCTGCCCATGGCAGGGGGTGGAACTGGACTGTTTTCTTTCTCCTTTTGGGAGTAATCACAAGAAAAGAGAAAAATATCCCAGCACTTAAGCTGGGCAGCAAAGTCTCTCAATGTATAAACACAAGCAAACATTTCCTAGGTTGGTCCGTCAATTGAATATTCACAGGCAATGAACGTTAAAAGCTGGTACCAACATGTCTGAACACCACTAGATAGCAATATTTTCAGTGCCAAGATGTACTGAAAAACACAGTGTGAGAGGGTGATAAGTGATGTGAAAGTGCTGTGTCAAAGAGCGTTCAAGAACCTACACATTTCTAATTTCACATCCCCACAGGACACCCAGATGTGGTCAAATTAAAGATAAAACTAATAGCAGTAACTCATTAGGTTGTCAGAGGAAGTCTGTGATAGCAATAGTTTAGAACGCAAAGCCACGTGAGCGCCTAAATGATACAAAGACATCAGGGTGCAGAGTATCAGCCATATAACTTGATAAGATTCAAAAATACATCATCATTTCAGTCTCAGCTTATGGAACTATAACAAGATTAAAAAAATCTTAGAAAATAAAATGAATGCACTTCATATCTTCATATTGCATGTCATACAATGCCTTTCCTCTAACATATTGCTATTTACCGTTATTAACATGCCATTTGTGCTGGATCATCCTCAGCCAAGACAGCAAATGTCAGTTTTTACCTGAAAGACCTTTACTTTCTTGCTGTCAAATGCCAGTCAATTGGTGACACCAATTTAAAGAAACATGTGAATAATCACATTGTCTTAAAAATTCATTTTAGGCATTTCCACTCCTATTATCTTAATTCAACTCTATTAATTACAGTATTTTTTCATTAATAACTTCACTATTAGAGAATTAGAAATGTAATTTTCAATATTAGTCAAGTAGTGTAAGATTACAAATTCACAGCTATTGGAGAGACATAAACATTGCAGGTTTCTACTATATTTAAAAGGATTTTTGTCCACCACTACCATGAACTTGGCAGTTCCTGCAAGAAAAATTCACATCAGAAGCATCTACAAGACTGTACATAATTTTTAAGATACGGCTTGGTAGTTCCCTAATCTAGAAGTCATTTTTTGATATTCAGATAAGATATTTTAGCTTAGGCTTGACCACCTTCTTCTCTAAGGCAACTAAGAGAGCGCTTTCTTTACTTAACACCTTCAATGCTGATAGTCTGCTCGCTTCTCTCCTGACACTGTAGTTCCCAAGAGAGACTGCATTCAAAGGAACCAGAGGATGGATCTAAGGATCCTTAGCATGGCTTCATTTCCTGGGTGTACCTTGTGGAAGTCTATCAGCATTAGAGAAGTTAATTAGTCAACTGAGAGCTGGAATCTCACCAGGCTAATTTTTGCTGTCAGGGATAATGATAGATTTTTCAAGCCTTAAACCAACAATTGGTGCAAAAGATCAACTCACTAATGATTGTCAATTAGTCGTGTGACTGTTGACTTCATTTTTCTGCCTTTGAAAAACATGTCATCCTCATTCAACAACAGCCCACGCCACCTGTATTTTGCAGCTGTGAAAATACAGATATTCCAAATAAACCCCCAGAGACACCAGAGCTAAATGTTTTTTGGTAAACAGTAAATGCCTTATCGTTGTAATGTTATTAACTGTGTTCATTTGCCTAGAAAAACACAGTGCAGCAGTCATAACTGCAGAATAATCTAAACATTTCTGACAGTAAGTTAAACCATTCATTATAATAGCTTATAGCTATCTTTACACAAGAAGTAAAACCGAGACGGTAGTTAGGAAACAGAAGGTTAACTCTCCGAGCAAATACAGATTACAAGTCATCTCCAATAAACACGAGGATATCAAACATTAGAGTTTTTATGTTCACATACACACATCTTCAACTGCAGCAGTAGCGGAGGTGACAGAGAGGCTCCACAAAGGAGGGTAACACTCTTCAGAAAGCAAGAAAATCAAATCAGCTAGAAGAAATTCACTTTCACTCTAATTCAATGCTGTCTTTAGTTTACTGGATATTTTCTTTCATAGAAGCACAGATTGGTTTTGGGTTGGAAGGGACCTTTAAAGGCCATCCAGCCCAACCTTCCTGCAGGAGCAATCAGGTTGCTCAGAGCCCCATCCAACCTGACCTTGAATGTTTCCAGAGACAGAGCCTCTACTTCCTCCCTGGGCAACCTGTGCCAAGGCCTCACCACTCTAAGTATAAAACATTTCTTCCTTGCATCCAGTCTAAATCCACCCTCCTTTAGTTTATAGCCATCACTTCTTGTCCTGTCACAGCAGGCCTTGCTAGAAAGTCTGTCTCCAGCTTTCCTGGAGCCCCTTTCAGTACTGGGAGGCTGCTCTGAGGTCTCCCCAGAGCCTTCTTTTCTCCAGGCTGAACAACTCCAGCTCTCCCAGCCTGTCCTCGTACAGGAGGTGCTCCAGCCCTCGGATCACCTTTGTGGCCTCCTCTGGACTCACTCCAACATCTCCCTGTCCTCCCTGTGCTGAGGGCATATGGAAGGGCACAGCTCCATGAAAGAATTCAAAGCATCACCTGACTGCATAATCTCAGGAACCACAACCCAGGAAGCAATGGGAACTTCCCAAGGTCTTCTTAATAAGTAAACACATGTTCATCCACAGTAAATATCACCTTCCACTCCCACAACAAATGATCTTAATGGTACAAACTTTCCCTGACACTGATTTGAGGAGGACCTTTAACTGAGCTGCTTGCTGCAGAAATCTAAGAATAATCAAACTAGTTTTTTATCCTCCCTTCATGTTTAGTAGCATAGGTTATTAGCAACAAAGACAAGGAAATAATACTGCAATATCTGAATAGAAACGCTGGCCACTGAGAAGCATTCTCTTCATGTGCCTGAGCACACATGACTGGAAAAGAGATGAGGAAGTCTTAAAAGCAGAATGCTTGATTCTGTCTTTACTGAAAGCAAAAGGGATCCATTCAATACTGGAACCTGGATATGCAAAATTCATAAAGATGCATCATTTTTAAATGCTAAGCTTTGGAGCCTTGGGATTTGGTCAGCAGTCCCTGAGCCTCACCAAATCACAAGTTCCCCTATCAGAAGAGGTTAGGCTTATTTATTTATTTGGCAATGGCAGCTGAATGGATGCTGCGATTTCCTCATTCTGGCAGCTGGCACAGAGAGAAAATCACCAAAACCCATGACAGGTCTAATAAAAAACTCCAGCACTGATACTGCTCACTTTTGCAGAAAACTTGTGAGGGCCAACCCTCCGAAGACTATGAAAAGACACCACTCAATCAGAGCAGGAGTTGCCAGCATTTAGCAATTCCAAAAGAAGAAATAAATATATATTCCCTGAGCTCCCATCATTCTATCACAGTCTAGCAACTAATGACTGTCTCCCTATGAAGTGCCACAAGGAAAGGTGATGTTAAAAGTAATTAATTATTCTTCTCCTAATGTCCTAGACCTCCCAGTAATGCACAGGCTGGGCTGTGGTTATTCCTGGTTCAGTTCCTGACTTCAGACAATGAGTAGTGGGATGGGCTACATGGTTCTTAATTCTCTTTGCCACAGTTCCAACATTGATTTCTTTCACCATTTTTGTTGTTGTTGTTAATTTAGACAGCACAGACAGCAGGGATTAAATTTTATTTTGTGTTCATGTGGAAAAACGGAATTCCATCCTCATCAGGGGCTCCTATCCTAGTTAGGGACCCAAAACAAGTAACTTTTGTCTGCTTTGGTTTTTTAGAAGCAGGCAAATACCGTAACCTCACCAATAAATGTCACGGTGCCAGTGGCACCCTTTCAACTTGTGATTTCCAGAAAACCATGTGTGTGTTTCAGTACCAGTGCACACTGTAATGGGGCTTTTTTTTTTCTCTGTTTATTTCACGTTAAACCTTTAGCTAGGTTAGACAGCACATCAAAACTGAAGGGGGAAAGAAAACTTCTCATCACCGGAATTGTGTCTCAGTGGGGGCTGAGAGCTTGGATGTTCTTCAGTTATTGCTATTCTGAGTGCTAAGATGGCTGTTAAATATTTTATCAGCCAAGACTAAAACCAAGAGCTGTGTTGAAAACAAGGGCTGAATGATCTCTGTTTTGAGTCTCACGCTGTGCAGATACACAAGTAGATTTTCTTTTTCCACTTTTTTTTAATTTCCCCTGCTTTTCTCTTTATGTTTCTCTGAAATATCTCCCCCAAAGCAGCTCCTCGGCGGTTTTCCTTCTCCACAGCAGTGGCTGTGGTACGGTGCGCTTTATAAGGGTTGACAGTTAACCGAAGTAAACATAAGGACACAGCAGCATTAGCGATGTCAGTCTGCAAATAGAATTTTGTTGTAATTCTCCGCGTGAGGTCTCGGAGCAGCGGATGGCTGAATTAAGAGCAGTGCTTTTGCAGATTTTATGAGGCTGATGCATGTGACTATCCTCCCTCCCTCCCTCTGTCACACC
The DNA here is from genome assembly GCA_033558235.1 of Neomorphus geoffroyi. NCBI lineage: Eukaryota > Metazoa > Chordata > Aves > Cuculiformes > Neomorphidae > Neomorphus > Neomorphus geoffroyi. The sequence goes on from JAUMJM010000016.1 coordinate 36,181,482, forward strand.
AGAGGCTCGGATGATGGAAGATCATGTGATTATCTATGCACGTATGTGTGCACGCACAGCAAAATGTATCTCTCTTCCCAGGTCCTTGCTTTTCCTGTCTCCGGTCTGCTCTTTTCAGTGACTCCCTAACACTGAATGCACTGATTTACTCGTAGTGAAAGGGCACGAGAGCTAAGCAATGCTCCTTTCCCTCCTCCCAGCTCCCTTCCTCTTTGTGCCCCCTCTTAAAAATGTCTTTTTCTGCTGTAAACATCAACTTCCAGCCATGAATTTATCTGTGCTTTCCCCTCTGCAGTTTGTGCTGTCATCTGCTAATAACAGCGTTTTTTAGCACCATCTGCAGCGCTGGGCTCCTCCTGTGGTTTCTCTCTGCCATTTCTAAGAATTTGACAAATAAATCACAGTCGATCAGTGGATCAAACATGAAATATCCAGGCGCCGCAGTTCAGCTTAGCCTTTGTTTCAGGGAATTTAAGTGACAGATGAGTTTCTCCTCGCGCGTAGCTGCCCATGAGGGAACAGCGCGAGAAGGGGTTCAGTTGGGAAAGCGTTACCGAGGGATGATTGAAAGCCAAGGTTACACCAAAACCAGAGTGGTTTGACACTGACAGAGCCCTGCCTGGTGGGAGAAAGAGAGCAGAGCCTGGACTGCGCCTGAAAAGGCTCCATCTTTGTTTCATAAGGTGGAGCCATTTCGTTCAAAGTTGATGGGTTTCTATAAGCAAACGAGGAAAGACAGTGAAGCGCCCTGCTCGGCTGCATGGTCTTTTCATTTATCAGAAGTCCTGGGCTGAGAAAATGCCTGCAGCGGGGCCATGTTGTACTTCCTCTGATATCGGAAGGTATTGATTTTTTCCTAGCAATATTCTCTCCCCCCCTCCTCCCCGTTTCCCGCATCTTGCGCGGTGGTAGAGCAGCTGCAGCCCAGGGAACTGTGGGAACGGCTTTCCCATCTGAGCCCATTAGTCACCAGATGTCACCTTCTGCTGCCAGCGCCTCCAACAGCCCGCCAGACAATGTCCCGCGCTTGTGAACATCTGAACGCCGACGCCTGCAATAACGGGGATGGCTTGGTGGGTCACGCTGACCCCCTGTCCCCATGTTTGTAGGGACACCTACAGCTGGACCCCCACGGAGCGATGCGCTGGGAGCAAGCGTGGGACAGCAGGGGGGCTTTGCTCTTCCCCTCCCCGCTTTTCTGTTGGGTTTAAAGAAACACCTCTCCTGAAAGTGTAATTGACTTTATTCACCGGAGGAAATACCAGCTTCTCTATCGATTTCTACATTTGCTGAATTTATTTTGTTTTCTCCTCTGTGCGGTACCATAAAATGTTATTAAAAAGATGGTGTAGCTCAAACAGAAAATTATCTGGTTTTCCCTAGTTCAGTTTTGATTTGGGGTTTTTGGTTGGTTGTTTTTTTAAAAAAAAACCTACCATATTTCTAAAATTTCCGCTCAACTGCAGGGAAAGAAATTATTTAGCCTCCACAACCATTATCTGGTGCTCGTTAGCAAGTTGTTTATGGGGCTGCAGGATGCAGGGTAGAAGACTGCTGCACAGCCCAAAGCACGTCCCTCTTCACATTAAAAGTTTCTTTTACAGCCTCACCAAGCCCCCCCAACATTTCACTCTGAGGGGCCAAGCAGTGATTGGAATAAGATTTTTTCAGTGTTATTTTAAACAGCAAAGAAAATCCCACGGCCAAACACCTATGAAAACCAACAGTGCTCCAAAGAACAACTTCATTAAAGCTCTGCTGGGTTAAATGGGAGGGTGTTTTCATGGGGTTGTGCCGGAGTGTGATTCTCTACAATCAAAACCTGTTTAAAAATTTGCTCACAGTGCAGACAGCAGTGTCACTATACTACAATAATTTTTCAAGTATTTCTAAGGTGAAATCAACAGTAAAATATCCAAACCAAAGACTTCAATTGAAATTTTAGGCGATTCCAATTCTACCGAGCAGAAACAGTGCTGGGTTATCAACGATGATTCATCTTAAGATAAAATTTAAAGGAGGTTTAAGATAAAATCTGGGGGAGAGATGTGAGAATTACAGAGTTTGGGCACACCAAAAATGTAAGTCAAGCACATGTTTTTATGTGGAACTGAAATAATACTGTACAAAGCAAATATTTTCAAAAATATCAGGAAAATATTTTCAATTTCTTCGAATGTATGCTTGGACACTGAAACAGTCAGATGTATTTTTTATTATTTTTTAGCAAGTTAATTTCCTCTAATCGCCTTTCTTTATATTGTGAGACTGTGTTTTTCTTTGGCATTTTGTTTGGGGGGTTTTATCAGATAAAACACATGTTTAATTATGATCCTACAGAAAATTTTGCCACTGTATTCAATGGGACTCTACTCATAGTCTTTTAATAAAATACAGGAAGTTAAGCAAAAATTTATTCTGCAATAAAGGAAAATGGAGTATTTTTAACGAAAAGAAAAACAGCCCTTGTAAGTAAGTAATGCCTTCTAGTAATGCCATTTTTGCAAAACACTGATTGTTGAGAATGCCCTGCTTGTATTTTGATTCTATGACTGTGTGTATATACCTACACACATGTATACAGTAAAAATATATTTTATCTGTGTGACGTTTTACAATAAGGTCTAAATAACAGGCTTTATATTTAAGCATCCTGTGAGATTTCTGTTACTGCTGCAGGTAAGATCAGATACCTGGTGACATGGGGACACAAAAGGTGAGACTTCCCTTATTTGGATGCTCTACTTGAAAAATCATAGAATGGTTTCAGTTGGAAGGGACCTCAAAGCCCATCCAGTCCCACCCCCTGCCATGGGCAGGGACACCTCCCACTGCATCAGGGGGCTCCAAGCCCCATCCAACCTGACCTTGAACACCTCCAGGGATGGGGCAGCCACCACTGCTCTGGGCAACCTGGGCCAGGGCCTCCCCACCCTCACAGCAAAACATTTCTTCTTGATGTCTAATCTAAACCTTCCCCCTTCCAATTTAAATCTGTTCCCCCTTGTACCATCACCGTTCTCATTAAAACCTTGTGTTTAAGCCACTTTCTTTGTCCAGAGTCATTTCCTTTAATTTGCACACTTCATAATCAGATGTGCCTGTCCAAGGGAGTTTAATTACAGAGCTCTTTTTTTCCAGGGAAGCTTAGCATCCAGATCATCATAGAAACAGTGCCGCATGTAAGTCAATATATGACATATTCTCACACTGATGGGAGAGCACTCGTTCTATGTAGCTCAAGAGGTTATCGATGCTTTTTTTTCCCGTGCATGTTAGCCCATACCAGAGCAACAGTGGCAGCACTTTTCTCTGCTCAGCCTCAGGCTGCATTTTATAAAACATGAGCAGTAATAGTAATACTTAATTACAATGTAAGCTACATTTTTAGTGTTCAGCTAAAAAGGAGGCACCTATATGCAGTATGTCAGAAAAATTAGACCCCTGTGGTATGCAGCAAAACACCTGAAGTTACTGGAATCCTTCTGAAATTTAGCTTAACGCTTCCAAAATCCCCCCTAAAAATCAAGATCTGTTTCTAGGAACAGCCATTAGCACTGATCCTTTTGGGTCCCTTGATCCTTTTGGGTCCCTTCCAACTCAGGTAATTCTATGATTCTAAGTATTTGCGGACACAGCTCCTTAACCACCGTGTACCTACCTACCTACCTGCATAAAACCAAAGCAATTAATAGTATGTTGAACTCTAACATCAATAAATTCAAACAATGTCCAAAGCATTTAGAAAAGATTTTCAAACCATTAAAAACTGCCATTTGTAAGGCTTTGGAATCTGGAAGCAATCCACAGGAAAAGATGTTACGCTTCTATTATCAACACACCTCAAATTTAATAAGCTGGGCTTTTTCACAGTATCACAGTATCATAAGGTTGGAAAAGACCTTTGAGATCATCGAGTCCAACCTATGACCCAACACCTACACCTACTCCTACTTGTCAACTACACCATGGCACTAAGAGCCTCATCCAATATCTCCTTAAACACCTCCAGGGACGGTGACTCCACCACCTCCCTGGGTGGCGCATTCCAATGGCCAATCACCCTCTCAGTAAAGAACTTCTTCCTAATGTCAAGCCTAAACCTCCCCTGGTGAAGCTTGAGACCGTGTCCTCTTGTCGCCGGTCACCTGAGAGAAGAGACCAACCCCTGCCTGACTACAACCTCCTTTTAGGCAGTTGTAGACAGCTATAAGGTCTCCCCTGAGTCTTCTCTTTAAAACAACATGCTGAAAGTTGGCATTTTCCTTTTGTGCTTACGTGTTCTCGAATGGTGGGCAATGTACGGGGGAAAAAATAAAAAGAGAAAAAATATAGCAGGAAGGTCATTTTCAAAATTAAGAATCGGCGTTGGTGTTGTTGCTGGTCAAAAGGTGCCTCAAACCATGTAAAATTGATTTTGTTTATAAGCAGTAATGATCAGAGTCCAGGGGACTGACGCTGAATTAATGATTGGTTGGGTGGAGCTGATTCCATTAACCTCAGGTGCTCATTAATCCCTAGGAGTAACTTCTGCCAAGGTCATTAGTGCTATTAAATGCTAAATATTTAGCCCACAGTTGAAGGGGTTTGTGCCTTATTAAAGATTTTCACTTTGACTTCAGCTGTCTAGGTGCACTCACCCAGGTCCCAGCAATACCATCTACAATTTGCCCGAACTCACACCCCAAGTATCACATCTTCTTACCTTGTTATGAGTCTAACTGATTTGGGGGATTAGGTTTGGATATACCTGAATGTAGACAAAATCTGCACTTAAGATGTGTCCTACTTGTTACTCATACAGCTGTGCATAAAGAGCAGAATTGGCAAAGACTCACTCAAAGCCATCCGCGGCTAAGAGGTAGCACTCGAATCAGAATGGCACGGTATCATTACTCCTTTTGCTGTATCCCTCTGAGATATTATAAATAATCTAAATAATATCTTTTATCCCCCACTCCACCCTTTGATCCCTACAGTCTGGAGATGCTTACTACTAAATTTTTATATTTAAGCTCTGACCACATTCAATCGTACTGGTTTGATCTTTACAATTTTTGCTGAAAAACCTGTTTAGTCCAAAGCAAAGATATTTGCTTGCTCTGCACACAGTTCTTCTCTATATATTGAACGCAGCTATACCGTGAAGCCAACAGCTTAATAGTGACACACATGATTGGTTTCCTCAAAATACCTTTTGCAGTGGCTGTTATGAAAGTACTGTGAGATGGCTTTGAGTAATAGCACGATTTCCATTCTGTCTTTTGAAAGGGAAACCATCTTCCAAGAAAAGAACACAGATCATGTAGGAAGCAATGCTGAAATGGACCTGCTTGTTCACCGATTCCAGTCCCCTACTATCAGCAGCACTATGTCATATAATCTCTTTGGTTATTTCTTGCCTCTGCTACTGTAATTAAAAGGTTATTCCAAAGCCTGACAGCCTTAATGGCAAAGGAACTTCTCATTTCCAACCTAAAATTTATTCATGAGCAGTTTTATACCCATTTGTTCTTGTGCCTCTCCTTTAGGTTAAGTAGCTCATCTCTTTTCCCTTCCTTTTACCTACTTCCATATTCTTTGATGCATCCACACACAGCACCTGGATGCCACTCAGCTTCATTTCCCCAAGTTAAATGAGCAATGTCTTTTCAGTTTCTTCTCGTAAAACAGGCTTTTCATTAACCTTTTAGCAATTCTGTGTGCCTGTTTCAGTTTGAGTTCATCTTCCTTGACCATGATGAACAAACTTGTACCGTGTGTTTGAGTCTCACCATTGTGTTGTGCTACTGAACTAACACTGTTCAGCATCAAGTGGGAACAGTTTGCCAAACTCCAGGGCTGTGTGCTTGCTACGCTCCAAAGTGACTGAATAACATGCAAGTCTCTCTCTTCCTCTGCCATTTCATAGAATCATCTGGTTGGAAAAGACCTTTGAGACCATTGGGTCCAACCTGTAAGAAGAGCCCAGCACCCACCTCGCTACAACCTCCTTTCAGGCAGTTGTAGGCAGGGATGAGGTCTCCCCTCAGCTTCCTCTTTTCTAAGCTAAACAACCCCAGTTCCCTCAGCTGCTCCTTGTAAGACTTGTTGTCCAAGCTCATGGCCTCAGCAAGGGAAAGTAAAATATCTATAAACAGAAAATAGAGACAACGAGAAGAATGGAGAGAACAAAATCTTTATAAAATCTCCCCATTATTAGCCCTTCACTGGGTCCACTTAGAACTGGTCCAAAAAAGAAAGCGAATGTCATGTTAATAGTCAAACTCCTGGTGCATTTATTGCCTAAGAGCCACTGTTCCACATGTACACAATAGTAAATGAATCCCTATATTCATATTCCCAGTATTAGAATGCAAAGAGTCTAAGGCTTAGAAGGTTTTACTTTCCAACCAGCTTGGGTGCTTCGGTGTCTCAGACAGAAAACAAAAACCAAACTGATCTCTTGATTCTGTAAGCTACAACATGTTTTTGTATTTAACTGTCACCTAAATAATGAAAAGGACTTGCCAATTTCACTACCTATGATGACACAACCGAGGCCTTAATTAGGAGAAACTAGTTTTGTGAGAGTTTTCCTGGCACTGTTACAGCTCTGGAAGAGAAGAGGTTTCATGTGATCTATTTCTTCATTGCTGTAACCCACTTGCCTAAATGCAGCTGGTAGGTGAGCAGCACTGTCACATCCGTATTCCCCAGCAAACCAGCCCACCAGTGCCAGTACTCCTCCTGAAGCATGGCTGTTTCTCAAACATTTTGAATTATATTTGTCACTAATTTTAGTCTTGAGCTTGGTTACGTGACCTGAAGTCAACTCAAGCCTAATTTCTGTATGCAGACTACGTGTACCACTAAAATGGGGAAAGACGCCTCCTTCCCAGGGAGGGGGTGGAGTCACCATCCCTGGAGGTGTTAAAAAGACAGGTGGATGAGTTCCTTAGGGACAGGGTTTAGTGGGGAGACAGGCACGGTTGGACTTGGTGATCTCAGAGGTCTCTTCCAACCTTAGGATTCTATGATTCTAAGCCACTACTAAAACTGTCCCCCTCCTTCCTCTAAAAGCACATAGGGTGAGGGGGAAATAGCAGTTGGCTGGGTCCTTTGCAAGCTAAACCAAGCACCAGAACTGACACACAGAGAGAATCAACTTTATCCTAGCAGAAAATAATAGGCAGGTTTCTTTCATCTTAAAGCAATGAATGAGCCAAGCAGCAAATTGCACCACGACAGGGATCCGTCCATCACCATTGATTTCTGGCGTTCCTCAGGTAGCGCCAGCATGAGGTCACATGGTAGCAATGTGACTCCTTCATGTCAGATAGAAAATGTAGTCGGTGGGCTGCTCTGAAGGTTGCAGCCAAGTGACCCTGCTCAGTGCCTCTCTGCACTCATACTCTGCATTTCTGCCTCACCCAGACATCTGTTCGTACAAGCAGAGAAGGCCAGGAAACTTGCTATGTAAATTAAGTGAGGATATGCAGTTGCAGAGATTTTTAAAAAGTAAAGCAATTATTTAAAATGTCAGTAAAAACTATTAAACCTGTCTGCATGTAGAGGACAATCTTTTAAACATATAAACTCTGAGAAAAAAACTTTTATCAGTGTTTCACAGATATCCCAGCAATCAAACCTCTGTGCTGGTTAGTAGTGATGTAATTGGGAGGTAATTGTTAATATTTCACAGATGCTGCAGAACATTCAGTCCTGCTTCTTCATAAACAAATTAAGGATGAGCAAACTGCCTAAGAACAGGAATACAAACATTCATTCTCATTAGCAATACTAAATAAGGTCTGAGCAAGTATGTGATGTCTTTCCTAAGTGAACTCTTTCTGCCTAGGGAAGTTGTTGCTCTGACAACTATTCAAGAATAGAAGATTTTTCTTTTTATAATAATGGTGGTATCAGAAAAAATGCAGGAGCCAGCTAGTACAGAGTCCAATCTTGTCAAAAGGCCCTCTAATGTCAATTTTGTGTCACTGAAATGTCAAAAACATTCTGTCATTATTCCACAGCTAAACTCACGAAAATTAGGGGAAAAAAATAAATTGAATTAGAATAAATCATTCAAACCAGACACCCATTCAGCAATGGACTTGTTTACATGCACCTCCCTTACAAGTAAGGAATAGAACATGAACTTCCACAAAATCCTGCCATAACCAGGCGGAAAAAGACAGAGTCTCACTGACTTTTTAACTCTCTGAAAAAGCCTCCCTCCACTCCCAGTACATTTTTGGCCAGAGACAGCATGAGCTGTTTAGCATACGAGGTAAAATAGAAGCCAGGATGAAGAAGAATGCACCAATTTGCATATCGAAGTGTAGCTCTGCTAAAAGAGTAACTAATTGTAACACAGCAGACTGATTTGATGCCATTCCCTGGCATTTTACCTAAACACACCTTATGGAAGTGTCATCAGCTATACATCAACTGGTAAGTATTATTGAAGCCTTCATGTTCTTTCTTTATTCTCTTACAACAGCACACAGAGGCCACGAGTCTGTAGGAACTCACATACCTAAGACAGCAAGTGTCTTTAATAAATTGCAATTTAACTGAGCTAGACAAGCAGGGGGCAGAAAAAATGTCTTCAACAGTACAAGTCACGTCATAGAGATTTCTTGTACCAGAACAATGGAAATTTGGAAGGAAACATCCATGTAGCCAATGTGAACTGAAAACACCATGAAGAGAATATGTGACAGATGGCACAAGGCATCCCTACGCATTCAAGGGACTCCATACAAAAAAGAGAAGGCAGAAATTCATATCAGCCTTCTCTTTTTGCCATGATAATGCCTCTTATCTGTGGGCTTTCCACTGCAATTTCAGCAGCTGTCCCCCAAGGATCAACAAAGTCCAGCAGCTTTCAGGTGGAGCTACAACACAGAAGACAAGAAGAAAACAGATTTTTACTTTAAATACTCTGCTCCCTCAGGCACTCACGAGAAGACAACAACTATATTTATGACACTGTAGCCCTCCTCAAGCTCACTAGTTACATTCTATTCCCAGAGGAAATTTAATCACTGATTTTATGAAGTACAGGATCAATCACAGAGCCCCTCATCTCTACGTAATCTAAGAAGCAGCCCTGTAGACAGGTTTTCAAACAAAGACCTTGTATGTCTCTGTCAGCAAGAGCCTTATCATTCCAGGAACGGTTTCCTCCGTACATCCCTCCAGGAGCAGAGACTTCAGGTACTGGTGTGGTGAGAGACAGTTTCATTCACTTTCAGGAAAGGCTCAGTTTAATCAAATCACTGGATGATTGAGGTTGGACAGAACCTTTGACTATCGCCTGGTTCAAAACTGCTCAAGGCAGTGATATTTTCTTTATTAGGGTTACCAGGAGCCATCCCTAATCACCACGACCTTTCAAAGACAGTCAGGAGTGGCTCTGCAATGGCGTTGACCAGGTTCCTTAGCAACTGGGGCTGTATCCCTGCAAGACTCACGGATTGATTTAATTTTAGTTTATTTAAGAGTTTTGTAACACGATCCTCCTCCAACAAGGGAAAGTCTTCCTTGCTCCAGACTTTGCCATTGGCTTCAGGGACCTGGAATTCCTGAACACTGGTCTTGGTGGTAAAGACTGGGGCAAAGAAGGCCTTCAGTACTTTTATATAACAATTACGCTGCAATCCGAGCTCTTTTCCTCAAGAAGTGCTCTTCACAAGGACAACTCACTCTAGAAAAAGCAGTCAAGCCATTCAGTAAGGCCCAGAGGAATTCATGCAGGACCATACAAGCTGTGTCTCTACTTTTAAATGAAACTCGCTATGGAGCCCTTGGCTGATGCATCACTTTCTGCACAAAGCGCTTGGGTCCTCTCAGCTGCTTTGTCCTGTCCTCTCAGTGGAGCAGTCTGTTGCTCATATCCTTGACCTGGCCTCCTTCTAGCTCACAGGATATTGTCAGTGACTAATGACTACAACAGTGCAGTAGGAAAACAACAGGGAGGGGGAAACACGGTGAAACCCCCAGGCCAGTAGACAAAGCAGAACAGCCTTGGAAATTGCGTGGCTCCTCTGGGTCCTTCTCCCAACCAAAAAGCTACACCTCTTCAACTTTAGGGGCCATAAAATTTCCATCCACCCCCTTTCTGAATCTTCCTCACCACTTGTCCCTTATGTTTTATGCCTGTGGATTTCTTCTTTTGTGGCTCCAATGTTAATGCTCTGTGGCCAACCAGTAGCCTAAGGGACTACATTCTCTTCTCTTCGGGCTCCCATTTTTCACAGAATCACAGAATAGTTTGGGTTGGAAGGGACCTTAAAGATCACCTAGTTCAGCCCCTTTTGCACCACCATTAGTCTTAACGAGGCCTCCATGGTAATCAAATCTTCTTAATTGCCCTGTCACAGTTGCAGGAAGGGAGAGTTACAGATCACAACAGTCAAAGAAACAAACAGCACTTTGAAGGGTTCATCTCTGTGTATATATTGTTTTCTTGAGAAACAGTTTGAATCGGCGCTAAGCCTTTGTTTTCACCGAAGGAATGACCACTAGGCCTGTGAGGCATTTTATGTGACCCAGTGCCTCCTCCTCAGAATTTTAAACTAATTCCACTTTTAAAATTTCAATACCTAAGAATTTTACCAATTAAGAAAAGGTGGCAGAGACAAACTGACTCACTATCTGTGCTCCCACAAACAGTCCCAATAAATAATATTCCCTTTTGGCTTTCCAATTTGCCTCATTTAATCAATTCCACAAATCAGGCTGATGTGCTCAATTGATCTTTTTCACTTCTAATATTTTCCTTCTCATCTTGTTATACTTTTATTCTGCCCTTCCCCGTTATCTCGTCCTACAACAAGCCAGAAACATATTTTCTTTGCAAGAGAAAAGTTCTATTCTATTCTGTCTCTGCATTTAAAAAGGTTTCTAAGGAAAGGAGAAAGCAAACCTTGGATAAAGCCCGTATTGACAGCGAAGCACAGCTAAGCCATGTATTGCATGCTGCTAGTTTTCTATAAGGCATCAGACATTAAAGTTGAACTTTTGCCTGGATCCTGTCATTTGAGCTAATCTATTTCTGCTAGGAGACACGTTGGCAGTGGCAGGTGAGGGTCTTTATGGTCTCACTGAAATAACAATATCCCCAGCAAGGCTTTAGAGAAAAGCCAAGTATTGACCACGAAAAAAAGAGAGAAATAGCAGATTGTAAGAGCTGACAGGAAACCCAATTTCCCTTACCACTTAGTTCTGTGTATGAAAAGGTCAGAACTACACTGCAGAATTGTTCTGAGCCTTTCAGACAAAATAAATAAATAAACTAAACTGCTCCAGCTTCCCCCTCCCCGCCCCGTAAGCATTTCAGCTCATTGTTGTAGGTAGATGAAAAATTTACTTGCATTTTCACCGGGAGACTTTCTGTTCTATCTAAATGGTCTTTGACAAGGCCACCCATTATGGGGGAGCCTTCTGCGGCTGACAACAAAAGGGGACGCATATGAAGTAAGTGGACCAAATCGTAATGTAACTTCTTTTCAAACAGATCCTTTGTTCTGACTCATTTAAGCGTCACCCAAGCCTGTAACGTGACAAGAAGAGGCCCCTACTTTTTTGCTGTGGTGGGGAGTGCCTTACTTATTTTAAGTGAACATGAGACGAGGTAACATTTGGCCACGGCTCCAAAAATACATATTATTATTCATTCATAACTATTAATAAAATTCCATCTATTAACCAGGAGTTATCCTTTGCAGAAGAACAATTTTCTCTCTTCACTCTAAGTTACCTGTTTTACACCCAGCTCGAGTATAATCAGTTAAGATGAGTCTTCTCCTGTAAACGGGGCAGATAACGGCTCAGCAGTGTGCGGTCTCTGTAAGTGAAGGACCTATACACTTGTCAATAAGAGCTGTGGAAGCGAGTAAAGAATTACCCCAAACTGTCTTGTAGAATTAAGAAAATGAAAATTCCTTCAATCCAGATCTCCCCTCTGTTTGGTTTGGGTTTGTTTAGGGGGAGGGATTGTGCTTTAATTGCAGTCCAGCATCTCCCTGCTGATTCTTTCCACACCAAATTAGTTTGTGTTGAAATGTATAAGTGTTAATCTACTAATAAAGAAATTAGATATGCACACCTAAATTAGTTAAAGCAGACTTGTAATACACATTTATCTTTTTGTGAGGCAAAATTGAGCTGTTCTACTCAATGCATAATTTCTTTGTTTCCCAATGCAGAGGGAGTGAAACAGCAGCAACCAGGAGCTGGCTTCATCTTTCATTGCAAGCCCATCACCCACCAGACCTGACTGGGGAGGGGGCTTACCAGTGCCTCTGCAGTCCTCACAACAATTATCCAGGCTTTTCATAGCCATTATTTAAAAGATACCCACTAGGAAACCAGTAAAGTCAAGTAAAATAGGAAGCCACAAGGCTGGGGAAGGGTCCGGAGGGGAAATCGTATGAGGAGCATCTGAAGTCCCTTGGTCTGTTCCACCTGGAGGAGACTGAGAGGGGATCTCAGAGCTGTTTGCTGCCTTCTCACAAGGAAGGGAGGGGAAACAGGTGCTGAGCTCTTCTCTCTTGTGACCAGTGACAGGACTAGAGGTGGTGGCAGGAAGCTGTACCAGGGGAGGGTTAGGTTGGATTTTGGGAAGAGGTTCTTCCCCCAGCGGGTGGTGGAGCACTGGCACAGCTCCCCAGGGAAGCAGTCACGGCACCTGCTCTGCCAGCACTCCAGCAGCATTTGGCCAACACCCTCAGTCACATGGAGTGAGTGTTGGGAGTGTCCTGTGTAGGGACAGGAGTTGGACTCGATGATCCTTTTGGGTCCCTTCCAAATTGAGTAATTCTATGATTCTACGATTCTATAATTTCGTGGAAAGTCATTTAGCTCAAACTTTGGCTGCTCTCCATAGTCTATGGTCTACTAAGTCAAAAACAACAGATAAAATAAAGCTTAACAGTCTTAGTATCTCTCTTTAAGAAAAAAAATCATGTGTAATTTAAACACAGTGAAAATATCTTTATTTTCAGCCTAGTAATGATTTTTTATATTGAATTAAACCCAAAGCATTTCAAGAAACAGGTCTTGAAATTACATCATACTAAAGGAGTACATTTAGATATCATTATATATAGAGAGAGGTACTACTTAAAGTTTTTAACTCCTTGAAATTCATAAAACTTCACTAATTTAAGTGATAAAACTGGTGCAGTAGGAACTGAATTTCAAAATCAATTTCTACTTCTCGTCTGTTAAATTTCACACATGAAGCAGGTTTTCCACTGTGGGCATAGGAAATACAATTCAAGTCATTTACATAATTCATATGCCACCGGGATAGCCTTGTGAAAACACATGCACTGCAGGAAAGAAATTTAAGGTCAGAGAGAGCAGATTTTTAAATTTGTATCTTTCCCATAACCATGTTTTAGATTTTTGACACTTCAACAAGAAAACAAACAAATCTAGAAAGAAGTATGGATCGCATAATTACTACCCTGCCACAGAATCTCTACTGCTGCTGTGCAGTACTGCTAAAGAAAGGCAAAACCACAACACTACAGGTGCAATTAGAATCAATCATGGAACAGTTGAGTCGGAAGAGACCATAAAGCTGATACATTTCTCACCCCCTACCATGGGCAGGTACACCTCCCACTGGATCAGGGGGCTCCAAGCCCCATCCAACCTGGCCTTGAACACCTCCAGGGATGGGGCAGCCACCACTGCTCTGGGCAGCCTGGGCCAGGGCCTCCCCACCCTCACAGCAAAACATTTCTCCCTAAGATCTCATCTCAGACTCCCCTCTTTCAGCTGAAAACCCTTCCCCCTCATCCTGTCCCTGCCCTCCCTGATCCAGAGCCCCTCCCCAGCTTTCCTGGAGCCCCTTTCAGTACTGGGAGGCTGCTCTGAGTTCTCCCCAGAGCCTTCTCTTCTCCAGGCTGAACAACCCAACTCTCTCAGCCTGTCCTCCTACAGGAGGTGCTCCGTGGCCTCCTCTGGACTCGCTCCAACAGCTCCAGGTCCTCCCTGTGCTGAGGACTCCAGAAGCAGCGGCAAGGCTCCTGGTGGGGTCTCATGAGATCAGAGAGGCAGAACCCCCTCCCTCGCCCTGCTGGCCACACCTCTTTCAATACAGCCTAGGGCACGGTTGGATTTCTGGGCTGCGAGCACACATTGCTGGCTCGTGTTGAGCTTCTCATCCACCAATTATTTAGATCAACTTTTCTCCTTTTGTATAACTCCCGTGGAGAATTTATGGTAACAGCTTGTTTGCAGCTCAGACACACATGGGTTAGGACATGACCGGGCACCAAGTGCGCACTCCAGTAACACCCTCTGTGGGAGCCAGAGTCACAGCTAACGGACAAGACCCTCTTCCTGGTGTATGGCAAAGGCCACCAGTACATGGAGAAGGAAGGTATTAAACAGCCAATTGGGTGTTGCTCAGCCTGCCAGGTAAGTAATTCTCAAAACAAACATTGCGTACCTTGCTGACTGAAGTGTCTGCCTTCACCTAGCAGCTTGCACCTTGCTTCAAAATCATCTCTCCAATCACACTGCCCAAACACTGATGGAATTCATGTTCCTCCTGTATCTTTTTTTGACCTACTTAGATGTGAACTACCCAATTACAACTTTATTTCTCTACACATTTTGTTGTTTATGCTGCACGTTGCCCAAAACTGCTTAAGCAAACATTAATTCATCTTTTCTTTGCTGTTTGCAGAGAATGAAAATGACATTAATGTCCACTGGAATCTTTCAATAACAACCTACTTGGGAATCCTTCTTCTCTTCACCCAATTTTGCAGAAATGTGTGCACCATTGTGAAGTTTTTAAACATAAATATTTGACTATTGAAAACACTGCCCATTTTGCAAGCTTCCTGCACGTACTGACACAGAGTGTTTGAAACTGGATCCCAGGGCTGCATTAAATATGCACTGCAACAGCTGCCATAGATCCAGCAGTGCCAGCTCTTTAAGTGCCAGCGTCACGAATACAGGACCACCATCCTGACAGCATTGTGTCTTCCAGTCCAAGCTAAGTGCAGCCATTAGTATTTTTTCCAGCACTGCTGCAGAATGCTCTTAAAACTGTACTTAGTCATGTTAGCACTTCCTCAACGACAAGAGCTTTGCAGTATTTTTCATCCTAAATTTTATCAGAAAATGGTCACATTCTTACTTCTACATCTGGGAATTTTTCCAGATGCTAATCAGAAAGACAATATTACAGATGTCAAAATCCCTGCCCTTGGAGCAGGGTTGGAGCAGGTCATGCAGCAGTCTAAGAGGGAAGCAGTAGCCGTATAAAGGAGCTTTGGAATAAAGCCACTTGAGTATAAGGCAAAGATGAAAAAAAGAACAAGGACAGGAACAGAGCTGGGAGATCAACAGATCTGCTAAATAGAATGTTAAGGAGGTGGGAGACATTTCTGGCTTTAACCAAAGTAATAAGTTTGAATAAGACGGAGGGGACAGGAGATGAGCATTGTACACACTGTCTTGCAGGCAAAGCAACTACTTTTAATCAATTACATTCAAAATGCTTGAGGTGAAACCAACCTTGGAGACAGTCAACTATATTCGTTATATGCATCTTCCTTGTACTTTATTCGTTCTGCAAGTTGCTATGATCGACTGTGACACCAGTGTAGGCAGAGACCCTTGCACACACCAGCCACAAGGTTTCACAACATAGAGCTCCAGCATTCCCACGTAGTTGCTTCTTAGGGTCCCCGATATGTTCTTAAATTATATACATAAAAACCCAAAGGTTTAGGAGGAAAAGGAGCAAAATCTCAAGAATAACATCTGTAGGAACATAAAAGAATCCTCAAGTTTGTCAGCTGTCTAATCTGTTATCCACATAACATTCTGTCCTCCTCAACTACCACCCACCGTTCCTGGCACTTGTTTTATTCGGGGAACCCTTTCCAGTGAAGGACACCCTCCCCTATGTCTGACAGCATCACTCCCACAGTATTGCTTTCAAGAAAGAGCAGCGAGGGTGTTAAATTATTTGTTTTACATTTCCAGGCATGGTTTCTAGAACAGCTATTCTTCAGCAAGTTCAAAGCAGTTTCTTTCAGGAAACACAAGCACTTGGAAGGAAGGTTTGCTGCCTCTTAACAACAAGAAGGCATCAGAAACAATGACACCACCACAGTTACTCTACAAGACTGTGTATTTATATAAAACTTGCTTTCCTGCAATTCCTCTGTACTCCTTTCTGTCAATTAATGCAGTTTGTTCTCCCATCTGCCTTGTGGAGCCAACTTCTCCTCCCCTCTTCACTCTGCATCGCCACCTATTTCTTGATTAAAATCATACGTGCTTAGGCAAGGGTAGAGTAGAAAGACCCAGCCTCAGAGGCAGCTGTGAGTAGCGACCTCCTCATTATTCACATATCCAGGTTGCAACATTTATTTTTATGGGTATCTAAGAGCCAGAAGTTCAACAGCATTTTTCTTGAAGAGAAAGAGTATTCGGGCCTTAATCCAAAAAAGCACTTAGGGATATATATAACTTCAATTGTGTCAGCTCCAATGGGATTACACGTAACTGGTTTGCTGGATTTAGGTGTTCATGGACTAAATTAATATATAGCCAGTGTTGTTCATTTTAACTAATTACTGTTTGTTAATTACTATTTCAGCATTTAAATATTCCAGTTAGGACTTGCCAGAACAGTATTTTTTGCTGAACCACTTAAGATAAACAGACCATAATCCTGCAACAGATTTTCCAATAGATAGAAATAAACTGACAAGTGTTTCCTTAGGGTCTGAAATATATAGAGGTCTCAAATAGATGGTTTTCTGAGACACTGGAAAAGAAAATGATGCTGGTTTTGAAATATTCTGTTTTCCTGACAGAGCATTCACTCACCCCAATAGTTTAGAAACAAGTTTTTCACTAATTTTAAAGTTATCAATGAGCTAATAATTGATTTTTCTAAACACACTACACATACAAATTTGGAAACCAAAGGACACACCTAGTAAAAAACCATGGTTTATAGTATTTATCATTTTTGATTCTTAGAAGAGCGGTTTTTTGTGAAAGACTGCAGGCTAATTAAAACTATGAATCAATTCCCATAGATTAAGGAATTAAAAAGATAAAAAAGCAGTCCCATTCTTTGAATTTATTAGGTGTCTGGATAGTTACAGCAGATATAATTTTATGTAGGACCACACAACAGGCAAATACGTCCCTAAAACCTTCAGCTGAGCCACGCCATGCCTGGAAGAACAGTGCAGCAACAGCACAGTGCTATTACCAGCCTCCTGTTTCAGAGGACCTGAACAAAATCTACTAAATCTTACTCATTTTCTCAAAATACAACATAGCTGCAATTATTTACATGTACTCTGAAAATTGCTATTTGATTGTTTCCCACACTCCAGACTTTCCCACTTCTCTCAGACTTGAGGTCAGAAATGAGTACTATTCTGCTCATTAATTTAAGAGCCGAGTGAAATTCCAGAAAAAAACCTGTTGGAGTATTTATTCCTTCTCCCTAGAACCAGTTTCAACAATCCCAGAGAAGCTGAGTGTAGAGAAACCTGTTACCTACCGCCAGTTTTGCAGCAGGAACACAACAAAGGGTTCGGTGACAGCCAGACCGTGCTATGGTTCAGGCAAGTACAGGGTATCAAACATTTTAAATGTTAAACTAATTGAAGACTTATTAACAGCACTTTCTACTATGAAAGCACAAAGAGAAGTGTTAACTGTCTGTATAACAACCCTCATCCTCCTTGACTGTGTAATTCAGTCACTGCGAAAGGGACCTTTATTCTATTGCTACCAAGATTATTGCTGTATAACGTGACCTCACTCATTGCCTCTGGAAGGCATTTTCATTTGTTTCGAGCCATAAACTGAAGTTATTCAGAAAATCCAGACCTAGTTGTACTCATCATAACAAATTATATGATATTTCTAAAAACATAAATGTATATAATGTGGAGCTCATTACTTATAGAAAACAGCCAAGTATGAACATGACTTGGCTTAGCTATTTTAAAATAATTAAGATGACACTGTTCTTTCTGTCCGCTATTATAGAAAAATCCCGCAATCTGTTTTTATTTCAATTTTTACTTCACCAATACAAAGAGCTATCCAAGAACATTATGCATCTCCACCCATGGGATGGAGCCCACGTGTCCCCGCTGCAGTACCCACGTCATCGCATGCTGATCTCTCCTCCTGCCTGTTCCCCTTGAATAGCAGCTTCAGGTTTGAGGAGTTTGGAATGCACTAAATTTCAAAAGTGAGTTCTTTTAGATTTGTCAACTGATTTATTGTGGCCACAGGAAATCTGGGGAGGGGCTCTTCATCAGGGAGTGCAGAAATAAGTCAAGGGGAAGGGTTTTCAGCTGCAAGAGGGGAGACTGAGATGAGACCTTGGGGAGAAATGTTTTGCTGTGAGGGTGGGGAGACCCTGGCCCAGGTTGCCCAGAGCAGTGGTGGCTGCCCCATCCCTGGAGGTGTTCAAGGCCAGGTTGGATGGGGCTTGGAGCCCCCTGACCCAGTGGGAGGTGTCCCTGCCCATGGCAGGGGGTGGGACTGGATGGGCTTTGAGGTCCCTTCCAACCCAACCCATTCTGTGATGATTCTATGATATTGCAACAATTGTAATAGCAGAAAACTTCAAATGCATCCACGTAAACTGCTTTCAGCCATAAACACACTTGGCAATACTCCAGGTGCTGCTTTGACTGCAGATCAGCACAGCCGTACTCACACCGACCTCATACACGTTAGTCTGAGGAGGAGCTTTCAAAAGCCTCAGTGTAACAACACCTCTGTGGACTTATCAAGTGATTTAATTTCCCACATCTACTTTCAGAAGGGGCATTTGCACTACAAAGCTGACGTCCTGCAGGTGCAAGGTTTCATTTCTGAAAGCTACTCAGGCACTAGAACTACCTTAAAAAACCCTGGGCTTTACTACTTTATTCAACCTTTCTCAGCATTTTTGAAAGAGAACCTGGTAATCACAACTTAAACAAAAACCCCATCCCCATGAGATTATCTGTTTCTGGTATTTCTGAAGCACACCCCACCAACAGCACTGTATTCAACGTGGAATCCAACAAGGTCTCACACTAAGGGACACTTTTCCTTTCCAAAATGTGCAAGAACCATCGTGTTCCTGTCACCGTGCTTGGGTTGTTTTAACCACTGTGTTTCTTGATGGTGCCTTGGGAATTCCTTAAAACAGTCCCTTTGCTAAAAACGCAGGGCCCCTCATTTAACCACAATTATCCAATTCCTCACCTTCCACTTTAAAAGTCAATCTCTTACGTAAGCAAAAGTAATGAAGAAAGTCATACACACAGAGGGAGTCTTGCATTCCCTTCTGTGATATGGGAAGAGACCCACACTTGAAAGCCTGGACTAGAGATTTTAAGTGCAAGTATTCTTATGTATGAGACCACTACAAGGTTATGTGGACAAAAGAAATGTTACATTTGTTGATTTTTTTGCTTCCAGGAGGGACTATTATCTCACTTTAATATTCTAGCTTTCCTTCAATTTTTTTTTTTAAGTCATTTTTGGTTTTAGAGATGTCACAATGAATGAATACAGCACAAATAGGCAAATACTAGCAGTGAATAGCACTTCTGAAATCAGCTGTTATCAGCCATGACTGGCTCACATAATGAGATCTCTCATCCCCTGTATGGTTACGCTACAGCTCCTGTAGGGAAACTATTTGTAGGATGTGAATTGCTGTGACAAAAGACAGGGGTTCTTCCCCTTACCAAGACAAAGTCTCTACAATTGCTTAAGCTCTTCATACTACTACTGCCAAGATCTCCTTCCTTAGGAACATCATCTATTGGCTACTGCTAATGCAAGGACATTAGAGTGATGGCCAGTAGCCTGGTGTAACTGCTTTTTAAACACCACTCAAAGCCATTGGTGAGGTATTATTAAATTCAAAGCTACATTCCCACAAGTAGTTAAAACCAATGAAACAAATGGTGTTCTAGTACCAACATCGGTTCAGCTCACTCACTTATCCACTGTGGCTGATGCTATGCATTTATGATAGGAATAGCTGTATATTTGTCTTAGTTTAGATGGAAACTAAGCTATGTTATCAGGAATGAAGATTTTTAATCAGAGGAAAAAAAAACTGTATAGAAAAGAGTTCTTAGCTACAAATATATGTATATACAGAACCAAATTAGCACTAATTGTAATTAAAACCTTAAAATGAATTGAATCCTGTACCCAAAATCTTGCGATGCAGGTGTCTCAGAGCATCAACACATTAAACCAGATCCAAAAAAGAAAACAAACCAGAAAATGCTATATATTGTCTGAAAACCTGAGCCTGATTTTACTTATCATGAGTCCACATGTAGTGTTCACTATCAACTTTGTGTTATCAGTTGGCTGCTAACTTGTATTAACCTTCCTCAAATTTTCAGAGACAGGTAATGTAGCAGCTCTTTAAAAGAAAAGAATGGCCCCCAGCTCTTGCTGACTGGCCTGGGTTCTATGGGTTTAATCTAAGAATTTATTTCATAACTCATGACCTATGGAGTAGATATCACTCTGCTGATGAATCCAGTCGGCTTCACCAGGCCTCCGACTCTCCAGAAGTGAAGAAAACTACACTCTAAGCAGAGTTATCGCCTCAGGCCCCAATATTTGAGAAACAAACAGTTCCTATACTCTTAGCAGTCTCTGATGATAGCACAGTGCTTGCTACACGTCATACAAACATACTTAATCTGGCTTTACACTAATTAGGTCCTGGAAGGCCAACAGTAGTGAAAACAAAGCAAAATGAATATGAAATACAAAATGTTCATGAATATGGAAGAAAACCAGTTAATATATATTTGGAAGACATAATAGAACTCTTTTGCACCCTGCAAATCAGCACCGTTATCGCCTCACCTCAGTCAATTTCAATAGAAAAACAAAAGCAAAATATTTAATTTCTAATGATGAGCTTTCTAAACCATCAGTGCCACACGCACGTCTTCCTATAGCATGTCTTGTAGAGATTAACCTGCACCATGATCAATATGGTCTTGAACTCAGTTAAATGTATTCTTAAAGTACTTGAAATGTACTGCTTCATCACTGATATTTTTACAAGGCTGTCAAAGAGAAATATCACTTTTCATCCTGCTTTATTTCATTTTACTTCAAGATGTAGTAATTAACAAGAGTCTTTAGATGCTGGCAAAACTGTCCCTTTTCAAGTTTCTACATAGCTGTCACCCTGGAGATAAAGGCAGATTATTCAATCTTGACATTATAATTGTGAATACAAGATAAAAGACTGGATTAGCAACTTCATAACTTCATGCCTAGGAAAAAAAATGAGATCACCATGAGGTAATTTTACTTCTAGTTTCGAGGGTTTAAGGAGTTCCTAAAGGATGAAGAGAGGGAGACTATCACGTCTTTAAGGAGTTTGAAATGACTTATACATCCTTCTGAGCATCTCAGTAAAAAACTACTAGAATTATCTTGTATTTCTAAAATGATACAGTAATTGTAGGGTAACCATCTGACAGGCAAACTATTCCCGTCTAAATGCTGGGTGCTCTTATGTATTGCAACTACATCACTTCTAGTACAGTTTTCTTTTCCTTCCTCTGTATGGAAATAACGAGAAGTGTGGAACTGAGCACACCAGAGGACTGGTTGCACCAGTCGTTCACATCTAAGACACTGCAAGAACAAACAGACTGACGGCCAAAGAAAGCTGCATCCCACAAGTGTTGGGTGGTTTGTACGGTTGGCTTCACCTCCCACCAAATGCTTCATGTCTTTCTCATACAAAGGTCAGTTAAACCTTGTGGCTGAGAGTCAGACGTTTAAATCAGCAGGGCAAATTAATCGTTGTGTGCTAGATGGCTCCGCAGCAGTCTGGTACACGCGAATGGGACAGCATAGGAGCCAATCTCTTCGCCCTTGGAATAAAGTTAAAACACTTTTTGGAAAACAGGAAGATGCATGAGGGAAATAACCCATAAGGACAGAAATCAGACATAAAATGTATGCATTATCAGTGTTTCATGGGCTTGCTAGTTAGAGGTCCCACCAAAAGAGTAGTGACCTGAGGTTGCACCAGACTGACAGGCAGAGTTTGGTTTGAAACCTTACCTGTGAAGAGTCTCCCTATCAGCCAACCTGAATGGCAAGCTGAAACCAGCATGGCTCACCAAGCCTCTTAGAAGACAAGTCAAAATTTTTCCCAATATCTCATCTCAATCTCCCCTCTTTCAGCTTAAAACTTTCCCCCATCGTCCTATACCTGCCCTCCCTGAACAGGAGCCCGTCCCCAGCTTTCCTGCAGACCCTTTCAGTACCAGGAGGCTGCTCTAAGGTCTCCCCGAGCCTTGTCTTCTCCAGGCTGCACAAGTGTGAGGTTCTAAAGTGTTAATATATCTAAGTAGACTGAAATCCTCTTATCAAGGCAAAGTGTGTGTAACACAGACCAGACCACAGGGTCAAACAGCACTGCTGATGTAGAACTGACTAGATTCAGTGAATGAAAGCCAGAGAATTTAATGAGCTTTATGTATCCTTAATAAGCTCCCATACCACTATGCGATATTTACGCCGAAGGAATGAGAGTAGGAATAAAAGTGATCATCTCCATCCCCACTTGTACAAAACACTCCTGCAGCCACAGCACCCGATCGAGTCCCACAGACTTCCCATCTGGTCGTAGCAGGTGGTAGTTCATACTTAGCTTACTTCAATAAGTGTCTCAGAAATGAGAACCCCGATAGAGAACACAGAGAAACCATCTCCCGGGAGTCTTCATCCATTTGTGTCAGAGCAAATACCATACAGCATCTCCTCATGCGTGGCACTGCTGGGATACCCCAGTGTTTTTTCCAGGGAGATGACAGCCAGTCCCAGCACGCGGCTACCCACTCAGGTTTAAAGAATTTCGACAGGACTAAATGTAAAGGTTAGAAGAGTGGGACTTGAGTGGTGTAGCTCGGTAAACTGATATATTATCTCATTATATAGCACTACAAAATCTTAGTCTGCAAAATTATAAAATCATTTTAGAGCCTTCATGGCAAAATTATTTAATCCTATCAGATTTATTAAAAAGTAGTCCATAGACATCACAGTATCACAGTATCATAAGGTTGGAAAAGACCTTTGAGATCATCGAGTCCAACCTATGACCCAACACCTACACCTACTCCTACTTGTCAACTACACCATGGCACTAAGAGCCTAATCCAATCTCTCCTTAAACACCTCCAGGGACGGTGACTCCACCACCTCCCTGGGCGGCGCATTCCAATGGCCAATCACCCTCTCAGTAAAGAACTTCTTCCTAATGTCAAGATGGCCTTGTTTAGGGCAAAAGTAAGGAATTCCTCCTTAAAAATTCGTTTACCTTCTAGTCCAACAGGATAGTCCAGGTAAATTACAGTCAAAACGGTTGTCTGAACTAGTAAGGAGCATCTCATTCCTTTTTAATGGATTAATTAGAATTTGATCACTGATATTTTTTTAAAAAAATAGAAAACATACAAGTAGTCTTCAAAGTTTGGAAACTCGAGAGGAGCTGTGTACCTTTAAAAGAAAAATCCTCTTAGATTAAATGCTTCAAGAAGAAAGTCAGAAAAATCTGCAGTTCTGCTGGAATAAATAGGTATTGGCTGGGATATAATTATTACGGATACTGTTATCATAATAAAAAAGAACAAACACTTGATAAAATTCATTTTGAACCCAAACATTTTGTATGAAATCTGTCTGCATCTGTTTCTTGGCTTCTTTTCCTCCCCGTGCAGCTCAAGAGTTCATAAGAGTGATTTATATTCACTTAATAAGATCTTTATGGCACTTCACACTTTTAAAAGTCATCGTTCCTTTTAAAAAACTGATTCTATTTTTAACTGAGCCTTTGCCCCATTAGCTGAGAGAACAACTGCACTGCATTAACATCAGTTTTTTTCTGGGTGGCTTTTGCTACGTACAGATTGCAGTGACACAGTAAAGCAGATGTACTTTTCTATAACCCTGATTTTTAGTGCATGTTTAAGGAGACATGATTTTTTTCTTTAAACCCAAAGTAATCTGTAAGCATGAAGCATAAAGACTGACAAAACCAGGTGTAGAACACACATTCTTTTTCTTTGCACATCTTTACTTCAATTCCTTTGCATAAAATGCAGGGCCTAGGAAAGGGAGAGCTCAAAATCTGAATTTTAAGAACTTTGCTTATTTAAAAGTTAAAAACAACAAGGTCAACTCTCAGCTGATTCAAACCAGTCCAGCTCCTATAGCCTCAGGTACTATAATGATTTTTACCAGCTTCCAAGTAAAAGAAATGAAAATAAAAATCTAGCCACAAAAATCATTGCCTTTGGAACAGATGAGACCACTCCAAGGGAAAAGTATTTTCCATGTGACATCAGACTTTGTAGACTGGAGAAGAGGAGGCTGAGGGAAGATTTTATTGCTCTCTACAACTACCTGAGAGGAGGGTGTAGTAAGGTGGGTGTTCATCTCTTCTCCCAAGTAACAAGCTATAAGAAGAGAGGAAATGGCCTCAAGTTGCGCCAGGGGAGGTTTAGACTGGATATTAGGAAACATTTCTGCAGCAAAAGAGCAGTGAAGCCCTGGCAGAGGCTGCCCAGGGCAGGGGTGGAGTCTCCATTCGAGGAGGGGTTCAAGAAACACCAGACACAGCACTTCAGGACATGGTTTAATGGGCACTGTAGTGTTGGGCTGACGGTTGGACTTGATAATCTTATAGATTCTATTGTTATAACTTCAAAATTATTTTTACGACACCCTAAAAAAGGAAAAGGAAGAAAGAAATACCAGAAACAACGTACGATTACAAAAGTATTTGTCCTAATTCTCTACTATTCTTTGACTTGCAATGTAAATTGAATTACTGGCTGACAGTGATGTATCTGCTACTATCACATAACATCCAACAGAAATGAACGAGATGCCTTACTATTGTTTTAAATGTTTTAAATATCTTAAGAAGCAGGTGTCAAATTATAAAATCAATCAGAAAAATTATGTGTTTGCCCTGAAGATTTATTCATTTAAAAACAAACACTTACAGGAACCTAATATGATTTCTGGGGCTTTAAAAAAAAACTAAGATATTGTAGAAATGAAAAGATAAGTACTACCAAATATGGAAGTACTTAGCATTTTAAAGTGCCATACAGCATGTGAAGAACCTCTCATCTCTAAGTGCATCATTCTTACCCACTAGGTTAAGTCAAGCCTCTGCTATCTTGACAGTGAATCTACACAGACCACGGGAAGAACTTCTACTTAACAGTTGAGGATTCATGCTTGTCAATAGTTCTGATGAAAGTTTTTGAGGTTGGTTGGTTGGGTTTGTATTTAATATGTGGGAAGTGTACTTTGCAATCTAGCATAACCCTCCAAAGTTAAATCTTTGAGTCCTAAACAAATTATTTGAGAACAAATTCTTCCTGGAAAGGTTTGCCCATAAAGGCAGTTTCCAATAATTCCAGTGAGGTCAGTGGTTCATTCTTACTCTTAGCATCATTGGTCTTGAAATGCGTCGTTTTAAAAGAAAAGAAAAGCAATATTCTAGGAAGAACCACTAATTGATCTGACTTTCCATTTAAATAAAGATTAAAGATGTGGGAGCAAGAAAAGAGTGAAAAGGACTTGGTAACAACCACAGCATAGATAAGTATAGTTCCTTTCTGTATTCAGTATATAAAACAAGCAGACAGACAACTTTAACAGTCAATGACACCGATTCAGTCCTTACTCTAATGCTTATGGGATTTTAACGCTCAATGAAAAGGCTCATGCCAAGAAACCTGCTTCAAAATGACCAACGTGCCGTTTGCAACAAATCCGAAACTCCTGACAGATGAAGTTTCTCTACGAGACACATGAGGTGATTCATCAGGAGATGCAAGAGAAGGTGACTGTGGAAGGTAAGGCCACAGGCCTCACTCCCAAGGAAAGGGATTACCTGTCACTCCCTTACCTGGCCTAAGCTGTGGTTTGGGTAGCTGGAGACGAGGGGCTGAGTTTCACGTGATAGGGTGAACACCCTCAAACATGAACAAATAAGAACAGCCACATATTTTCTCCTCACCATGGGTAAATCCCATTATCCCAAGGCTTTTTCTCCTCTGCCACTACTTACTTGCCAGAAAATCTGATTTTGGTAGGTCAAACAGCCTCTCTGGTGCCCCATAAAAGCTGAAATACCTGGCAAAGCCAATTCCCTTTGGTCAGAAGGGGTTTGTTGAAATGGAGTGCAGGGAAAAGGGATTTTCCCATACTGTCAAAATATTTTTACATTTTCCAGATTAGAATAGGTCAATTTTTCAGTAATCAACAACATTCCATTTTCAGTTGCAGGGTTTGCCTTCCAGTGCTTCCTGAAACACTACCCAGCTCCATCCTTCTGGACTGATCTGACGCTGCTGGTTGTGGCCTCCAGCAGCCCCTAAGCTAGCCAAGAAACAGCAGCAAGCTGGGTCGCTTCCTACAACACTCACACGCCCGCACACCGCAGAGGCTTGTCTAGACAGAGATTGCAAGCTATTGGGGGGGCTTCTGTCTGGGGAATCACCATCTGTGGAGAATCAGGAGCTTTTCAGCTCCTTCAGGCTTGTAAAGGGCCTGTGTAAGAGTTGGTCTGAAGAACAGAACGTTGCTCCCTGTACCACACAGTTCTTTCTTTCAGGGCGTTTGCTTCTTGGTATCTCTCCAAGCTCCTGATGGCAATGTTGGGACAAACACTGTTCTTGGGACCAACCATCAAGTGGACCATGACAGACTGAAATAAGCAAGAAAATCTGATTTTATGTCTAAATACTGCTCTATAAAATAATCTGTGCTCAATGCAGTACGGCCAGATAGATCTGCAAGTCCATATGCAAAAGAAGTTGGAGGACTGACCCAATAATATAACCCAGCACATTAAAATAAGGTGCCATTAGAAAGAGTAACCTCAGAAGAGACTAATATTTATCTTGACGTCAGCCCAACAGTGTGCAACTTGTCCTACCCAGCTGCTCAAGGGGGAGAGGGAGCAGGAAGGCTTTCTCTTTCACCTTTCCCCAGCAGAGAACAAATTGAAACTGCTGTCCTCACACTTGACAGGGAGACTTGAATCAAAGCCTGTCCAAAAGAGCATGACAGAGACATAAAATCTCCTGGCTTCTGGAATTAGTACTGGGATTTGTTAGAATAACGCACTCTGGAAACGGAGAATACGGCTACCTGTGGGGAGCAGGGGCTGGATTAAGGAAGGTGAGAAAATGGTTCCGCTCCAGAGAACAAAAATAATTAATTAGGGAAAACAGTCTGCACCTTTCAAATGGATTTACACCTTGTGTGCCCAGCCTGAGTGCCCTGGACAACCTGTGAAGAAGAAATTCCCTTCCCCATGCTCTGAGGAGACATCCTATCCCCCATATACTGAGGCTTAATGAAATTTGTCTTCCAAAGAGTGCTTGAGGCAGTCTTGCAAGAGTTTGCCCGAAGGTAGCTTTGCCAAGCACCAACAGAGCAGGCCACCCCACTCTTCCTGCCCAAAAGGAGTCACCCCTCCTGGAGCACCCACTCAAGGCCTGGGTGCCTCCTGAGCCTCCAGCCCTAGGGCTACCATTCTGCAGCACCACAGATACCAGTCCAGCCCACCACAGATACACTAATGTTGCTAAATCTGAGTGCTCCCAAATGAAACTTTTCCACTTACAGCCCTATTGTGTGCTTAAATGCCATGAAAAAATACAAATTGTTCTCCTCAGAGCTCAGCAGGTTCCTTGACTGAGGTCCACTAATTACTAACAGCTGTTAATGAAGTGAGCGGGTACAAACCTGACCTCTTCAATTAATGCTTGAGATTCTTAGACTGAGCTGATATTCAAAGGGAAGCTGAACAGTAAAAAAATAAGGAAAACAACATTCAAAGGGCAATCTTTTTGCTACCGAGGATCATATTATTTCTTACAACCCTAGAGATATCAGTCTCAATCCAATGCAGAACATATTTCTAGCACTAAAACCTTACCATTTTTGTTCAGCTTATGCAAACAGGAAGCTTGCCATTGCTTTCACAAAACGAATGCATCCTTTCTTAACAAATACACAAGGTGAGATACAGAATATATACAATAATCCAACACTCTTAATGGTTGTTTGGCTGTATAACTACATATTTGGAAGAATTATAACTTATATGTTGCTGGAAAGTTTGATTTGAGAAAAAAACTCCAGTGTACCGGCACATGCCAGTAAAATCAAAAGATGATCACAATTTCCATCACATTCAGCTTTTTGCTTCTTAATCGTACTTTGATTTGCTTCAACACTGTTGTAACCTCAGTTTGTAATTACAGAAAGTCTCTCCCTACATATTTCATATGTTGGCCGACAATTTAAGCCCACAACCTTACAGGAAGTGAAAACTTGTAGAGCTCTTTCTTTACACAATTCTGAACTGACGGTATTCCAGATATTGCAGTCATCTCAACACGCTTGCTTGCATTTTCTGTAGTGTTGGTGAAAACCTAAAGTTTCATGATTATTTACTCTACAAAGAATCACAGCACAAGCAAAAATGTCCTTCCCAAGGCTGAAATTCAATTATTCTTCCCACTCTTATAGTTAGGCACTGTTACAAGTCTCCTGGTTCCCAGTGGTGAAGGAAAATTAAATCAGAGACTACGACTAATGTCATCAGAAGTAGTAGATTTTCCATCCAAAGTGCTAAACTGCCAATTAAAAGAAAAATATTCAAATGAATACTCAATTCAAACAGTTTGCCTTCTAACTCTATTCAAAAACTATATTCTATTCTATATTCTAAACACAGAAATACAGAGCAAAATGTTCTTAAATATAAAATGTTATGGAAATCAGGCTATTATTACAGAAGCCAGAAAAGCAAAGCGAAAGAGAAAGAAAGAAAGCAGCGGAGTGCATTCGTTGAGTTACTTCTGAAATGTTTGCCTAACCCCAATTACAGTTCTTCATGCTGTAGGTAGAGCTGTGCAGATTCCCTCTTAGAAATCCTTTTAGAAATTCTCAGTGATGAAGTGGCAGGTAAGTACAGATAGCTGGAGACTAGGAGTTATATATTTACAAATTGGAATTCTTTATCCCACATAGTATTAATTTTAACTTAATAATTACTTATTTTAGGCAATTAAAACTATAAATTCATTGCTGAGTTATTTAGGTAACTTACTAGAACAGAAGTGTAGGATTTCCCCAGCGAGGCATTTTTGCTCTTACACAGTATGTCCTGGAAATCTTGAAATGGAAAAGAAAAACAAACAAAAGAACAGAATCATCTGTAAGTAACGATTTATAATGCTGAGACAGCTTTGGGAAAACTGTGCAACTCCAAGGAACATCATGCTCACAAAAAATAAAAATAAAAGTGATATAAAAAATAAAGCAGATGGCCTTTTCCATCTTTCTTTGGAAATAAGCTCTTTATGTTTGCGCTTTCCATTGGTGTGTGTGTATGTGTACGCATGCCCAGAGATTCGCACAAACTCTCAAGCCAAAATCTGTACAAAACCAATTGAAAAACTCATTCATCCAAGTGACTTGTAGACCATTCCATTGAGATCCAAATTCATAACTGCAGTCTGGACAACGTTCCTATGCCAATATCCCTGTTTTAATCATCTCACTTCTCCATACATTGTCCCCAGTGTAGCTGCAGTAGACCAGTCCAATCTTGCTTTGTACCAAGGATATCTTGTTCCCCCTTCCCTTACAGAATGCATTCCCTTCCCTCCGAGTATTCTCTTTACCAAAGACTCTGTAGGCAGAATGGGAGGGCGGTTGTTACTCTTTTAACTGACGGAACTTTCATTTGCAAACAAGCCTCAGCACAAGGACAGGGAGCCGTTGGAGTGAGTGCAGAGGGGGCCGTGGAGGTGTTGAGAGGGCTGGAGCACCTCGACTACGAGGACAGGCTGAGAGAATTGGGGTTGTTCAGCCTGGAGAAGAGAAGGCTCTGGGGAGACCTCAGAACAGCCTCCCAGTGCTGAAAGGGGCTCCAGGGAAGCTGGGGAGGGGCTCCTGATCAGGGAGTGCAGGGACAGGATGAGGGGAATGGTTTTCAGCTGAAAGAGGGGAGATTGAGATGAGATCTTAAGAAGAAATGTTTTGCTGTGAGGGTGGGGAGGCCCTGGCCCAGGTTGCCCAGAGCAGTGGTGGCTGCCCCATCCCTGGAGGTGTTCAAGGTCAGGTTGGATGGGGCTTGGAGTCCCCTGATCCAGTGGGAGGTGTCCCTGCCCATGACAGGGGGTGGGAGATGAATGGGCTTAATGTCCCTTCCAACCCAAAGAATTCTAGGATTCTAACTACT
The DNA here is from genome assembly GCA_033558235.1 of Neomorphus geoffroyi. Lineage (NCBI taxonomy): Eukaryota > Metazoa > Chordata > Aves > Cuculiformes > Neomorphidae > Neomorphus > Neomorphus geoffroyi. The sequence continues at coordinate 36,211,831 of JAUMJM010000016.1, forward strand.
GAGTAGCTTGTAGACAGCATAAAGTCCCATGTAAGATTGCAAAGAACTCCTTTGATTTCCAATGACATATTATGCTGCCACCACCCAGCTCCTGCACGAGAGAATTGCTGCAGTTTCTGTATGCCAGAAAAGTTGCTATAAATGTGACTCTACTGTTTGTTCTAAACGAAAGATGGCAACAAAGGGGGTTTTTTAATAAAACTTTTCATTATTTTCCTTTTATTTTTAACTCCTCCCTATTCCAGGCAAATTTCCTTCTCGTTGATCTCTTCAGCGTTCAAAGACCGTTCTGAAGACATGAATTCCAAGTATAAAAAGATCATTGAAATACCTTAAAAAACACCATTTACAAAAAAGGAAATTCTTTTCCTTCAATACGTGGTTGGTCAGCAAGATGTTCTGACTAGAAAAAGATTTTAATTTTTTCCTAAACTCAACTTTGCCCTGAGAACAGCAAATAACTCCCTGGAAAGAGTAAAAATCTCTTCCTCACAGTTAGCCAAGAGCTGAGTTTCTGCTAAACATAAGTACTTCCTCATATTTAATTGGCATGGTGTCCATTCTCAGATTGTAGTAAGACCTGAAATCCTGTGTTTCTTCTGTCTTTAGGATAAATCATGAGTTTTGAGGTTTTTCCAGGCATCTTCCACCAAACCTGCCTGAAGTAGTTGAACTCTATTGCTTTCAATTGTCCCCCGTGTCCCTCTGCAAGAGGTTGCAGACCCCAGAGAGATTTCTTACACAATACATAAGCCAAGCAGCCACTTTCGTTTCAAAGACGGTACAATGTGGCGGACTACTTAATTTTAATTAATGGAAAATTCAATATCTTAGCTTTTACACCACTATTTTTTTGTAACGCAAAAATTCACACAGCTTCCCCATTCCTAAGTTACTCCACTTGGAGAACAGCAAAAACCACAGGCAGTACCAGCCATCAGGTAGACCACCAGGATGGGTATCTGGACTTTGGTTATCCAACCAGAACATGATATGCAGCTGATCCGAAGCACCGCCATTGCTAATTAACACAGTTGGGGGGTAGGAATGCTTGAGAGATGCTGATGCCTTTAGAGAAAGCGAAATAAAACCCACACAGTACACCTGCAAGCCATGTCTGAAAAAATCCAACTGAGAGGAATTTAGAAATAAAAATCTGTAAGTGTTCAGGAATAACACAAAGGAAAATTTCGTATTTGTTTTCACCGTGTTGCATCAAAACGACCAAATCCAACATTCACTGTCAAAAGTACACTAGTATATGTTTAACTTGAGTGGAATTTGGGCATAAGGACACAAAGAAAATCTAGGGATGTATTGCTTCACTGCGGGAACTGATGCTTCTTAATTTGCTCAGCACCTGGACTTTAAATCAGCCCCCACACGTTCCTAATTAATGTTGGTGCACAGTAGCACTTGGTAACCAAACTGACAGCTAGCAGGGAGCGTTTCCAGTACACAGACCACACTGACATTGCAGGTTCACTTCGGGGGGCTTCCTCAGTACAAATTATTGCCGAGTTTTACAACTATGCAAAAGTGGAAGTGTAGATATTACATTGAAAGTCAAAAAAGAGCCAATGCAACTAAACAACAGCTCTGGAGACGCCATTGAAATGCCCTTTCCACATATGCACACGCACACAATTTTGTTTTCAGTGTGCATCATAGATCAAGACAGTGTGACATTTCCAGAACACTAAGTAAATGACATTCCTATCAGAAATAAGGTTGAGGTGGATGACAGAAGAGCGAATTCATACCTGCTTTTGGCCTAATTTTGCCTGTACACTCCACAGTAGCAAAAGGACATCAAAAGTCCTTTGTTTATTCAATTGTTTTGATTAGGTTATTTATAACACCATACATATTGATAAATGATAAGTTTAAAGCAAAGTTCTAATCGGAAAGTTCGTAGACTCATTGAGGTTGGAAAAGCCCTCGAAGCTCATCCAGTCCAATTGTCAGACCAACAACACCTGGTCTACTAAACCACGTCCCAAAGTGCCACATCTTTTGAACCCCTCCAGGGATGGAGTTCTAAAAGAAGTTATAAATGCTGTGTTGTGTTTACTGGACTTACTAAGACAGAGTTCCAAGTCCTTTGCGCTGCCTCTACTGAACAAGTTGTTTGCCTGCAAACGTAAGTTAATGAAACGTGTATTTGTAAAGAGTTTCTTCCTAGAGAGGGTACCAAAAAAATTATATACAAATATGATCCAGTGAAAACATTTCCATTTTTTTCCATGTTCTTTGGGTACAGTTCAAAATTTTTAAGCGTAAGGGTGGCACATGCTGAGAGTGAGGTCTCCAAATGAGCACAGGTGGGCTTTGGGATGTGCCAACTTTTACATTTCAACTGCTATGGACAAACTTAATTCTTTTTCACTCATGCCTTGCTCAGGGGATCTGATCTAATTGCTGTTAAATCAATGACTTTTCCTCTCTAATGATCACCAGATAAACCAAATCTTTAGGCTATGAGGTAAAAATAATAGATACAAATAATCAAGATAAAAATAATGTACTCTCTGAAAGCTTTGAAACATTAAAAGCATCAAAACTATCAAGTGTGACAAAAAACCAGTGAATTTTATCCAACGTATATTTAAAACATCTGCCTAACTACATTAGCACATTCTTTTTTATTTATGTATTTATTTAAACGTTGTACCCTTTCCAATAGGAAAGCAGATCACAGTGGCTCCAGGATTTTCTTCCACCTTGTGCAGACCACTTGAGCCAAGAAGAAATTTCCATGAACTTATTAGTTTTAGATACATCAGGGGGGTTTTGCAAAGCTAAGTAAGATCTGAAGGGCAAACTCTAGAAGCTGCATAACTTCAGGTTCTACTGCGTCTATAGTAACAGGCTTCCCTAAATATCACAGTATCACAGTATCATAAGGTTGGAAAAGACCTTTGACATCATCGAGTCCAGCCTATGACCCAAATATGATGGGCTGGCATTTCAAACGAGGCACACAATACACTTACCTATACCAGAATTTTTGGTCTGTGTCATTGTGTGTCACCCGCCATCCCCACTTTGGTCTTTGACCTCTGTTGCCGAGCATATGGGACATTATCAGCAAATACTGAAATGGGCAAACCCACTCGTTCTTTGCTGGTCACAGGAACAGGTCTTGAATTGTTTCTCTAAAGTTCCTAGAGTATTGCAAATACTGTTGTTGTTAATATTTTTGTTTGATACCAATGGCTCAAGTGATTCAGTCTCAAGCAAGTGTTTAAGAAACAGCTGGCTGAGTTCCTTAGGGACAGGGTTTAGTAGGGAGACAGGTACGGTTGGACTCGGTGATCTCAGAGTTCTCTTCCAAACTTATGATTCTATGATTCTAATAGAATTTAGCACCAAAATATATCAACCATAAGGAAGAGAAAGAAAGCAAGACTTCCTTGGGTTTCTTTTTTGTGAATCCATGCTGCATACGTGTATAAATACAAACCATTTATATATATGCTCGTGTACATGTATAATACATAAATCATTGTATATATGCATTTGAAATAAAATATTGACCCCAAATTGTTTACTTTTTAGATTTCCTTCTGCACTGAGTTTGAAGATATCCTAAGACTCTGTCACATTCATAACTTCAGCATAAAGGAACCCCAAAAGAATAATTTAAGTATCTCTTGAGTGAGATCATTTAATGAATCTTCTAGATGTTAAAAGGTTTTATATGCCTTAAAAAAAAAATCATTTCCCAAATGCAGTGCCATGATATTGCCTCTGAGAGCTCAGAGATAAAGTGATACACATATGCTGAACACATGGATATGAAGGAAGTGGTTACCTTGGCAACAACAACTGTGTAAAACCTTCCTTCTACTAAATTAGAATTGGAGAAAAGACATTTCTTCCCAATCACATCCTGAAAATAAGTTATTATATTTCATCGGTAGATTTTCAGAGCTTTAGACTTTATGCACTTGCTTTATCCCATGTACGTCCGAGTTCTAATACACGGCACTTCTGTAGTATTTGGTTTCTATTGACTGCCAAATGCAAGACGGTTTTTTCTTACCCGTATAAAGCTGCAGACATCTTTAAACAGACTGAGTCTGCCACAGTGGTCTGCAACTACAAGTATTATATATACTGCAAGTAAAACAAACAATATTTTAAAATGTTTTAACAAATAGCTCTCAAATATAAAGGTACCTGTAAGAATCTGTTGTTGAGAAAAATGTATTTGCAGCCATTATGAGCAGCGTTTTCAAAGAGCACCTACTGAATCCAGGAGCAGAATTTCAACATTCCCAAATCTCTCTGCTGTGTCTGAAAGTCACAGCATCATAGAAAGGTTTGGGTTGGAAGGGACGTCAAAGCCCATCCAGTGCCACCCCCTGCCATGGGCAGGGACACCTCCCACTGGATCAGGGGGCTCCAAGCCACATCCAACCTGGCCTTGAACACCTCCACGGATGGGGCAGCCACCACTGCTCTGGGCAACCTGGGCCAGGACCTCCCCACCTTCACAAAATCCTGCATCACAAGAAGCTTTAAAAAAAAAGGCATATCTGGGAGTATTTCCTCTAGGACACCCTTTGCCAGAAGCAAACATACCCTGTTTTGCTTAGAATAGTCCAGAGCACATCCTTTTCACACAAAATTCTTCCAAAATCTAACAAATTTATGATCTGTAACAAAAGAGCCAAAGTCACAGCTCAGTGTGTGACAGGAGGAGAGCAGCAAACCTCACGGTCAAAGTTGATACTTGACCAGTCATCACTGAAAATTGCAGCACTCAATTTTTGTGCCGTGCTTGTACGGAAAGCCGATAAATTCCTATTCATACAGTCACATCTCCCTCAGACCACGCAGGTTTCCTACTGCCTACAGCAGATTGGGAGTTTAAAATTCATCTCTTGGATGCAAGCTACATCTATAGGTTTGTATTAATGCTTTTGGTTAAAATTCTGGTTACAAAATAATGAACTAGACAAACCTCAGGTCTGTGAATTTCCAGATATTCTACCATAACTAGAGAAAGAAGATTACCACGTCCAGCTTGTCCAGTTACGGCTTCCCTCCACGGTCATATGAGATAAAGGAATTAGCCTTGTGAAGACAACTTGCACCTGCAAATAGAATTCTCTCCCTATATCACCTTCTGCTTCATACAGACCTGCAAACCCAGGAGCAGCCACGGACAGGACAAGAAATGTTTAGTTTACAGAGCTGCATGGCAATTGTTTGGACCAAAAAGTACAGCATCCCTAATTGGTTTGCGCTCCATTCCTTTCCATGGGAGAGAAACTCACTGTGGATCGTAGCAATGGACATACGTACCAGACTATGACACACACACTGCCTTCTTATCTCAAAAATAAGAGGCACCAGGGACCTGGGCGAGGAACGTTGCCTCTGGAAAAAGCCAGAGTAGCAAAGTACTAACAGCACGACATCAGTCTAATCGGTGTCACTCTTATTTCTCATCAGTAAAGTTAGAAACACTTAAATAAGAACGAAGTCCTTAAATTCTTAAGATAACGTGGGCCGTAGTGCTTCAATAAAGCTCTCCTGCCTTCAATAAGACAGACCTGTTTTAGGGATACACCACATGAAAAAGTCCTGTCTTCTCTACATTCTTTCAGCTTGCTTAGTTAGAGAAAACCCCGAATTCAGCTCATGCCCATTGTGTCACTTCTCAATCAGCTCAAAGTTTTCCTCCACTACGCCAAGTCATCCCTATTTCTCACTGACGAAGCCCCACTGGCAGCACATGACGCAGTTAGATTGTTGCCAAGAGAACGAACATGCTAATTTATGACTTGCTTACTTCCATTTCCTGGTCATTTGGAAAGTACTTCTAAATCTTGTTATGCTGGTATCATTTATTTGAGCAGAAACACCATTATAACATCATTTAGTCCTAACACCTCTCCCACAGAGTTAACTGTTTATGACCATACCAGTCAATTACCGTAATTCCTTTCCAGCAGTGATCTGCTGCTGCTTATAGGCTGCACAAAGCGTACAAACTTGTCTCCTGACACACACAGGCCCAAGGAAAGATGCACTAAATAGGATACAAAGACCATATGCTAATGAATGCAAGATGCACTATATATCCAAGTTGGGAATAAAGAGAAAATTAAGATTTCAATTGCCTCACTAGTTCAAAACAAAGTTCTGTGTGATGTTACAGGTGTTTCTTACAATAATCAAAGCAATCCAAGTAGAACAGAGTTTCACACCATAGTACCATAACTAGCTTCAACCTCCTGGTACAATTATAAAACCAACAACCGCCCTCCAAGTCCACCAAAAACCTTAGTTCTAACTCTGCCTAGAAACTGGATGTCTGCTAAGGCTTTCCAGCCTGCAATACACTGCAGAACTTAAGTTTTGCCAAGGACAGTAATTCAGGTCTCATGAGCATTCACATGGATGATGGTTTGTACCTGTCTTACTCTGAAAAGAGTCACGAAATACTGGAGGCTAACTGAAAAAACACTATGCACCTATGATCTGATCCAAAGTCAACTGACAAAATATCGGCCAATCTGATTCCAGAATCTAAATGCTCTTGTAACTACTAATTACTGGACTAAGATTTACTGCCTTTTAAAAGTAAATGGCAGGGATATGCAGATCCATGAACATTGTTCAAATCTGAGATTAAGAAAAAGACGTAACCCTTACCTCAAAGCTATGTAATGTAGAAATTAGCATTTTTTTCTTTATATTTGCATGATTATTTCACTCCTCAAACGATGGTCTACTTCAGTATGATTTAATAGGAAGATACTTCTTGTGCTGCGTTTCTCCAAATCTGGGTAGAGATGTCATTCAACACGTAAACCTCTGACTAACTCAATTTTCTGGTGTGAATCAGTTCGAATAAGGTCGGCATGAGAGCTTCCTATGAGCAAAATCTACTGATCTGAGCTACAGTTTCACAATATCGTCTCAAATCTGATAATACTTCAATTCCTAACACTTCCAGCTGTAGGAACCAGTGTTATATATTTGCTCATATGTTGGTTCAAGAGTATATATGTGATGTGTGGCTTTTCACATGCAATCAGCTTATGGAAGTTTATACTAAATGATTTTACATTACTGAAATAAGATGGTACAATCTAGTGAAATAGAGCATTTCCCACGTAGCTATAGATTTAAGACTGCTGGAAGAGCAAAGAATGCAAGATTCTATAGGACCACGACAGCTGTCCAATTAAAAACTCTTGATGGTAAGCGTTTCTGGGACAGGATTTTTGAACAGAAAGGTCATGTTCACGAGTCAGCAGCTAGCAGGACCTGCTTCTGTTAATATGAGATTATGAGAACTGCCATACTAGATTGAAATAAAGACCTATCTATCCAGCACAGCCACAGCAGCATACATGTTGTAGCACAACAACACAGGAAAAACGGCAAATACTTGGTCAGGCCACACTTTGAGTGCTATGTCCAGTTCTGGGTTCCTCAGTTTAAGAAAGATGTGGAGATGCTGGAGTGCGTCCAGAGGAGAGCGATGAGGATGGGGAAGGGCCTGTGAGGAGTGACTGAGGGAGCTGGGGTTGTTTAGCTTGGAGAAGAGGAAGCTCAGGGGACACCTTATTGCTCTCTACAACTGCCTGAAAGGAGGTTGTAGTCAGGCAGGGGTTGGTCTCTTCTCTCAGGTGACCAGCGACAGAACAAGAGGACATGGTCTCAAGCTTCGCCAGGGGAGGTTTAGGCTTGACATTAGGAAGAAGTTCTTTACTGAGAGGGTGATTGGCCATGGGAATGCGCTGCCCGGGGAGGTGGTGGAGTCACCGTCCCTGGAGGTGTTTAAGGAGCGATTGGATGAGGCTCTTAATGCCATGGTGTAGCTGACAAGTAGGAGTAGGTGTAGGTGTTGGGTCATAGGCTGGACTCGATGACCTCAAAGGTCTTTACCAACCTTGTGATACTGTGATACTGTGATAATCTTTTGGACAGAGCCACCAACCTTCCAGCAAGCAGCAATTTAGAGACTAAGAAAGATAAACACTGAAAATTATAGTCTGCCAACAGCAGCCTCACCACGCCAATGATGTAGTTCAGGATGTTACCAAAATATGCAAGCTCAAGATTTCATCCTAGGAAAGAGTAATTCTCTTTTAGAAAAAAAAAGTCACATAATTGGATAGTTGACATGTAGATTTGAATATAGTTTATTGAGTAATAAAAGAACTTTTATAGGGAATGTAATATTCAGTTACTACAGAAGCAATTTATGGCCATCAGGAGCCACAGACTCATCAAGTGAATATGGAAGTGGAACTATTCCTCCTTTCCTATTCTAACTCTGGTCCAGAGAGTCTAAATTGACCATCTAGGCAGCAGTGAGAGAAGGAAAAAGGGTGCGGAGATGTGAATTGGCTTTCTCCCTGGCTCTTCCCAGATGGGTGTCAGAAGATATGGACAGAACTAAGGCCCTCTGAACTCCAAGTCAAATCCTTAGGCTGGGATTTACACTACATATCTTTCCTCCAAACGCGTCTCAGCAAAACTCTGTAGTGCATTTAGAGATTGCTGGGTCTACAAGGTCACTATATTTGCATAGAAGACCCACAAGACAAAACTATGTATGAATTAACTTAGTTGAGGAAAAAAACTGAGTGTTGCATTTTATACCAAACAAAACAGATGTGAAATTAATATGCTGCAGGAAACAGAAAAAGAAAGAAACAAGAGGTACGAGATAAAGCCATTTATATCACACTTTAGCAACTGCATGTAGCTCCTTGCTACCAGAGATCTGCTTTCCAACAGCAAATAATAAAATCATACTTTTTGTGCTGTTAATTATATGCAAATTAAAATTGCGTGCACATTAATGCAAAGAGGTGAATATCCATTTAATCAGATCCTCCCTGCAGGGCCCAATGATAAAAATGACAGAAGACTTGCATTTCTAATTCTGAACTCCTCACATCTTGTACGTACTTACCTTGTAAACGAACTGCTACTGTGACACCTGCCTGCTGGGCTGAAGGTTTGTGTTGATTAGGTCTATAGGAGCTAGCGGTAATCCTCCCGAAGGGAAAGTTCAGTTCCCTGAGCTAGAAAACCTAAAGAGCAAATCCCTGTAGCAAAGGGAATCATTTAGCTGCTGAAATCAACAACAACAAGCCCCTAACACTGAAGATAATTTGATAAGGAATTGGGCTGTTCTAATGTGCTCCACGGTGAGGCCAGAGATCTATTGTTCAGATCTGGTTTCCCTCTCATCTAACAGCAAGGAAGAGAAGTGTCTCTAAACTATCTGGTTACATGTATAGTCTCCCTCGAGTTTTCTTCCCTGAGAAAGAGCTGCTGAATATCTCCCCTTCTCTGTCTCCATTTTCATTCTTTTTTCAGCTTTCATCTTCAGTTCTAATTCCAGCATTGAGAGAAACTTCTCCAGGAACAGAAGGGCAAAAGCCTCTTTGATGTAGATTCTCTGTATTAATAACAGTGACAAGAGGGCCCTTAACCCTGTTTAATAGCTAAAAAGACAAGTGGCAGGGGAAGAAAACAGAAATTTATACGAATGAGCCCATATTCCATTATGCTGCCTCACATGGTGACAGCACAGACTCATGAATTTTCATCTGACATGACAGTTGAGATCATTCCCAGGGTCTTCCTGCAGAGAATGCAGATTTGCCTTTCTCCCTGCATCACAGGACTGTTCAAATCAGCACCACTTGGACTGGCTTTTCATGAAGTTATCCTTAAAGAGAACTATTACAATAATTTTTATTCCCCAGTGCATTGCTAGAGGAGAAAGTTATCCTTCCTGTTCCGATGTAAATCCCACCCACCCGAAGAGAGGTTCCTAATTTTTGAGCTGCAAAGCTTTGCTCCAAAACCCCAGGCAGTCGTGTTTCGTGGTTAACACAGGGATAAGACTGAGTTAGGGAGGGGTCATTTAATGGTGTGGGAGTGGTACTGTAAGGGTTAGATATGTGGATCCACCCCCTTTCAGCCAACAGAATCGGCTGATCATAAGACGGAAGATGCAGACATCAATGCTGATGGCAGTAAGCCCTGCCGGAAACCCTCCCCTCCTGGGGACTGGTAGGGGCAACTTAGAGAATCTTAGAATCTTTAAGGCTGGAAAGACCTCTAAGCTCACCCAGTCCAACCGTCAGCCCAACCCCACCATGCCTGCAAACCATGTCCCCAAGTGCCACATTCGTGTGGTTTTTTTACCATCTCCAGGGATGGAGACTCCACCTCTGACCTTGGAAGCCTGCCCCAACGCTTCACCACTCTTTCAGTAAAGAAATTTTTCCTAATATACAATCCAAACCTCCCTTGGCGCAACTTGAGGCCATTTCCTCTCTTCCTATTGCTGTGGCTTGGGAGAGGAGACCAGCACCCACCTCGCTGCACCCTCCTTTCAGCCATGAGTTCTCCTCTCAAAGCAAATTGCCTCAGAGCAATCTAACTCATTTCTTTGCTTTAGTGGTTGCTAATTTAACATTGACTTAAACGAGCACAAGGTATTTTACCCAAAACTTTCTACAGTATGTTATACATATTTTGAAATCTCTTTAATTACAGATAAGATAAATACATAATTACAGACTTCACAGTGTGTATTCTTTACTACTAAATCACGATCACAATATTTTCCACAGAGCATACATTTATTTTAACCAGACTGCCTGTGATGACTTTTTAGATGCAACTTTGTCACTTGCCAACAGGAATCTTTATTTCGTAGGTCATTGATCTAATATGGTGTAATGGTTCCTTAGATGCTTTATTTTTTCCATTTAGCCACTGCTGTGAGGAACAGAGTTGCAGGTCTATTTTCTTGAAGGAACCTTTGTTTCTCTTTGCTTCACCCTTCTGAACACACATTTTCTTGGTGTCTCCATTTCTATTTTTCTCTCATAAAGAAGGTTAAATTTTCCATTTTAACCTTCATTATCAGTCATATTTAAGTCACATTTTTACTTAAATTAATTTTTATTCTTAACATTTGAATTCACTAAAATGGCATTAATATTTCTTTCACTGGGTTGCAATCATTGAGAAGCCCAATTGTAAGTTGAAAATGGGAAGAGTGGGTTTTTCTACCTGTGAATATAAAAAAAGCTGCAGAAAACTACAAAATCTGTAAACTTTAACATTCTGAAAGACATGGGGGAAACCATTCAAGGTTGTTTGAACATCTAAAGGTGGCTTTGAGTGCCCAATCCCGTTTCTAAACTGGTTAGGCAATGCTTAACTGAACTGAAATCGCGGGTCATTCAGAAGTCTAAACACTTGAAGATTCAATGCGCGCTGAGCTTAGGCAACTCGCAACACAATATCTGTTCTGCTCAGTGACTCTATCCAAAATACAAGTCAAATTTTTTTAAGAATGTACTTTTTAAAACTGTATCCATCTCATTACAGGCTTTTCTCCTTAAGCATCTTAATGAAACATTTCATTTCCATTTCACTAAGCAAGGCATGCTTCTTGGAAAAATCCTAGGTAACACAGTAGCCTCAAAGCAGATAACAAACACATCCTTCGTTCTCCAATACAATAAAATGCAAATATTAATAATATGAATAAACATAAAATAAATGATCTAATTACATATATTTTTAATATACCCTTCTTCTTAGCAAAAAATATTACCAATTACTACCATAAGACTATATCTAGTTGCAAATCAGTGTGTTTTAATTGTTTATATTCACCAACAGGACTGAAACTTTCCTTAGGAAAATAATTAAGTACAGATTAAAATTAATTATTTAAATAGAGGTTTCCTGCCTGCTGACTTAAATCATGATTAAAATTGGTGATTTAAATCAAGCCACCCCTACTGTGACCTACCAAAAAAAGTTTTCTGAATTGTAATCAAATAATATGCAGCATTCAGTATTAATTGGACCGGTTTATGGTTAGGCCTGGTTTCTTGAACAAGACACGCGAGTGCTTCCATGGGAGTGAATTCTTAATTTCTCATTTCTCTTTTCATTGCATATGTCAGTTAGAGTTGTATGGCATACCATGTACAGTTTGATTTGTACAGATGACTATACAAGATCACAATGCATCAAACTGGATTGTAAGAGACGGCATTTCTGAAATAACTGAAATATATAAAATGAGTAGCGGGCTGACAGAGACACAGGCATGGCCTATTTGTAAAACTAAAAGATATAAAGTAGTTCCCCGTGGAAACTCATTGTTCTAATTTGTTCATATCATTAGATAATCTGTGACCTATTATTATAACTGAGTAGCTCAGATTCCATTCCTTCCTAATTGCTAAGAAAATAATCTTCTTACAATAAGTATGCATGTCTGCTGTCCAGCCTACATAGTTCCTCTGAATGTTTCTGTATTTACCACCAATAGGAACACACTGCCTCCCGTACACTGTCCATATGCAGTTTCATGGAACTCTAAATACATGTTTTCCGATATTGCTTTGATGTAAATCACAGTAAGAAGGATATCTAAATTCTAGTGCTGCCCACTACCCACTCCATTTTGGATCTCAAGCAAAGTAAAAAATGAAACCTTGCTGACAGTCTGCACATGTTTAATTTTCAATCTCATCATGTTTAAGGGAGCTTGCATTTGGTTATCTATCATTTGTATAGAGAAATTTAAGACAGAAAAACAGGTTATTAAGAAAAAAAGGATGAAACCATATCATCCCAAACAGCACACTGAGACAGTATCTACCAAGAAAACGTCTCCTCCTCTAAAAATCCTCATCTCTCTTTGTCAAAGTGTCAAGAAATTTTTTGACTCCCATAGTTCTCTCTTTATGATGAAATAGTTCTGGTACTCTATAAGCAAGGCCAGATGAACAATTTAGATCTCTTAGTACAAAAAGAAGGTAGGGAAACGAGTACCGCAAGAAATGTAAGACATTAAGAGGGTGCAACGATTATACGTGACAAATGAATTGTAGTTTAGTAAAAAAGAAATGTTGCATTGACCTTTGGATCTTTAGTACTGCATGGAAACGACAGACACAAAGAGTTGTTTTTTAAACTTCGGTCAAGTTTTAGTTTAACACACACACAAAAAAGAAAACCAGAAAGTACCATTCCACATCTTGTGCTATTTCAAATTCCCAGAGTCCTGGGAAGGGAATTTGGTTACAATTCTGCTACAATTCCACATCCTTCTGGATTATTCTTAGGGCAGCAAACCAGCAAACAACAGAAAATTTCTTAGCATCCCCTACTCCTCCGTTTAAAGCTGTAATAGATCCTGTAAGCTAGCAAATGGATATATACTTGAATGACATTGTTTAACCTTCATCTTTAATTATTTTGCCATTGCTCCGGAAAAAGAAAATACATCTACAGTAAAGCAGCTCAATTCCATCCACAATCACAGCGTCTGCTGGAGGCCAACTGGCAAGCTAATGCAATAGTCAGTGGTGTGTCTCTTTGAAGTTAATCAAGCCAATACCTACGCCCTAGAAATCGTGAGCTGGACTTCAAAAGATTGCAGAAAAAGAATAAAGAGGTCCTGAAGGGAAAAGTGTGATGGATGACAAAAAGTTGTCCATTTAGATAATTATGTAAATGGTCACAAAACTATGTCTGTGAAACTGCAAGAGGCTAAAGAGAGAAACACTCACAGGAATAAATTAACTCAATCTGAAATGTAAGAAATCACAAAATTTGCACAGAGATCATGTCTTTTATAATTTAATCAAAAGCTTCCTTTCTTAAAGTAGTAGTTTTCAAAACTTAGCAGGAATATCTAAGATAGAGTTACCATTAGTTCTTATTATTTCACCTCTGCTTGTACGCTAGACGAGAGCAGTTAGCTTTAAAATTGCTGAGAGCTTGACGCTGAAGGTGTCACTGGGCATCCCCCATAAAGCGTGCCAGAGAAAAGCCATAACTACTCCCTCGGAATAAAAACAAGCGTGAAAAAAAAAAGAGGAAGAAAAATATAACATGTAACTTCCTCCCTTGGTTTTCCAGAGTAAGAATGTCATAGAACCCTCCAGGGATGTGTTTTCAGGGTCCCTGAGGAACCTGAACAGTTTCGGACACAGTCCATAAGTGTTTGCTCTGGCTGTGGGCCAATACAGGCTTGATGTCGAAAGATGGTGTTCCTCTGCATCAGTCCTTGTCTCTACTTCCCGTGAAGGACAGCAAAAGAAAGATACAACTGCTGTTTCAGATTTCATTTCACACCTTCCAGGGTAAGACAACTAACTCTCTTTTGTTCTTACTACTTGCTACTCTTCAGATAATGAGCATTCTCTAACCGTTGCTGTTAAAATCATAGAATCATTAGATTGGAAGAGATGCCCGAGGTCACCGAGTCCAATCATACCTGTCCCCTTACTAAACCCTGTCCCTGTGGAGCTCATCTACCTGTATTTTAAACACCTCCAGGGATGGCGACTCCACCCCCTCCCTGGGCAGCTGTGCCAATCCCTGACCACCCTTTCAGGGAAGAAATTCTTCCTAATGTCCAGTCTAAACCTCCCCTGGTGCAACTTGTGGCCATTTCCTCTCGTCCCATCGCTGTCACCTGTGAGAAGAGCCCAGCACCCACCCCGTCACAGCCTCCTTTCAGGCAGTTGCAGACAGTGATGAGGTCTCCCCTCAGCCTCCTCTTCTCCAAGCTAAACAACCCCATTTCCCTCAGTCTCTCCTTGCAGGGCTTGTTCTCCAGCCCCTCCCCAGCCTCGTTGCCTTCTCTGGACGCACTCCAGCCCCTCAATGTCCTTCTTGGAGTGAGGGGCCCAAAACTGAACCCAGCACTCGAGGTGCTGCCTCGCTCTTACACCAGCCATGATCACCTCTGTATTATCTTATATTTTCCTTCTAGCTCTTGCACTCTCTATGGCCTCAGTGCACAATCAGGTGCCAGAGTTGTCCTTATATTAAACACAGAGCCTCCAGTATTTGAAAAGAAGTTCTAAGCTGTTACAATGCAAATAAAAATTGTAGTTACTATTATTAATCTTCTCAGGACTAAATGTTTCCAATGCAAAACTTGCTCCACAGTGTGGAACTGTTCTTGACTCGTAGGAATGTGATGCTACACCTCACTAGCAGCCTTCCCAAATAACTTCACACACAAAATAAAAAGCCTGGAAACAAAGCTAAGTTGCCAGAACAGGGTCAGTCAGAGGATAAATCACAACTTGGTGACTAATCTGTCCTCCTTCTGTGAGCTGTAAATCAGGAAGAAAGATGAGGAGGTTCTCAGGTTGGTCATGGCACAAATGGTAAATCTCAGTTTGTCACCAGCTAACAGGAAAGAAAATATTAACACACCAGTGTTAATTTTAGGTGCTTAACATTCTTTATAATGAATATTAATGAAATTATTTTTAAAATGGATGTTAATCTATAAGCTTTCTATTTGCAAATAAAGAAGCTGACTGAAAATAATTGCAGTTTGGGTTTCAGATGGTTTGTCTCTATTCACTGCTTGTACAGATTGGAAAGTTTTAGTGGTTATTGAGGCTAAGAAAATGAGATAGAGAAGCTGTGGCACAGTAGCCTGTCATCAGCCCAGCCCAGCACTTCTCTTACCGGGTTCTAGATCAGACCAATTAGGTATCGCTCATCTCCTTCTCCCATCTCTTTTTGCGAGTAGGACATAGAGGTACAGATTTATCTCCTGAGCAGTTTGAGGAATGTTGTATTCATCGATATCGGAATGCACTAAGACAAATACACCGACATTCAGTAAAGTAAAAGAAGTACATCACCACCTTCCCCCCACACATGCCTGGGGCAGATTCATCAGCCCCTTGATCCTGGCAGGGAAGCAGATTGAGCCGCCACCTCCCAGGTTGCCTCTTGCTACGTCCATTTCAGTCAGGTCTCTTCCTATTTTCCGCCTTCTCCCCTTACTCTGTTTTACTCAAAGAGCAGGAGCACAGGCTGCCTTATTCGTCAGCCTCCCTTCCCTCAGACGTTGGCGCACTAGACCATGACACTACTTTTTGTTAAACAACGTGCTGATAAGCCTTCACAAAGCCTTCACCAAATGCTTGTGAAGGAATGCAAGCTCCCCAGGTTCTGCAAGACAGGCAGGCATCAGCCTATGGAAAACATCCCTTTGCTTAGGGCTTTCCCTGTTAAAACCATCCTGCCTTTACTAACTCTATATTCTGTCAGAAACTCCAAGTGCAAGCTTCAGCCCCGCTGAACAGCATTATGAAGTGGCCACCTCGCCCAAATCTGGCCTCGGCAATCCTGCAGTTGTCTGGGAGGTTTTCTCCAAGAAAAACCTTCTCAGTGTAGGACCATAACAAGGCGTTCTGTCCTGCACTTCAGTTCATATTATTTGCTCTTTGGATTTGGATGTCACTGGATAGAACCTTACCAACAAACATACAGGCATAACTAGGCTGAATCATCACAAAAAGCAAGACAAAACCTGAAAGAAAGCATAGCTAGTAGAAAATAAGGGAGAAATATTTTCAGGAAGCAGAATGCAAGCAAGGCACTGGATAAGAATTCATCACTTTCAGAGACAAAAAGAGCAGAAGAGGAAATGCAACCAATATAGAATCACAGAAAGGTTTGGGTTGGAAGGGACGTCAAAGCCCATCCAGTGCCACCCCCTGCCATGGGCAGGGACACCTCCCACCGTGTCAGGGGGCTCCAAGCCCCATCCAACCTGGCCTTGAACACCTCCAGGGATGGGGCAGCCACCACTGCTCTGGGCAACCTGGGCCAGGACCTCCCCACCCTCACAGCAAAACATTTCTGCCTAAGATCTCATCTCAGTCTCCCCTCTTGCAGCTTAAAATCATTCCCTCTCATCCTATCTCTGAACTCCCTGATCAAGAGCCCCTCCCCAGCTTTCCTGTAGGGAAATCAAAAGCAGGAGCAAAATACTCAGATCCTGGGAGGCTGAAGTACAAATTTATCTCAAAAACTAGAGATGGCCACTCTGGCAACTTTATTGCTTGGGAAAAAACAGCTGATGAACGCACAAATCACAGACATCATAAGGGAAGCAGCTACTCGTGACCATATGGTTTTTACCGTTTTTCTTTTCAACTCAGGCAAGACTAATAGGTGTATTTAGGTAGCTGGGTCATCTTTTGAATCTCATTCTGCGGTTTAGAAAGCAAACAGAGGGCAAACAGTTATTTCAGAAGGATACAAAGAGCTTGGCAAGAAGGATTTTTTCACCATTTCGTCTTGTTCTGCTGATGAACGCAGGCCACTACCCTTGGTGAGATGGTGCATTTATAAGGCTTGGCAGGTTTGCTGTGCTACTAAGGCTACCATATAGCACACACACCAAAAATTAAACATTTAATCAGATTTCCAAAGGCCTACCAAGTCTTACTGAAACTCAGTGGGAACTGGGTATCAAAATTCCTTAGGCACTTTTTAAAAATTTCAGCCAACTTATAATTAAAGGAGTCTGATGTGGATGTTTGACTCCATGCGACTTCGCAATGTTTCAAAGTGAAACATCCATCCTCCAGACAACCTCAAAGCATCGCTCTCTGCTCTCTAATTTCTGTAGGTGTTAGGAACTTGAAGTCATTCAGATCCTCCAGCATCATTTTATTATTTTGATAGTGGGGTGGATTAAATGTCAGTGTGGCAATACAACCAACAACGAACTATCTTCTTTTCATTTCATTACAGAAGTAGCCACATTTTTCAGTCTTTCTATTGCCCTCAAATGCTTTCACTTAATACTTTTCGTCTTTAAACTCTATCAACGTTCACGTGTTTTAGTATTAGTCCACATTCTAAAAAATAGGAAAAAAAGAATAAAATGCGTCTGGATTCATACTGAAGAACATTTTCAAAGGAACTCAAATTCAGATTGCGGAGAGATATTTACAAGTTTTAAAACACAGATGGATTGTTAGGGAGTTTGAAAGCACCTGCAGACACGTGATTCTGAAAATGCCCCCATGGCACCTGTTTGTACTTAGTTTGTCAAACATCTGAAAGCCTGGTTTTAATTGATTTAGATGAAAAATGTAACACGTTCACAGGTAACTGGAATTTGACCTGTTTTTTAAAACTACTGAGAGGGTCTCTACTCTCAAGTAACAGGGACTGTAGATTTATTCAGACAATAAAACAGTTGGTAATAGTCTAAAAGTAAGATTCTTACTTTTTAAATGCTTGAGTAGCTTTTGGAAGGAGGAGAGGGGAACTAGGTCCCTGCACAGTCCTGCACGATGCTGGACCACCTCAGCATATGTGCCAGAACAACTCCAGGTTTGGAATACCTAGTCTGGCTAAGCTCAAATTTAAAATGCTAGGTAGGTTAAAGAGGTTGGATGAATCAAGAAAGGAATGAGAGGCTGGCCTAGGAAGCATTAACGGAAATAAACCAGTCTGAGAAAGCCAGCATGGCCTTAGGCTTAGTCCCCCAAGCTACCACCTCAAACTGTGCACACCCATAAAGACTCTAAACTTAAATAAGTTAGGAAGGAAAAAAGGCAGCCTTCACTTCAGCGAATATTTTATATCCTCTCCCTGGTTGGTTTTTTCAGCACACTTAATTCCTCTCTCAGATGCTTTGCTTACACTTGGCATGCAAAGTGACACAGGGTTACTGCGAACAAAGCAGGCAGAGCTTCTCTGAAGATTTGAGTAAATGCTCTGACACACAGAACCGCGCTGATTTCCAGACAACGGTTTGACATCTGCTCCATCATGTAGAAACGAGACTTTACAAAGCCCAACTTCAATTCATTTGAAAGCCTCATTTGAAGATCCCATTTTAGACCCTCTCGCTGTAGATTTCACTTCCCTGACTGCTTAACATGCACGTCGAAGCCTCCAACACTGAGCCATATAGATTTGTCTTTGTCTTTTGTGTTAATTATTAGCTGCTGCAGAGCTGTCTCTGTGGGTGAACGCACACAGAAACAAAGGCGGCAAGGTTGTAAAACCTTTTATCTCTATCAGGGCACATTATTTGATAAGGTGCTAAGCTAATAGCAACGCATGTCAAATTGTGTTTAGACAGATCAGTGTGCTGGGAATTGGAGGTTATATTTGCCTCTGGAAACCAGCACCTGCAGAAGCAAAGAGAAATTCATACCAATATTCGCAACACTGGGTAAACCGTAAACCACTGCAAAGCTTTACAAATGGCTCAAAGATAATGAACCGCTGTCATTTCATTTGCCTTGTGCGTATCCTTTTGAACTTTAATCATTCGTATTCTCATATAAGCAGTGAAAATAAACAGAATACGGGACAGTGAGCAATGCAGGCTTATGTTAACATTACGTAGCCTGCACTTTTAAAAGCATCTCTGAATATCCAAAAGGAGATGCTGACTTCACAGTAAGATCTAAACATTTGTCCCTGAGAGAGGCAAGGGTGTGTATCAAGGCTCCTAAAGAGATAAAATCCAACATTTTGGAAAACAAACGAACATGTTTTACGTATTAGAACAAGAGATATAATGTGAATTTAAAAAAAAATAATCATTTATAATATGGAGTTTGGTTTTCGTTTGATGGCTTCCCCCCCACCTTGCAAATATTTCTCTTCTGGTTTTCAGCTGTGTAACTACTAAATGAAGGCAGCATCTGGGCAGGACTACTTAACGGAAGGGCACCAAAAGCATCTCTTCCCCACGAATGTGAACAGCTGACATGGTACCCAGTCAGCCTGGCAATGACACCATGGTTCTTCCTGACAGGACCCTGACCTTTTCAGGCAGCTTTGTCCACTCGCACATTTGTAACCCAATTTGGCTAATCAGCACTATATATGCTCATTGCTGTAGTCTGTTTGAACGTATTAAATGCTTTTTCTATGACGACAACCTCAAGACATCATAAGGAATTACCCTTGGTGTCTAATTTGCATGAAGCTTACAACCTTGATCATCTCAAAGTCATTGGGAATAATGAATACATTTAGATAATCAGGATTTCAGGTACTCAAGGATAGTTTCAGCACAGCTAGTTTATCAAACATCCATCTACTAAATTTGAAACAATTAAGGGTCAAGTAATGAGAATTATTCGATACACAAAGTCGAGATTATTTCTCCTTCTTTCTCTACAGACCCTGTAGTAATCCTGGAATAAAAATCTAGTGCTTTCAAGAGTTTTGTAATAAAAGCTGCACTTAAAGAAATATAATTAATTGATATGAATGTGTGGGACACTCTATGTAATAAGATATGTGTGCATTTTAGTTCTTGCACAGGTTAACAGACAAAAAAATAGTCAAAATGCCACAATTAAACTAAAAAGACTCCTTGACTCCTTTTTAAGGTCAAGAACTATTTATGAAATATCTTCCGTGTGAGCAGTGGTTTCCAGCATTCCCAATAAACAATTAAGCTTCATAGTTGTTCTTAGTTCTGAAGATAAGGCTTCCAGAAAAAGAAAAAAGGTAGAAAAGGTCCTAGCGTCATCTATGATTATTATTAATTCAGTATTGTCTTTACTGGAGAGCCTTATGTACTGGTTCTCTCATACTGCAAGTTGTCTGCTCTAGCACTGATACCACCCTCCTCAGCTGGTGGCACAACCAATGAAGAACCCAACACACACAAAATCACACTAGTTTTCTCTTAGCTGCTGGTTTACTCTGATGATACAGGACATGAAACAAGGGTTCATGGCGATGTGGCATTTTCTATGTCTCTTTATGTTCTAATTTGAACTCTATTGGAGGTAAAAAGTAAAATCACAACAGACTTCTTAGTGGAGAAGGGTGTGAATTTTGGAGCTTATTTTAATAATCAAAAATCTTTGTGAATCCTTGCATTCGCCCATCTCAGCAAAAGGACAGCCTCAACAAATACTTTGAACTGATACTATTTTTGCATATATAAAAGTGTGTGTGTGTATGTAAGTGTGTGGTTTAGCGGATTTTTTTCAATACCATTATGGTAAACCACCCATATTTCTGACCAAGGAAAGCAAAGCCTTACTTCCTATTTATGAACCCTCCCAAGGAAAAATTAAATTGGCTTTTGATAAATTTCATTTAAAAATTCCCTCCTCCTTGAGAGTTAGCTGAGATTCAGACGTCCCCACACCACTTTTTGTTTTTAAGAAGATGCCTTAAGAATACAGTGATTCTCTTTGCAATAGGGAAACTACCACTCTCCCTCCCTTCCCCCCTCCAAAACAAGATTAAAAATGAAAGGTGTATGCAAATAAAAAAAGAATAGAAAGGGAAAAAAAAACTTTTCAGCATTGTATTCTCTGCAACGCTTAAAATAATCTTAGTGACAAAAAATAAAACAATACACTATTTCCTGCCATATTATGACATTTGGTGTAAATGGCACGATGAACATAATGAAGGATATAGCATTCCATGCTATGCTGCCACTTGCTAGTTGGAAGTGAGATGTACAAGCTCAAGATGTAGCGGTAGCAGAGACACTCTATAAAGAACAGCTTTTCTTTTAAGGAGAAAAGTTGAAACAAATCCACTGCAATAGCATTTTGTTTTATTTTGATGACCTGCAAAAGCCAACACGACTGAGCAGCAATGTAAAGCTTGGGTACAGAAAGACAGACTGACAGTGTCTTGCCTGAGCAGAGAACCGTTTTCCACCCAGTAAGGATATCCACTGAGGTGGGAGGAAGGCAGACGGGTTGGGGTGTGGGTCAGTACCTTGGGGGGGGGAAAGAGCTGTATTTGCAATTAAGAAGCAAGCTCTCCATTTCCAAGCAAAATGTTGTTGGAGCTGCAAATGACCCAAAGAATTTTCCTCTCCTTTCTCTTTCCTAGGACTGGCGACAGAGACCTTCCCTGTACCCTCCAGTCTCCAGATCACTAGCAAATACGCAGTGCTCAGAGAAACTTTCTTCGACATAATATGAACTGACATCATCCAGGCTCTCAATTCTGAATGTGCTGAAGAGAAGTTCAACACAAATTCAGGGTGTAGCAAGGGTCCTTCCGTTTGAATAAGCAAACCAGCAAACAGGCAGATGGCAGCGGCACAGCATATGAGAATAAACAAATCATTACACAACGCTTTTCATCTAAACATGTAGAAGTGCTTGAATAAAAAGTTCATAATCACTATCCCTTTTTAAAGGTTAAGGCAGGCAATACATACAGAATTAAACATCCTTGCCCCACAAGCCCAGTGGTAGAACTGAGAACAGAGGCAGGAGTTAAACACAAATCTCATGTCCTCCCTCCCTGTTCTGTTCAGAAATACACTGCTTAAAAATAAACATAAAGGACTCGTTTGTTTCCTGCTCTTGCAAAATATAAAGTTATTTTGAGACAATATTAAATGCATCTTTCTCACTAAGTGTGCTATTAGTCTAAATTTAATAAACAGAAAGTACAAATATTGAGACAAAATATCGAGAATTATTATTTTTACAGAATTGATTGTAAAACATCACTAGCTTGTATGTTATATCATTCACATATATTTTCCAGTCAGGTAGAGATATGCTTGGATAGGGTTTCTAAGCCACAAAATACATCTGTAATTCAAAAGAGCAGGGTACTCCGCAAGAGGATGCAAATGAGACCAAACAGAGCAACCCTGATAGAGAAACCTCATTTGCCCACAAAGATGGGTTATGTATGTCGCATTTTCCAGCCTATTTCTCTTAAACATGTTTTGCACTTTCTACTGCTAAAAATAACTCTGCTACATTAGAAAAGAGCAGAGGCAGAAACCAGTGCTTGCTGGCAAACTGCTTTCTTCCCCTCTACTATCCTTTATTTTAAAAGGAGAGAAAGAGAAACAGTTTATCTATAACATTTCAGGCTTGTAGGTTTAACACCGACACTAAATAGGAAATAAGCTGAGAACTAGGTTTATACTTTTCTTGAACAAGTCTAATCAGCTCAGTTCTGGTTTTACTGACACCCATGTAAATAAGTGACCCAAAGAAATCTCCCCACTGCAAAACTATTGTGAGAGCAGACTGCGACTTCAGCAATGCGTGTGTATGTGTGCACACCTAGACGTATTCATTGGTGTGTTTAATGAACGTGCATTTATTGAACATGCAACAATTGGGCATTTATTGGGCTGGGAAAGCAATACAACAAGTCTTTCCCCCATCATAAACACAAATATCACATAAGCAGCAGGAGGTTTTGCTTTGCTTCACATGATACGACAACAAAAGTGAAGAGGATATTAAAATAATGCTGCATGTAGGAAAGAATCTTGTTTTTGTACAGACCTTTAAGTCTCCAAAAATATTTAACCCTCGTTGCGCAGAAGTTAAACACTATTACTCTTCCTGCATGTTTCACAGGAGTTGAACATACCTACTCCAAAAATTAGTAAGATCGGTCTGGTTCGTTATTAATAACACAGCACAGAAAAGCGTTTAACAGACGTGGCGGATCTGCTTAGAAGTACGCTACGGTCATTCCTGTTTGATAGGAGAAAGGACACATATGTATATACTTCAGATTGTGTACCTTATTTAATGTTTCCATAAAAATCCAATATGAAGATGATCATACATCAACATATTCATGTGTATTGAAATGATAAAGACTGTTTTAAGCAAAAGTCACCAAATAGTGCCATCTACTGCAAACAGTCTAACACTGCCAGCCAGACGCTGGTCTCTGTTCTCCATTACCTGAAATTGTCGGAATAAAATACTACTCTTTCAAAGGAGGGTCTAAAGAGCTAGAGAGAGAAGAAAGGAACAAATAAATAAATAAATATCATTTAACAGAGCTGTGCTGGAATCAGAGGACTGTAAATAGTCTATTGCTCCAGCATCCATCTGCTTTTGGAGTGCCTCCTGAATCATTGAACAGGCAGCAATGTGCATAAGGAAGCCCTCGTGCAAACGCTGATACACACACACACAGAGTTTGTGAACGGCTCCTTAATAAGGGTGTTACGTTACTACTGAGATTCTAACAAGAACCTCCCACAGGTTCCAGATTAAAGGGTTCGTGGTTGAAGAAATGGAACAAACCGCAAAGCCACAGCCCGCGTATCGCAGAAATCAACAGCCAGACTCCCAAAAAACTAAGACAAAACCCCGCCATGACCTCTAAAATAGGATGGTAGGGAGCCTTAATTTGAGCATTTGCCTTCTGTGGTGATGAGAATAAGTCAGAGATTTAGCTGAAGCGTTTTAAAATACCTGCAGAACATACCCTACAGTGTCACCAAAAGACAATACAACTCATTTTTAAAGTAGCCACAGCTCAGATGGAGCACAGCAGGGTATTCTCAAAGCAATTGCTTTGAAAAAGTTGTCCTAGTATTTTCATAGCATCCTGAGCAACAGGCGTAACAGTTCATTTCGCGTAGATTCAAAGACAAATCTGGGTTTCTTCATACCCGCACTCACAGAATCCGTTTCACCACGACATAACCGAAATGAGCTGAATACATAGAAACTATATGTGCATTCTGCATCTGGATAGAATTCTTTTTCTCCTCTTTCGTAAAGGACTTAAACTCTAAGTTGACGAAACAGATCAGGCTGAGATCCTAAGGAAAACAGAGAGGCCTTCAGCACTTGCTTTCACCATTTGGATTCTTTACCTGGGGCCAAATGCTCCACCCGCACAAAGCTTTGCAATGTGCAACACAGCACTCGACTACGACCTGCACAGCAGAGGTGACTGAAGGTCCTCAACGGAAGCACTCCAGCCAGTCTGGTACCTAACAAAGTGCCTTGTGCATGAAATGAGTGAAAATGAATGGAAAAATGCCATGCAAATATAAATTATTGTTCTTAACCGAACCGGGGCTCTTTCTGTGCTACTTCCATTGCTAATTTTTCACTCACATTTCCACACGACTTTTAGTTTTGTAAAAACAGATTAATTAAACGCTGATTGATTTATATTTTCTAAATCATGATGAAATTATCAAGTGTCATGTCTCAGGTAAAACTGTTAAAAGCCACAGCAGCAATGACAGTAATGAAAAAGTAACCATATTAATTTCTAGTACATTTATCATGCAGCTTTTTCCTTTCCCCCCCCCTTCTTAATCAAGACCCTGCTTTTCTGCATTGTGAACTGACTTCACTCTAAAAGACAGATCAGCTGAAAGTACTGGAGGGCCAGATTCTCATCTCTCCCCAAGGAGTCCCTCACGCTGCCTAGCTGTGCAAAGGACCTTTAAATCAAGTAGACACCGAAGCCTGTTATAAGATCCCCTGCACAGTTATTCATATTCTGAATAACTAAGCTCTCGTATCTTTTACAAGGTGAGATCTAAACCTCCAGGCTTTCCACATCTTTGTACTCTTTCAAGCCTGACTCCTGTGACCAAGTACAAAACTCCTGGTGTGTCATTGCAACGTTGGTGTTTGCACAGAAATTAGCCTTTCCAGGAACGGTCAAAACCCAGGATAAATTCTTTCTTTGGAGATTCATGTGATGAAAAGGCTGCATTGCTCTCACTTGGAGTTCAGTACCAGACAGTTCTAGAGCACTTGTGCTTCTTGATACTTGGTACCAGTTAGCTCTGTGTATTTAAAGTGATGAAATTCTGTAGACATTAACGAATTAAGACTCAACACCCTTGTAAAATCTGGATAAACTGAGGCAGTGAGACATTTATGGGAATATCCTTAACCTTGCTTGAGTAATGCAAAGTGTACAAATCCAAATTCATGTATTTGGGGAAACAGCTGCCTTGAAAGAGGGATGAAGCACGCAGCTTTACCATTCAGGAAAAGTGATGAGAGTTCCTAAATCCAGCACTGCTACAAAATCCCAATTGAAAACTAACATTTGAACATTCTGTCTTAAGCACCAGTGAAATAAAATCAGAAGAAATAGCTAAAGAAAACAGAATTCCAAAATTCTATCTTCCGGGTTGTCTTAAAAAGGCAAACTTTCTCCATTTCTCACTGCTGGGGAAAAAAGCCTATCCTGGTATCCTCATTTTCACACCGAAGTCACCTCCACTCACCCATCTAGAAAACAACAGTAGCAAAAAACTGAGTATTTTCAGACAAGGCTGCTTTCTGTAGGGTGTACAAGGGAGTGAAATCATATGCAAGCATTGAAAACAGTGCCTTTTAGATGGAAAAGTAGACAAAATCTGCAGGTTGCAATGAAGGCAAATGAATTCTTACTACACTGAGCAACTGGATTTCAAGGAAAAAGCTCCAAATTACAATAAGTTTCGCAGCCTCCATTCAGACAAAAATACTATTGGCAAAAGTAAATATGTAGGGGTCTTCCCTGACTGGACACATGCCCAAAGCTGAAAGAAAAGTTGTCAGACTGACTCCTTTTCATAGAAGTATGCCAGATGCACCTAAGACAGAGAACATGGAAAAACTCGTATAAAATTTCTGAATGCTTTCACTAAGGCACCCTCCATCATAGCACAAACCATGCTGCCAAGTCCTTTATCAGCACAGAGGGCTAAAAACCACAGAGCCACACGTAATCCACACTGTCACCATCTCTGCACCATTTCCAAGGATATCCGTTCGTACACAACAATTAAATACAACAGACTATTAGATGTTACCTTAGAAAGACTTCAGGCTTGAACTTATCTCTTAAATTTGCCTACAATCTGGGTATAAACTGAGCTCCCATATATGCAGGTTGATACTCTGACTTTAGGATCTGTTAAATGAGTGCATTTTTACAAATCTTCAGTAAGCTGCCACTTAAAATATCGTCTACAGTTCTTGTCGTGCATGCAAGAACAATGAATTTTAAAAGGAACAAATTCAAAGAGGAGCTATTACAGCAGTCACAAAAATTGAGTCTGCAAAGAGATTTTGCTAGCAAAATAAACACTGAAAAATAATATCTGACTTCAGCTGTATGTTTAGAAATCAACACGGAAGGGGGATAAAAACTGCTTAAGGCAGATTAAAGATCAAACAGCTACACTTTAGTCATGAATATTATTCCAACTAGGACTGCAAGAGACTATTTCAGAGTAGCTGGTATAAGGAAATTAGCAGTGTTTTTAAGGTGGAGCTCAATAAATTTATGAAAGAGACCAAATGGTAGTGCACAGTATTTTGTAGAGAGAAACTGAATCTTGATATTTGAATCCATGTCCGATGTGGTCTCTTGCAGAGAGAATCTAGATGAGAGTTTCTTTTCATTATGAGCGCACTTGTGAATCCTGTCCATCAGGGCATTACTGGTCACCTACAGAAAGCTTTTCCTAGTCAATGTGTAGTTTCAAATCTGTGAAAAAGAAGAAAAACAGTAAGAAAATACCCTCCTCTGAACAAAGAGAAACAGCATGCGGCTCAAGAAAGAATTTGGGTACCAATGCTTTTAATGATAGTAACATGCTGCGGACGCAAAGCTCTCTCACTGCTCCAATTTAACATCACCAGGTTCCAGGCTGAAACACTCTTTGTGCACGTTACATTTGCACAGAGCTGGTTTGTGAACATTTGGGGAGAGTTGATTTTGGTGCTGGGGTTTGTTTTGTTTGTTTGGGTTTCGGTGATGCTGTGTCTTATTCTTGCTTTTGTACTGTGACATTCCAGAGGATCATCTACTGAGTTCATTAATGCACTCATGGACACTAAAGGGTCACGGATTTATCCTGTCAGCTTTAAATATGTTCTTGTGTATAAGACATAGAAAGACTTTATTAAATATATGGTAACGTTGTGTCATGTAGAAACTCTTCCCTATGTATAAAATCATAGAATCATAGAATCCTAAAGTTGGAAGAGACCCCTGAGGTCACCGAGTCCAACCGTGCCTGTCTCCCCACTAAACCCTGTCCCTAAGGAACTCATCCACTTGTCTTTTAAACACCTCCGGGGTGGCGACTCCACGTCCTCCCTGGGCAGCTGTGCCAATCCCTGACCACTCTTTCAGTGAAGAAATTCTTCCTAATGTCCAGTCTAAACTTCCCCTGGTGCAACTTACAGTCATTTCCTCTCATCCTATATGAAATATATGCACACAGGTGTTCTGTGGATTCCAGCTGTCCACTGTACTAATTACCTGGCAGCTAGTTGGTGGGGCAATGTTCTTATTCCTTCAACAGCCTGCTTAGGGGAACAGAGAGAGGGGTTATGGAACACGTTTTTTCTGAGTGCTCACCTCTACAAGTGCCCACAGTCTAGAAGGGAAATCACCTTGCAGGTAACATATGCAACCAGCAGGCTGAAATCATTGAAACCTTCAATTAGTGAGCTGCCTCCACAGTTCGCATGGCAGAAAACACACAGTCTTTGTCCCAGGATCTGCCCATTTGATTTGTATCTGCCTGAGCTTCCTTCTCCCAACTGCTGAGGTGCTATGTGAAAACCACATCTGAAATCCTGCAAATTTACAGTTGGGTAATTAGCAGCAAAAGCGCACCAACAATGGCAGTAAGTTAACCATTTGAGCCATAAATCTCATTTACAGTTTGCACGGTAAACATAATTGCTGAAAATGTCCGACTTAACAGTAAATTGCAGATGAAAGAAATCACTTTAATAATGACAGATTGTTTCCAGCTAGAAATAGTGTCAGAATAGTTGATTTTAATCGCGGATTCATATTCAGTTGCTACAGATGAATCTCTTATAGTATCATCTTAAAACTACAAATGAACTGTTTATTTTTACTTCTGTTACAACAGCGACACTTGCTGAACATTGATGAATGTTTGTGTGTCAAAGGAACGCCTTTCAAACAATAGAAGTAACTAGTTTGATTTCTGTCTCTACAAAGCAGCTTGAGGAGCCATAACTCCAGAGCTGCAGGAATGAAACAGGAAGTCAGTTTTATTAATAATTAAAAAGATGAAGATTTGTGTACACTTTGCATGACTCCAAACTACACTTGGAAAACAATAAGATTATGAACTGGAACAATACCACTCCACCAAATGAGTTCTAAAGCCTGTTCTTTCTGCTTCATATGTTTTAAGACCATGGGTACAAAAGCTTTACAAACCTGAGGCAATTGGTTCCAGATATCTTTTTTTTAAAAAAAAGTTTGGTTTTTTGTTTGGTTTTGGGGTTTTTTTGTTTTTTGATTGTGGGGGTTTTTTTAAGCTGAAAGAGGGAAGACTGAGATGAGATCTTAGGCAGAAATGTTTTGCTGTGAGGGTGGGGAGGCCCTGGCCCAGGTTGCCCAGAGAAGGGGTAACTGCCCCATCCCTGGAGGTGTTCAAGGCCAGGTTGGATGGGGCTTGGAGCCCCCTGATCCAGTGGGAGGGGTCCCTGCCCATGGCAGGGGGTGGCACTGGATGGGCTTTGAGGTTCCAACCTAAACCATTCCACGATTCTCTTATTTCTGTAAGAGAGAAGTAGAAGCCTCAACTGTTTAAACACTGCAACTGAATTCTCATCACGCTGCTGCCCTGTTCTCTGTCCGGGACTGTGCAGAGTAGTGCTGGGCACACACAGGATATTTTGGTCTTTTAGGTGTTCACTCTCTACCATATCTTTTTTCTCTATCCTTTTTGCCC
Source organism: Neomorphus geoffroyi (assembly GCA_033558235.1). Lineage (NCBI taxonomy): Eukaryota > Metazoa > Chordata > Aves > Cuculiformes > Neomorphidae > Neomorphus > Neomorphus geoffroyi. The sequence goes on from JAUMJM010000016.1 coordinate 36,241,166, forward strand.
CTTTACTACTCTTATCTCAATTATTCTCTTTTCTTCCTCTTCCCATTTCAATTTATTTTCTCACCCTTCACTTTTACCTCTCCCAAGCTTTCTCACTTAACACCTTTAGCTCAACTTTTTACTCCTGTTCTCCTCCTCTCAACTACACCAATTCCTTTTTCTTCACATTTTCTCTGTGTTTTCTATTCCACAAGCGGTTTCATCCTCTGAAAGCAGTGATCCACCTAAAGATTGCACTCCTCTGCTCAGCAAATATTTTCTCTCAGAAAAATACAGAGGGATGTCATAAGGCTCAAATCCAGTACATCAACACACATTATCTATGGACATGTATGAAAAATATCCCTTGGAAAAAGGTTAGCCCATCTCTCAAGCTAAAAGTGTACACATAAGCATATTGGAAGTTAGGACCGCAATACACCTATATTAGCTTTGAATTACTCGCCACCGTATTTGATGCTCTCCCTCTCCGCCCAGATTTTAGCAACAAGGAAGGTGATGTTAACTGCTTGCTCAGTATAGAATAAGAGGTGAAAATGAGCACAGGATTATGTTTTTTATGTTTGGATATAGGTTTACTCAGACATATGACGAAGTCTAGGGCCTCACTCTTTTTATAAAAAGCCAAAACTACTTGAACTAACAGAATTGGAAACCCAGCTCTTAAGAAGCTCTTATTAGGGGCAGCCAGAGGGATGGTGAGCTGAAATCTGCCTGTTACAGTAAAGCCAGACATGACTTTTTACAGTTTTACCTCCCTATCCCAGAAAATACCAACAACTGGCATCCCTTTAAAATGGAGCAAAATATTGTGGTTGTTACTTTACAGGTTGGGTTTGTTTCAAGAAATTATTTCCTGATTCTCTCTCAGCTCTTCTAAAAAAAATGTTTATTACCCAGACACATAGTTTCAAAAGACTGGAAAGAGACGACTGATTCTGGCAGTAAACAGAATTTTTCCTTCCCTGCAAAAGAACTGATCCATTTTTCTTCAGTTCTCTGGTTTGGAGCAAAAGAGTCAAAGTATTTATCCGAGTAATAGGAAGGGATTACACACGTAGATGGATTTACAAATCATCCATCTCCTCAGGCTTCTGAAATTAAAAGAGCCTAATGTACGGGGAGTGATAGACTTTACAATAAGGGAAATGTCAAGCTGTGGAAAAACTGTTCCACGAGGTAGCTGTGAGTTAAGCAGAGAGTTCACTTATCTCATCACTTGATCCTCTCTCCTTAGAATTAAGAGCTGAACTTACCATTTTGAAACATGTAGAGTAGCAGCTATAAAAATTCACCACAAGAACATTCATACTAGGAGATTTTTCTGCCTTTACAGAAGTTTAAGGGATTGTCAGAGGTCAGAGAGAATTGAACATCCCTGCTGAGTCACTTCTATGAAAGACGTGCTGTGGAACGGTGGAGGTGTACTTACTCTTCGTGGCTATTGAGAAAGGACCATAAAAACCAAAAGGAGTGGGGCAGCAAAAAGATTTGTTCAGTATTGACTCATTAGGACTCAGTAACGGAGACCAAAATCAATTTTCAACAAATAAATAAGGATTTTCTGCTTAAGAAACAAACCATACTCAAAGACCCTTCCAATAACACTCACACAATTAATTATGACATTTAGGAGTTGTTGCAGAGTGCTCATTGTTCGGATGACCTTGTCTTACAGAAAAGAACAAGATTTTTGTCTCTTCATAAACCCAGAAAAGAGACACTTAAAGAGTTTCAAAATACCCTTTAATGAAAACCAGAACTACTCATTGGCAGGTACAGAATGTCACACGCACCAACTCCCCATTACGGCTTCTCCGTCTCTACAGGTGAGCAGGCGATGTGCTGGGAGGTCCTGGCAGGGAGCAGACTAATGAATCAGAGTAGGAGTATCGCACCCATTTAAATGCAAGATTGGACAGAATACCTTCCCAAACTATTGGAAATGCAGTGGGTTTTTCTAGGAGACTAACAGAACTTATTCTAAAAGCATCATTTAAATACTATGTCTGTTAACGCATGCAAAATTATCTTACATTTGGAATACATTGAGGCAATACCTACGAGTAGAACATCAAGACCCCATTGCAAAAGGATATTTTAATCAATCTGGTTTGGAAAAAACAAAAGTACTCACCTCTCTGCAATGCATTTATTTCAGGGTTGGCGCTAAAAGTAAGAGAACTATTGAATTACTTTCAGATACATTTTTTACTGCAGAGTCTCCTGCATTTAAAAGACTGATGCTTCCTGGTCCCTCCTTAACAGAGAGTTTTATAGGCCACCACAAAGCTACATTCATTGTGACATCCTACTTCCTTCGGATGTTTAGAAAGCAAAAGTGTATCACAAAATCAGAGAATGCCCTGAGTTGGAAGGGACACACAAGGACCATCGAGCCCAACTCCTGTCCCTGCACAGGACACCCCAGCACCCACACCGTGGGGCTGAGGGTGTTGGCCAGACGCTTCTGGAATATTGTCAGGCTATGACTGCTTCCCTGGGAGCTGTTCCAGTGCTCCACCACCCTCTGGGGGAAGAACCTTTTCCTGATGTCCAACCTAATCCTCCCCTGGCATCTTCCTGCCGTTCCCTGGGGTCCTGTCATTGGTCACCAGAGAGAAGAGCTCAGCGCCTGCTCCTCCTCCCCGTGTGAGGAAGTTGCAGACCCTGATGAGGTCTCCCCTCAGCCTCCTCTAGGCTGAACAGACCAAGCGACCTCAGCCTCTCCTCATACAGCTTCCTCTCTCAACCCTTCACCAACTTCATGGCCTTTTATACACGTCGGCCATCTCTGTTCAGGAAAGACGTTATGCACACAAATACTAATTCCAAGTTATCTAATTCTCGCAGCTCCTCATCACAGAAGATGCAGTTACCTACCACTTGCCCATGAACCTTCTTGCTATTAGTTTTACACTCAGTTATAACATTTTGGACTATCAAGCTCACCCTCTTCAGCAGAGTTCACAACAAACTAATCACAGCTGCACATCAGTTTTAGTGCAAACTGTCTGCATGTGTAGGAATGCAAGAAAATTCACGTAATATTTTCCTGCAGACATTCTTCGAACAAAAATAGCTTCTCTAAGTGCTAATTAAAAGCCTAATCAGAAGTAAAACAGGTAAATAATAAATACTTTCCCATGGCATTCTATCATTCCTTGTAACAAATTAACACAATATTATAGAGAAGAGAAAATCATGGAAGTTCAACAGATAATTGCATCTCCTGGATTTCATAGAGTCCAAGCAAAGGAGGCTCACTGAAGATCGAGTCAAGGTGTGGGTTGACCCTAGGTGGAGCCACTCAAAACCCCATATGTCCTTAAACTGGAGGGTCTGAACGCCCAATTGAATTGCAAAGAAGAAGTGATAAAGGCAGATTCGTAATGTCATGAGCATTATTGCTTGCACAGGGAAGGAAGAAACCTGCCTCTGGTAAAAGGAGGGCAACTCTGTCCCTTTTGGCCCAGGTTACACAGATTTTTCTATATATTTGAGAGGCCACTGCCTGTGTCATGCAAACCCATCTTTTTGCACATCTGATCACATCAGAAAATGCAAAATAGGATTGGTGTCACATCTTAACTTCTTCACTCCTGAGAAGAGTAGCTTAGAAACTGCAAAAACTAGAAAGATTTAATCCCAAATAGAGGAAAATGGTCAAAGTTAATGACTGCTTCAGTCTGGTAGACAAAAGATGCACAAGGGTCTTCCCCAAAACCAAAGTTACTATCAAATATTTTAATATATCTGAATCAAAACAGTGTCAAAAGACTTGCATAAGGCAGGAGCAAAGCAGAAATGGGATGAGCAGGAGCTCTGTTAGGGGAAATGTTATTCCTGAGGCACTAGTAGGTTGTCGTAGAATCATAGAATATCCTGAGTTGGAAGGGACACACAAGGACCATCAAGTCCAACTCCTGTCCCTGCACAGAACACCCCAACACTCACACCATGGGGCTGAGGGTGTTGGCCAAATGCTTCTGGAATATTGTCAGGCTGTGACTGCTTCCCTGGGAGCTGTTCCAGTGCTCCACCACCCTCTGGGGGAAGAGCATTTTCCTGATGTCCAACCTAACCCCCCTCTGGCATCTTCCTGCCATTCCCTCAGGTCCTGTCCTTGGTCACCAGAGAGAAGAGCTCAGCGCCTGCTCCTCCTGTTTCCAGACAGTGATCACAAATGCCTTTAATAGCAAATTATATTTCCATGTCTGGATTGTTTGGGGTTTTTTTAAAAAAAGAATAATAAGGCTCTGTAAAGCCCACAGGAACCCTTTGAGACGGTTAATCCATGGAAAACTATATTTTTAATATAAACTAAGAACAAATATCCATGCATTCAGGAGGAAATCAGCCTAGGAGAGCGTGTTCTGGTGCTGTGTTGCTCCTAAGTGACTGCTGGAGCACGCCGTTTCTCTGCTCTTAGTGCAGAGGTCTGTGGCTACGGTTCACTCCAAGGTTACAGGGCTTTTCAGCCCGGCTACAGATGGGTAATTACATGGACTGCAAACACATGCTTGCTATGACAATGGGTCACATATCATTTTTCTACTACTGCCCTGAACACCCATTGCATGGGCAGAATTTAGACTGTGCAGCATTATAGATCTGCAACTACACAGGGCAGTATATTTTTTTTTAAATAATAGTATTTTTTTCTTTAAACTAAGTTTATTACAAAGGGAAATAATAAACCACCAAAGCAATTCCTACACGTTCTCCTCTAAGTTACCCTATAATAGTAACATAGTCTATATCCAGGTTTTTTTATGTTTAAAACCAGACCTGTAATTAAGTAACTGCTGCCTGGTGAGACTGCAGGTCTAAAAAAAAAAACAAAAAATTCATAGCCAAGATCCACAATTAAGCTGAAGTAGTTTTAGTAATTCTACCTTTGAGAAAGATTTTAATATTAAAATTAAATGCATTTACAATATGACATTATTCCTGGACCTTATGGAGTGTATACTTCACTGCCTACAGAGACAGCTTCAATCATACTGAGCATTAAGATGAAGTAGTGTCCCAAAGTGCTCGCTGCCCTCCTCCTCTTTGCAGGGCTCTGTTTAGGCACAAGGTCAAAAATGGAGATGAGCTGTATGCTGCTTGCAAGTCTCTCTTCTGCCTATTAAGGGTGGATCTTGAGCTTTATAGCTGCAAGGCTTATGTCAGCCAACCATAATTAATTTAATTTATTAGGGGGAAATAGTGAATGATTGAAATAACGTATAGTCAAGCTACTCTGACAGTGCCCTATCTGCTTGTTATAGGCAAACCTCTTCTAATCAGTACATCCATAGTGGAAGCCAATCTTTCCCTCTGGGATCACTTCAGTCATGGCTATTTTGTTGTATTTCTTATCCCTGTGACCAAAACCTTCTGTTCTCTTTCCATAGCAAATCTCCCTCTTCTTGCTGTTCCAAACAGTTTTCCCTCAACCTTTCCATTTCTTTTCTGCTCTGCATCTCCAGAGGAATTTTATACTTTGCCAGCCTCTAGAAGTTGATTTCATTTGCTTGCATGAGATCCAAAAGAAAGCTAAGAACTTAAGAACATGACCCTAATGCAAAACTTTAAAGTAGTTTGTGTCCTTCCTGCCACCAAGGACCATGGCATTTTAAAGAACTGCGTTTCTCAAATCAGATGAGTGATCTAAGATATCTTGGCCTGCATCAGGAATAGTGTGGCCAGCAGGACTAGGGAGGTCATCATTCCCTTCTACTCGGCACTGGTCAGGCCACACCTCAAGTGCTGTGTCCAGTTCTGGGCCCTCAGTTTGAGAAAGATGTGGAGATGCTGGAGTGCGTCCAGAGGAGAGCAACGAGGATGGTGAAGGGGCTGGAGCACAAGCCCTGTGAGGAGCGACTGAGGGAGCTGGGGTTGTTTAGCCTGGAGAAGAGGAGGCTCAGGGGAGACCTTATAGCTCTCTACAATTGCCTGAAAGGAGGCTGTAGTCAGGCAGGGGTTGGTCTCTTCTCTCAGGTGACCGGCGACAGAACAAGAGGACACAGTCTCAAGCTTCGCCAGGGGAGGTTTAGGCCTGACATTAGGAAGAAGTTCTTTACTGAGAGGGTGATTGGCCATTGGAATGCGCTGCCCGGGGAGGTGGTGGAGTCACCATCCCTGGAAGTGTTTAAGGAGAGACTGGATGAGGCACTTAGTGCCATGGTGTAATTGACAAGTAGGAGTAGGTGTAGGTGTTGGGTCATAGGTTGGACTCGATGATCTCAAAAGTCTTTTCCAACCTTATGATACTGTGATACTGTGATTTGTTTCTAATACAGTGGACTTCACAATAATACTGTTTCTGCAGCTCTTCATGAGGGTTCATCATGAAGATGGTTCATCGTTGTTTTAAAACTTTCGACATGATCCAGATTGCAATGTATGAGGGATGCCAATACATACAGGGGTATAAAAGTCACCTTGTATTCAAAATACATTCAATCAGACATTAGCAAAGCAATTTATCTCCCTTCAACAGTCCACTTACTTTAGAACAACATTCAAAATCTCCACCTCGTGTTCATCAAATAAGAATATATTCAACAGCGTAAATATGGTGATCTGGTGTTGTTATGGTTCATTGTTTGTTTCTCAATCACCAGGTGGAGGGAGTTCTTTCCCTGCTGAGAATCATTTGACACCTTTATTTCTAAAACCTGGTTAAACATTTCTGAATTGCTAAAACACTAATGCTTCAATAGCATTAGCAGCTGAATTCCTGAGAAGGGCCTAGGAGCACAGAATAGCCACGGTTAAACCCTGAATAGAGATTTTTTAATGATAAGAAGACCTTCATGCCATTTCTATCCATCGTCATTAAAGATTATTCTCACCTTTACCCTCAGCTTTTATGCTTGAAAATAAATTGCAGGAGAAAAAATATTTTAATAATAATTTATTTCTTGCAATGCACTCTGCTTTTCAAATCTAGAGTATTATTATAAAATAATGTGAAAGGTTTGATTTTATCACCCACACAAAACATCCAGTACGTTCACCCTCTTGCCAGTATCTCCCAAGGGTTGAGGTAGTATCACATCAGTCAGTGACTATAGGTGCGGTTGGATCAGCCAGACTTAGCCCTCACTTAATCTCTCCTGGGCATCCTTTGCCAGTTGGGCTTCTGGGGTTCACTTTGAAGCAGCAATAGCACCACAATCTGAATTGAGTCAACACAGACCATTCCTTTAATAAGTTTTAATGTCAAGCCTGACACGAAATTCTGTGATTGCTCAGTAGGAATTGGATTGAGGAGATACAGGAAAACAAACATATGTTACAAGCCATGCAAAGTATGTAGCTAGTAAAGAAATTAGAATGCTGTGAATCAACAGTAACACAGTAATCTTACTTTAGGAACTGTATTTCTATAGTAGAGACACGCTGAATCTTTTGACACTTCATTGTCCAAAATGAGCCTTCAATGAACAAGAAATCGTGCATCCATGGCTATTTAACAGAGATTCACAACTTCAAAACAACACAACATCATAGTTCTACTGCTTAAAGGTACCATAAAGACTATATTTTTCTTTCACATACCCTTGCTTTGAGTGTGCTTCACTCTTTCTGCCACTAATCATGAGAATCCCTCACGATGCTGAAGTGCATCATTCTCGCAAAACACATGCTGAAGAAGTGAGGAGATGGGACAGTAAGGTACAGAGTGAAAAAGCTTTTCCTGGGAGGTTTTTTTCATTTAAGAATCTACCCCAAAATCTTGTGTAAATGGAAAGAGAGCTGCTCAAGCAAGCAGGTTTCCAAAGAACTAGTGCATAACAGAAAGCATGTTGGCTCATCTCTCTTGCAGTCTGAAGTCCGGAAAGCTCATAATCAACAAAAAAAAAGTCAGACAAATTGGTGCAGAAGAGTGATAAATCTCGTTTTGATTCCATAAATGTGAGGAACAGGTGTTAGGGAATGGCTTTGGTTGGAGGACAAGGCAGGCACAACGTCAGGGTCCGTCTGCTACACATTTTGCAGCAATTGCTCTGTGAATGGGCAGTTTCATCTCTGCTTCATTTCTCAGCATCCTGTGACTCCTGTTAAGAGTCAAATTGTGTCGAAGAAAAAACATCAGTATTTTAATGTTCAGGACTTGTCTAGACTGACGACTTCCCTTGTTTAAGGCACCTAATACTTAAAATAGGCAGGCACTGGGGCATAATACAAACTTCAAGCAGCAGGGAAAACTCCAGTGATGCAGAGCTGAGAGGCAGCAGCATTGTCTGTGTGCATTAGGAAACACAATAGTAGCTCAAATTTGCCCGTGAAAACCCCAATGTAGACAACACTTGAGGAATTTCTGTGGATTTTGCAACCCCCCGTTTGGATTTTTGTCCGAGTTCCTCTTTCATGTCTAGCAAATCCTTGAGTCCTTATCGGTTTCTTCCTAATGCTTATTATAGCAAGTGATCCAAAGGCATAAAAGAAATCTGTAAGCGAGGCCCTGGCATATCTGTGAGGCTATGGCACACAAATTAGGTCAGCTGAGCAGGGGAGGGGAGAGGCATCTTCGTTGGCAAATTGCCTTGGACATTTGTTTTGAGAATTAGTATAAGTCATCCAAACTACAGGCTGCAACGTTATCCCAGACACATTAAAATATGTGCATGATGCACCATTCTCAGCTTTACCTTTTAGTGCTGTTAATCTGGAAAGCAAATACGAGGTTTAAAACCACTTTTTTCACGCTGTACTGTGACAGCCGATTAATAATTACAGTTGCAGGAGCTGAAAGCTTGGTAACCAAAGCTAGGAAATTCGATCTCGTTCCTAAACAGAGTTTCCTTAACATAATGAGATTCCTTGTGTATTCTGATTCTTCCATGGTCAATCTTTTCAAAAGTTATTTTCAACTATGAAGTAATTTTAAGGTAGCTGTGATTCTCCAGCTGGTGGTGACAGAAAGTGTTAATGCACTCCTTGTAAATGAACAATGAAAACAAATATAACTCAGAAGTAGATGCAGAGACTGTGTTTTTCAAAGATGCAAAGTGTATTGGAAATCAATAAGATGAGGATTATTTATGCGTTTGCTACACTGCAGAAAGTATTCTTAAAATATTTTAGTGAAAGGAGATGACATTTTGAAGAAAAAAAAAATACTTCTCTATAACCAAAGGAAAACTGGAGAGATGACATTCAAAAGACCCAAAATCCGTGTCCCCGATTTCATGAGAAAATAATGGTTATTGCGGAGGAGAGCAGAAGAGTCAGCAATCTGAGTTAAGTTTCTCTTTGCAGAGTAAGTGTTCCTCATCCTTTTGCAGTTATTTCATACAAATACTCTTCAAGTCTCTCCTCCTTAAAACTCACGATTGCTACTTATAAATGACGAGCCAGTAGAGCCATGAAAATGTTCCCATCAGAACTCAAGACCAGTCTACGCTGCACGTATGCCCAAGAAATACATCACCCAAAGAACACGGTAACAAGATGAACAAAAACGTATTTATGGAAAAACTGTGAGGGTGTATCTGTCAGAGACACAGATAACTAGCACATCTACAACGTATTAAGCATTTGAAGTGTTTTCCTAAGTTAGGTTTGGGGATTTTGTTCCACAAGGAATTGCAAGATAATAGGCTTATCCTGGGGTTTCTACATCATGTTCTTAACTAATGCAGAAAAATAAGAGTCAAGTATGTATGTATATATATCTATAGATAAAGTAAACACAGATATAGTTTGCAAGGGTGAAGAAGGCACAAAACAAATATATTTGTTTCTGAAAGTTAACAATCCTCACCGTTTGCTCAGACTATCACTACAGAGCCTCACAGAGTTGCTCCAACCAGGAGCCCCTGCAGTTTCCCAGGAATTTGCCGGTGAGGGAGGCCTGGCACTCAGAGGTTGTACTGACCGGTGTGGGAGAGCCTCTTCACCTGGAGGAATGCCTAAAGCACAATCATCTTGTTCAGAAGCTGTTTGAAACCCACAGTGATCTTGGAGGCGAGAGTTTCTGTACAGAGGCACTATGGGAAGCCCCTAGGCAGTGCAAAAAAAGAAAGTGGTCTTCTCATCAAGGCAGAGGCCACCGAGGGTCCTCCACATGACCTCTCCTCTGCAGCACAGGTAGCACCAGCCCTTTGTACACTCAGAGCCACACTGGCCACACCAGGGAAGGCAACACTGTGCACATCAAACACACACCAACTGCATTTACTTTGCACAGCTTGAAAGGCTGTTATCTTGTTCACAATAGCCTTGATGTTTTGAGTCCTCAGCTCACTTTAAATGGACAAGAAACAACATGTAAATAAGCTCCTCCCTCTCACCTCTTTACAGTTCTCCAAGTCAGATCCCAGTCCAGCTTTTGTTTCGAAGAGGCTCTCCACATCCAGTGCAAATTTCATGCTCAACACAATCTTCAGGGAAAAAGTCTAGAATTAAGGAACAGAACTGCCTGTGCCAGGTGTAAACAGCAGTTTGTGTTCAGTGGAAAAAAAATAAAGTTAAAACTGCAGGCAAAGGCCGTTTCATCCTGGACTGTCTTGTATGGAAATCCTTCCAGCTGAGGAAGGGAGGCAAAAGGTAAAACTCACCGTGAACAGTGATGCACGTGAGTAAAAGCTTCTAACAGTTCACTTAAATCAGCACAAGTCAGGAGTAATTTAAGTGTAATCAGTACAAATATAACCCAATGAAATGTAAGTACTTATGTAAACGATTGTCACAAAGTCAGCTTGTGCATTGCAAAGCAGGTGCTGGAAAGCGAGAGTACACTTCAATTCAGCAGTAATTTCACGCGTGCGCTTCTCTGCCTGCCTTTCTGTAAGCAGATACTTTCCCACAGTTCCTGTCATCTAGAAAAAGCTTTTTTAAAAAGTCTTTGCCATACTGATTCACCATCCATCTTCCAAATGTCATCTGGAAACAGATTGTCCCCTCTTTCTTTAAAAGTCTTGATTTCTCTCTCCTTACCACCATTTAACTCTATATCTGTATTATCTAACCACGTAAAGCCTTTGAGATATCATTTCCACAAAAGATGCTATAAAAATAAAGTGGCAATACACTATATCACCCTCCATCACTGTCAGGGCCCTTATCTGAAGTTCACTCTATTCTGCACTGAACTATTTGTTCCCCGAGATAAACAATAAAACAACCCTGAAGTATTCTTTGTTTGCAGTTCAGCCCGGCGTGCGTGTGTCCAAAAAGACGCAACACGTGGCTCCACTGTTTTATCTACACCGTGCAAAACAAATTTTTGTGATTTTGTGGTGAAGGCATGGACTGACACCCAATAAAAGCAGTATTTACTTTCGTTCTCTGTGTGCTATCAACAGTCATTTACTTCCAGTTATGTCTACCATCCATTGTAAGGTGCAAGAGTCTCAGACAAAATTTCTATCTATCATTAAGACATAAAAGATAATCTTTTCTCTTCAAAATAAGAACACTAAAAATCATCTCTATGAGACTATTTGGAGGAAGAAGTGAACAAGTTGTTTGCTGGAACTATTTGATGGCAGTTTCTTTGAACATATCACACAGTTTAGGCAATACTTGTCAATACAATATAAGGTTAACATGTTTTAAGATATCACCCCATATGACTTCCTGAAGGGTTTCTAAGATCTTCTCGCACTGTGCATTCACAATTCTCCATCTTCCACACTAGTTTCGTTCATATGTCGTGGAGATACCGCCTCTATTTGCCATGAAATGTACCCGTCTGAGCTAATGGTCCACAATCAACTTATTAAAAAGGAACTCAGTATGGCAGAGTAGAATTGGATGGACAGGGTTGATGACATTGAATTTATAATTTATAGCAAAATCAAAAAGCTTCAGGTTTTTTCCATTGTGCGCACACTTGCTTTGCACCATCCAGAAGCTGTAAGCGTTATCACAGTATCACAGTATCATAAGGTTAGAAAAGACCTTTGAGGATCATCGAGTCCGACCTATGACCCAACACCTACACCTACTCCTACTCGTCAACTACACCATGGCACTAAGAGCCTCATCCAATCTCTCCTTAAACACCTCCAGGGATGGTGACCCCACCTCATACTCCTTAAGAGCCCAACTGCCATGTTAGTTCACTGACCGAGACTAACTCTGGTGATTTAAGGCTTTTCAAAGGAGGGTACTACAAATGTCTTTGTTAATTGTCCAGATACAAGATGGAATTTGATCTAGATATCCCCTTGTCAGTGTCGTTTATTGAGCAGCTACTCACACCTCAAGAAACCTCAGCGTTATAAGATAAGGGACAAGGATAAAGAGCCTGATTAAGCAGCACCAGTAAAGCTTAAGAAATCACATAACGATACTGAGGAAAAAAGTTCAGACCTAGACCACAGTAAGGGAAGCGGATGCACGGAAGAATTTCTGCTTTGCGGAATGATCTGTATCATGAAATATCCTAGTTTGATATACTGGGGTACAGAAGGTAATATTTTTAATCCATTATTGAATTTTTCTTATTGATCACAAGTATTCATTAGTGGCCAGTCCTGTTCTCTGGGATTCACACTAAATGTTTATTTGCAATGGTTAATCTCCCAGTCCAAAAGCAGCTGCAGAAAGCTTTAATATTCCTGGTGAATGTGAGCTCAGCAGTCAGACCCTAGTGTTCTGAGACACAGCACCTTGCTGCTGTTCTCTCAACAAAGCCAATTGTAAATCTAATCACTTAGAAATACAGCAAATATGAAAGACTACCCAGCCTTAGAATCATGGAATCATAGAATGGTTTGGGTTGGAAGGGACCCTACAGCCCATCCAGTCCCACCCCCTGCCACAGGCAGGGACCCCTCCCACTGGATCAGGGGGCTCCAAGCCCCATCCAACCTGGCCTTGAACACCTCCAGGGATGGGGCAGCCACCACTGCTCTGAGCACCCTATGCCAGGGTCTCCCCATCCTCATTGTGTAGAATTTCTTCCTGATGTCTGATCTAAAACCACTCTTAGGGCAGAGACAGGAAGGCAAACAAAAACATATTAGTTTAAGTTAAGCATATCAGAAAAACTGTTGAAAAAAACCTGCTCATTCTTGCAATTTGGCTAAAGAACACAGAGCTGGCTGCATTGTAGTTCATTGTGCAACACAAAGAGGAATTAAAACGCATGATTCGAGGAGAGGCTAACAGCTGCAGCCAAAGGATCCAAAACAACATCACGCAAAAAAAAGGGAAACAGCATTCAGAAGAGATTGTTCTGCGCTGGCTCTCTCTATTTACACTACATAAATAGCTACGTTGTTATGATTTAGAGCTAAGAAAGGACATTTCAAGAAAATACAATTGTGCCCAAATAAGAACAGCCTCCAAACCTTGTCAGTACTGCTGGAATTATTATGCAAGAAGAAGATCTGAAAACACCAAAATAGATTATGTAGATCCTGATTAATTGAATCATTATGGTGTTTCAAACCTTTACCTTGTATTAATAAAAGAATAAGCACCTGCAAAAAAACCCACCTAAACCACAGGTAAATATTTCAATTGACACTACATTTTTTTCTGCCCAAAAGAGCTGAAAACTGTTTTAAGTCTGATTCAGCCAAATTTAACAGGCTTATTCCTTTATTAAAAAAATGTGGAGGCTGTCACACAGGATCACTACTGAGATGAGTAACATCTAAAATCCCCAAACCAGCATGAATGCTACACACACGTAGAAATACAGAAAGCTTTCCCCAAAATTAACCGAGTACTGCAGAAATAAAGCCTGAAAAATAGAAAGGATAATGTCAGACCACACTCAGGAGCAGTCTATATACTCTGTCTAAAAGCAAGTGATATGAACCACACACTCAAACAGCCTTTTTTGTTCAGAAATTGAAACCTGTGTTTTCATAGAACCATAGAATCATAAGGCTAGAAGAGACCTCTGAGATCACCGAGTCCAACTGTGTCAGTCTCCCCACTAAACCCTGTCCCTAAGGAACTCATCCACCCATCTTTTAAACCCCTCCGGGGTGGCGACTCCACCCCCTCCCTGGGCAGCTGTGCCAATCCCTGACCACCCTTTCAGGGAAGAAATTCTTCCTAATCTCCAGTCTAAACCTTCCCTGGCACAACTTGTGGCCATTTCCTCTCGTCCCATCGCTGTCACTTGTGAGAAGAGCCCAGCCCCCACCCCGTCACAGCTTCGTTTCAGGCGATTGCAGACAGGGATGAGGTCTCCCCTCAGCCTCCTCTTCTCCAAGCTAAACATCCCCAGTCTCTCCTCGTAGGACTTGTTCTCCAGCCCCTCACCAGACTCATTGCCCTTCTCTGGACGTGCTCCAGCCCCTCAATGTCCTTCTTGGAGTTAGGAGCCCAAAACTGAACCCAGCATTCGAGGTGCGGCCTCACCAGTGCTGAGCACAGGGGCACAATCACCTCCCTGCTCCTGCTGGCCACACTGGCTCTGACACAGGCCAAGATGCCATTGGCCCTCTTGGCCACCTGGGCCACTGCTGGCTCATGTTCAGCCGCTGCCAACCAACACCCCCAGGGCCTTCTCTGCCAGGCAGCTCTCCAGCCACTCCTCCCCAAGCCTGTAACGCTGCACGGGGTTGTTGTGTCCCAAATGGAGGACTCTGCCCTTGGCCTTGTTGAACCTCATCCCGTTGGTCTCAGCCCAGCGATCCAGCCTGTCCAGATCCCTCTGCAGAGCCTCCCTGCCTTCAAGCAGATCCACGCTTGCACCCAGCTTGGTGTCATCCCCAACCTTGCTGAGGGTGCACTCGATGTCTTCATCGAGATCATTGATAAAGATGTTGAACAGGACTGGACCCAGCACTGAACCCTGCGGAACACCGCTCGTGACCGGTTTCCAACTGGATTTAACTCCATTCACCACAACCCTTTGGACCCGGCCATCCAGCCAGTTTTTAACCCTGCAGAGGCTGTGCCTATCCAGGCCCATGGCAGCCGGTTTCTCCAGCAAAATGCTGTGAGAAATAGTGTCAAAGGCTTTACTGAAGTCCAGGTACCCCACATCCACAGCCTTTCCCTCATCCACTAAACAGATAACCTTGTCATAGAAGGAGATGGGGTTGGTCTGGCAGGACCTGCCTTTGGTGAACCCATGTTGGCTGGGCCTGATCACCCGGTTGTCCCGCGTGTGCTGTGTGATAGCACTCAAGACAATCTGCTCCATGACCTTCCCCAGTACCAAGGTCAGACTCACAGGCCTGGAGTTCCCCGGATACTCCCTCCGACTCCTCTTGTAAATGGGTGTAACATTTGCCAGTCTCCAGTCCAGCGGCACTTCCCCAGTCAGCCAGGACTGCTGGGAGATGAGGGAAAGGGGTTTGGCGAGGACCTCTGCCAGTTCCCTTAGAACCCTCGGATGGATCCCATCTGGCCCCATGGATTTGTGTGTGTCTAAGTGGCCGAGCAGGTCTCTAACCAAGTCCCCCCGAACAGATGGAGCTTCATTCCCACCATCTCCCGGCTGAGGGGTCTGGGTATCCCTAGGACATTCCTCCTTGGAGTTAAAGACCGAGGCAAAGAAGGCGTTGAGCACCTCTGACTTGTCCTCGTCCCTCACCACTACTGTCCCTTCTGCACCCAGCAAGGCAGGGAGAGTCTCCTTTGTCCTCCTGTTGCTGCTGATATATTTAAAGAAGTTCCTTTTACTGTCTGTGACTGAAGTGGCCAGCTGGAGTTCTGGTTGGGCTTTAGCCCTTCTGATTTCTTCCCTACATGATCTCACCTCACCCTTGTAGTCCTTTTGTTTTCAAACACAGCATGTGCATTCTTATCTCCATCCAACTCCCAGCCAAAGGAACTGTAAAGCACCAAACCACTGAACAACGCTGGTTCTCACCGCAACACCATTGCAGAAATGTCTCCATCCTGGCAAAGCTGCAGTTATTTAAAGAGTATTTAGGGCAAAAAGGCAGACAAATCCATCAGAATCCCCACAAGGAGCCAGCTTCACTGGTCTTCGTTTGCTTGCTCTACTGAGAATTGATTTGCATTGTATACACAGGGCATCCCAACCAACACACAGACTCCAGGAAGGGTACTGAGGCCTTTCTACCTTCTCCTTTCCCAACCCAAACAGACCGCATAATTTGTCTTAATTCTATAAGCATAAAACATGATCATTCTTGTATCATTTTAAATTAGTAAATATTTTTTAGCAAGCAAAGCAAACTACATGATTGCCTCGATTTGCTTTCCATTGCAGCCTTAGCGGTATTCTTTGTATGCATGCGCCATTCCCACTGGACACCATTTGTTTTTGGTTTGCAGACTTCTCATGTCAGCCAATATTAGGAGCACAAAGATGCTTGTGTATATTGTGCTTCCTGCTCTTCCTTTCTCCTGTTGCTAGCAGATGGAACGTTTCAGCTACCATGTGAATTGTTGCTCTTTGCCTGTCAAGCAGAGCAGTGAGGTATGGGAAGGTATTTTTACCATGCCAGCTAGACACATAGGAATTTATCCAATTATTTTCAATAACTATTATTTTTTTAAAACATAGGAAGGTAATGTACAAATACGTGCAGTTAAAATCTGTGCATGTAATGGTACCGCATAGGAACATTAGGAGTAACATGCTCAAAAATGTCTGTCCAATACTGATCAAACACAGTATGGATTCCTGAAAGATCAGAGCTTTAGGATATTTGGGTAGATTGAATACAAGAGTTTAACTATAGATAGAAATTCCCTTTACATGAACTGTAAGTACAGTGTGAGTAGACTTAACACCCTCTGGCGAGTGAAAACCATCAATTGCTCCTGACTTCTCATCAGCTGTCAGCACGATGCATCTACTGATAATGATACACCTACAGGTTGCCAGAGATAGCAAGGTGCTATGTCTTTATACTTTACAGTAAATAGATTTGGAGGCCCATCAGAAATATTTTATGAAATTAGAAAGAGGAATATCATTTTGCATGAATTAGTTCAGTGTCAAACGACAGTTTATCCATAAATGGCTAAAGTATTAGAGGTGGTAAGAGGCAATCACAGCCTCTTACGCTACCCTCCACTTTCTATGATTTCCTGAAGTCATTCCTGGCTCGTGTATATCAGAAGGGATTGTCTCTTTCACCAGGGTATACTATTTTCATTTCTGTACTTACTCGAAATAGCCATGTTTACCACACCCCCAAAAGTCTGCTCTAATTATTTATACTCTACAGTCAAAAATTTATGTCTAGTTCATGGTTGGAACTTGATGGGCTTCCAGTGCCTCGCTACAAACCTGTGAGGTGTTTTTCTGCAAGTTCAGAATCTCACCTTTTCTTGCTGCATAGATAATTACAGGACGCCGGCAAGTTGTTATTAAACCTGTCTCCTACTGAGCTCTTTGGAAGTCCTGCCTTTTCTCCTTGCTAGAGAAGTTTTCATACCTCAGGTTACTTCTCCTACTTCCTCTCTAAGCTATGTAAGGTTCATCTGGAATCAGAACACTGAACAACAGGTATTAATGTATTTGTATTGCCATTAAACTTAACTAGCAATAAACATTCAACCTTGTGAGGCTGGTTTCTTACTATCAAACAAATAAAATTATATTCACACTCCTATGCTTTAATGTAATTTAACTTTCTTTACTGTTGAATTACAGTGACCCGTTTTGTCTTTCTTAGCCCCCGATTACCAGTTTAATTTAGAGCCAAGGCTAAGCCAGTGCCTAAGCTTGGGACCACCTATTTTGGAAACTTCACCTGGCCTGATTATAGTTTCATCCAACTTGAAGACACAGATTTCTTTCTTTTTATAAATGCTGCCTTATGAGCCCAGAGGGAAGCATTGAGACCCATCACAAATAACTTACCAGGTAAAAACTGAGACAATAAAGAGCAAGCACTACTGTTTTGAGTGTCTTAATGTCCAAGCCTATAGAGAGATGTTCCCTGCAGAAACATCTTCCTCATCTCCAGAAACTAGGTGATTTTTACAGATACAACAAGGCCCCGTCCAACACACAAATTAGAGATTTCTTCCATCTGACTGTGATTTTCTCCCTCATATCCTTGATGGATATGCATTTCCTTTTTCCCCACTGGACCATAAATTGGGATTTTACTATGAAAGCTTGACTTTGTTTTATCCTCCACTTTATAACTGTGAATGTGATTCATAAGTCCTGGAGTTCCAGTGCCTCATCTAAAGGGGATGCTAAAATAAAGATATAAATAATTCAGCAGAAGCTCAGAAAGCAGCTACCAAAGGATAGTTCACAGAACGGATAATACTGGGAGCTCACTGCAATATAGTGTCCGTTTATCAGTGGAAAAGGTGCAGTAGTTCTGCCGCTGTTTAAAAGAACATGACTTTAGATTTTTGCCAAGCTAATCAAAAATCATTCATGAAAATGAAAGAATTGAAAATATTTGAGAGCAAAACAGAGTCAGAAAAAAAACTTGTTTACAACAGTAAAATTTGTTATTGGTCCAAGAAGGAGCACCGGGAGCACGACTGCTATGTTAACTTCCCAGTTCTGGTCCAGTCTCTTCACTTTGATACAATACATGGGCTATGGTTGCATTTTGTCCGTCGCTGCATATTATTTGTGACACTTACTGTCAGACAACTGCCTACCACCACTGAAAACCAACAATCCACACCATATCTTGCATTTCCTCCTTATTAGCAGCTCTGTTGTCCCTTGTCACCCTCAGGCCAGCAGCTGGGATGCTGCTCTCGGGCATACAGGCACAAACAGCACTTAAACACAAAATTCTAAATAAATAAATACATAATAATCTAAAGAGGATGAAAACTTGCCACCGAACGATCTTTTGTTGTACTCAAAGAGCAATACAAATCACCTTAGATCATATCTTTTTGAAAGGTGCATTTCAGTAATTAGCAGAAGTCTAAGATAGTAAAATACAAGGTAATAAACCCTATTTTCCTCCAGATGACTGTTTCGCATACTGAATATCTGATATAACTTATTAATCTGCTCATACAAAATAAATAAATACAGTTTTGCAAAGCTGAGCAAGTAGCTCAAAGTTTAAGTGGTTTGTAAATACAAGTTTCTTGCATTGTCCTGCTTTTCTTCAGTGAGATATTTCTTATTTAAATAGGTGATTGAGGGACTGATTTAGAAGTCAGAACCATCCTTCACTGACTGGCTCCCCAGGGCCAGCAGAATAAGTACAGCACTCCGTCACAGTGAGCATCCATGTTCTTCTGAGTTTGAGCCACTCCTCCATTGCCTTACATAGCTGAAAAGCCTCTTACTGTTGTCATATTTAGAGCAGAATATTTTCCCGGCTCTTTTCCACACTATTAGTTTCTTTGTTATCAAGTGGCCCCTGTTTCCAGAAGGAATTTCAAGGCAAAGACCTTATGTCAGGCTTTTTATTCTACTAATCCCTCACAAACGTAAAAAATAAAGATATTTTTGTTTTGAATCAGATTCAGTTTGGAAAAGCGTTTTTTGAATATCACATTGTACGATCTGCAACCAGTACAGGTCAGTAATTGCTCCTCTGCAGGCAGTAAGATTGTGGAGATTTGGGGATCAATAAACAAATCCAAGACCCAGTGTTTTATTTATTTATCACAGCATATTTATCACAGCATATAAATTTATCGCAGCCTATAAAAGTTTATCACAGCATATAAAAAGTCATAAACATTGTCCCAAAATTTTTAATAAGTGACACATTTAGATTAAGAGGAAATAAAAAAAAGTTTTGAATAGAAAAATCATGATATCACATTGGAATCCAATACTGGGGCGAGTTTAGTCTTCAGACCACCCAGATTTGTCTCAAATTCCAAATAATTCCCTTGTGAAAAGAAAACATGAACAACACAGAAGCGAAGCTCTGTGCCTTCTTGGTCCTGCATGGCCTAAACGTGTTTGTCAAGGCACCTTCTGGACAAGCTGGCAGCAGGTCAAAACCCATCAGTACGATCAGAATTTCACAAAACAGAGTTTTACAGCATCCTTCAAGATCTCCTCTGCAGGGCTGAGTGGGCTTCTGTCCTCATCGGAGATTGGCATCACACAGCAGCAGCACCGTACGCGTTGCTATGCGAGTCACATCCCGCACTCCATCCATGCAGAGACCGCAATCAGGTACCTGATCGCAATGCCAGGCACATCCGCCGGGCTGCTGCCGCAGTGAGCCGATTCGCGCTGCCGCTTGATGCAAATAACAAGGACAGCGGGGCCAGAGGATGTAGGATCTTGTCTTTATAACACAGGTGCTTTTCTCCCAGACAAAACATTCCAGCCTCTTGCTTCTCTCGCAAGCACGCCGCGTGCCTACACCCCCTCTCGTAGCCCTCTGGCTGAGTAACAGCAGCCTGAAACACATTAATAAAAAAAAAAAGAGTGCTGTGAAGTAGGGGCTGGGGAAACAAACACCATTTAATCACTAAGCTGCTACTGTCTTTTCAGAGCTGTGGCACTATTTCCTAGTCTAAGTGATGTGTTTTCCCACCAGCTTTGCCGCTGGGTTAATACTTGTCTGATAGCCCTGAAGCACCGAATACTAAGAAAAGGCTGGTCAGACAAACTGATTACTGATCAAATAAATAACTTCCTATTATATTAAACAAGCATTTCTGGGGGGTTTTCTGCTTAAATTGTCACATTATATAATTTTACAGATATTTTTATGGGTAACTATGTAACTTGTGAATAACAATAAACAATTAAGCCATGACAACACTAATTCCTAAGTTTACATAAAATTTTTTATTTATTTGTCATCCTGGCCCCCCAACGAAATTGTTAGTGCCAAATCCTCCCACAGAGCAATCCTGAAGTGATGCACACCTCAAAGCTGAAATGCTCTGCCACGTGCTGATGCTGCTATTTCCATCCAGCAGGAAGTGCCACCAACGTTGGCCATTGGTAGCAGATTGCTCATTTTCTAAAAAGGCAGCTTTTCACTTCTGATGAACAAGTGCCATTGCTGATCTTCAGAACAGAGTCTTTTCTCCCAAACGAAGCACTGGCAAAGAACGAATCCCATGTAAGCAGAAGCGGTTTACTCATCGCATGCTTCCAGGAGGTCAGAGTCAATAAACCCCAGGGAAACACTTCACAAAACCCTGCACAAAGCTGAGGACATAGAGGGGAGTCTCTGATAAGGAGCAAATGTTATCAGTCTGTCTGCAAACGTCCCTAATCAAGAGCACGATGAAAGCACCTAAGGGGCTCCCAAGTAGTCCAGCAGGGCAGCATGGACTGAGTTCCCCAGCATGTGAAGATTTTTGCCAGGACCAATTCTCTTCATAAAAGGCTTCTTGAGCTGCCAGGCTCCCAGCTGCCAGATAATTGCCGGCATTGCTGCAGATTCCACATTATTTTTATCTTACAGGAGGGATAGGAAAACACAGAGGAAATGTAACTTATTCACCAGAACGCAGAGAAAAGGCTGAGTGGCTGATGGGCTCCTGGCTAAACATCCCTTGAGAATATTCTGCTCACAGATGTGTTTCAAAAGAACAGCAGTAGGTGGTAAACAAACACCATACACCTTTCTCTAAGGAGCTTCAGTCGTCTCTTCCTGATCTTGAGCTATCAGATATGCAACAAGCCCACTGCTACAACACAGCTTCTTGAAATGCATTTTCAAAATAAAATAAACAGTATGTGTGCACACAAGGCACTTTCTCTTGGTATCACCTTTTCACAAAGCAGGAATGTTTTTGCATGAAGAAATTCAGTTTTAAGTGCAAAAAGCTGAATAAAAATTTAAAAAAAAGGTGTTTCTGCTCTCCAGATTAAATTCTAATGAAGAGTAATTTTTCAGTGACGGCATTCTGTTGTTTTTTCCCCAACTAATCAGACATATTAAAAGTGAAGAATGTCATTAGAGTAATATAATTTCCTGCTTGAGATAGCACATAAAGTTTTACTCCATTACCTCTATGTTTAAGTGAGAAACTTGTTCAATCAAGCTATACTTTCTAGTCTTAACCTGAGGGAATTAGGGGGAACAGACTCACCAGTTCTCCTGACACTTTGATCCAACAGTTAAGTCAACTCCAACCTAGCAAAAATGTGTGTTTCATATTTAATTTGAGTTCTCCTGAGGTCGGCTTTCAGACGTCTGTTCTTATTATGTTTTTCCAGTTAGATGGAAGAGGTATTTATTGTTCTAGAATTTCCTTCAAGTGAAGGTACCACAAAACGGCCACCAAGGTACTGCTTAATCCTCCTGAACCCAAATATATTGTGCTTTTTAAATCCATCATTGAAGACCAGTCTTCCAATTTATCATGGTCCTTACCTATGCTTTCCCCTACTCCCCACACTGAGTCCTGTTCAAAATGTGGATACAGCTTGGAATTTTGTACCAAACTGTGCAGAAAGCCATAGAATCATGGAATGGTTTGGGTTGGAAGGGACCTTAACGATCACCCAGTTCCAACGCCCATGCCATGGGGCACCTCCCACTGGATCAGGGGTTCCAAGCCCCATCCAACCTGGCCTTGAACACCTCCAGGGATGGGGCAGCCACCACTGCTCTGGGCAACCTGGGCCAGGGCCTCCCCACCCTCACAGCAAAACATTTCTGCGTAAGAACTCATCTCAATCTCCCCTCTTTCAGCTTAAAACCATTCCCTCTCATCCCATTCCTGCACTCCCCAATGAAGGGCCCCACCCCAGCTTTCCTGGAGCCCCTTTCAGTGCTGTAAGTCTGCTCTAAGGTCTCCAAGATATCATCCCCAGTTGATGTTCTCCTTTATTCACCTGTTCAAGGTTCACATTGGGTGTTTTGTCACTGCAGCACACTTGGAGCTCACACAGGTCACCAATCCATTACCGAGACGGCAGAATCACTGCCGGACAGGTTACAGCTCCCAGTTCAGTAACCGGGGATTCGTTAACCCTAGACGTCTGACCTTGCCGGCAGCATAAAAAAACATTATTTGACCAGACCTGGGTCACCACACAATGTCAGCTGCTCTAGAATGCTGTCCTTTCTTCTTTACTGTTTGCCACACCGCTTGGCCCTCACTGAGACAAATACTTACGCATGTGCTTGAGGATTAGTCTAAACTACCAACAGTCCTACAGTGAGGAAACGCATGAGCTTGCATTTAAGAAGGTCTATTCCAGTTTAGCGCCAGAAACAAGGCTGTTCTCAGCAGGTCAGATGATGCTCTGTGCTGCTGTGCTGCGATTGCTTCTAATACCTGAGCGCTCTCATTCAAAGCTGGCAGGTTACCTCTGCTCTGCTCCGCAGCCAGCAGTGATTGAATATAATGAGACTTAAAGTGCTTTCCTACATAAGGGGCACTACTCTGATCTTAGCTCTAAGGAGTCCAGCCGAGGATTATAGCTGGAATATAACCCTCCTCCCCAATCCACAATCATTTTCCATCTACCTGTGGGGAAACCCTGCTCACTTTTCCCCACGTTTCTTGAGTTCTTAAAGCCATTTTATACGCTGCCTCAGTTCCCTTTTATTTGTTATCGTGCACTTCCTTCTGAGTTCTGTAACAATATGGAAAGATGTGAGAATGCCTGACGTAAAAAGCTCCCCATTTTGAGAAAAAGAAAGTGGAAAAAAAAATTCTTGCATAATCAAAGAGCAACTGAGTGAGCCAGGGATCCACTGGAACAGATGGCTGAATGCAACCCCTAGGTAACTCCATCTACTCACCTGTTTACTGAACAGTCAGAGAGGAACACCCTCAAAGTCAGATGGAAGGAGCCAGCAGAAAAGAGAGGAATAGGGAAAGAAGCTGGAGCAGATCTGGGCACTGATATGGTTAAACTATCAAGGCATCTGAAGAAACCGATATACATAAAATGCTGCCATCAGCAGAACAGAATCTTGCACCTAACAGCCTATCACTATTAAGAAAACAGTAGCCCTACTAACCCAGTTAGGACAGTGTTGCAGTAGGATCTCACACCGAGTTACACACCAGGCTACATAATCCTACAGGCTGTTGTCTATTGCACACAACCACCTACTACTACTTCTGTTCTGCATGTAGTCCGCAGGACTTCAATATCTTGTTAAAGAATTACATGGATATCTTCAAATGTAGCCTAAAAGAAAAAGTCACCTTTAGCGCTTAGCGAGTCTCTCGTTTTACTTCAAGATCGACAGTATCAGCTTTGTAAATTCGTGCTCACACCCACCCACACTCCCCTTTCTCTTCAACCTAGGCTCTCCCTCCTACTGAAGACAATTAGAGCACTAACAGAAAACAAATGTATTCCACACAAAAAATTACTTCTTGACGGAAATAGCAGTGACGGGTATTATTTTTAATGAGCTAAACCAGCAAATATAGTATCTACTTATCATTTTGTGGCTCTTGAAGTGCTTTGAAAACATTAGTCAGAGCTTCACAATGGGGAGGAAAGATCACTGTTCCTATGTTATCAAGGGTCAAAGCATTGAGACGTGACCACAACTTGAATAACTTCCAGTGTATCTACAGAAATACTGTGAGACTGCATTACCTCAGTGCCACCAGGGAAGCAGCTCAAGGTGCTTGTGACCTCCTGCCAATTTCCACTATTGTTTGAGTTGACTTTGCAAAACAGCAATACCCCAATGCCATCTGAAGAAATAGGCTGTACTTTTGTATTACAGTCAAGTGAATGTGCTCCTCTGAAAAGCCATCTGTGAAGTACAAGATGGCACAAAAAGGGACTCATGATTTGCTGTATAAAGGAATCCACAGGAGAAGCAGACGAAGAACTCGGGCTACGACCTTGAACACAAACCCTGCTTTTTTCTTGATACCAAAGCATCTGAGGTAAGCTGTCTCGAACAGAAAAACAACCAATCCAACATTCTCCCAACAGATGCTCAGCATCTGAAAAAAAGACTTGTTAGGTCTTATGAGTTCCTGCATGAAGAAGTTTTCCATTACAGGAGATATCATGCTTTTTCCAAATCTGGAGCCCAGTAAATTTAGACTGTCAAGGTATTTTTGCACTCAGACACCTGGGTTCTCATGTTAATTGGCTCGAGTTTACTGTGAAATATGAAGTTAGCAGATGGCCAGGTGGAAATGTGAGCTAAAGGCAATGTATAATGCAAAGGAAAAGTCCTGGGGACAGAGGATTATCCAGAGTCTAAAAAACTTCTTACAACAATGCATGTTCTGGGTCAGGTGCAGGAAGAAGCGCTGCTGTGTGAGGTGTTGATTTGAAAAAGCATATGCATGTTTTTCCCTTCTCAGCTGTAAACCAGAACAGCTTCTAGGATCTGTCATAGAATCTACAATAAATGAAACACAAGGTAGCTTTTGTCTCCCATAAATCTCTTTTCCTGCTCCCAACACACCTTACTGAATTCCTATGGCCAAGCTGTGAGGACGACAGTAGTAGAATTACTGTGCCAACTAATAAATCCCTTTCCAAGAGAACTGAAGTGTACAAGAAACTGAATTATTCAGCAGTGCACTTGGCACTGAAGATGTGGAACTGCCGCTTCTCATTAGCATCAACCTTGTCTGTCGACATAGTTTCTATACTCATACAATTCTTGCCATGCAGCACAGAGGTGCAAAGCACATGGACCAGCTGGGTCACACGTGTCATCTTTATTCCTCTCATGTTGGTAACTCCTATCTTTTTGGGTCATGTCAGGAATCTGTGCGACCCAAGATAAACTCTAGCCCAGAAGCATCTACCCACATTAAATCCTAGCCTGGATAACTCAGCCCATCCCCACTCCGTCACTGGATCAGAAAGCCCTGGAAAACAAATGAAACTTCAGATTAAACCGAGGACCTTATGGATCTCTGGATTAACCAGAAAGCCCTGTAAAACTTCTCATCCCTAGACCCAGGCCTGAGGAACAATTTGAAAGCCCAGTTTCATCTTTATATTGTTTTTCCTAGAAGACCTCTTAAATGTCTATCTGAATCAAAAAACCCAAGTCATTTGACATTTTTTCCTAAGATCTCATCTCAATCTCCCCTCTTGCAGTTTAAAACCCTTCCCTCTCATCCTATCCCTCCACTTCCTGATCAAGGCCCCTCCCCAGCTTTCCTGTAGGTCCCTTTAAGTACAATAGTTTTGACAACATTGATTAGAAGAGGTAGAAAGCTGTAACTGATTTATTCCCAAAACAGCAGGCTGAGGCTAATTAAAAGAACAGGATTTGTGGCTGAGTTAGAAGAGAAACTCTGCCTTTAATAAAACTATTTGGAAACCTATGCTTCTTCTTCCACACCAGAGAATTTAGAAGATTTCAGACAGCATCTCTTGTAATCTAAAAACACAGCTATACCAGACTTCAGAAACCAGGCAGATCTTTCCTGATGCGTTTCAGCTTGATAGAGCAGCATCTCTCACAACTGTATCATAACTTGAATTTTCTCACTGCCAAGTTAAAATCCTGCAGCTACACAATGATTTGCAAGAACTGCTTTTGCATGGGTGAGAAAATGATTTCATTTGTTTCCAAGGAAAAAAACCTGTGAAAAGAGGTTTTAAAACTTTCTTTTCTGGAGGCAGTGGAGGGGCAGATCCTGAACTGTTAGGAATTTGGCAAAGCAGTTCTTTTCGGTGCCTTCCACTGACTTCAGCACCACCACAACCGACTCAGCTGCACTGACCAAATTAATCTGGTTAACTCGTCCTGACAACCCAGCTGGAGCAGAGGAACTTTGGAAGAGAAACTTGCACCATCTGTGGTCCAAACCGGTTAAGGTGAGCCATTAGCAGTCTAGGGCACAATCTCTCTCCGGACACTTTCAGCTACTGAGCATGCACAGAACTCACACAGGCAAAATAATCACATGAAACTGCAATGCTACAGCAAGACCTGCGGTCCAGAGATGACCAAGCAATTAATCCTCAGGCACCACCGTTCACAAGCAAGGAGACAGAACACAGTGTTCATCAATGGCATACAAATGAAATACATATAAAAGAGCTTCCGTGAGTCAAAGAACAAAAGAGAAGAGGCAGCTGCAACATAGTCTGGGCAGTCTTATTCAGCCAGAAACCCCAGTACCACTGCCCAGACCCCAATCTCTCCTGTTCCTCCCCTGCTGTTTCCTATCCCCCTTTGCCAATGAACCTCATTAGCCTTCCTGCATGAAGCACCTGCTAATCCACCCAGCCTTGTTAGCACACTGAAAAGCATCTGGTGGTCTAGAGAGAGGAAGTTACAGCCTTTAACTCTATCCCTGCCAAACCTGTTCGCCACCATGCATTCAGGTGATAAACATTACAAATGGAAGTTAACTTCTTCGAATGTAGTGTCTCAAGTACCATCTCAAAATCAAATATATGAAAACAGTGCTCAGTGGAACCTGAACCAGTCTATAACCAACACCCAAATACCCCTCATCCAATCCTCAAAAGACAGAAACAATTATGCTTTAGAGCTTGAAAATGCAGTTTTAGGGATACTAAAGGCTTCTCCTAAACCCAAACGCTTGGTTTTCCCCAATTTGAGTTCTGCGAACAGATGAACTTGTTCACACTCTACAGCCTGTTCACATTCTCCTGTGGTCTGCAAACTGGAGCCCTTTGAGAAGACCGAGAGAATGACACATTTCTTCAGTTCATCTAAAGAGCTCAACTAGACACAATCAACTCCTTGTCACGGTGATGTCTTCTTGCAAATACTTTTGTATTGACTTCTTTTCTTTCAACTGCAGTATTCATAGCTGGGACAGGGGAAAACAGAAAGCAAACAACTTTTAAAGAGTCTTTATAAAACCAGATGGGTGAATAACGCGATTTCTTGACACGACTTTTTATATTATTTTACATCATTTCATACAAGCTGCAGGTGGAATGAGAATTCCATTGAATTATGGAAATAGCTACTACTCAAGGCACTGCAATCTTCAACAGACAAAATGGAAAACAGAAGTAGTCATATTTTCACCAGTACAGAACCGAGGGGATGATGCTGAACAACTTTCCCAAGGATATGCAGGAAGCTTGTGGCGCAGTCAAGATGACGACAAGCCCTGCTCTGGAGCTTTTATTACAACGTTCAACTAAGAACATAAAATTATTTGATAAAACCACTTTATCAAGACAGTTTGACAAGAATTTGATGCTTTTGTTGCTTCAGTCGGTTTGCTACACACAACTTGTGGGAGTGACCTGCAAGCATTTAATAGAGATTTTAGAATTTACCTGTTGTCAGATTTTCTAATTCGGGTTTTCTAGCTGCTTCTGTATAGCCTTGTGACAGCACACAAGGCAAGATGCATCTAGGTCACTGCAATTTCAGCTGCTTATCACATATCTATGTGCTTCTCTGCTGTGGAGCAAAGAGAGCTGAAGATGTTAAAAATAAAAAAGGTTTGGAAACTCTGCTTTCCTGTGTAGATATATATATTTTTCAAGGCCCTCATATGTGGATCAAATGAGCATTGACACTAAAGATTACTTGAATTTTCCTGTGATTCAGTATGTCAGTAATGTTTGCTTTTCTTCATCAGTGTAAGTGTTTGGAAAGTTTGTAAATAGTCATGAAAAAAGTATTTTTCCAGGAAATTCTTGATGAAATACCAAGCTTTTAAATAGCTTTCCCAAAAATTCTTTTCTTCCAGTGTTTTTAGCCAACCACCTCATATTTTAGTGCTTTAGACTCCAAAATGTGTAAGTTATGGATATATACTTGACTCATAACAACAATTCATAGAATCATAGAATTACCCGAGTTGGAAGGGACCCAAAAGGATCATCCAGTCCAGCTCCTGTCCCTGCATAGGATACTCCCAACATTCACACACTGCATGCAGTCAAGGGTAACAGAGTTGAAATCTCTGCTCAAATATGCACAACACTCAGCAGCCCCTCACTGGTGCTACAAAGCATCAGTCAGACTATTAATTACGTTTATAAAAGTTTTTAAATTCCATCATAGCTGTGTGTGAGCCTAAAGCAGGATTTAGAGAAGCATTACTGAGAAAATCCTGAGTATAATCAGGATTGTTAGGAAAAGCTACAGTTTCATCACTGGGCAAACAAGCCTCCATCTATGTTATTTCATATTAACAACTAATTTATCTGTTTATAGAGTTCAAAAAAAAACTTGACTAACGCAGCAAAACGCATTTTACCAGTTGACTATGGTTCTGCATGTGTAAAACTAATGCCCAAAGGCTTTTGCTGATGGATTATCTTGGCCTTCCTCACAATGACCACCAGAGAGCCAGCCCCTTTTTCCTTCCAACATTAAAGGGTCTACTGAGCTCAAAACTACAGTACTGATTTTCATTTTCCAAACATCTATACACAGAGTACACATCTCATAGCGTCATAATACAATGACTTGATTACACAGTTCATCTAGCAAAATTCACTTGATAATCAGCCAGCCATACTAAAGAATCTAACTCAATTTACATGCATTTTCAGTCATGCTTGAGTAGCCACTGTGTTAGCAGGATATTCGCTGCTGAATTCAAGTAAGCCAGCCACCACCCAGTTATCAACGTACACCTCATCTCCTCCCCTTCTGCCATGTAGGAAGCAAGTGATGGCCAGATGAGGCCACCCTGAGCATTCGAGAGAAGAAAACATCACACTAAAGCTTCCAATGAGATGTAGATGAAGCATTGTAGACTCAGTTATCCATACAGCTTTCTCAGAATGATTCCCAGACGTAGGTTATTGGTTCTAAAAGCAGACAGGACCTACAGGCTCCCGACAGGTTTCAGAGCCTCACTATGCTTCACTGATATCAACAACTCAAATTTTTTAGCATAGAGTTTTATTAACAGATTTGCCAAGCATTCTTTCAAAGTTAATGTAGCTGAGAAGAACCACTTCGCACACACAATCCCAGTATGAAATATGTACCACACCCACCTGTGCAAGGACACCACACGTGCACTGCCAGCATGGTGTGCACAATTTACAAGTACACATATGACTGTTTTTTCTCAGACAAAACACCTCAGGAGCCAAACTGGGTTTTGGCTGGGTCTACATCTCTGGTTTACTCCTGCAATAGGGCACACTTGGCAGTTTGAGTATAAACACACTCCACATTAACTGGGTGCTCACTTAGACACTCTAAAATAGTTACGTATCTATGGAAATCTATTGGGATCAACCCCAAGCACGAGTGCAGGCTGGGCAGTGAATGGATTGGAGAGTAGCTCTGAAGAGAAGGACTTGCGGGTGTTGCTCCATGAGAAGCTCAACAAGTGCTGGCAATTTGTCCTTGCAGCCCAGAAAGTCAACCCTGGCCAACAGGGCAAGGATTTTGCCCCTCTTCTCTTCCTTTTTCCTCTGCCTCTCTACCCTTCCAACCCAAACCATTCTATGACTTTTAATATAAGTTGTTAAAGTGGCACTTCTATGACACGAAAATAAATTGAAAATATTAAGAGAAAGTTGTTAAGATAGTGAGGAGGGTTTGAACACACATCACTAACTGCACTTCGTTACAATGCGTGTTCTTCAATAACAGTTTACAATGACTAAGTTACAGGAGTCTGAATACCAGATGAGACATGCTTAACAGGAAAGCACAATGTTAAAAAAAAAAATGAATAAAGGTCACTTTCCTTGGCCACACACAGAATTTGAGAGGCATGTGATTTGCTAGAAGTCTGATGCTAAGTTTTAAGAAACAGAACTTCTTCATAAAGATAATGCTGATCAGTTCAAGGAAAAAAAAAATTAAGTTGAAAGAGAAGATTTTAAGTAAAAATG
The DNA here is from genome assembly GCA_033558235.1 of Neomorphus geoffroyi. Taxonomy (NCBI): domain Eukaryota; kingdom Metazoa; phylum Chordata; class Aves; order Cuculiformes; family Neomorphidae; genus Neomorphus; species Neomorphus geoffroyi. Next base: position 36,271,743 of record JAUMJM010000016.1, read on the forward strand.
TTTCAAAAGCTGATTATTTTATTCTGTTCTATTTAGCTTCAACTGAAACAGACATTTATTTTGCCTACACAGTATTTAGTTTGCTGAAGACAAAAAATGGGATCGGTATTTTTCCAAAATGAACCATGTTTATTTGGGTTGGCAGCAGGGAGAGCCTTTTTCCTGACTCGCATCCATGCCCTGCCACCTGTGGTAAGAAGCTTGTTTTGCAACAGAACAGAGCTAAATTGTGGATGAGCACTGGAAAATTTAATTAAAACTCGCTTCAAAACCAACACATCCTCTAACCATCTCAGGAAATCTATAGGTTCATCATTAAATTCATTAGCAAGTTTATAAAATCAAAAACCAAACCAAAAAATCTGTTCAAATATGCATGAACACACACACAAAAAAGCAACCACCCCCAGTAATGCAAATTCTCTTGGACCTGGTGCATTGTGGCAAGGCCCCCGGAGTAAGGCAAACACGAACGACCATCTGTTATTTTTGTCTGCAAAGCAGCCACTTCCCCCCTGATGAATCTTTGATCGCAGCCAAGCAATGGCAGCGACTGCTGCGGCAGGAACTGACAGCCAGCAGCCCCAGCCTCCGCTCGGCTCCTCACTCCTCCTGCATGCTAAACGCCCGCTTCAAACCCAGGAGTAGCTCTTTACATATTAAAACCAAATATGCCTTTTCTGCACTTTCATTTAAATTACAGCAAATGAAGGGAAGTGTCAGGGAGCAAGTGAAGGGAAAAAAGAAAGAGAAAGAGTCGGAGAATGAAGAACCCCCAAGGGAGCATTCACGATGCCAAAGAGATACTCATTTTCAAGCACCATCTGTCAAGAGCTACTTGGAGCTTTTTCTTTCTTTTCTGTCTTAATAGCCTGCCCCTCACCAAGCTTTTACCATCTCACTTCCATTACACCAAGTGGCAAAACCAGCCAGAGCCCACACAAAAACCACTTGGCCTTCCATCACTTGAGTGGCAAAAATGTTACTTTGGGACAGAGTGAAATAGGGTGAAAGTCGGCATTAGGCTACAGCTAGGTGTGGCTCGGATGCAGGAGACGCCTTGTCTGCAATTGACTCATGGCTTCTTTTGGCATGAGAAAAAAAAATTTTAAAAGTATCTGATTTGCCTCAAAAGAGCCGCTTTGGCTGGGAGCTCAGCTATGGCCCACATCCTGCCCAGCTGCTGGGTACCAGCACTGGGCCAATCTCCATCACAGCACAGTTGCAAAGTGGACAAAATTTGGTCATCTTGTTCTACACCGTTGTTACATTTTCACACCTTCTCACGTTTTATTTAAATCTTTACCTGACTTTTCACTCACAGCAATTCAGCAGCAGAGACAGGAGAGCGTTCAAAAAAATGCATAGGCATGGTTTAGTAGGCACAGTGGGGTTGGGCTACAGTTGGACTGGATGATCTTAGAGGTCTTCTCCAAGCTCAATAATTCTATGATTCCGTTTCATAACTTACAGGCAAGCAATATCACATTTACAGCTTCACAGTAGAAGTTTGTGTAAAAAAAATTTACAATGAAATGCAATTATTTAGATTAATGACTGATATTTCCACATCGTATCTAAATTATCTCTGAAAACTCCATGGAGAATTTAATAATCATGAGAGACTGCAAGCTCTTGGCCTTTAGGAACAAGGTATTTCTCAGCAGTGGTGGGCAAAGTCCAGCACGGTTTTAAACCGGGAAATCCAGTATTGCCCAGAGAGCTGGCTGTGAAAATAAAGTGTATTCTGCCAAAAATTCTAGGCCTTTTTCACTTGATTTTAGTCTTTGGTCAAGTCCAGGACCTTTAGAAATATTTATGCAAGCAAAACAGAAATAGGGATAGGTCAAGCTATCTCTGGATAAGCAGTAGATAAGCAACTAAAGAGTTTTCTATCAAGATGTAGCAAATTTTCCAGTTCTGGAGTAGAATTCACCTTCTTCCTGTATGGCCAGGCAAGACCTTAGCCACAAGCCCACAGTCTATCAGCTTTTCTTTGACAATGACTCTTGTTTCATGCAACTGGGGTTGACAGAAGAGAACCTTCCTCAGATTGCCAATAACTTGAGTCAAAGACAACGCAGAGCTTGAACCTCCAACCCAGAAAAGAACCCTAAGCACGTGCATACAGAAAGGGGTCAGAGTTACTTTCTCACTCAGATTCTACTGAGAAACATTGCCAATACCACACCAGGAATAGCACATTTCACTGAAAACATTCTTATCAAGTAAGTGAGCCACAGGTGCATAAAAAGTTTCCCCCATCAGGTTTAACTGGAAGATCCCACAGTTTAAAATTTTAAATCCAGATCAAAATAAAAAAAAACCCCAGGATTCATTTTAAAAACAACACTGTGGTTTGATTTGTCATCTTATATTTCAGTTTAAGATGCATGAAATTTTTGCACTTTGATTATGATATATTAGAAATAGAAAGCTTGTTTACCTGAAAAGCTCAGACTTCCAGCTTTTCTTTAATCAAATCTGAAGAAAAATACCCAAGCACAGATTTGATCATGAAAAAGCCAGAAGAGTTGGTAACTGTAAGCATCAAACCTGACCTTTCAGAGGCAAGATGGAACTTCAACTACCAACTATTTTGTCATTTCTTATTTAACCAGGTCATTTCCTCAGGTATTACAGACTTCTGGCCCTTTAGCAATGTCACTATCCTTTTCAAAAAGGATTTACTCCTCCCGTAGCATTGTTATACAAAACGACAACTCCGCTCTGGCCTCCTATTCACCTTACCATTTCCTTCCTTCAGTGAATCAAAACAACCTGTGGGGATATATCAGGTTGCCAGGTCAGCAAGATGCTGGAACACCCAAAGAGATTTGAGCATTGGAATATTTGGGGCATTAAGTGAGATCATTCAAGCCCATAGACATGTGCAGGTGCTGTGCTGGGGCCCACACGACTCCCAGAGCACTGCTAGACCCACAAACAGCTTTCCTCTAGAGCCAATCATGAGAAGTGGAGAGCTTTATTATTTCCCAAGCAAATGTTTCTAAGGGAAAACATAGTAAACTCCTCAATTTAGTGGGAAACAGAAGAAATCTTCAAGTAGTTTTAGCAGCAGCAGCCTACTTGCCTCGCCAGGAACTTGGTCCATTGTGGGAAATAGTCAAAATATATATCCCAATGTCAAAGTTAAGCAAACAATGATACAAAAAGGCTATTTTGGAAATCAGGGGCATTGACCATCTCTATTTTTACACACAATCAATGAATACATTTGTGGTTTGAGCTTAAAAAGAGAAAAATACCTCAACCATTGTTAAACTTTTTTATTCACACACACCTCCACTCACCTTTCCTAAGCAGATTTCCTTCCTTGTTTATAACTAACACAAATCAATTTTTTTTACCTCACCAGTTTTCTTCTCCTTTCGTTGATACGATTTTCTTGCACTTCCTGCATAGTCTCTGTTGGGCTGTCTTTTTGGTTTTGCTTTTGCTTTTGATTACTCTCCCCTGTCCCATGTCCTTATTTTAACATGCCAGCTTTACCACACACTATAAAACCTGACCCGGGCTTCATAAACAAACATACACTGGTAGGGTTACTGGTCAGGCCGCACCTCGAGTGCTGTGTCCAGTTCTGGGCCCTCAGTTTGAGAAAGATGTGGAGATGCTGGAGTGCGTCCAGAGGAGAGCAACGAGGATGGGGAAGGGGCTGGAGCACAAGCCCTGTGAGGAGCGACTGAGAGAGCTGCGGTTGTTCAGCCTGGAGAAGAAGAGGCTCAGGGGAGACCTTATTGCTCTCTACAACTGCCTGAAAGGAGGTTGTAGTCAGGCAGGGGTTGGTCTCTTCTTTCAAGTGACTGGTGATAGAACAAGAGGACACGGTCTCAAGCTTCACCAGGGGAGGTTTAGGCTTGACATTAGGAAGAAGTTCTTCACTGAGAGGGTGATTGGCCATTGGAATGCGCTGCCCAGGGAGGTGGTGGAGTCACCATCCCTGGAGGTGTTTAAGGAGAGATTGGATGAGGCTCTTAGTGCCATGGTGTAGTTGACAAGTAGGAGTAGGTGTAGGTGTTGGGTCATAGGTTGGACTCAATGATCTCAGAGGTCTTTTCCAACCTTATGATACTGTGATACTATATTGCATTCATTCAACAAGTGATAGAACAAGAGGGAATGACCTCAATTCACACCAGGGAGGTTTAGATTGGATATTAGGGAAAATTTCTTCACTGAAAGTGTTGTGAAGCACTGGAACAGGCTGCCCAGGGAACTGCTTGAGACACCATCCCTGGAGTTATTTAAAGGCTGCATAGCTGTGGTGCTTTGGGACATGGTTTAGTGGTGGAGTTGGCAGTATTAGATTTACACTTAGACTCAATTAACTTAAAGGGGTTTTCCTATCTAAATGAGTCTACGATTTACAAGACATTTATAGCAGCAAATAATTCAGAGAACTTATGGACAAATAAGTTCTTATGCATGTATTTTATCAGGTTGCACAAGCATTCATAGATCAAAAAGATCTCAAGCAGTATATGTTGATCACCTTCACGATACATCACACCAACTAGGAAACCTTGTAGTTTGCGTGCTTTCACAAATGTAAATGTTTATACCACACCCAACTCCTTAAACGACAGCACTTGTTAAAAATGGGAGTAGTTTTATGTGTTTTACCTCTTCCCTCCTTCTATTCAATTATTTTTTTCTCTGTGTTGTGGCATAAGGAGCAAACTGTTGACAGATGGCATTAAAACACCACAATCTCATAACTGAGGTTTATATTCAAACATCCCTTCCAGTTTGGCATCTAATTGCCAATAAAACAGTACTGTGATATTGCCACATCTAATACTACCCTATTTTGCTGAAGAAACACTTGAATCCACCAGTAAATTCTGTTCTCCCAAAGCAAAATATTTTCCCCGTTCCCTCCTGACAGAGGACTATAAATCCATGGACAGTTGTTCAGTGTTGAATGAGAACTCACATCCCCGAAAGTGCTCTCACAGAGTTACTGCCAGTGACAGTATGAAACGCTAGAGTTGTGTATTTGGCTGCAGTGCTTTAGTGGTTTAGTCATATCTTACTAAAATGCAAAACAGCACAACTGACACAGTAGGCATTGTTTTTATAACAGATCCAAGTGAAACAGGGTTCAGCTATGCCAGCTTTGCAGACTAATTCTGCTCTCAGTCCAAAAATTCAGATGACTTCAACAGTCAAGGCGTCTACTTCTGCTTTATCAACAACAGTCATGATAAATTAAAGTGGATGAAAGGGGATGCTAATTCTTATTCTATGTGTGAATGCTTTTAACTAGAGATACACGTGTATGAAAGGTAAAAACAACTTTGTTTCAAAGAGAATGGAGACTGCAGCCGGTTGCTGCACTTACTACAGGTTGTGTTGACTTCCCCTTGTTCAGTACAGTCAACGGTGAGCATTTCCTGGAAATTCTCCCAAAGCAACAAGAGATAGTATGAGAGGAAATGGCCTCAAGTTGTGCCCAGGGAGGTTCAGATTAGATATTACTAAATTTCTTCATCAAAGGTTTCTCAGGCGCTGGCAGAGGCTGCCCAGGAAAGTGGTGGAGTCACCACCATCCCTGGAGGGATTTAGAAGATGGGTAGATGAGGTGCTCAGAGATCTGGCTTAGTAGTGGACAGGTATGGTTGGACTTGATGATCTCAAAGGTCTCTTCACAGCATCACAGTATCACAGTATCATAAGGTTGGAAAAGACCTTTGAGAGCATCGAGTTCAACCTATGACCCAACACCTACATCTACACCATGTCACTAAGTGCCTCATCCAATCTCTCTTTAAACACCTCCAGGGACGGTGACTCCACCACTTCCCCAGGCAGCGCATTCCAATGGCCAATCACCCTCTCAGTGAAGAACTTCTTCCTAATGTCAAGCTTTTTCCAACCAATTGACTCTATAATTCTATGAAACTCAGAAAAATGCTGGGCGTCTTCCTACAAAACCTTGGGTTTTAATACAAGGAGATTTTACATGAATATCAACAATAAAGCAAAGCATTAGTAGAAGCTTGTCCTCAAAAGTCCATGGGATGGGACCTTGCGCCTGATGTGTTGGTGAGCTCCGGGATCCAAAGATGAGCAGAACATGTCTGTGAGGAGTTGCACAGGCTGGTAACTGGTGGGCAGCACACACCAAGCTAACAGCCCTGCTGAGGCTAAGGCAACCCAGGGCACCCAAAACCTGGTTCCTGCTATTTAAGCTTAGTCCAGTGCTGACAGTGGTAATTAGAAAAATCACAGAAAAGATAAATACAAATCCAAGATGACCAAATACCTTGTACTGGAATGATACAGGAGGTAGTGACAGATATGCCTCAGGAAAACTGACATATTTACTCAGAAGACTTGTTGCTGGATTCAGTTATTTCCCAAAGGGAAGGTCAGAGAGAAATTACAGAGAAGACTAATGACGGTTTGAAGGGGAGAAGAAGCTTCAGGGTGTCAGATAGAAGGTAACAGAGTAGGAAGGCCAATTGAAAGTGGCATCAAAGACTGGGAGAAAAAAAAAAGGGGGGGGGGCTGCTTAGTCAAGTCCAGAAAAATTGAAGAATAGAATGCCTGTGAGTATCTGAACTTCTTCTGCTCCCTTTTCAACACATGGCAAAAAAGGACATGTAGGAAGCATGCATAAAAATAGATGAAGAAAATGGCATTCCTAACGCAAGATAAGAAGGGAGAAGAATCAGGAAAGAAAAGGTTTATTTCTAAAACTACAAGATGACACTGTTCTGCCCAATGCGGTATTTACACATCCCTCATAAAACCAAACATTTCAGTCACATTTAACGTTCACCACAACAGGACACCACCTTCTCAGGTTTCTCCTAACAGTGAACCATGACCTTGGAAAGTAAGTTCTGCTGATTCACTCTTGTGCCAGAGCTGCCAAGGCTCATTAACTTCATGAAGATAATAAGGCAATAAGAAGCGTCTCTGACAAGCACAGCAATGTCAGAGAGAAGGGAGTCTGAACACCTGGGCTAAAACTTGTGTGTTCCAACAATTCTAGACAACACAAAAGTTAACGCCAGGACAAGATCCATCTGAACAGTATCTAATAGAGGTGGGTTCAGTTTTGAGCCCTTTAAATGGATTGGCTTAGTTAAACGGCCCTTCCCAGATCTTATTTGGGCTTGAAATCGCAGTTTGTCCTATTCACGTCAAAAATTAAGAAACTTCATGTATTTTCTCTCTCAGCATAATATTTTTTTTTAAATTTTAGTATACATGAGACAGCGTAGTTCATAGAATCAGAATTGTTTGGTTGGAAAAGACCTTTGAGATCAAGTCCAACCGTACCTGCCCACTGCTAACCCATAACTCTGAGCCCTTCATCTACCCAGCTTTTAAATCCCTCCGTTGATGGTGACTCCACCTCCCTGGGCAGCCTCTGCCAGTGCCTGACAGCCCTTTCAGCGAAGATTTTCCTGATTTCTGATCTGAACCTCCCACGGTGCAACTTGAGGCCATTTCCTGTCATCCTGTCATGTGGGAAAAGAGCCCAATACCTACCTTGTTACAACCTCCTTTCAAGTTGTAGTTAATTCTTAGCAGCATCAATTTCCTAAGCAAGGGAAAGGCTCAGATTTTAACAGCACACCACAAAATCTGAATGATAGCAAGATAGGAACATCTTATTTTGCATTAATTCTGTAGGCAGTATTCTAGCTCAGCCAGAAAAAAATATTGCTTATTTTTTGCCTTACACGAGAGTTTCTCTGTAGATTTCTAGGAATCAATAGCCTGGAAAAAACAGATTTCAGGTGAATGAGATTTCAATCCTGTTTCTCCATGTGAGATCACTGGCAAACTTCTTCTGCCTTCCATGAAGCAGCAGTAGGTACCACCTCTTCTAAACCTACTTGCAACGGAATTGACCGTGGTCGTGTGTTTTACTTCATAAAATCATTAAGATTGGAAAAGACCTCTATCATCATCAAGTCCAACCTTCAGCCCAACACTACCGGGTCCATCTGTACACGACTGTGTAATTCATGCTGCACTTGGTTTTATGGTTTGGTTTCCACCATCACAATCCAGTTGGGATATTACAACCAGAGGTGTCTAGACAGTCGTAGAACCATTTCACAGTATGTGGGAAGAATTCAAATGTTTTCATTGTCAAGCAGGTCCGTTCTTTGTTAGCAAGTGTCTTCTCGCTAGGGGAATGGCTGCAACAACAAACAGCCAGGTCACTATCAGTGGGTGTCACTGCAGGCTGTGGCAGCAAGAAATGAATGCAAATGAAGAGAGATGAGCAAAAATTAGGAGAATCAGGTAGTTGTGCAGGCACCACATGAGCTCCTACAGCACTTAGTATTAATTGTCTTTCAATTCCCCATAGCATTCTAAAACCTAGATGATCAGATAATAAGAGGTTGAGTGGTATGCATAATATCAAGCTGATTAAATTTGTTTACTGATAATTCTTTCAGGTTCCCATGAATATCATGTAATTTTCAAGGTTTATTTCAAACAGATTTTATGTAATGTATTATTGACAACATCCTCATGGACCATTTCTACAATGTCATTCAGGATAATTATTTCACAACAGATTTTCAGAGTCCCCAATTCCTGTTGGGATTCACTTTTGCATAAATTACTGAACAGAATATTTAATCAGTGTCCCCATTAGAACCCGATGGCTTATTTTAAGGAATAAGGAATGAGAGAATGAAGCAAGGGGAAGGAACAAAATATTTGTACGATTGCAGCAGGGATGTTTTCCCCAGCAATATTTCCTAAGTGCAGCAAAATTAAATGTTGTCCTTCAGCACCTTTCCTTTTTAATTTTTAGAAATAAACACTGGCATTAATCTTTTGATGCCATTAAATTAAATATTAATGTTAACAAATTGCATAACACTGAGCTAAAAACTATTAACATTTAATTCACATTTTCCTTCAGGTTGTTTCAAAGAAAAAAATAATTAGCCCCTCCTTAAGATCAAAACAATACTAAATCCAAGGATTATGACACCAGGAATATTATATATTTTTAAATATATATACACAGAAGGATAAAGACTAGGCAATCACTTGTCCCCAAACATGACAAATGCTTATGTTTCAAAATATTCATATTTATTTCCCTATGTAACACGCTCTATTGCCCGAGCATCAGAACAGCGCACTGTGTGCTCCCTGTTTACACAAGCAAATTAAACAAATAAAGTCCTGCAATCTGGCAACGCATCAAGAATAAAGAAAATTCAAATATATGGACACAGTTTTCTACTGCATTGCAACTTGCTCACCGATGTCTGCTTGCAACAGAGGGCTTTGAAAATACAAAGCAAAAACTAAACCTTTCGGACTGAAAACCTGTTTCCCTGAAGAAGGGTCAAAGCAAGCATTTTCCCTCATCTGTGCGAGCACACGGTTGTTTTGGCAGAGCGTGGCAGTGTTTCAGGCTACCAGAACATTCTGGGAAGCAAGAGAAAGGAGCAATGTTGCCACTGCCCAATAGAAACCAGTATCACCACTCGTGTATTTTATGCCTGTGCCAGAGAGGCAAAGCGTGTTGCCCCTGCTGCCAGGGAAGGTCCCCAACACAGCAAGAACTTAAAAATAAAGAACCAACTTGAAGAGCAGACGGGATGGTGGTTTTATCTACAGAGGATCTAGCAAAGAAATCGTGGCTCTAGCACTGGGAGACCCAGCATGGAGCACGGGAAAGGCCACCTCTCACTTTTCAAGCTCAATCCGCACCCAGGCTTTGCAACCAACAGGGGAACAGCAACTCTGACACATAGAGCATAAACTCTCCGCAGTTAAAGAGTCAGTGAGAGCCGAGTGAGAGGTTATCTTTGTGATCTTTTCTCAACTGAGAGTTCAACAACAGTGACTGCACCCCTGTGCTCAGCGCTGGTGAGGCCACACCTCCGGTGCTGGGGTCAGTTTTGGGCCCCTCACTACAGGAACCACATTGAGGGGCAGGAGCGCGTCCACAGAAGGCAACGAGGCTGGGGAGGGGCTGGAGAACAAGCCCTGCAAGGAGAGACTGAGGGAAATGGGGGTGTTTAGCTTGGAGAAGAGGAGGCTGAGGGGAGACCTCATCCCTGTCTACAACTGCCTGAAAGGAGGCTGTGACGGGCTGGGGGCTGGGCTCTGCTCACAAGTGACAGCGATGGACGAGAGGAAATGGCCACAAGTTGCACCAGGGGAGGTTTAGACTGGACATTAGGAAGAATTTCTTCACTGAAAGGGTGGTCAGGGATTGGCACAGCTGCCCAGGGAGGGTGTGGAGTCACCATCCCTGGAGGGGTTTAAAATACAGGTAGATGAGCTCCGCAGGGACATGGTTTAGTAAGGAGACAGGTATGGTTGGACTCTGATGATCTCAAAGGTCTTTTCCAACTGGATGATTCTATGATTCAGATGCAAGGACTCAAAGTGGTACAATACTCTTGTCACATCTGTGACTCCATGAGGGTCCTGCATAGTAACCAATGTGTGTTACCCAACTGTATTGCTATTTGTTGAGTACATCAAAAGCACAAGGTTCATAGCTTCACAAAACTCTGCATCCTTCTTAACTTTTCCCAACATATTCATACCACCAGTACTGTGTGGTGAGCCCTAACGAAGTGCAAAGATATTCATACCCATGCCTAGCACAGGAAGGACAAGGATCTATTAGAGCTAGTCCAGAGGAGGCCACGCAGATAATCTGAGGGCTGGAGAACCTCTGACATGAGGACAGGCTGAGCGAGTTGGCATTGTCCAGCCTGGGGAAGAGAATGTTCCAGGGAGACCTTATAGCAACCTTCCAGTACTGAAAGGGGCTCCAGGGAAGCTGGGGAGGGGTTCTTGATCAGGGAGTGCAGGGATAAGTTCCAAAGGCCATTGTTTTGTGCAATCCATTTGGAAAAGATCAAGACCACTGTGCTTGACTGCTTTGAATTTATTAGAAAAATCTCATTAAAAAGCCTTTAAAAACACATTTTTATGAAAATAATATGGATACTGCCTGGAAAACTCCAATAAAATACATTCTCCCATGTGCACACATTTAAATTACTTTGGTAGATGTGAAACCATTTGTTATTACAATGCAGAGACTTGCATGATCCTCTTCATCTGTGCCCCACAGAGGATGGCAGGAGAGCCAAATTGCAGAACACAGAACCACACCGAGTCCAACAGTGCTGCGAGGGTTCCTCTCCCACCTCTCACAGCAACCCTGCAGATGCTGAGTAAAGCAGAGCCAGGGGACAGCACAGGAACCCAAACAGCTGGTTAATGCAGCATCTTTTTCCTCCCAAGGCACCAGAGGACACGGCAGCAAAAACATCGCGATGATAATTCAACGCTGCAGCTCCTGGCATTGGTATATTCCGCTTCCACTCACCCAACTCCAGCCTGCAGCTGGGAGGCACCAGCCAGCTGGGACAAGGCCTGGGGCAAGGTGAAGGGGCCCCACCTTATCTATAGCATCACTTATCGAAAAGAAAGCACATATGAAATTTGGAAAATATGCCTTTTCTTCCACAACCCAGCCAGGGCTTTCCACCTGGGGTAACAGCTTCCACAGGCAAACAGCTCCAGGTTACCCTCGAGACTCTGGGGTTTCCATGTGTAGATCACACACGGCTCACTATGGGCACTAAGTCACACCAACACCCAGACACCTGTACCGAACACCTCCACGCACAAACATAAGCACAGACACAAGAAACACGACCTTAAGATATGAAAAATACTGCCTGACAGGCCAATCTTCTGACACGCAGGAGAGTGCACAAGGGTCTGCTAACATGTGATGAAGCACATGAAGAACAAAGGTCAAGAACAAACTAAATAGGAAGTAAACACCAGTGGACAAAAAGCAGTGATCAATTTTCATCAATTCTTTCCAAAAAGGTGAGGCTCTGTAAATTAGGGTCTTCTGACAACTGAGGCTGGCCTGAGTGTTTCATATGTATTATAAACAAGGATTAAAGCTCATTATTCCATGTGTTTCCCACCCCAGTGAGTAGGGCAATGTTTGCCAACAGCAATACCAGCCAGTTCATCCTGCATTTTAATCAGCAAAGAAAAGCTTTCAGCCATAGCTTCTAACAGGCAGAGAGAAAGATCAAACCAGAGACCTACGGAAGGCAGGGACACCACAGAAGTTCAGGAAAGTGCAGCTGTAGATCAGTGAACTTGGTATTTTCTTCATGATACAGCAGGGCACATGGTGAGATCTGAAGTAGTTCAGTAGGAGAGAGGTAGTCAAGTATCAGTGGCGCTGGGGTAGAAGAAAAAGAGTGCTGCTTCACAGTGGTCTCAAAGATAATTTGATAAGAATGAGTAGTTCAAATATATTAATCCCAGAATGGCTTGGGTTGGAAGGGACCACCCATCCAGTTCCACCTCCTGCCATGGGCAGGGACACCTCCCACTGGATTAGGGGGCTCAAAGCCCAATCCAACCTGGCCTTGAACACCTCCAGGCTGGATTACAGGAAATTAAATCGAACAGTTTTACATTATAGAGGTCATTAAAGGGCAAAAAAACCCCAAATAACTCAACACGTAAATTTTGCTGTTGTATCTCAGAAGAGCACCACAACATGAGGCCAAGAAAAAAACAACCCACAGTAATCCTGCAGTTCCAACTGATCTGCTTAGAACATCCCATCTGCCTGCAATCTTATCACTCCTCTCAATAAGAAATCAAATCAAAAACCGCTTTATCATGTCAGGGCTTCGAGCAAGTTTTAAATCAGCCCTCCCAGCTGAGTCCACACAGCATGCTCTGCAGACCAGAGCATGCAGAATGCTCTTCACAGGCAACACCATCAGCTCCTTACGCTGTAGCGGTTTGCACCACTAAGCACTCAGGTAAATAGGGACAAGGCTTCAGGGTTTTTGTGCTAGAAAAAATGATCAGCTCTTTGAAGTACTGATCCAAAGCCTAATTAATCCAATGGAGTTATAGAATCATAAGGTTGGAAGAGACCTCCGAGATCATCAGAGTTCAAACGTGCCTGTCTCCCTAAGGAACTCATCCAGCCGTCTTTTAAACCCCTCCAGGGATGGTGACACCACACCCTCCCTGGGCAGCTGTGCCAATCCCTGACCACCCTTTCAGGGAAGAAATTCTTCCTAATGTCCAGTCTAAACCTCCCCTGGTGCAACTTGTGGCCATTTCCTCTCGTCCATCGCTGTCACTTGTGAGCAGAGCCCAGCCCCCATCCCGTCACAGCCTCCTTTCAGGCAGTTGTAGACAGGGATGAGGTCTCCCCTCAGCCTCCTCTTCTCCAAGCTAAACACCCCCATTTCCCTCAGTCTCTCCTTGCAGGACTTGTTCTCCAGCCCCTCACCAGCCTCATTGCCCTTCTCTGGACCCACTCCAGCCCCTCAATGTCCTTCTTGGAGTGAGGGGCCCAAAACTGAACGCAGCACTGGAGGTTCTCTCCATTCAGTTAAAAGCTGCTTATTTTTCCATTCACCCTTATTGCGACTGCCAAACCCAAGTGACACTGGGTCCAGACTTACAGCCTCAGGCATGGGGGAGTGCTGACAGGGCTCCCCAGAACAGACAGAGCACGGCCTGTCCCATCACCCCAGCCACCAAACAGGGCAGTTCTGGGCATTTCCCTGGGGATGCGGACAGACTGGTGCCAGGATGCACAGGCAAGACTCAGCTACAGATGTGACTGCACTGTTGAGCCCCTTTGAAGGGCTCGAGGGCCAGCCGAGGCTTTTGAAATGGCCCTCCCTTACACCAAGATATGGCCTTGATAACCCAAGGGAAAGCCTCTCAAGCCTAAGCCCAATGAAAATCAAGTTACAGTATTTCCCCAATGGAAAACACACACCAATTGTTCAGGGCCAGTGTTACAAGTGCAAGAATCCTCACTTGATGGGGGTTTATTCTACAGTTTTCTTTATATAGAGTAAAGTTTCAGGAAATCCTTGTCAGGGGAATAGTTTAGTTCAGATCATGGAGAAAAAGTATGATTCAGTCAAATATAAAGTGACTATAACGATCACAGAAGTTAATTATGTTATAAAATCCACAATATTCACAACTACACTTGGACAACTGTAAGTGCCCACAGGAAAGCTGGGGAGGGGCTCTTGGTCAGAGAACGCAGGGACAGGACGAGAGGGAAGGGTTTGAACGGAAAATGGGGAGACTGAGATGAGATCTTAGGCAGAAATATTTTGTTGTGAGGGTGGGGAGGCCCTGGCCCAGGTTGCCTAGAGCAGTGGTGGCTGCCCCATCCCTGGAGGTGTTCAAGGCCAGGTTGGATGGGGCTTGGAACCCCCTGATCCAGTGGGAGGTGTCCCTGCCCATGGCAGGGGGGGTCGGAACAGGATGATTTTTAAGGTCCTTTCCAACCCAAATCATTCTATAATTCTTTGAATTTAATTCCATTTTTTATTCAAACAGGTGAGAATCCATTTTTCGATACTTGGGATAAAAAAAAAAAAAAAAAACAACTATGAAAGAAACTGGGTTTGAGTAACAATAAATAATGGCAAAACACAATAGCGAATTGTGGAAACAAGTGAAAGCCATTACCATCTACCATGGGGACCATTATGGAGGACAACTCATGCCAGACTCCCCTCCCTAGAAAATAATGCCATAAACCAAAACTATACTCTCCATCTCCTGAATGGAACTGTTTGAATAGAGGCAGACATCTAAAAAGCCAGAGCAAAAAGTAAATCACAGTTTTCCTCCACATTCGCGTATCCATTAGAGGCATTTTAAATGCTTTTATTAATCTCTACCAACTTCTGTTATTCTCTGTATGGATATAGTACTGATACCTCATAGAAGATAATTAGAAAACAGCACACACAAAAATAGAATGGATGAAAGCTTCAATAATTGGAGAGAGAAAAAGTGGAAGAAAGAAATAGTGTTAGCAATTTAGAAATTCCAGCGTGGATTAGCCACATCAGGTTTTGTTCTGTTTTCTTCAGAGTGAACAGCTGTGTAAAAATAAGGGACCATTAAAACCACATAATACACATTTGAATTTGAGTGAAATAGACGTTACTCTGTTAGATATATGAAACCTGGAAGGTAATTTCTACTCCCTGCAGCAGATTCTTTGGTATTCCTTTTCCAGCTCCCCCACCCCAAAAGCACCTGTGTTATATATGGCTATTTCTATGATTTTTACAACTTTTTAGAGTTGAACAACCTTAATAACAGTCTTTTACCTTAATTACATGTGCTAACGCACGCTGGCATGATTTCCAGTTAAGAAAGTCTTTACCACCTACACCTTTACTCCAGCCCCTATTCCAATGTTGATCCAATGAAGAGGACAGAACTCAGCCAGTTCTTCCCCACTTGCTCACACTGCACAGCAAACAACTTCACACACAGCCCAGCAGAGCGTGCTGCTGGCAGGCAGCGACGGCCGAGTCCCACAGCCAGATGGCGGTTTCTGCCCACTGCAAGGTCACAACCTGCTTTGGCACTAACCATGTCCCAGGTCCTCACCTGCGGACACGATGGCTGGGGGCCGAGAAGGCAAGTTTGGAAGGATGTGGCTGCATAGCCTAGGAGATAGGGTAGGGCTCACCAAGGAGAAGAACCTGTGTTCAACTCACAGCTGACAGAATTCCCTGCAGAAAGGCATTTTGCCTCTTTATACACCCATATTTCTGCTCTGCGCCGACTGACAAACACAGGAGTGAGAAGCAGGAGGCTGGACAGGGATAATTCGCACGTCATCCAGAAAAAGGCATTTCAGGAGGTTTTGGCCTTTCGGCACCATCCCTGTCAGAGGGAATACGACAGATAAATCAAATAATGCGAGATAACAACATGGGTGTTGGCTTCTCAATCCACAGCCAGCAGCGGCAGTGAAAAACCAGGGATGAATACCAGGCTTCGCCTCTTTTAGGAGTGGAATTCTTACTGCAACTCTTTATCCCAAAACCTCAGTGCTCCCAAGACACAAGTTTCTACAGGGTATTTGTTTATACATTTACTTGTCCTGACTGATTTTTTTCCAGAGAAAATCCTGACAATAATTTATCTTTCCAGGCTCTTTACACCTTTTTTTTTTTTCCTTCAGCTTTATTTACTTAATCTGTTGTTTAAACACAGGTGAATTTAGCAAATCTACTCTAGTGAGCTCCCAGTTAATAACCTGGGAGGAAGGCAGAAACTGATGAAATGAAACACTTCTTGCAGCAGAAAGGAGAGTATCTAAAATAAAACACTGGATCAGGCACCTTCCTGAGTCACAGTCCCTTTCTCTCCCTGCTTCCTATCAGCCAGATCATTAGCTGAGTAAATGATAGTTAAAAACCCATTAACAAAAGTCAGATTTTGTAGGCTTGATCAATTAGGTTTTCCAACTGTAAAAAGATCCTGACTCACGAGCCTCAAGGAGAAAGCTCCTTCCACTGAATGAATTAAGCAATTGACTATCACCCCTTCCCTTTCCAATCCTTTCTTCAAAGCAAGAGGCAGGGAAGAGGCAGAGGGAAGAGGTCCTACTTTCCAATATTCACAGCAAGGCTGGTCTCTTCAGTTTCCATTTTAATTAATTTTATTTATTTCACTTTCTTTCCTGCTCTCGAACTCTGAGCAGGGAGTGAAAAGCAAGATGGATCCTGCTAGATAAACACGACTGGATTTCATCTTCCTGGTTCGGTTCTTTTTCACCGGCAGGGTTCATACCAAGGCTGCGGTGGAACTGCTGGCTGCAACCATTCAGGCTCAACAGCCCAGCGGGACTAATTACTGCATTTACAGTAAAACATGCAAGGAAATGTATCTCCTCATCTCCATATAGCCAAGTTTACTGAAGGATGACCTACTACATTACACAGATTAATACTCCAGTGAGTAAATTAATCCTCAGAATTTCACTCACTACTTGTGGCTTATAAATTTTAATTGGCTCTAAACTGCCACACAAATTTACGTGAATGTATATTGATGAAGTATAAGGGATCAGAAATTACTCTATCAACTCCGAGCACGAAGATAAGATAGCAGGATATGTTGGGACCAAATGATAAACATACATAAATGTTTGCAAAGCAGGATTAAAACTTGTTTTAGAGATACATCATCACAGCCTACGCATAACTCCACTGAGGAGGAAAGCAGCAGTGTTAGATGAGAATGAAAGGCCATTTCAGAAAGTGAAATATTCCCTTTCTGCAAAAAGCCAGATCCAAAGCTGAAGAGTAAGCAATGCTTGTGCTATTTTTGATTGTACCATTATTGATCACAGCCAATCGATGCCAGCAGTACAGCACACGGAACAGCTTTCTGATATGCTGACACCCTGCTAATACTGTACAACTTGATATTTCTACAACAATGAAACATGGCACCAGATTTTCAAAGGTATTAGAAGTGCTTAACCATGCAGACTGGCATCTTTAAGAAATCATACACCTTCAGAAGTCTGGTCGTCAGGACATGTAATTGTACACAAAGCCTCAATTCACTGTTTAACCTTTCAACAGTGAAGCAAGATAGAACTGATTACCCAAAATGCTACAAGACAGCCTAAAACGTCTTCTTCTCTTTTAAACCATTTACCACAATAGGCTTTGTTAATCCCAAAACACAGCAATGATTATTTGAACAGTAGCAAGTGTTCTACTGCTGCCCATAACAGCAAGAGCATCCGCTATGCGTTATATGTCTTTGTGAAATACAGCAGCAGTCAGCAAGGCAGAGAAGCCGAGAATGGGCTTACTCTAAAACAATTAACGCCAAGACTTCTCGAACCTGGTAATGTAGAAGGCCAAGTCTACCTCTTTTCACCTGCCCAAACACAAACAGCTTCCTGAACACCAGGAAGCAGAACAGCTATTTGAGGGCCCCCTCCCATCCTTGCTTTGCAGTTAAGCGTTTTTTCAGTTAACCCAAAAGTAACTCTGACACCACACTAATCCATTCCATATACTATGAAGATAAATAATTTATGAAATAATGAGGCCGCTTTTGTTTCATATTCACGCCCACACCTACCCAGGTTTGCCACAAACATTTCTAAGATGGTTCACAAATTGCTTTAGCTTACTGTAACCCGTTATTTGGGATGTCCCAGCACTGCCAGTGACACTGCTGCAGAGAAGAAAAAGGTCCAAAGGCTAAAATAGCTGTTGTGTCCTTTTCATCTTAAAAGTGGATCACTGAATTGCCCCAGCAAATATTTTGAGAGGAAAATATTTAGCACATCCCATATTTGGCTTGCCTTTCAGACCACGATTTCAAGCTCTGGGAACAAATTACTGTATTCCTTATAGCTCCTAACCACAACTATAACAAAGATATTGGACATAAGAGCCAACGTCCATTTGCAGAAGCCTTCCGTATCTGTTATCATTGGAGTAAACCGGGACTAGAAAGCAGCACAAGTTTCATTTGATGCAAACTCCTTACAAAGAGAAGCACAGACAGCTTGTAACAAACCTTAGGAGTGTCTTAGAATTCACAATACTCCCTGTAACACTGAGGAATACAAACTAAAAGGGGCTGAAACCAGTGGCTTTACAGTCACATATGCACCGAGCTAGATAGTCCTACGTGTCCTTATTTTATGCCCTCCAGCTGTTCATGGTGTCACCAAATTAGCCGAAGGAGCTAATAAGTGCAAGCAATTACAGAAGAAGACCTTCTTTCTAGGTATTACTTTCTAATGTAATCTCTTTATTCACGTAACAGCATGCTCCTTTTACTTTCCTATATTCTCTTCTGTTTGTTTTTGACACAGCAAAGGGCAACTTCAACTTCAGAGGCAACTCAAATTCCTTTTTTACTTAAAAAACAGACTATGTTTCAGTTAAACTCTATTTCACTCACATTTTTAAATTTTTGGTTTTTTATACATTTCTAACTGCTGAACAAAAAATAGGGAAGCTCCAGCAGTCTTAAACATTGATCCCAGAGCTTTCTCACTTTTATCTGAATTCAAGGCTTCTTAAGGCTGCTCTCCTTGAATTTCAAGTTAAGCTGATGATCCCCAGAGCATTCAGCCACTCCCAATTAAGCAACCACTCTTCCACTTCCTCATCCTGAAGAAAGGAGTCTGTGAATGCTCAGCCACCCGCTCCTGATCCTCCTTTCTCTAGGTTTGCAGCTTCCAGGCAGACACCACAGTGTGAAGCCCAAGGCTGGCAGCAGAAAAAGCCGCTTCCCTCTCTGATAAAAAGCAGCTGTGTTCCCCTCACTGACCTGCTAACCCTGCTGCACAGCAAACCAGCATCACCTGGGCTGTTACCCACTCAGTACCTGCAGCTGGGTTTGGATACAGCCCTTCACATCAAGGCTGATGCTGATCAACCCCTAAGGCTCCTCAGCCTGCTAGAACCAGTCTGCTGATAAACTAGGAAGCGATAAAAGCTACAATTGAATTTCTTTCATAGAATCATCTGGTTGGAAAAGACCTCTGAGATCATTGAGTCCAACCATAATTTTGTATACTTTAGTTATATGATGCTGTTGCTCCTGTTTCCATTCACATTGTGAGACCGCACCTTGAATACCGGTTCAGTTTTGGGCCCCTCACTACAAGAAGGACATTAAGGAGCTGGAGCGCATGCAGAGAGGGGCAATGAGCTGGAGAACAAGTCCTACGAGGAGCAGCTGAGGGACATGGGGTGGCTGAGGCTGGAGAAGAGGAGGCTTAGGGGAGACCTCATTGCTCTCCACAACTGCCTGAAAGGAGGTTGTGGAGAGGTGGGTGCTCCTCTCTTCTCCCAAGTAACAAGCGACAGGACAAGAGGGAACAGCCTCAAGTTGCACCAGGGGAGGTTTAGGTTGGCTATTAGGAAACATTTCTTTACTGAAAGAGTGGTGAAGCCCTGGCAGAGGCTGCCCAGGGCAGGGGTGGAGTCTCCATCCTAGAGATGTTCAAAATGCGTAGCCGTGACACGTTGGGACGCGGTTCAGTAGGCACAGTGGGACTGGGCTGACGGTTCAATTTGATGATCTTAGAGGCCTTTTCCGAGCTTAGTGATTCTACATGTTTTGATATGAACTCTTCTTGGTAAGACCTCAGCACATTCAACTCACTTAATAAATAACACAACTAACACCTGTTATGCATTTGGGGTTTTATTCCCTTTGGAAAGAGAAGAGTATATAATAGAGCATTTTATGGTCCTTGCTATATGTCCCACTGTGTTGTGCTCCATTTCTGTTGCTGCATGCTACGTGTCAGCTGGAAATGAAAAGATGGCCCATGATTTTAGTTTCTCTCTCAGGTGCTATCTAATCCACCCAAATTGCCTTAGACAGAAGGGATTCAGAGTTCTCTGGCTGGGGTTTAGTAGGGAAAGAGTATCACCTTTTCTAGGAATCTTTATTGTTTTGACATTTTTTTGGAAAACAGATACAGAAATCAGCTCCTTCAAAAAAGAAGCTGGGCCAAAATACTGAAGAAATGGACCACAAAGTTCTTCAGAAGAGCCTTAGCTAGAGACATGGCACAGTTCAACCCAGAGCATTACATGCAGGCCAATAAACTAATTAGATAGTAAATATTAGAAGACCTACTCATTCATTAGACTAATTGAACTAATGCTGTCCAGACATTAAAATATGAGGAATGAAAGCTATATGCAAACAAAACAGATATAATGACTTTCTGATACATACTTTCAGGCTGAACAAGGTTAGAGAGTATTACTCAAGGGTAACAGAAAGATTTCCTCTGCGCAGCAGCAATAATCTATATATCCACAGACAATATAAATACATGACTGAGGTCTGCAGATGAAGTTCACTGCAGATGAAGAGGTAATGTTGCAGCTAAGTTCCTATTAGAAACCAGCATCCCTGAATTCACATCCAGTCTTCAGGAAGGTATTTTGTACCAAATTTGGGGAGAAATGGACACAAGCTGCTTGAACTAAAGGGTTGGCAAGAAGGGGAGCAAGAAACAGTCGCTGGATTTCAGTCTCTTATTTACTACTTTCTCACCAAACAATAATCCAAAGAAAAGACAGAAAATTGACCTTCTAGGTCTTATATTCCTAGAAGATCAATGCAATCCTGTTTTTTAAAGTTGAGATTATAAATAAATATCAAATCAGATCATACACACTGAGCTAGGATCATTTGCTCAAGACCAAATCTGGCTAATTTGGAATTCATTATTTCTCTGAAAAATAAAGCACTAAAGCTTCCTTCACACAGACACAGAGTCCCGTAGCTGACAGCAGGGCTCTACTACAGCTGTAAATGAACATCCTCCGAGTACAGGCTTGTTCCCTAAACTGATTCTGTTCCCTAATTTGTAGGAGTAAGTTACCAGAGCACAGAAGAAAACAGGAGAGGGATGCCCACTTTATATCCCTTTTTTCTGACAGGAACTCACAGTATCACAGTATCATAAGGTTGGAAAAGACCTTTGAGATCATTGAGTCCAACCTATGACCCAATATCTACACCTAATCCTACTTGTCAAATACACCATGGCACTAAGAGCCTCATCCAATCTCCCTTTAAACACCTCCAGGGACGGTGACTCCACCACCTCCCCGGGCAGCACATTCCAATGGCCAATCACCCTCTCAGTAAAGAACTTCTTCCTAATGTCAAGCCTAAACCTCCCCGGGCGAAGCTTGAGACCGTGTCCTCTTGTTCTGTCGCCGGTCACCTGAGAGAAGAGACCAATCCCTGCCTGACTACAACCTCCTTTCAGGCAGTTGTAGAGAGCAATAAGGTCTCCCCTGAGCCTTCTCTTCTCCAGGCTAAACAAACCCAGCTCCTTCAGTCGCTGCTCACAGGGCTTGTGCTCCAGCCCCTTCCCCATCCTCGTCGCTCTCCTCTGGACGCACTCCAGCATCTCCACATCTTTCTCAAACTGAGGGCCCAGAACTGGACACAGCACTCGAGGTGCGGCCTGACCAGTGCCGAGTAGAAGGGAATGAACTCTTTCACTCCTCCTCTCTAACCTAACCAAAGGAATGAAGTTTCCAAGTTTAGAGAGTCTTGCTGGTATCCTGGACCTGTATGTGGAGACTGTGTGACTGTTCTTTTAAAACTTAACAGTTAGAATACACATTCAGCCTGGAAAGACCCAAATGAAATATTTCATTCAACAATATTTAAGCCAATGTCTATTGATGCCTATTAACAAATCTGGGCTGAAAGAAAACAACTCTGAGAATTATTTTCAAGGGGACTGTCCTAAAGCTGCAGCTTTCTTACGGTGCTGGTTGCTTGTACTCCCCCACCCTTGTGAGTTATGAGACGTGCACTCAAGTGATAGAAATCCCATCGCTTACTCTTCTCTATGAGATCTCCTCTAATTTGATATGAAAGTGTAAAAATGTTTTGAGAAACAGATCTCAGCAGAATTTACTGCAGATGCCCTTCAAGCCTCTTCCAGTGGAATCATTTATCAAATATGTGAGAACATGTCAGAGTGAGGATTTCTGAGCCTTGTCCTAAATTGCATTTTATATATGGATTAATGAATGAAGTAATAAATCAAGAAAGACTGCTGTGCTCCGATTACTCTCAGTTCCTCGTATACAACTTCTTTTAATGTCCTACCTGCAAGGCAATGGGGGGAAGCGAGGGGGAGGGACAGTAGAGAAAAAGACAGGACTGGAGAGGATCAGCTTTCCTCTTTATAGGGATTCTACCTATTGCTGCTTGTCCTTTTTTGATTGTATTTTCATTGTGTTGCCTAAAAGCTAGGCATAAACCAGAATTTTCTTCTCCATAAAAACACCTGGGTCAGCTTTGGGAATGGGTTCCTTCACACATAGTGAAATTACTGGCTGTCTTCTAGAAAAAGTTGATGTCTTACAGCATATTGGCTCTCCATCTCCAATAAAGGGTGGCAATACGTCCCACAAACTTAGGCATTATTATAGCTCTTATGTCCCCAATCAGATAAACCGCAGCCTTACTACTGATGTTGGTAGTTAGATATCATCTTAAACATCTCACTTCAAACAGAAAACAGCATTGATTGAACTGTCTAATCAAGCTAACTTGTTAGGAGATGAACTGAAACCGAGTGAGAACATGTACATCGAGGGGCTGTGCCTCTTAACTACGTTATCAGGGGTGGTTTTTAAATTATGTGAATTTGCCATATACAGACCTGAAAGGTCGTAGGAAGGCATTAACATCCATGGTCTAGGTTCAGATAGCTCCTGGCAGGTAGCACGCAAGCAGCATCCAAGAGTCTTTTCTAAGACTTCAATAAGGCAAATGTTCCTTCTGTAGCTTGTGGAATCTGTCTAGGTTTATTTTCTTTTAGGCACTATAATGTCTTTGGGAAGGAGTGTAAATGATGTAGAGATATCTCAGGCTCCCAGCAGCAGAGGGCTACACGACTTGTAATCACAAGTGCTCTCACAACGTTTGCCGTTCTGCTGCTGGAAAATCCCCCTTGCCCATGCCGAAGCTTTTATTTTCTCCTTATCTCTCATTTGCATTCTCTCTTTCATCCAAACACCACCAAGAGTCCAGCATTTCGACAGGTTGTCATCAGCATCTTTCCTATCCTGAGGGCTGGATCCATGCTGTACAATTGTTCTCCACAGCCTCTTTCATCTTCCCTGTGCAGCACTAAGGAGGATGCACAAATATTTCAGTGTTTTAGCACGCACACCACTGTAGAAAGGGAGGGGGGGATAACACATTTTAGCATTCAAAAGGGTGGATGCCAGATTAATATGACAAACCTGGAAAAAGCTGGATAGATAGCCAGGAAGGGATGACATAAGAAGCAGGGAAATGGGTTTTAAATTGGTGCTGAAACAAGCCATGTTAGCACTGATGTCATGAATTCATATTGTGTTTGCATAGCACGGCAAGTGTTTGTTTTCTCCTAAGAGACAGTTTGTGTTCGTTATAGCTGACAGGAAGAAAGGTGAGGAAGAAAGAGCTACTGTGTTTTAAAGCAGGATAGGAAGGAAAAGAATAGTCTTTTCCATTTTCCTTGTGCTCGGAGATTGATTTGCTTTCTGCAATTTAAACAGACCGTAGCTGGTGAAGGGTAGAAGTCCTTCAAAAGGAGGGACAGAGGAAAACAAAATGGGAATGGTGGGCTAAATTCTGACCACTGAACTGGCCAGGATGCTGTCTGACAGAGGGTTCTAGAAACTTAAAGTCATACAGACACTGATGACTTGGGAAGCCATTTGCTAGTGATTTTAAGCCACCTGTACTTTAGTACCTGATCAACATGAGGTAAAATTGCTCAGACTGTGATTTTCCTACAGCTAAAAGGAGGGGATTATCTGTAAATTGAGCGCACACACACACATATATTCACTTGCAGTGCAGTTTGACTCTAAAAAGAGACCTTAGGGCAGCCTCTCAGTGCTGAAAGGGCTGCAGGAAAGCTGAGGAGGGGCTCTGGATCAGGGAGGGCAGGGACAGGATGAGGGGAAGGGTTTTAAGCTGAAAGAAGGAAGACTGAGATGAGATCTTGGGGAGAAATGTTTTGCTGTGAGGGTGAGGATGCCCTGGCCCAGGTTGGCCAGAGCAGTGGTGGCTGCCCCATCCCTGGAGGTGTTCAAGGCCAGGTTGGATGGGGCTTGGAGCCCCCTGATCCAGTGGGAGGGGTCCCTGCCCATGGCAGGGGGTGGCACTGGATGGGCTTGGAGGTCCCTTCCAACCCAAACCATTCTGTGATTCTATGAAACAGCTTAACATTTGGGGGGCTTTTTTGTTACCCCTGTGCACACTGAGGAGAAAGCAGTAGTTGAACTGATGACAAACAAGGGACAGTTCATGCCCCTTTGTCATCTGCGTCAGCTCCATGGAAATAATAAACGCTAAATCAGAAAAAATGTTTTCACTAGAGTGAGCAGATGTACTCACTGAACATAAAAAGAGGATTGCATAAGCAATAAGTTTAACATAGAGCTACATTTTAAAAAGAAAATAATTACACTACCAAGTCTTCCCGAATCATATCAGGTTTTTCAAAGAAAAAATTATTTTCCCACATATTGCAAGGTTCAGGAGCTCAGAATTGAGATGCAAAATGAAGTCAGTATTTCAGGGTAGGATTGTCTCTCACTGCTTACTGTACAGTAGCCAGAACAGGGTCATTTCCTACTGAGGTACAGGAAGAAATTGAAGTGTGGGTCATTCCAGAAGTTCACACTGCAGACAAGTGATGGTATTATTAACTTCATCAGGGTTTTTATCCATGTGGAGTTCTCTAATTAGAAAAAGAAATCTCTAACAAATACTCTAAGAAAGACAATAAACGGTGAATTTCTATGTCTACAGACATACCCAGGTCACCATCTTCAGATGGCACCTTGTTGGGCAGGTAATTCCTCGTTCTCTTCTTGAAATCATGGAAATTTAACAACCCAGCTCAGTAGAGACAGTGAAGCTCTAGCAAATAACAGATTCTTAAAGAATCTGAGAGTTTGTATATTTGTTTTTCACATGTCTTGACCTCTATTTAGATTTACAGCACCAGGGAATGTGTTTAAGTATTTTATCCATGTATCAATCATTCTCTGAAGAGGGCTTCACTGTATATGTACAATATTGCACTTGTGCAGTAAAAACAAGCATCTGAAGAACCCTCATGAAAATACGTAAAAGCCAATTATTGTGATTTGTGTTTACATTCCAGCTGTCTTCTAATGAGATTTTTTTTTCCTTGCTGTTTAAAAAAAAAAAAAAGACAGCACTGTCAATTTCTGGATTCAGAGATAAAGTTCATGAAAACATTTAAGTACGTATTTCAGGGGTTTTTCTATTGTTGAGAGATTTTCCTGAAAAGATATGGATTTAAACATACAAAGAAGCGCTCTCCTTAATTAAAAACCTAGAGGCAAGTAAATAAGACTGAATTCAATCACCTATTTGTAGCCATGGGTTCCTTCCCAACTCAAAGTAACCTCTCATAGTGCAGTCACTACCCTTTGACAACGAATGCCCTGTGTATTTCAGGTCTGACCAGTCTAAACCATTCAATAGAATCATGCAATGATTGAACTGGAAGGGACCTCAAAGCCCATCCAGTGCCACCCCCTGCCATGGGCAGGGACACCTCCCACTGGATTAGGGGGCTCCAAGCCCCATCCAACCTGGCCTTGAATACCTCCAGGGATGGGGCAGCCACCACTGCTCTGGGCAACCTGGGCCAGGACCTCCCCACCCTCACAACAAAATATTTCTCCCCCAGATCTCATCTCAGTCTCCCTTCTTTCAGCTGAAAACCCTTCCCCTCATCCTGTCCCTGCACTTTCTGATCAAGAGCCCCTCCCCAGCTTTCCTGGAGCCCCTTTTAGTGCTGGGAGGCTGCTCCAAGGTCTCCCTGGAGCCTTTTCATCTCCAGGCTGAACAACCCCAACACTCTCAGCCTGTCCTTGTACAGGAGGTGCTCCAGCCCTCGGATCATCTTCATGTCAGTTAATGGGTCAGATGTGGCTTTCAGAGCATTTCTTCTGGCCTTCTAATCATAGAACCATAGAATCATCTGGTTGGAAAACACCTCTGAGATCATCAAGTCCGACCATATCTGTCCACTTACTGTGTCCCTTAGGAACTCATTGACTCGTCTTTTAAACACTTCTAGGGATGGGGACTCCACCACCTCCCTGGGCAGCTCTTCCAGTGCCTGAGAGCCCTTTCAGTGAAAATACTCCTACTTGACTTTGAGTTGGGGACAGATGATAAAAGATACAACCTTGTTGCCAGCTTTTACCAAGTGCCTCTCTAGTCATCCTTCTCCCACCCAGGCACGAAGATCTAGAAGCTACCTGTAGCCCCACATGGATGCATATGCCGCAAGAGAGGCATCCCAGCACCAGCAAGTGGCACACACATGCTGAAAAAGCTGAATTAACTCCTAAAGGAAAAGAGGGAGTGAAGGTGCCACCACCACACACCCCAGCTGCTGTAATAGCATAGAATGTTCCTGTTTCTTAAAGGGTGCCACACGTAGCAAACCCTTCTCAGTCTTAATTACAAAACAAAAATATAATATGATCCTCTTACTGTACGTCTTTATTTACCCTCTCATCTGCTCTGGCATTTTAATATCCAAGTTTTAGTTAGAAACAGATGCCTCAGCTTTAGCACCCTCTCCAAATTACTTAATAGTCTAGGTACGAGCGAAGGCAGAGGAGAAAGATGCTACACCAAGCACAACTTTTGAGCAAATGGGCTTGAATATTCATTAAACAACATTTAATTTAAACACCCAAACTCTAAAAGCAGCAACATATGGGCCTGTTTTATTTTACATAAACTGAATAGGAGGTTGTGCCATTAGTTTCTGCAGACATAATGTTCATTACAAATGAAGTATGTTTTCCTTTAGGGAATGCACCACCATTTCTGGAGCGCTGTCATTCCTCCAAAGGGTTCGGTATAGTTGCCATATGAACCACTATTCTCGGGAACGTGCTTCAAAGTGTAAACAAAATTGCCATAGATCTTCATCGACAAAGGGAACCTGGGGCAAATTAAATCCTTGAACAAGAAACAAACAAAGAGAAGAGCCCTCCCTTTTCAGTTTTTTACCATATTTTAGAGACCATCTCAACTACTGGGTTTTCTCCTTACCCTGTGATTGAGCATTTCTGCATCAGTAACTGCGTGACACAAGGCTCTACAGTCCTCTGCTGGCCAAAAGACTGCTTTGCATAATCTCTTTGAGAATCTAAGCTGCTTTCTTGCACTCATCTTCACTGAAAAGCAAGGTATTTGATCTTGAAGGCATTATAGATTGAAAATGGATGGATAAACACATTTTGATTACTCAGCGAGCTCCACAAACACGCTCCTGCACTTCACATCCTGTGACACATATTAAAGTAGTAAAACAAAAAGAGGCTGGGGCTGGTAAGTACTTGGAGACCTAAGCTGAAAGGTAACAGAAAAGCATCAGTGCATCTGAGATTGGAGGATCTGTTCAGCATTGCTATCACTGAAATGTTGTCATCACTTGTCATCAGTGCTACCACAGGTTTTTGGACTCTCCTAGGTTTGGTCTGTAGAGCACCCTGTCAGGGCTTCTCCAAGAGTATCCTGCCCTGAGCCTTCCCCCAGGCCACCAGCCATGCCTTCCCCAGGAATTATTGCCAGAAGCCACAACAGTGTTGTGTTAAATTCAGGACAGCATTTTAAAGCTTTAAAATATGCATCATTTGATGCATATTTTACTTACTCCATGTTTAATGTCAGATATTCACTTCTCAGCGCTTCTTTGACTCCAGATAATTCAGTTTCACCACGTTTTCCCTGGTTTATGGATTAGTGCAGTGCTTCAGCGTTGGTGCTTAAACAAGTTCAATGCTAAGCAAAATATACTCTCATTTTAATTAACTCAAAAACATGAGTTTAGTATTTGTATGCAAATATGAAACAATTTCTCCCAGCCCTACGTTCCTACATCAGTCTTTACTTTTGTAAAGCCTTGAAGCAGGGCTCACATCAACCTGATTTTCTTCAATAACCGGAACTCATCAATAAAAATAAATACTTCAAATAAATTTTGACAGCTCCAAAGTTTTACGATGCCCCTCTTATTGCCTTTAAAGAAAATCAAGAAGGCTTTATTTCACTTCTGCCTATGGTGGGATCCATCAAACTATGAAGGAAACAGTGAAACAAAATAAACTCTTTCCCCCTTCTGATTTATTAGGTTGGTGCAAAAATAGTTGCTACTTTTGTCATTGTAAACCACGATGTTTATTTTGGATTAAAATTTATTTACCCACGTTCACGTAGTTACCATTTGAAAGTATGAAATTCATTGCTTATTTATGCTAGTGGTTTTGTTTTCACTGCTTATTCTTTTTTCTATTACATCATCAAATTAAACATCGGAAAAAAAGCAAATTCAAGGTATTTTACTTGTTGTAAGAGTTCAAAAGGGGATGTGAAGCAGCAGAAACTGCTAGCAGTATCAACCAAGCATTTGGCCAGGGCATCGTCAATAAATGCAAAGCTCAACATTGGTTCCAAAAATTTCATAATGGAAATGAGAGCCTTGAAGATGAGGAGGGTCACGGCCATCCTTCTGCAGACAACAACCGATTCAGGGCCAGTATTGAAGGGGACCCATGCAAAGCAACCCAAGAGGTTACAGAAGAACAAAAGGCTGGCCGTTCATTAATTGTTCAACATCTGCACCAAATGCTGAATGAAAACAATTTTAAAAAAATTTAAAAAATTACAGTTATGCAATCTGCTCTGCATTTATTTTGCACAACAAAAAATGATCTCTTTCTTAATTGCATCCTGACATATGATGGAAAATATATTCTACAGGACAGTGGTGGTGAGGTGAAGAACCAAAACACTTCCCCACACCCAAGCTGCATCAAAAGGTCACGGTCGCTGTTTGGTGGTCAGCAAGTGGAATCATCCACTACAATTTCTTGAATCTTGGCAAAGCCATCACAGCAGAGAAATACGACCAGGAAATCAACTCAATGCACCAAGACCTGCAATGTTCAAGTTCAACACTGGTCGATCAAATTCTTGTCCATGGCAACACCTGACCACACATCTCACTCTGCAGAAGCTGCACAAACTGGGCTATGAAACTCTGCCTCACCCAACCGCTTCACCAGACCCCTCTCCCACTGATGACCACATTGCCAAACACCGACACTGCAAGAGAAGCAGCAGCTCAAAACACCTTCAAAGATTTCATCAGTTCCAGGACTCCAGAATTCTATACTACCAGAATAAACAGACTTGTTTCTTGTTGGCAAAAACAGAGATTCTCATGGTTCTTATTTCGATTAATACATTTTATTCTAGGCTCAGGTTTACCACTTTAAAGTCGACAGTGACAAACAGCAATTATTTTTGCACCAACTGAATAAAACTGTTAGGCCAGTCCCATTGTGATTTTCACACTGGCTGTTAAATCAGACGGAAAACACTCCAATTCTTTACTTAGAGTCAACGCTGTGCAAGAGATATGGATCTGAGGTCATTTGTTGCAGAAATGTTTTATTATCGGTGATTGAAACCTGTTATCAAATCAAGACAAACAATGCCTGGCTTAACAAACAGGCCAGCAACAATTGACACAATATGACAGCAGGGCAGTAGCTCCAGTACAATCGAATCAGATCATCAGCAAAGGCAGTGAAGCGTGTTCCTCCTAATGCAGGTCAGTCTGCAGCCTGGCCAGCTTCATTAGATAACGAGCTGTATTTTAACCCAACGAACACAAGTACAAACCGCTATCATCTACCCCAGCGAAGCACTGCACTCGCACATCTTTTGCCAGTCGTAAAACATCTACCATGGTATGAGAAGTCACTGATGCTCCTAATGTCCTTCTGCCTCAGCACAATACTTGACCTTAATTAGGATCGCCGTGTATGAACAGCAGTAACTGGAAAGGAAGAAGGAGCTTTTTTATTAGTGACACCAGCTGTTGACGGCCCACACTTGGAAAAAACACAATTATCTTCCAGCACACAGGATGCCTTTTCTCCACTTTTGCAGCTGTTTCATTAGCCACAGCCTTTACAGAGAGCCAAGGCTACAACGAAGAACAAACTTACTGAATTCCAGGTGGAGATCAAATTCCATAGGGATTTTTTTTAAGACATAACTACAGTTCACAAATATTAGCAACAATAAGTTTCCATTTAATCCCTTTAAAGCAAAGAAGTCCAAAAGCATTCATGTACTAAGACATGCCTACTCCTGACCTTGTCCTGTCAAAACTTAAAGCTTTTCATTCTACCTCTTAGAGGCATTTATTCCTGTGGATGCAGTTACACCTACTCTTATTGCGTTAGGAACACAACGAACAAAAATATTTGAAACCTATAATTCAAAGTTCTGCTCAGATGAAACTTTTCCAGTATTTAGAGCAAAAAATTAACTACTCTCATCACGTCTGAGCACCACCAAAACATCCATCCAAAAAAAACCACTCAATAGATCCAGTTTCACTCAAAAGGAACATTTACAACTAGAATTTCAAACTTACTGTAGCAATCTACTATCAAAAGCTGCTACAGGACAAGGTTCCATCTCCTTTATGTAGGAAACAAACAACACTAATTTTGTACAGAACTGACCAGAATATGGACAAATTGATTTGTTCTGACTATTGCAAAAAAATTTTATGTATATTCTATTCCATAAGTGACAATCTACAGCTTCCTCACAACAGGAGGAGGAGCAGGTGCTGAGCTCTTCTCTCTGGTGACCAAGGACAGGACCCAAGGGAATGGCAGGAAGATGCCAGAGAAGGGTTAGGTTGGACATTAGGAAAAGATTCTTCCCCCAGAGGGTGGTGGACCACTGGAACAGCTCCCCAGGGAAGCAGTCACAACCTGACAAAGTTCCAGAAGCATTTGGACAGCATCCTCAGACACAGGGTGTGGATGTTGGGGTGTCCTATGCAGGGACAGGAGTTGGACTTGATGATCCTTGTGGGTCCCTTCCAACTCAGGACACTAAATGAAATCTTCTACGAATCAGAAGAACGCACATCATCCTTTTATCCCTCTGCCTACTGACACAGCAGTCTTCTCATAGCACACTATACTGCATTTATTTTAAGCCACTGACAATATCAGCTTCCTTTCTTTCCCTCAACCTTTGTTCTCAAGCCTGTTACAAGCTGCTCTGTAGACAACCAGCCTCATCACCAGGTGATGCCAAATGCTATCACCTTTCATCCGTACCACAGTTATTTTCTATGACATCAAGAGACCGATCTCTGCTCCTCCAAGCAGCCTGCTTCTCTGGTAAATCTTTTAGATGCGCTGTGGTTTGTCTTTTGCCTTCTAGACCACAATCTCCTTCAGAGAGAAGCCACCATTGACTGCCCGGCTGTGCCTCGTATCTTACTGGAAAGAGGTAGAACCTCTGCAAGTTCGACTACTTGATCCAGTTTCAATTAAGTCAAGCTCTGAGGCTTCTGCACAGCTTTTCAAGTATTTCACAGAAGGACTTCAATTACTCTTAGTAGTTCAGCTATACAATTTTGAGTCCTTCCTACAAAAAAAAAAGGCAGGCAACAGTGACTAAACCTACTACTTGTATATGATGGGATATGCCAAGAGCAGCAGGAAATAAAAGGGTACCTTCAGCACAGTAGGGAAAGAAGTGAAGATTCCTGTTCATCAGTGCTTTCCACTTAATTGTTTTACCTCCCACAGGAAAAGGGATTAACCTAGAAGCTCTTCACAGCATGACACATGCGTTCAACTTCTGAATTACAGAACATCTGCTCGCGTTGCTGAGACTCCAGTGTATGAAGGCAAAATGTTGCCAGAACAGAAGCTCACACCAAGAGCTGCTTATCTCTCCAGACTGTGGAAGCACCAAGATTTCAGATGGCAGCTGTGCAGTTGCCTGCCATTTTCCAGGTGGAATGAACAGGAGAGTAATACAGTCACATCCAACGCAACTCAAAAAGGGTGATCTGATCTAATCACTTACTACCATTTTGTCCTCCATTTTTTTGTGCTTAATGCCGCTTACAACCAGATGAGGAGTACAGCTTAACAGACGTGGTTACAACATAACCATGCAGCAGGAGTCATTTATTGTATGGAACCACCAGGTATTTTTTTGTTGATAATCTTAAATCAAGATGGGATATCAAATTATGGCACCAAACAAGACAACAGCCTACTTCAATCCATCTCCTTCAGAAAGTTAATGTACCCTTTAAATGAGTCTGTAATAAAAAGCATTTGAGACTTTATACAAATGAAGAAGGGAACATTTAATACTGCGACTCCAGATATAAAGTTCTTTGACAGGTATGTGCCCCCCAGAACTGCACTGTTTACTACGTGAAGACAAAACATCAAGACTATGCAGGACACACCTACCTTTATGCCAGCACTTCTGTACAGATCCTTTGGTGATTGCTTAAAGCTAAGGTAAGGACACTTCTGAAAAGAGCAACTAGAATTTGTGCCAGCACTCCAGAGCTTTAAAGTAATAAACATTCGGACAAAACAAACCGTAGGGTCTTCACTGAAACAGATGGTTCCCATTCAAAACAAAAAAGAACTAGTGAAACAAAAATATCATTTAAAGCCTCAGATTCAAAACCCAACTACTTTTAATGTGTATTTCCAAAAGAGCTGACCTCTTTGGCAGCAGAATATTCATCTTCTTTTAGGCCTATTTGATTGCTATAAAAACATTCCTCATATTCATATTGCTGTGTTCATACCACCCCCTAGTGACTGCTCAATTATGTTTATTCGCATGACTCTTCCCTCCTTTGATGTTAGAACATTATTAACAGAAAGGGTTTAATGCAGCCATTACCTTTAACACAGGTTTAGGTTCTAACTCTAAGCCTTGTGTGCCCAACATTGGCTCCATATCCCTTGCAATCTGTTCAGTTGTCAAAAATGCACCATCACCTACACAAAATACTTCTGGACTCAAGAGCTCAGTGCACATGCTGCATCTAAGTACACAAATCCCATTTTTAATACCACTCTAGCAATTATTCAGAATTTCATACACTTACAACCTTTGGGAAAAACATCCAATATGTACCCATCTTTGAAGGTCTGCCTGCCAAGTAAAAAAAAGCCTTTTAACTTACACAGGACTTAATTAAGCACGTTGTCTCACCTTGCTACATTACACTACTGGCATCAAAAAGCCTGAGTTATGTCCAGTACTCCACAAACCTCCACAAGACTTCAGAATCACTACTACCTCAGAAGGAATTAATTAGTTTCACCATGCCCTTAATCTAACATCTCTAGGTCACTTATGTTCAGAAGAAATCGAGTACCTATCCTTTCACCAGGGCAACTGCCTGCTCATCTCAGTTTCTAACCTCAATAAAGGCAGAAACACTATAGCATAAGGTACTGAAAAGTTCCTGTACAGTTAAAAGCGTGATGGTGCTGCGTGCAGACAATAGCAACTCCACTAGTTCAACCTGCGGTCTGAAGGCACTAGAAGAGGTATTAGGTGCTTTAACTTACCAGATCTTGTATGAAACTTGTATACAACAGTCCCACTTCCAATGACTTCAACAACTAAATATACCGCTGTTGGGTTCCTGCCTAAAACACTAAAAATATCTTGTGTGTTACCAAATGCTGCCTATGTACAAAGGCAGTACAACTTAGAAATACTACACTTCAACTGTAAAAAAGTCAGAGCCTTCATCAGCAGAGCTACCAGAGCTGCCCAGTTTATTTCAGTCCTATTTAAAGTACAAAAGTTCTATTTTGCTTGCTACTCAGAACACCTGCACCAGAAAGTCCACACTTCTAGCACAGAGCACGCCTCACCCAGCCACTAATCCATCCTTAAATGCCTCCTTTAACATCACGACGTGAAGAATGAGGGGTGTACTGCAGGCTTTGCAGACCAGAGGCAGACCCCAGTCTGTCCTGACAATTCGGGAACAAAAGACAAGTCATACCCGACTCCCTCATCAGCAAAAATCTTACCTGTGGAAGTATGCAACTCAATCTCTACTTGTTTTCCCTTCAGCTATACTCTACAAATTTATATATTGTAATATAGGCAGTCTAACAAGCATATCTTAAAAGACTTTCCAACCCCTAATTTGAACCCCAGATGACAAAAGCATACCCACTTCCGTGAACTTACACTGCCTGCTTGGAATTCAGTAATACCACTATCTACAGAAAGCTCCGATTGTCTTCAAATTGATACTCAAAACTACAGTTGTTTAATTATGAAAAGATTTTAATACAGTGCAAACAAGTGCACAAATCTTGATCCTCTCAAACTTTACAAAATGGTAGCTTCCAAATCAAAACTAAGAGGGCAAACGAGCATTTTACTGACATAGTTTATTTGATGTTAAAGTCAGATGAGCAGCTTCTTTCCAAAATAATTCTTTCTATACTTCTTCAGAGAATAGCGTAGTCTGTAAAGGAAAAAACAGATCAGTGCCACACAATTGAAACAGTTTTTACACATACAGAGCCTGAAAAACTGGTTCCCGAACAAATCAGTTGAACCATACTGCCCTAGAAGTACATAAGGTTCAAAATTTCACAGTACTGCCATGGGAATGACAGCTGGATGACACCACTTCTGTCAAAGCGTTCCACAAGCAACAACTGCTTTGCCAGCTTTCTGTTTAGGGCGTTATAAACAGTCAGACAAGGAGGTGATGTAAGTTGCTTTAAAATGAGTCGTTCAGACCATCTGTAAGAAGAGCAGTTTTGTCTGTATCAGTTACTGCCCACAGTACAGCCAACTCACTTATGTTTCTGCAGCAAAGATTAAGCACAGTCTAGAACTTGTCTACAGTAAGTACCAGGGCTGCTTTAAGGACTCTACCTGAAATAAAAACCTGTAAGAGAACTACACTTCAATCTGTTTAAAATAATATACAACAAGGTGAGCTATCCCCTCCTATGTAAGCCTTGTTTACAAGGCTAAATAATCAGCTTTAGCAACAATAAATCTGAACTGCCTGATTTCTTCAGTCTTCATGTTAATCGGGTATTTCAGGTAAGCGGAAGTAACAAATTACAAACCTAACAGTAAGTGTAAATGCTGAAGTCTTGTTTAGTCTTAAACTCTTGCACAAGGGTTCTGCATCAGCACAAGTACTGTAGTCTTTGCATAAATCAACATTAGACCCGTGTAATTGTAATGAGGACAGACTATGGAACATCCACCCTTACGAAGCATTCTGAAGTCATACCTGGTATCCATTTTCCATCTGAAGTACGTTCATTTACTGAAAATGAAAAAGTATTAATTAATAAGAGAATAATTTTATCAAAGTTGTACTACCGCATAAGATGGAACTCCGAAGCTTTTTACTGACACAACATGCTTTTTTCAATCACCACGTGAAATGTGACAGGAAAATCTCAAAGTTTTGACTAATGTAGAGACTGAAGCCTAAGATTCCTATTTGCAAGGCTCACAAAGGCAAGGTGGGGGTTTTTTGGCATTTCAATATCCCAGGGTATACAGATCACTGCTCTGAATGCAGGCACTTGGTGAGGGGCATCTACATCTACTTGTTGGAAGCTTTCACATAAGCTCAGCAAACTACAGAATGTATTAGAAAACACAAACTACTCTAAAAACTACTCTTGAAACCGCAGGGAAAACAGAATGGGAACTCTAAAAAGAGTGAGAAGTGAAAAGAAGCACCAAAGAAAACTTAAGTCAGACACCTGCACAGTTGATGTCCGACTTCAAAGGTCAAGAAAAACTATTCAAGTATGATTCACCACTTCCATACTTTTCATGGCTGCATGGTACCTAACTTACAGACCAATACAAACTGGCCTACACACTTCTGATTTTAAACAGATCGTATTAAACAGACTCCAAAACATACTAGGACTCCTATCAAAGATTCCTCCACATGGCTCTGATAAAGCTGTTTAAACATAAGGTTGTGGCATGTTTCAACATGTGTTTTTCAAGACAAAGCTTTAATACCCAAGTGTATTCCACAAGGTTTCCTGTGATGCAGCACAGAATTCTTCTCACCCATTTTCCAGAAAGCACGTAAATTAATTAGTCTTTAAGTTTAATGCTGAGGATAAAGATTAACAAAACTGCTGAATAAATTAAGATCTAACCCATGCATGCTTAACTAAAAGGTCATTTTAAACTACATTTAAAAACCTCTACTCCAAACCACAGTTCACCTACTACTGAGACTGTATGCTAGTTTGAGAAGCACTTGATGCAGAAGTTGTAGCTGCTGTATAATTACCTCAGCACACAATCCCAGTCTTGATTTCTGAAGTACTTATAAGGACTTTGGAGAATTAATATGAACTGGACAAATTTAGTCATTCAAGTGACAGCCATTTAACCCTTCTGCATTAACACTCAACAACAGGCACCTTCAAGTGCGAAAGTCTTGAAGCCAAGAAGTTCATACATACACCCAATTATCAGTGCAACACTAAAGGACTACCTTGACGTTCAGAAGAAGGAGTATGGCAGAGTTACTACCATACACAAATGTAAGACTTCCTGACTAAAACAGTATAGAAGCAGGAAGGGAAAAACTTCAAAGTCTTATCTAGTGGAGTAGTAGTAGTTCTCTCATTTAGTGCTTTGCAGCAATACTGGTTGATTTCCATTCAGGGATAACAAGAATTTCATTCATGCACCAAATAAACAAGGCAATTTCTAATTTCACTGTAATCTGCGTCTTAACATGAACAGTGCAGGCCAGTAGTTAAATACCATTTAATGCTGACAACTGTGTCGCTTCCAGTCATTGTCCCGAATGCATAAAGTTGTGACGTGACTTAGTTTTCATAAAGATGCATGACTGCTTTTACAGAAAGGTGCAACTGCACTGTACTGTATTGAATCAGAACCTGAGATGTTTTGAACCAGTGGCTCAAATCAACAGCATTGAGTTTCTTGGACGACTTCTCACTGGGAATTCCTTGTTTCAATGTTGTTTCACTAGTTTCAAAAAATCTTGTTTGCTATTGGCCGAATTTTACTGCTAAGTGGCACAGAATAACGTTCATTACATTTTTATCTGAGCCCTTAGAGAAGAGACACAAGTTTAAAGACGTGTGCACATGCAAGGTAGTACAGTGCTTCCATTAAAACGATGGACATGTGTTGCAGTGATGGATAATTCTGTCACCACATCCATGCACATTTCCAGTACCTGCCAGATACTTCATTTCTGATGGAGAATTCCAAGAAAGTAGGAAAAAAGCAAAAGTGAAGATTACTAAAGTTCAAGACATCAAAGCACTTATTAGCTACAGAACTAAGTATCAAAACCCACTGCACTCTGTCCCCTTGCTGAAACACTTGAAAACACGCACTTAGCTGCACAGCTTACCCAGCATTCTTGGGAGAGAAAGAGCTGATGAGGGAGATGTGTCTGGACGTACATTATTCCTCAGTTTTGATGTTTAATGAAAGGGGAGCCCTGCCTCCCTCCAAGCTGCCTGTGCCAAGTTCTAGCCATAGCACAGGAAGCTTCCACCGGGGAAAGCTCCACTGCCTTGGGCATCGGTCACTTAAACCCAGGATAAAGCAGGGATTCTGCCTTCATTCCATTTACATTCTGCCCTCACTGCCTACAAAACCTCCTCTATAAATAACACGATAAATAACAGCAACGTGGTGGGGTCAGCATTAGACATTTAGTTGTCCAAGTAACAAGCGTTAAGATTATCTAATTTGTGTACTGTGAGACTTAGTTATGCAATTAGAGCAATATTGTTAGATTAACCAAGTTTAACTTTAGTTCAAAGGGCACAAAGGAAACAATTATTTAAGAAGCATTGTTTTACGTTATAACAGCTAAGCTTGCAGCAGTGAGGAGCAAAACTAAGCTACAGAGCTGATAAGCAGCTATACATCAATACACAGATTACCTTCTGTTATCCAGTAGAACAGGTGAAAAAAATGGAAGAAAAACAACGTTAATCTGTTGTAAAATCTCTAATTGACATTTCAAAGGCAACATGCTCACTCTAGTTTACAGATATTCTCATCCTACCTTCTTGCCAGCACCAACATTTGCCTTGGCTGTACCCCTGACTTTCTTCATTCTGTTCTTACGCTCCTTTCGCTGCTTCCTAGAAGTCTTCTTCTTTTCATACAAGCCGTGCTGTTAAAAAACAAGTTAAAGGTGCATTTAACATTGTTTCACCGATAGCAACACCTAACATTAAGCTTTACTATTTCTGGACTCCTCAAATACTGTTTAGATTTGAAACATTAATTAGAGAGTGAGACAAGTTCATTAACTAATAAATGACTCAACACGGAACATAAGCACTGAAGTAGAATATAGATCAGTCCCATCCCTTATACTTAAAGACCTTTAATAGAAGCTCAGTATCACTCCCTCCTGCAACACAATAAAAATCATTTTACTCTATTTTGCACATAAAGGCAGTAACTTTTGCTATTTTAGGACTTTTGAGTTCACCAACAATACTTACACAAAGCTTTACCTTTAACATAAGTAAATCATGAAGGAAGCAACACTTCAAATGCATCTATTTCGTACAACCTACCCTGGCAAGTCTGTGCTTTGGTTCGTTTTTCTTTGCATAGTCCAAGGAATCATAGATCATGCCAAAACCTGTTGTCTTGCCACCACCAAAGTGAGTTCTGAAGCCAAAGACGAAAATTACATCAGGGGTTGTCTTGTACATTTTTGCCAGCTTTTCCCTGATTTCTGTTTTGGGGACTGTTGCCTTTCCAGGATGAAGAACATCAATCACCTAAGAAGGAATTGTTACAAGTTGTATAAAAGCAAGAGAAGGTCAAAGTCCAGGACAAAACCCAGGTGCTATGGTCCCACCACAAGCTTTAACACCTAAATTAACCCACCTTAGCAACAGGAAGTGTTATTAATTTCATGCAAAAAGGCTTATAACCGTGACATCTGAAAACATTTAAGCCTATAGGCACTTATAGCAAGAGTTCTGAAAGCCTTAAGAGTCCGTTACTTATATTGGCTATAGAACATTTACAGCCCAGAACATAGTCAGGGAACTAGAGGCAATTTCTATATTCTTTTACCATCTGCTTGCGCTGAAGCAGTCTGTTTGTCATGAACTTCCTGGTTCTGATGGTCACGGTGTCATTCTGCAGGAGGAGACACAAAAACAATACCGACATGTATAACTCAAACTTCATAAATATATAAACAATCACAGGAATCACGGAGTGGTTTGGGTTGGAAGGGACTTTAAGGCCTATCCAGTTCCAATCCCCTGCCACAGGGCAGGGACACCTCCCACTGGATCAGGGGGCTCCAAGCCCCATCCAACCGGGCCTTGAACACCTCCAGGAAGGGGGCCTCCCCACCTTCATTAAGAATTCCTTACTAATGCCTAATCTAAATCTTCCTCTTCCAATTCAAAGCCATCCCTCCTCGTTCTACCACTACAGGCCTTTGTAAAAGCCCCTCCCCAGCTTCCCCGTAGGCCCTTTCCGTACTGGCAGGCTGCTCTGAGGTCTCCCTGGAGTGCTCTCTCCTCCAAGCTGAACAACCCCAACTCTCAGTCTGTCCTAATGTGGGAGGTGCTCCAGCCCTCGGGTCACCTTCGGGACCTCCTCTGGACTCCCTACGAGATCCATATCCTTCCTGTATTGGCTACAGCAGCAGTCGTCGCTCACACACTGACAGCGAACTTGCACCCCACCTGGCTACATGTACCCCTACAACGCCCGGAGCCCTCCCTCCTCCAGGCTGAACCCCAGCTCTCTCAGCCTGGGACAGACGAGAGCTGCTCCGGCTCTCTGACCACCTTCGAGGCCTCCTCTGGCTGTTCAATGCAAACCACCCGACAACTCCCCCGCACGGCCCACACGGGACAGGCTCGGGCGACACCGGCTCTCACGCAGCAGCGCGGCAGCAGCGCGGGCCCCCCCGCTCCGCCCGCGACCCGGCCGCAGCACCCACGCCCCAAGGCGGGGGGACAAACCCCCGCCATATTCCCGCAACCACGCTCCCTACAACCCAATCCGCCAGAGTGCGGCAGCCCGGGGCGCGGCAGGGCCAGGATGGCGACAGGAAAGGACGGATTGCTCGCGCCAGGGAGCTCGCTCACTCACCATGACGGCGGCACAGTCCTCCCTGCCGGCGAACGAGAAAAGGAAGGAAGAAGTCACCTCAGCCAATCATAAGCGGCGCGGGGACCTTCGCGCCGGGGGCGGGGCGGCTGCGCCAATGCCGGGGCGGGGCCGCGCGCGGGTGCCCCATCCAGTGCCGGGCGCGAAGGCAGGCGCAGGGGCGTCCACGCCGGGGCGGGGCCGCGCGAGGGGGCCTTCTCGCCGGAGGCGGGGCTGCCCGTAGGGGTGTCCGGGGCAGTGCCGGTCGCGGACAGAGGCGCCAGGGGTGGCGATCGCGTGTCTGATGCGCAGCGTGTGAGAGCATGGGCGGGCGCAGCCGTTGTGTGGCGAAGCGAGCGGCCTCCCCCGCTGCACGGGTGCTGGATTCTGCCCTCCCGCCTAGCCGCGCTCCCGGGAGAGCGCAGCTCCCGGCGCTGGGCAACGGGCGGGTGGCGGATGAAGCGGAGGCCCTGGCCGTGCCCGCCAGAGGGCGCAATAGGCGGATGCCGCCCTGAAGGCCCCCGCTAGGCCGCGCGCAGGGCTGTCCGCTGCAGCGCATGTCGCGCGGGGAGGAGCTGGGGTGGCCAGCGGGTGCCTGAGGGGCGCGGTGCGGGGGCACGGGCCCGCGTGCGGAGAGGCGAGTGGCCTCCTTGGCTGCGTAGGTGCCGGGCGCTTCCTTCCGGCGAGGAAGCAGAAGGCGGAGTTGTGAAGCGCAAGAAAAGCGCGGTTCCCCGCTCTGAAGAACGGGCGGGCGCGAAGACCCCTGCCGTGCCCGCCAGGGGGCGCTGCAGGCGGAGGCCGCTCCCAGGACCCCACCGGGGCCGCGCAGGGCTGCCCGCTGCAGCGCCTGTCGCGCGGGGAGGCGCGCGGGGGCGGGGTACGCGGGCACGGGCGGGCGCAGCCGCTGCGTGGCGAGGCGAGCGGCCTCCCCCGCTCTCGGCGAGGAGACGGAAGCGGAGCTGTGAAACGAGGCGGGAGCGCGCGGCTGCGGCCCCCCCAGCGGCGACCGTAAGGCGGGGCGGACGGGCAGCGGCGCGGGGGGGCCTGCGGAGCCGCCAGGGGGCGCTGCAGGCAGTGGCCGCCGCGTGCAGCCGCGCCGGGTGCCAGCGCTGCCGCCGCGATGGTGAAGGAACAGTTCAGGGAGACGGATGTGGCGAAGAAAATGTGAGTGGGGAGCGCGGTGGAAGGGGCTGGAAAGGCTGAGGGAGCGGGTGGAGCGAGGGCTGAGCGGGACTCGGCTTTGGGGCAGCCACTGGCTGCAAGACGCGCTGCAAAACTGCTCTGTGTTCATCGCTGGCTGAAAAGAACTGGCTTGGTGAATCACAGAGTGGTTTGGGTTGGAAGGGACCCCAAAGCCATCCAGTGCCACCC
Organism: Neomorphus geoffroyi; assembly: GCA_033558235.1. NCBI lineage: Eukaryota > Metazoa > Chordata > Aves > Cuculiformes > Neomorphidae > Neomorphus > Neomorphus geoffroyi. The sequence continues at coordinate 36,313,605 of JAUMJM010000016.1, forward strand.
CCTGCCACGGGCAGGGACACCTCCCACCGTGTCAGGGGGCTCCAAGCCCCATCCAACCTGGCCTTGAACACCTCCAGGGATGGGGCAGCCACCACTGCTCTGGGCAACCTGGGCCAGGGCCTCCCCACCCTCACAGCAAAACATTTCTGCGTAAGATCTCACCTCAATCTCCCCTCTTTCAGCTTAAAACCGTTCCCCCTCATCCTGTTCCTGCCCTCCCTGATCAAGAGCCCCTCCCCAGCTTTCCTGGAGCCCCTTTCAATACTGAGAGGCTGCTCTGAGGTCTCCCCAGAGCCTTCTCTTCCCCAGGCTGAACAACCCCAGCTCTCTCAGCCTGTCCTTGTACAGGAGGTGCTTCAGCCCTCACAGCATCTCTGTTTCCTCCTCTGGATTCACTCTAACAGCTCCATGTCCTTCCTGTGCTGAGAACTCCAAAACTGAACACAGGATCCCCCCCAGGTAGGGTCTCACCAGAGCAGAGGAGCAGAATCCCCTCCCTCACTCTGCTGGTCACACTTCTGATTCAACCCAGGACGCAGTTTTCTTTCTACAAGCACCCCTTGCTGGCTCATGTTGACCTTTTCATCCACCAGTACCTCCAAGACCTTCTTTTCAGGGCTGCTCTCCACTTTCTGCCATTACTTTTAAATACACTTGTGTGTGCATGCTGGTAGTTGTCAGTATTTCTGCATGATCTGGACAAGCTGGAGAGTTGGGCAAAGTGGAACCTAATGAAGTTCAGCAAAGGCAAGTGCAGAGTCCTGCATCTAGGGAGGAACAAGCCCATGCACCAGTACAGTTGGGGGTTGACCTGCTGGCAAGCAGCTCTGCGGAGAAGGATCTGGAAGTTATGGTGGACATGAAGCCAACCACGATCCAGCAGTGTGCTCTCATGGCCAAGATGGCCAAAGGGATCCTGTTGTGCATTAAGAAGAGTGTGGCCAGCAGCTCATGGGAGGATTTCCTCCCCTCTATTCTGCCCTAGTGAGGCCCCATCTGGAGTCCTGTGTCAGTTCTGGGTTCCCCAGTTTAAGAAAGCTAAGGCACTACTGGGGAGAGCCCAGTGAAAGCCATGGAGGTAATGAGGGGACTGGAGCTTCTCTATTATGACGAAGGGGTGGGCAACTTAGGTCTGTTTACCTTGGAGAACAGAAGACTGAGAGGGGACCGTATCAGTGCTTATCGATATCTAAAGGGTGGGATTCAGGATCTTCTCAACAGTGCCCAGCAACAGAGGAAAGGGCAACTGGTACAAACTGGAGCACAGGAAGTTCTACCTGAATATGAGGAAAGAGCACTGGACCAGGATGCCCAGGGAGGCTGTGGAGTCTCCTTCTCTGGAGATATTCAAACCCCAGTGGACACATTTCCTGTGCCACCAGCTGTAGATGACTCTGCTTTAGCAGGGGGGGTTGGACTGGATGAGTTCCAGAGGTCCCTTCCAACCCCCACCATGCTGTGATTCTGTGATATGTGCACGCACACGTGTAATTTTCATTCCAGAAGCCACATCTGTTTTGGCATGAAATCTCCCGAGCAAATGCGCCAGCAAGCTCACATTCAAGTGGTCAGCAAAAACTTGTACAGTCAGGACAACCATCACTCTCCACTGCAGTATGGAGTGCTTGACCATCGCATGGTGAGGAACATTTGCTTTTTCAGATCCTTTTTGTTGAATTACTTGCAGTGGTTAAAATTAAGTTAGGATGAATGAAATTTACTGTTCACCCCAAATATGTGCCGCTCTGTCTCTACTTGAGTTGTGCAGATTTAGCTGCAGGGGCAGCGACTTTCTTCATGCTTTTGAGTGGCTCAGGAAAGCATTCTTTTGAGGAGGTAAGGTCTTTCTTAGAGACCAGAGACATCCATCTACAAAATGCCTCATTATAGATCAGTTGCAAGAGCTGGATGAGTTAGTATTGCTGGTATCAGTAGGTCCTCAGTGTAAAAGACACTTTTATTCTCAAAGATTGGCGTGAATATAGTGCTACTGACACACTTCTGATCTGGGAAAAAGAAGTGGGTCTGGCTGGCTGACTTGCTCAAGAACTGTTGTGTTTTCTGTGTAATCGGTTGATTGCAGCTAAATTGTTTTTCTCTGTATTCCACTCCTCCCAAAGGGAACCAGTGAAAAAGACCGTCCCTGTGAAACCTGTGGAAAAAATCTGGCTGATTGTTTAGGACATTATGGGTACATTGACTTGGAGCTGCCATGTTTTCATGTTGGATACTTCAAAGCTGTGATAGGCATCTTACAGGTAAACATGATTATGATTTGTCATCAGTTTATAGTCTAGAAAAAGGAAATTATGAGAAAGAATGATGCTCGAAAGAGTAATTGAGAAGACCAACATAAGGTTGTATTATAAATCTTATCTTTACGCATCTTGTTTGGTAAAATAAGTTTATTTAAATACCAGTCCTAGTGATGTAAATACATGATTTTTATTTTCTAGTATCTCAGACTGATTAATTTAATCCATTGTTTTTCTGCTATGGTTTTACTTAAATATATGCAGTGTAACTTGCTTTTTTGGACGTGCCAGTAAATCAAAACTCTGTTTGCTTTATATGGTTTTTAATGTCCTGCAGAGCTTATATTAGGGTTTGACCCATTGACTGTATTTTTTTCCATGTACTTTTCGTGTATTACAGCATATGAATTGGTCATTCAGCCAAGACCATTCTATTTCATTCAAAAAACTGCTCTCTGTTGATGAACTTGAGTTCATCAGTAGAAGGTATTACAACTCCGCGTGTGTCCGTTAAACAGCTCTGTTTGTATGTGTTTACATTTAAGATGATCTGCAAAACCTGTTGCCGTATCATGCTGTCAATGGAAGAAAAAAAGCAGTTTTTGGACTACCTGAGGCGGCCTGGCCTCACATATCTTCAGAAGAGAGGGCTGAAAAAGAAAGTGTCTGAGAAGTGCCGAAAGAAAAACACTTGTCCCTACTGCAGTGCCTTTAATGGTGAGTGGCTGCATTCCCAGTTAGTGATAGTTGTCTGCTCCAACAGACATCAAATTCTCATTGGTTCCACAACTGAGTATTCTTGCTGGCCTTTATGAAGAGTCAGGTAACTGCATTTTTAATGCCAAGCATGTACTTGCTCACATCTCATTTATGTGGATACAGACATTGTCCTGATTTCTTGTTTGGTTTCATGTGATATCTACTCGTGGCAGTAACCAATATTTTATATGTGAATAATGGCAAAAAAACCCTTGTTCAACATTTATTTTTAAAATATTTGGAGATATTGTTTGTGATCAATTCCTTAACATAGAAGCATTTTTAGACTTAATTTTTGATTGAACTTCATTTTTCATCATTATATTAAATTATCTCTCTTAATATTGGATGTGTTTGTCCTCTAGGGAGATATGTTCTGCAGTATTTTGAGCTGTGGTGATCCTGGGTTACACTGGAGTTTGCTTTCAGGGCAGAATATCTTGATAAGATTTCATATTTGTCTTCAAAATACATATTTTTCATCATATAATCTAATCAAGTGATACTGCTGGTGAAGAACTTGCAGTGTTGTGATTCGTAGTGGGTGGTTAATTCATAACTTCAAATTTTCCATGGTTAACTCATGAAAATTGTGGTTTGTTTGTTGTAATGATCAACAGCCTGAATAAATAGAGAAAGCAAGCAAGCTGCTTCATTGTAAGTGCCACACAAACATATAGAGGGCACACACAACAAGCATTTACAAAATTAACTGATAGGTGGACATACTTTAGTAGAAATAATTGAGTTTGGAAAGCACTTGTACTTGTCTGTGGAAGTTTTATTAATAATGTTACCTGCATGACATGAAAATAGTTGTCAGATTGTTCTTTAGAAGATAGTGGGATGATATATAAATGGCATGTCTTGGTGCTTGGGGGGAAGCTGAATTAAAGTGTGGGCTAAACCAGCTGGTTTCAGCTCCAGAAGCTGCACCGTAATGTAGGCACACCGAGCCAGCCAGACAAGGAGGCATGACCTGATGGTCTTCTTTCACAGTATCATAAGGTTGGAAAAGACCTCTGAGATCATCGAGTCCAACCTATGACCCAACACCTACACCTGCTCCTACTTGTCAGCTACACCATGGCACTAAGAGCCTCATCCAATCTCTCCTTAAACACCTCCAGGGACGGTGACTCCACCACCTCCCCGGGCAGCACATTCCAATGGCCAATCACCCTCTCAGTAAAGAACTTCTTCCTAATGTCGAGCCTAAACCTCCCCCGGCGAAGCTCTTTGTGTTTTGCAAATGTAAGAAACTGGTTAATAAACCTGGTAAAGTTTGGTTTACCTTTATGTTCACTGAAGTTTTAACTAGTTTTGGAACCGTAACTTACTTATTTTAAGTTTGGGGGTATTTTTGTTTGTGGTTTTGTTGCTGTTGTTACAAAAAAAAAACCAACCCACATTTATTTGCTTGCAGGAACTGTGAAGAAGTGTGGTTTGTTAAAAATAATACATGAAAAGTACAAGACCAATAAGAAAGTGGTAGATCCGATTGTATCTACTTTTCTCCAGTCCTTTGAAACTGCCATAGAACATAACAAAGAAGTAGAACCCTTATTGGGAAGAGCTCAGGTGAGTTTTATTATGACTTAAATTCTCTGCTAGTTTTTGTGCTTGAAATAAAACTCCTCAAAGGTTTTCAACGTAGCATTTAAAGCCTTGTGATCCAAGATTTTTGTGTACCAAAATACGCTTCAAGAGTGTATTTTTTTGCAATAATGTTAACTTTGCAAAAATGAGTTTAGTTTATGGGTATGCTCTAACAGCTTTCTGTAATTCAGAAAGTACTGTAATTCATGTGACTTCATACTAATAATATAAATACAACAAACTTACAGTACATGGTAAGAGATTTATTGAGTTGATTTGATAAGGAACTGTGAACTACTCTGTTAACTGTTTAAAAAAAGATTAATGTGATGAGAAATACACTGATGTGTAAGGAAAGAAAGAAAATAGCAAATTAATACCTGAGGCCCTAAAAGCATTGGTTCAGTATAAAACATAGTTTTGTTTGCATTAATAGTTGTTACCTGTTTGTTTTATTAATACAGTTTATTTTTGAATAATGAGGGAAGGAGGGAAGCATTGAAACTGTGACGTGATTGTTCTTCCCATTCTCCCATGGATCTTGTAGGAAAATTTGAATCCTTTAGTAGTATTGAATCTCTTCAAAAGAATTCCAGCAGAAGACATCCCTCTGCTGCTCATGAACCCAGAAGCAGGCAAACCTTCAGATTTGATCCTCACGCGAGTCTTAGTGCCTCCACTGTGTATCCGACCCTCCGTTGTGAGTGACTTGAAGTCCGGCACCAATGAAGATGACCTGACGATGAAGCTGACTGAGATAATTTTCCTCAATGATGTGATAAAAAAGGTGAGTCGTCCTTCAGGCTCTCAGAAACTGTTGCTTTCGAAACGATGTGGTTAGAATTGAATATAGCAGGTGTTTTTACTTCTCTTACTGATTATGACCGATATTGTTTGGCATTTTATTGAAAGAGAGAAACTTGCTTCAAGTGGTGCTGGTTGCTTGCAGTAAGAACCTGCCGGTGGATCATGGGAAGTGGTTTTTCATTTGAGTTCTGGTACACAAACTCGTCTCTTTCATTTATTTGTTGGGTTTTTCGCCTCCCATAGCTATGACACTTTTTGAGTGATCGCTTACAATGAAAACATAATACCTATTAGGTTGTTGGTTTTTTCCCCGTGTAGACCTTCCTCTTCTTTACATGTTTGTCCTTTCTTTATTCCACCATCTGTTCTGAAGAACTCAGGTTTCATTCAGCATGGTGACCAAATTGAGACTAGACATAAATTTGACAATTTATCAGTTGTTTAGAATATCAGTTCTACCAGACCAGTACTTTTCAAGCTTTTCAAAACTGCTTTTTGTCAAGAAGACAAAGTCAACCGAGCATCAACTGTCCCACGATTGAAAAATTATTCACTAGAGGTGATTTTCCTGGCTGTGAAGTTACATGAGCTTAACTTCAGTGGCTTGGGAAAAATGTATTTTAAACAAATACATGGCTTTGTGAGCATTTGTCCAAAGCTGATGCAAGTCAAAAGAAATTATTTGCCAGTTCTCTTGTGAGTGGCCTTACGCTATGGCAATAAGCATCCTGTGGTAAAGTTATCTCCCCTTTTCAATTCCAGTCTGTATGAAGATATTTTTAACATTGGTTTTGAAATAAAAGTTGTACTCATATCAGAAAAATTCTTTGCTAGTTTAATATGTGTTATATTTATTTTCTGAACTGGATGACTTCTGTTTAGCATAGGATATCAGGGGCCAAAACACAGATGATTATGGAAGACTGGGACTTCCTTCAGCTGCAGTGTGCCCTGTACATTAACAGCGAGCTCTCGG